>CM038679.1:526224869-527424869 GCA_021605205.1 Aegilops longissima
AGAACCGAAAGGGAGGCACCGGACCGGTGACAATGGCGCTCACGAAGGCGGGTGAAGGTGCTTCCTTGGTCCTCGGGAAGACAGAGCCAACCTTGAGCACCGCCGCCCGTCGTTGCCTTGCGCGCCATCATCCGGCCGCCCGGCAAGGCTCTTCTCCGACACGTTCTGGGAGTCCATGATACCAAGCTCCGACCGGGGCGTGGCGCCCATACCTTGCTAGGAGTGCGGGGTCGGAGTAGATCTGGGGATTTGAGCAGGAAGGATAGGAGGCGAAAGGGATCTCGGCAATGGTGGAGAAGGCAAAGAAGGTAAAGCGTGAGCGGGTGCAGCTCACTTGTCAATTTGTGCGATTCTAGAGGCATCATGGGAAGGGGCGGGGCGCACGCCCACATCAACGCCCACAGCGGCACCCAAGGCCGCGAGGCTGTTGGGGAACCTGTGCCGCGACTCGCCTGCCCTTTGCTTCTACCTAAGCCAAGTCCAGTAGCGCCTTGGGCCGGGGGCTCTTGTCGGCGATGCAGGAATGGGGTACCCAGACTTGCACTGCCTGCGGCCTGAGCGTGGCTCAAGGGGTGGCCCGGCCGCGGCCCATCTTCATCAACACAAGCTCAAGACCCTGCGAGGGCCAAGCCTCGTGGTGGACGGACGAGAAGCTTCCCAGCACGATCTCATCGAGTGGCTCGCGAGGCGGAGAAGATCAAGGCGGGGTACCTCACGAGGTGCCCATGGCATAAGCCATGACGACCAAAGGTGCCAGTGGTGCCAGCCCGCGCAGTGTCCTCGTTTCCCCTTTGGTGCAAGGGAGGCAAGCGCAGGCCAAGAGTATCAAGTAAAGGCAACCATTTCGGTGCACCAAGACCAAGACCAGCAGAATGGCAGGAAGGAGGTCATCGTGGAGCCCAAGCCGGCATCACCGTCAGGGCCTTTGGCAGGCAAGGACCAGCTTTAGTCAGGATAAGTGTACTAGATGTTCCCCTTCAAAATGGCCAATTGTTGGCGCCCTTCCCGCTCAATATTTGGGAAGAGGCCGAGGGCCTCTGCCTATAAATAGGACTAGCCACCCACGGGGTAGAGGCATCTTAGAGAGAGAGAGAGGCGGTGAACTCCCCTAGCAGTTCATCGCACCCGGCCAGAACAGACCCTCATGAGGCTGTTCTTCCTTATCTTATTCATCATCGGCCCTGGGGCAATCCACCACACCACACCTTTGAGTAGGGTGTTACACATAATGGTGGCCCGAACGATATAAACCTTATGTCTCTAGTGTTGCTCTTTTTTGTAGTTTAGATCCTTGCGGCGACGAGGTGTAGGTGAGTTGGAGGTGTGATCTCGCGTGCCCCCAGGAGTTCGAACCTAGAGGGTCTGCCGGAACCCGAAATCCGACAACCTGTACGTCGCCATCGACAAGTTCACCAAGTGGGCGGAAGTGGAAGCTGTCCGCACCATCCCAGCCGGCTCCACTGTCAAGTTCATCAAGGCCTCGTGAGCCGTTTCGGGGTTCCCAATCGCATCATCACAGATAACGGCTCGCAATTCACTTGTAACCTCTTCAAAACTTACTGCACTAACCTTGGAATGCAGATTTGTTATGCTTCGGTGGCACACCCCAGGAGCAATGGTCAGGCCGAACGCGCCAACGCAGAGGTCTTGAGGGGCCTCATGACCAGGACCTTCAAGAATAAGCTCAAGGCCTGCGGTTGGGACTAGCACCACGAGCTCTAGTCCGTGCTATGGTCCATCCGCACCACCGCCACCAAGCCAACGGGCGAGACCCCGTTCTTCCTTGTCTACGGGGCCGAGGCGGTCCTTCCTCACGAGGTCAAGCATCGCTCCGCACGAGTCCTGGTGTTTGATGAAGCGCAGCAGGGCGCCCGCGAGAGATGGACCTCGTCTTTGAGGAAGAACATCGTCTCGAAGCCGCACGCGAGGCGGCAAGGTACCAGCAGGTGCTGCGGCGATATCACTGCCGCAACATCCGCTCCAGGACGCTCGAGATGGGCGACCTGCGTCTGGCCAGGTCCTCTCCAGGAAGGGCTGCAGAGGCTCTCACCTATGTGGGAGGGCCCGTTCGGGGTAAATCCACGTCTCCAGCCTGGCGCCCGCTGCCTGAGACGCAGGGCGGGTACCCATCGAGCGCTGGAACATCCAGCACCTCCGAAAGTTCTACCCATAAAGCAAGGCGCGGTGCCTATGAAGCAAGGCCCAGTGCCCGTGAAGAAAGGCCCAGTGCCTGTGAAGAAGGCCCGGTGCCTGTGAAGAATCGCCGCCCGTGACACTCTCACGTAATAATGAGTGAGGTTGTACACGCCCCGGATTCTCAGGGGTGCCGGCCTCAGGCCCTGGGGCTCCCTCCCACGCCTAGTGGCAGCACTTAGCTCCGCGCTGGTGAGAAGACTTGAAGACTAGACTAGGTGTCGGACGCGGCTTTTCATTTGCTTTCCGTAGTTGGCTCGCCTTTTTATTTTAGTCAAAGTTTGCTTCTAGCATCCATCGCTGATTTGGTTCTGTCGCCTTTTGTCGCTATTTCCGGCTCTAGTTGGCCTGTGTTCTCTCTCGCACACCTCGCGAGGGGGCTAGGCAGGTGCCCTCGTGATCTTTCTTCCTTCTCTCTGCCTTCCGTCTGCTTTCTCGCGTCTGCCTTCTCGCGAGGCGCCCTCGTTCGAGCCCACAATTTGGTGCATCTTTCTTAATACGTGCCCCACGAGTACCGCGATACGGAGAGCTGGGTCAAAGCTTGGTGAACGATAGGTTTCCTAGCGAGCTTCCTAACGATTTTTTGTAGTTCCTGAGCGACCCCTGAGTCAAGACGGGCACGAGGAAACAAGTGCCTCGTGAAGGGGAGGTTGCCCCAGACACGCCAAACTAAGTTATCTCTGCACAGAATAACGGCACAACGCGAGAGCAACAAACATAGCATAATAGTTAAGGAGCCATGGTTCGATACACGCCCCTCCGGGCCCATGCTTGTTTCGTTTTGATGCAGGAAGGAAAAGAGGAACAAAACAAAAGCGGCGCTCGCCCCTACAGCAGTCCGCGGGGGCAGGCCCTTGGCGACGTCCCGGGCTTAGTTGGACCCCTCCTTGCGCTTCACGGGCACGCGGCGATGAAATGACCCGCTACCACCTTCGAAGCGGGCGCAGCGACACGGCGGCTGGTCATAGCCGCCACTGCTGGAGCTGTCGCTAAGAGAGGAGCCACCGTAGTCGGATGAGGCGCGGCCGGCGGGTTCACCCTCCTCCTCACCTCGACCATCACCAAGGCCGAGCACCTCCTCGCCGTCGTTCACCTCGGAGCAGCACCCGGCACGGCGACCGTCTTCCCCGAACACCCTCACGTAGAGGGTCGCATCGCCGTTAAACTTGAAGTGGAGGGTGCACCGCCTGCCGAGGCCGCGCGCGCGGGCGAACGTCTGCCAACCGCGGGCCAGAGCTATGTTGCCCGCGACGGAGACCTCGACTGCGACCCAAGAAGCCCGGCTGCAGCAATCGTCTGCCTGCAGCCAGAGCCCGCCCGGACAGGAGGCCAGCAACTCGTCGACAAAGAAGCGAGGAAGCTGGAGCCAGCTGCCGGCCGGATCCTCCGACCAGACAACGAACTCCAGCAGCACCTCTGACGCGTGGAACCGCGGCCAGGGAGGCCGCGCGACCATGGCGCATCTCCTCTTGTCGGCGGGGCTGCTGTGACCAGAGCGACTCCTGCCACGCGCAGCGGTGCCACCCCAGGAGCCGAGGGCCACGGCTGGAGTCGCGGCGTGCTTGCGGGGACGGCCACATCCACACTTGGGCGCCGGGGAGCTGGGCCCCTCCCGAGGGGCCTTGCCCTTCTCCACGGTGGAGAACTTCTACGACGGCGCCATTGCTGCTAGCAGAGGAGCAAGGAGGGAGAAGCAGGCGAATTGCGGAGAAGTGGGTGAAGGGGGCTCTGCCCCCTCCCCATTTATAGCGGAAGAAGGCCAACCGGCGCCTCCCACGATCACAGGTAATGATGGTTTTACTTGCATGTCACAGGGACTTGTCAAGTCGAGCAGTTGCCGAGGCAGCGTGGGGAAGCGGAGATGCCCACGTCCAATCAACCGCCACGCGTCGACCAAGGCCGCAGGCTTTTGGGGCCCGCGGCGCTCCACGCTTGACCTTTTGGCTTCACCGCGAAGCCAAGCCCGAGCGCACCTTGGGCCCGGGGTCTACTGTCGGTGTTCTGGGAACGGGGGTCCCCAGACTTGCCTGCCTGCGGCCCACGGCGTGGCTATGATAGCAGGCCCGTACGGCAAGGCATCCGAGACCCTCGCGAGGCAGATGACACAAGACCTCCCCGAGAGCGGCCTCACCAGTCTGCCTCGTGAGAAGCGGAGATATCAAGGCAGGGCGAACCTCGTGAGGCTCTCGTGATGTGAGCCATGACGATCAAGACCAGGCGGGCGCCACCACGCGCAGCGTCCTTGTTGCCTTTTTAGTGCTAAGGAGGCAAGCGCAGGCGCAGAGTACCGAGGCATCAGGCAAAGGTTTCCATATCAGTGCAACGAGACCAAGACCAGCCGGACGACAGGACAGAGTTCACCATGGAGCCCAAGACGGCGTCATCACCAGAGCCTTTTGCAGGCGAAGACCGCTTTTGTCAGGATAAGCTGTACTAGTTGTCCCCTTTCAAATTGGTCATTGTTGGCTCCCTTCCCGCTCAATATTTGGGGAGAGGACCAGGGCATATATATAAGTAGAACTAGCCACCACAATAGGGGCATCTGACCGAGAGCCAATCCTTAGCCACACACCGAACACAAGAACACCCCAACCTCAGGAGGTTGTTCTCCCCCTTGTACTGTTCATCATCAGCCCAAGAGGCAATCCACCACCACCACCACACTGGAGTAGGGTATTACACCACGACGGTGGCCCGAACCAGTATAAATCTTGTGTCTTTGTGTTGCGAGTTCGTCGAGTTCGTCCGCGAGATCTTAGCGAGCTAGGGCGTAGATCGGTTGGGAGGAAATCTCCGCGTGCACCCCAGTGTTCAAACCTTGAGGGTTTTGCCGGAACCCCAGATCCGACAATAATGGCACAAACATATGTAGGTCATTCAAAATCAATTGTCAAGTCCTGGCTAGGAATTATTAGCACGAACACTAACCCTAGTTAGATTACTAGCAGAAATCATTTGCACAGATGAAACAACTAATCGCTTATCACCTGTACCATTCAAACAATCAATACACTACACGGATCTAATGAAACTTAATCAGATTTCATGGATTGGGAGAACATAACCATAGGATTTCTATTCCAAAAAGGGGGAGGCAGGAGTAACCAAAGAAACCCTATGATCTATTTGACACATAAATGGGTATAGATGACTCACCAGCTGTCCATCGTCGTCGGAGTCGACGCCGGAGTGGTCATCGGAGTCGTCGCCGGAGTGGTCGTCGGAGTCAGTGTGGAACTCCGCCTCCGGCTGTGGAAGCTCGACGCCGTGACGATGTCAGGGTGCAGCGATAACTCGCCGACGGTGACGGCAACCTTTGTCTCCATCACCACGCCGTGCTCTGGTGCTTTAGCAGCCCTGACGTTGCCACTCCCTCTGATGGGGCGCTTCGGCGGCATCCTCATACACTGACGGATTTGAGGACTAAGAGCGGCGTCGAGGATGCAAGAGGAGAGAGAGGACTGCTTGTGTGTGGCGAGGATGGGGGGTGCGGCCGCTCGGGCGCACCATTAATATGGAGTAGTGGGAGTTGTGGGAGAGAGGCGGGCTGCTGTCAAACCGATGGCTCGCCTCCCGGTGAGCCTGCACACCGGACTGCTGGCATGCCTACCAAAGTTTCACACAGCTACTCGCACGCCTCCGATGACACTGTGCAGCGAGCACGCCTGCGTCAATTCACACACCTGCATGCACGCCTCCCAGTCTGCCTGCACGGCGGACAGCTCACATGCGTCCCATCAACTCACGCCTGCTCGCACGGCACACGGGTTACGCGACGGCACGTATATTGTTTTTCTATTTGGATGATTAATGTTGTCGCTTTATTGCTTGACCGAAGCATGCGTATCCATTGTTGGTCTAACGCTCACGGTTCGAATAAATAATCCGTTTGGGATATTGGTTCCCAATTATTAATAATCTCCATCTATAATTAGATAAAGATTACATCAAAACTGGTCTCAAATTTGACAAAAAAAAGTACAATGCCACTTTGTATTGGTGTCCATATGACAACACGATAAGTTTCATGAACTTCAAATGAGTTTTGGATGTACTAGAATTTAAAAATCAAGATTCTGAATGTTTGAAATTTGTTGCACGGGGAGTAAATATGCACCCAGTGAGACACATGTGCTTTTGCAATCCATTTAGGTGCACTGTCACGTGTGCATGTAGCTCAAATTTGATTTTTGCACATTATACCCGTAGAAAATCAATCTATTAATGTACTAAAACATCTTTATGATCTCTGGGATTTTTTTGAAATTAAAACATCCCTCCTTTGGTAACATATATCTTCACCGCGGGATAATTAATTTAACATGCATCGTAGTTGCGGTGGATTCGCGGTGTGTGTGTGTGTGTGGGTGTGTGCGTCTGGGGGTGGCGGGTGGCTCGCAGTACACTACAAGTTGTAAGCCCCCGTGTGGGTTGGCCGTTTTGTTAGGCAGGCCGGTGCCACATCAGAGTCGTGAAATCGTTATTTAAAACATTACACAACCCTTTCATACATACATGTTTTGGCCACATGCAGTCGATGGTTGTCCTACATGACACTCGATACTTGCGTGTGACGCTTTCTATGGGCCCGCGAGGTCGTCATCCATCACTTTGACGAACAACCGGCAGTGAGGTTAATTTGACCAGTAATACAAAATATTTTTTGTTTGTGTTATGGTGGTATATAGTACGCGTCAAAGAGGTGGGAGGGGACTAGCATATATACTATACGTACGCGTCCGTGAACAAGTACACCTCACTCAGTGTCGGGAATGTTTGGTTTGCGAGGCACGTGCCACATCACAATTGTGAAATTGGCTATTCAAACATCACAAAACACCTTTTTGGCCACATGCATATCCTAGCTAGGACACTCACTTGTGACGCTTCCATCTGTGGGCCCTCGAGGCCATCGTCGATGCATGTATGCATCACTTTGACCTACATCGGGAGAGGTTAATTAATTTCACCATCGATGAGGATTCTTTTGGGTTGTACATAAATTACGGCAGGAGCATATAGTATGCGGTAAAGAGGGGGGAAGGGGACCATCATATGTAGTACGCTTGATGAACCTCGCTCTGTGTGGGTGCATGGTTTACGGTTTTTGAGGCATGTGGCACATCAAAGTTGTGCATTTTGGGTATTCAACATATATATGTTTGGCCCACATGCAACGCGGTGGTGGTTGTCCTCTTGCACCCACTTAAGCGTTATCAGCGATATCGATGCTTTCCATTTGTGGGCCCGTTTGGTCCATCACTACTTTTTGCCTAACAACAAGAGAGGTTAATTTGACTTAGGAGGGGATTATTATTTTTGCTCTGGGATGACATGCATGATACAGTTTGAGCACACACACATGCATGTGTATGCATGAATCCCTCCCATCGATTAGAAGTGGCTAGTACAATGACACATCATGAACCGATCTCGCTCTGTGTGGGGAGCTAGTGTACGATTTTTGACGCACGCGCCACATCAATGTTGTGTATTCAAACATGCATGCACGCATCACCTCCATACATATGCATGTAGTGGTTGCCTTCGAACGGTACACTCCCTCGCGTGGTTATCAGTGACAAGCCTACATATTCATGGGCCCGCGTGGACATCCATGATCACCTTGACTAACAACAATATAGGTTACCATGGCGGATTCTTCATTTGGTTCATGTTATCATAGTATAGGTCATGGTAAGATTCAGACCTTAAGTTTGAGCGCATATACTATGCACGCATGCATGCATGAATCCCCATCATTGGATTGAAGTGTGGTGTAACATAACTATATGCATCGTCAACCTAACCCTCACTCAGTGTGGGGATTTCTAGTTCGAAATCATGGTGCCACATCAAAGTTGTTCCATTGTTACTCAAAAACACACCTCTACATACATATGTTTGGGCCACACGCATGCAGTGGTTGTCTTCGGGGACTAGCTACTTACGTGATTATTGGCGAGCTAGCCCATCTCTAGGGTCGCATGGACGGCCATTGATGTCTACTACGCAACCTTCTTCTTGTAGACGTTGTTGGGCCTGCAAGTGCACAGGTTTGTAGGACAGTAGCAAATTTCCCTCAAGTGGATGACCTAAGGTTTATCAATCCGTGGAGGCGTAGGATGAAGATGGTCTCTCTCAAGCAACCCTGCAACCAAATAGAAAAGAGTCTCTTGTGTCCCCAACACACCCAATACAATGGTAAATTGTATAGGTGCACTAGTTAGGTGAAGAGATGGTGATACAAGTGCAATATGGATAGTAGATATAGGTATTTGTAATCTGAAATAATAAAAACAGCAAGGTAACTAATGATAAAAGTGGGCGTAAACGGTATTGCAATGATAGGAAACAAGGCCTAGGGTTCATACTTTCACTAGTGCAAGTTCTCTCAACAATAATAACATAGATAGATCATATAACAATCCCTCAACATGCAACAAAGAGTCACTCCAAAGCCACTAATAGCGGAGAACAAACATAGAGATTATGGTAGGGTACGAAACCACCTCAAAGCTATTCTTTCGGATCAATCTATAAAAGAGTTCGTACTAGAATAACACCTTAAGACACAAATCAACCAAAACCCTAATGTCACATAGATACTCCATTGTCACCTCAAGTATCCGTGGGCATGATTATACGATATGCATCACACAATCTCAGATTCATCCAACCAACACAAAGTACTTCAAAGAGTGCCCCAAAGTTTCTACCGGAGAGTCAAGAACGTGTGCCAACCCCTATGCATAGGTTCATGGGCGGAAGCCGCAAGTTGGTCACCAAAACATACATCAAGAGGCACATGAAATCCCATTGTCACCACAGATAAGCACGGCAAGACATATATCAAGTGTTCTCATAAAAGACTCAACCCGACAAGATAACTTCAAAGGGGAAACTCAATTCATCACAAGAGAGTAGAGGGGGAGAAACATCATAAGATCCAACTATAATAGCAAAGCTCGCGATACATCAAGATCGTGCCATAGAGGGAACGCGAGAGAGAACACGAGAGAGAGAGAGAGAGAGAGAGAGAGAGAGAGAGAGAGATCAAACACATAGCTACTGGTACATACCCTCAGCCCCGAGGGTTAACTACTCCCTCCTTGTCATGGAGAGCACCGGGGATGATGAAGACGGCCACCGGTGATGGGTTCCCCCTCCGGCAGGGTGCCTGAACGGGCTCCCGAGAGGTTTTTGGTGGCTACAGAGGCTTGCGGTGGCGGAACTCCCGATCTATTCTCTGTTCTGGAAGTTTTACGATACGTAGGTATATATGGGTGCAGGGGGTACGTCGGTGGAGCTACGGGGGCCCCACGAGGTAGGGGGGCGCGCCCCCCACCCTCGTGGCCAGCTCCCGTATCTTCTGACATAGAGTCCAAGTCTATCTGGTGGCTTTGCTTCCAAAAATAACTTCTCCAGTTGATTTTGTTCCGTTTCGACTCCGTCTGATATTCCTTTTCCTCGAAACACTGAAATAAGCATAAAACAACAAATCTAGGCTGGGCCTCCGGTTAATTGGTTAGTCCCAAAAATAATATAAAAGTGGATAATAAAGCCCAATATTGCCCAAAACAGTAGATAATATAGCATGGAGCAATCAAAATTATAGATACGTTGGAGACGTATCAAGCATCTAAGCTTAATTCCTGCTCGTCCTCGGTAGGTAAATGATAAAAAGATAATTTTGATGTGGAAAGCTAGTTGGCATAATTTCAATGTAATTCTTCTTACTTGTGATATGAATATTCAGATCTGAAAGATTCAAGACAAAAGTTCATATTGACATAAAAATAATAATACTTCAAGCATACTAGCAAAGCAATCATGTCTTCTCAAAATAACATGGCCAAAGAAAGCTATCCCTACAAAATCATATAGTCTGGCTATGCTCTATCTTCACCACACAAAGTATTTAAATCATGCACAACCCCGAAGACAAGCCAAGCAATTGTTTCATACTTTTGATATTCTCAAAACTTTTTCAATCTTCACGCAATACATGAGCGTGAGCCATGGACATAGCACTTATAGGTGGAATAGAATGGTGGTTGTGGAGAAGACAAAAAGGGAGATGATAGTCTCATATCAACTAGGTGTATCAACGGGCTATGGAGATGTCCATCAATAGATATCAATTTGAGTGAGTAGGGATTGCCATGCAACGGATGCACTAGAGCTATAAGCATTTGAAAGCTCAACAAAAGAAACTAAGTGGGTGTGCATCCAACTCGCTTGCTCACGAAGACCTAGGGCACTTTTGAGGAAGCCCATCATTGGAATATACAAGCCAAGTTCTATAATGAAAAATTCCCACTAGTATATGAAAGTGACAACATAGGAGACTCTCTATCATGAAGATCATGGTGCTACTTTGAAGCACAAGTGTGGTAAGAGGATAGTAGCATTGTCCCTTCTGTATTTTTTTCTCATTTTTTTGTTTTTTTTATTTGGGCCATTTATCTTTTTTTATGGCATCTTTTTTTTAATTTTTTTAATTTTTCTTCCGGAGTCTCATCCTGACTTGTGGGGGAATCATAGTCTCCATCATCCTTTCCTCACTGGGACAATGCTCTAAAAATGATGATCATCACACTTTTATTTTCTTACAACTCGATACTTAGAACAAAATATGACTCTATATGAATGCCTCCGGCGGTGTACCGGGATATGCAATGACTCATGAGAGACATGTATGAAAGAATTATGAACGGTGGCTTTGCCACAAATACGATGCCAACTACATGATCATGCTAAGAAATATGACAATGATGGAGCGTGTCATAATAAACGGAATGGTCGAAAGTTGCATGGCAATATATTTCGGAATGGCTATGGAAATGCCATGATAGGTAGGTATGGTGGCTGTTTTTAGGAAGGTATATGGTGGGTGTATGATACCGGTGAAAGGTGTGTGGTATTAGAGAGGCTAGCAATGGTGGAAGGGTGAGAGTGCGTATAATCCATGGACTCAACATTAGTCATATAGAACTCATATACTTACTGCAAAAATCTACAAGTTATCAAAGCAAAGTATTACGCGCATGCTCCTAGGGGGATAGATTGGTAGGAAAAGACCATCGCTCGTCCCCGACCGCCACTCATAAGGAAGACAATCAATAAATAAATCATGATCCGACTTCATCACATAACGGTTCACCATACGTGCATGCTACAGGAATCACAAACTTTATCACAAGTATTTCTCAAATTCATAACTACCCAACTAGCATGACTTTAATATCACCATCTTCATATCTCAAAACAATTATCAAGCATCAAACTTTTCTTAGTATTCAACGCACTCATAAGAATTCTTGCAAATCTTTTATGCTTAGCATATTAGGATTATTTAAGCAAATTACCATGCTATTTAAGACTCTCAAAATAATATAAGTGAAGCATGAGAGTTCATCTATTTCTTCAAAATAAAACCACCACCGTGCTCTAAAAGATATAAGTGAAGTACTAGAGCAAATGGCAAACTACTCCGAAAGATATAAGTGAAGATCAATGAGTAGCTAAAAAATTATGTAACTATGCAAAGACTCTCTCTCATTTAAGAATTTCAGATCTTGGTATTGTATTCAAACATCAAGCAAAACAAAATAACATTGCAAGGATAGCACAACTCATGTGAAGAAGCAAAAACTTAGGCTCAACCGATACTAACCGATAGTTGTTGAAGAAGAAAGGTGGGATGCCTACCGGGGCATCCCCAAGCTTAGATGCTTGAGACTTCTTGGAATATTATCTTGGGGTTCCTTGGGCATCCCCAAGCTTGAACTTTTGTGTCTTCTTAATTCCTCTCATATCATGGTTTCTCTATTTCTCAAAAGCTTCACCCACAACAAACTCAACAAGAACTCGTGAGATAGGTTAGTATAAACCAATGCAAAACCTTATCATTTTCTACTGTAAAAAATCACTTAAATTATCATTCAACATTTCATACTAAATGCCTTTGCATATTTAATACTCCTATCCTTATAAAACATCATAGATGGATGAAATAATAGCATGAACTTCATAAATTATAGATACGTTGGAGACGTATCAGCATCCCCAAGCTTAATTCCTGCTCGTCCTCGAGTAGGTAAATGATAAAAGAAATAATTTATGAAGTGTGAATGCTAGCAGGTGCACAAGTTTGATCAATGATAATTTCAATCACCTTTTCTAGCATCAAAATGTGTCATAATAGTAGCTTATCTCATAAAACTTTTCATGATCAAGTAACAATCTAGTCACAATGTCAAGCATGGTTCAGAAACTTCACTGAGAACTAACAGACTATAATCTTAGTCATTGAAGCAATTGCAATTTATCATAACATCAGAAAGAATCAAGAATAGAGCTTTTCAGCAAGTTCACATACTCAATTATCATATAGTCTTCTACAATTGCTAACACTCACGCAATACTTGTGTTTATGGAGTTTCAGCCGGACACTGAGAAAGATAGGGGCTTATTGTGTTGCCTCCCAACGTATTCACCTTTAGGTGATGTCAACAATAATAGCTCATGCTAACTTACATCCAATTGGATATATGTATATATATATCATGATCTTTCAAACACGAGGAGCTTGCCAAAGGATGAAATGAAAAAGGGAAAGGTGAGGATCACCTTGACTCAAGCATAAAGTAAAAGATAGGCCCTTCGCGGAGGGAAGCAGAGGTTGTCATGCGCGTTTAGGGTTGATGCACAAAATCTTAATGCAAAAGAACGTCACTTTATATTGCCCCTTGTATGTGGACCTCTATTATGCAGTCCGTCGCTTTTATTACTTCCACAACAAGTTCGTACAAAGCTTATTTTATCTGCACTAATAAGTCATACATATTTAGAGAGCAATTTTTATTGCTTGCACCGATGACAACTTACTTGAAGGATCTTACTCAATCCATAGGTAGGTATGGTGGACTCTCATGGCAAAAACTGGGTTTACGGGTATTTGGAAGCACAAGTAGTATCTCTACTTGGTGCAAGGAATTTTGGCTAGCATGAGGAGGAAAGGCAAGCTCAACATGTTTGGAAGGTCAGTGACAATATAGTTTAACTGAGATGTCGGAAAACATAAACCATTACGTTGTCTTCCTTGTCCAACGTCAACTCTTTTAGCATGTCATACTTAATGAGTGCTTCACAATCATAAAAGATGTCCAAGATAATAAATTTTTATGTGAACCTCTCTTTCCTTATTACTTCCTATTAATTACAACGATGACCAAAACTACGTTTGCCAACTCTCAACAACTTTTATGCCTCATACTTTCTATGTGTGAAGTCATCACTAACCATGTTATAAGCATATGAAACATATAAAAATTCAGTTTTATGACACTCAATTCATTCCCCCATTTACTCATAGGATATACATGAAGCACAAGAGTAAATGACAAACTACTCCAAAAGATATGAATGAAGGACACTGAGTAGGCAAATAATTAACTAGCCATGGGAGGTTCCCTTTTCTATTCAAAATTTCAGATCCAATGGTTTCATTCAAACAGAAAGTAAAACAAAATAAAATGACATTGCAAGGATAGCACAACTCATGTGAAGAAGCAAAACTTAGGCTCAACCAATACTAACCGATAGTTGTTGAAGAAGAAAGGCGGGATGCCTAACGGGGCATCCCCAAGCTTAGATGCTTGAGACTTCTTGGAATATTATCTTGGGGTGCCTTGGGCATCCCCAAGCTTGAACTTTTGTGTCTCCTTAATTCTTCTCATATCATGGTCTCTCTTTTTATCAAAAAGCTTCATCCACACCAAACTCAACAAGAACTCGTGAGATAGGTTAGTATAAACCAAAGCAAAACCTTATCATTTTCTACTGTAACAAATCACTAGAATTATTATTCAACATTGCATACTAAATGCCTCTACATATTTAATACTCCTATCCTCAAATAGAATCATTAAACAAGCAAACATATGCAAACAATGCAAACATAACAGCAATCTGCCAAAACAGTACAGTCTGTAAAGAATGCAAGAGTATCAATACTTCCCTAACTCCAAAAATTATGAAATAAAATTCTCACTGTAGTGAATTTATCAGAGCTCATTATGAAAAAAAAATTCAACATTATACCACTCTCTGACTTTTCTAGGGAATTTTTGCAACAACAGTAAACTTTCTGTTTTCAAAAAGCAACATGTATACTAGCAAAATAAGCATGGCAAAGGCTATCCTTGACATTTTTATTGGAACTAAAGATGCAAAACATTATTATAAATAAAAGCAAGCAAATACTAACAAGAAAATTACGCTCCAAGCAAAACACATATCATGTGGTGAATAAAAATATAGCTCCAAGTAAAGTTACCGATGAACAAAGACGAAAGAGGGGATGCCATCCGGGGCATACCCAAGCTTAGGCTCTTGGTTGTCCTTGAATATTACCTTGGGGTGCCTTGGGCATCCCCAAGCTTAGTCTCTTGCCACTCCTTATTCCATAGTCCATCGAATCTTTACCCAAAACTTGAAAAATTCACAACACAAAACTTAATAGAAAACTCGTGAGCTCCGTTAGCGAAAGAAAACAAAACACCACTTCAAGGTACTGTAATGAACTCATTATTTATTTGTATTGGTGTTAAACCTACTGTATTCCAACTTCTCTATGGTTTATAAACTATTTTACTATCCATAGATTCATCAAAATAAGCAAACAACACAATCAAAACAGAATCTGTCAAAAACAGAACAGTCTGTAGTAATCTGTAACTAACGCAAACTTCTGGAACTCCAAAAATTCTAAAATAAATTGGTGGACCTGAGGAATTTGTCTAGTAATCATATGCAAAAAGAATAAACTAAATAGCACTCTCCAGTAAAAAGTTGAAGCTAATCTCGTGAGCGCTAAAGTTTCTGTTTTTTACAGCATGATCATAAAGACTTCACCCAAGTCTTCCCAAAGGTTCTACTTGGCACAAACACTAATTAAAACATAAAACCACATCTAAACAGAAGCTATATGGATTATGTATTCCTAAACAGAACCAAAAAGCAAGAAACTAAAATAAAATTGCGTTGCCTCCCAACAAGCGCTATCGTTTAACGCCCCTAGCTAGGCATGATGATTTCAATGATGCTCATATAAAAGATAAGAACTGAAACATAAAGAGAGCATCATGAAGAATATGACTAGCACATTTAAGTCTAACCCACTTCCTATGCATAGGGATTTTGTGAGCAAACAACTTATGGGAACAAGAATCAACTTGCATAGGAAGGTAAGACAAGCATAACTTCAAAACTTTAAGCTCCTAGAGAGGAAACTTGATATTATTGCAATTCCCAATTCCTACAAGCATATGTTCCTCCCTCATAATAATTTTCCCAATTCCCAATTCCTACAAGCACATAGAGAGAGAACACGAGAGAGAGAGAGAGAGATCAAACACATAGCTACTGGTACATACCCTCATCCCCGAGGGTGAACTACTCCCTCCTCGTCATGGAGAGCGCCGGGATGATGAAGACGGCCACCGGTGATGGGTTCCCCCTCCGGCAGGGTGACAGAACGGGCTCCCGAGAGGTTTTTGGTGGCTACAGAGGCTTGCGGCGGCGGAACTCCCGATCTATTCTCTGTTCTGGAAGTTTTATGATACGTAGGTATATATGGGTGCAGGGGGTACGTCGGTGGAGCTACGAGGGCCCCATGAGGCAGGGGGCGCGCCCTAGGGGGGTGGGCGCGCCCCCCACCCTCGTGGCCAGCTCCCGTATCTTCTGACGTAGAGTCCAAGTCTATCTGGTGGCTTTCCTTCCAAAAATAACTTCTCCAGTTGATTTCGTTCCGTTTCGACTCAAATCGATATTCCTTTTCCTCGAAACACCAAATAGGCATAAAACATCAATTCTGGGCTGGGCCTCCGGTTAATAGGTTAGTCCCAAATATAATATAAAAGTGGATAATAAAGCCCAATATTGCCCAAAACAGTAGATAATATAGCATGGAGCAATCAAAAATTATAGATACGTTGGAGACGTATCAGCCATCACTTTGACCAACAACAAGAGAGAGGTTGTACGACCGAGGTGGATTATTCTTGGTCCGTTTTATGATCCATCTTGGTGGGATATGCCTCTCTGGCCCGCCGACTGAAAGTGTGTGTGTGTGGGGGGGGGGGGGGGTTGCTACTTTGCACTTTGCTAGGTAAACCTCGGTTTGGGGGGTGGCATGCATTCATAGCTTAGGATTCCCTTCGTGGCGACACGAGGGGGGCTGCTAGCTACTTCGCACTTTGTTAGGTGAACCTCGGTTGGGAGGGAGGGGGCATGCATTCATAGCTTAGGATTCCCTTCGTGCCGACACGAGGGGGGGCTGCTAGCTACTTCGCACTTTGCTAGCACTACAAAAAAAAGACACATCCGTGACATTTTGGGCCAAACGATTTTTTTTCCTGTCATGCTTATGACACTTCTATGATGATAATTGTGATAAAACCCGGTATCATCAATTATGTGGTGGGCTCCTACTTCTATGACAAAAAATCATGACAGAAAATGGGCTTTTCGTCCTGGGCGGGCTGGAGACGCAGCTGCATGACATTCTTTGGGCCGTCCATGACGGAGAAAACCATGGTAGAAGCAAGGGTGAGGAAAATATTGGGGGAGTTCCTGGTTACGGTGGGTGGTCGGGGGCCGAGCGATGCGCATTTCTCTCATACGTATGCACGTGTGTGTGAGGCATTGCGCTCTAACTGAACCAGAGCGAGGCGTTGGTCTCTAACTGAACCCGAGCAATTGCACTTCAGGCTATGTGTTACTGAACCCGAGCGATCGATCGATCCCTTGCTGTTAATTGAACCCGAGTGACTCCTTCGCTATTGTTGCTAACTGAAGTCGATCGATGCTGCCTCTGGATGAACAGTGAGCATTGTTGGGGGGGGGGGGTTTGGATGAACAGTTCCTGGTGGGGGTTGGATGAACAGGAACCCGTGGTAGTAGAGGTTGTTGCCGCCGGATGAACAGTACCCCGATCGATCGAGCCGGTGGATGAATAGGACCCCGTGGAGGGCCGGATGAACAGGACCCCGTGGAGGGCTAGATAAACAGGATGACCCCGTGGATGGATGGATGAACAGTGGTCGGTGGAGGGCTGGATGAACAGTAGCCTATGGAGGGGTGGTTGATGAGGACCCCGTGGAGAGGGCTGGTTGAACAGTAGCCGGTGGAGAAGCGCGCGGTGGAGGCTGGATGAACAGGAGCCCGTGGATGAACAGTCACAGGTGGAGGCTGGAGGAGGTCGACGGTGGATGAACAATAGCCCGTGGAGGCTGGAGGAGGTCGACGGTGGAGATGAACAGTATCCCGTGGAGTCCCGTTTTGCGGTACGCTACACCCCTCCCGATGAACAGGACCCCCGTTTCGACTGTAGCGCTCCAACACAAGTCCGTTTCCTCCGTTTTGCAGTACGCCACACCCCTCCCGATCAACGGGACCCCGTTTCGACCGTAGGAGGTTCGTTTCCTCCGTTTTACAGTACGCCAGACCCCTCCCGATGAATAGGATCCTGTTTCCATCGTGGCCGGTCGAACACAAGGCTGTTTCCTCCATTCTGCGGTATGCCAGGCCTCGTTTCCATCGGTTGTTCCGTCCAAGCCGGTTGGCTCCCGATAAACAGCACGCGTTCCGTTGCCTCCCGATGAACACGACGCATTCCGTAGCCTCCCCATGAAACGACGATGACGCAGTTTCTCTGTTCCGACCCAGCCACAGCCATGTACACGAGCCCTGGCCGTACGTATGCGCGAGTAGGCGTTCGAGACCCTGCCCGTATGTACGTACGTGGTCGTATTTACTTTCTTGCACATTGGTCGTTGTACGTACGTGTACATGCTACGTGCGCGCCTCTACTACGATATGTGCCCTTCCTTACACGGCCACGGTTCATCGCTGCCTGCAGACAGACCGATTGTATGTATGTACACATTCGCGACCAGAATGACAACGCTACATACGCTTCGACCGGGTGGGTCCTGACTGTCAGGCACTTCCTTGCGTGCGAAGATGTAGCTGGTGGGTCCCAGCAGTCAGGGGGGTGAATCATTTTTTTGCCCATAATATGGACGCACTTCCTTGCGTGCAAAGATGTAGCTGGTGGGACCCAGTAGTCAAGGGGGAGATGTTTTTTTCATGAGATATGGTGGCCCGTCTGGTGGGTCCTTGCTGTCAAGTGGAGGAATCATTATTTTCTGCGTAATAAGGAGGCACTTCCTTGCTGCGTCCGTGGACCCAGCTGTCAGCCTCTCCACGTACAATACTCTTCCGATCGAAGTCGTTCGTTGACCACGCCGCGCCGAGAGCAACATGGCGGTGGACGATGGCGAAGCCTAGGAAGGGGACGACGCGGAGCCGGGGAAGACGCGGCAGTGGATGCCCATGCGGAGGGGAGTACGTGGGTTGACTACTTCGGCTATAGTGTGAGGCTGTCGTCGCTGGAGAATAACAGGAGGTGTGGGTGAGTATAGAGGGATGGCATGGCTAGCGGTGGCAGCACAACCGGACATGGGAGGTAGGAGCCGGCGGCACGGCCAATGCTTGTCTGGGCGGCTGGAGCAAGAAGACCAGAGGTTGAAGAAGCACTACGGCCGTTGGATGGACATCGTACAGTCACTGGAGCTAGAATCGTTCATATTTACTAAGTTGACAAAGCCCTCCGTCCCCGTCATCTTAGTAGGCCCACAAGTCAGCCTCCCACTATGGTGGGTCCCAGCTAGCAGGGGGAGTATTCATTTTTTGTGCGTAATAAGGAGGCACTTCCTTGCGTGTGAAGATATAGCTGGTGGGTCCGACCTGTCAGCGGGGGGAATGTTTTTTTCGTGAAATACAGAGGCCCTTCCGGTGGGTCCCAGATGTCAGGTGGAGGAATCATTATTTTGCATGTAATAAGGAGGCATTTCCTTATGTGCGACCGTGGACTCAGCTGTCAGCCTCTCCATGTACAGTCCACGTCCAATGGATGTCTTCCGTTGACCACGTTGACCACGCCGCGCCGAGAGCACCAGGGCGGTGGACGACCACGAGGCCTAGGAAGGGAACAACATGGAGTCGGGGAAGACTCAGCAGTGGTTGCCCACGCGGTGGGGAGTATGAGGGTTTACTGGTCCGGCTGCCGTTGCCGTAAAATAAAAGGAGGTGTGGGTGAGTAGAGGAATGGCCTGGCCAGCAATGGAGTAGGGTGGGGCGGTGCGGCCTGTGCGGCAAAGATGGCCGCCACAGAGGCGGCGGGGAGCAGCGGTACCACGGCGCTGGTTTGGGCGGCTGGAGCAAGAAGATCAGATATTAAAGAAGCAGCACGGCCGTTGGATTAACATCCAACGTTCACTGCTGCTAGAATCATTTGTGGACTAAGTTGACAAAGCCTTTCATACACGTCAACCTAGTAGACCCACAAGTCAGCCTCCAAATATGTCCCAAACAGCATATAGCCCGAAATTTCTAGCCAGATTCAAATTAATTTAAAAACTAAACATACCTTAATTTAAATCTAATGAAATTTTACCTGCACAAAAACAATGAAATTTAAAATATCAAAATCTAAAAGGAAAATGTATTTTGGAACTAATTGCCTGTTTGCTGTATTTTTTCATTTTACAACCCATTTATTATTACTTATAGCCCATTTCTTATTACTTACTACCTCCGTCCGGGATTAAAAGTCTCGTGAGCCAATTCTCTCGTACCAAGGCATGGTGCAGTTCCTGATAAAATTGATGGCTACAGAGCAATTAATCCTTCTCTCTCCTCCATGCAACCAATGAGGAAGCAGGTACTTGAGTGTGCATGCAGCTAGGGCCCAGTGCTTGCTCACTTTTCTTTGCATGCGACCAGTGAAAGAACAGCCATAAACTATGCGTGCAAGTATCAAGGCTGACAAGGCCTTGTAAAAACGGACGACGCTTGGTGGCTATGGGGACCTCTAAACCCAGACGGAGGTAGTATAGCCCAATTTCTGGGCAAAATGCATCCCTCCTCGTCTTGAAAGATTTCCGGCCTAGCAGGGCGTAGAAAAGAAAGTAGGCCTACGTTGGTTATTCTGCAAAAAACAAAATAGCTGGGCTAGCCATTTTCAGAAAGGAAAAAAACAAACCGGGCTGGTCATGTGCTAAACATATGAAATAAAAGCCTGGGCTAGACGGGCCAAAGCTCCCGCACAATCCAGTTGATACCCTTCTCCCGTTCTTCGTCCCGAAAAACAAAATTACTGCACGTGCTGTTGGGTCCCTACTGTCATCCTCACCATGCACAGTCATCTCCTTATTCCTCTCGGTTGTTGACCATGTTGACAACACCGGAGGGCGGCGCCGCGGCAAGAGAACCAAGGTGGAGGACAATGGCGAGGCCTTGGACGGGAACGAACAGGAGCCGGGGAAGATGCGCAGAGTTTTAGGGTGCGATGTGGCCATGATGCATGTGCGGCAGCACAGCCAGCCGTGGGAGGTGGGAGCAGGCGGTCCCGCCGGTGCTGGTTTGGCTTTGGCGGCTGGAGGAAGAAGAGACTGAAGAAACACGGCAGACATAGAATGTCAATCCAATTGTCAAGGTTGGCACAATCGTTTGTTGACTAAGCCGACACCAAGTAGCATACTTTTTTATATATAGGAAGAAAAGAAAAACTGGGCTCGTTCGCCTCGTAACATTCCTGAAACTGCGACCGTTCGATCTTGCGTCACAACTAAAACTGCGAGGAAAATGGGTTCATCTGTCGTCCTCCTCCCAGGTAACATTCGCCACATAGTGACTAGCACCCTTGGTTTTCAACCGAGAGGCCTTGGGTTCGAGTCCCAGGAACTCTCAGTTTTGTCCCCCTTCCTTCCTCGCAAAAAAAAGAAAATCAAAAACTTGAGAAGGCATACAGAACAAGCTAGTGTACCAGTACAGAGACGTTGCTGAGTTTTAGAAAAAAGAGAGACGTGCTCTTGTAGCTGGTTTGAATCCAAACCTAGACTATGACTATATATGGTGCTATGCTACTCTGCAAGTAATGAAACTGACATATCCAACGTTCGCTTCTCCTCTTCTCTACTTACTCTGCCTAGCATCAGAAGCTCTGGCCGCAGCAACCATGTTCGCTGGCTGCTCGTCCACCTGCTCTTCAGTAGGCAAAAACCATATATGCGCCAAGTCTCCACCCGTACCATCGCCTGTGGGTCTCATCAGACCCCCGTCGGCACACGCACCGCAGCCGGTTGCTCATCGCAACCCGCTGCCGTTGGTGTGGTGCCACTGCTGCAAATCACGCAGAGTCATCCGTCGCGTATCAACCACAATCCTCAACCCTGGCCGAGTCTTCTACAAATGCCCGAATCATGGGGTAATAATATGTTTAAGTGTTGTTCTACTGCTTTCAGTTGCTAATTTTTTTAATAGTTTGGTTGATGATCTTCCAATTTGATTCGTGCAAAAAGGGAAGATTCGTGTGATTTGTATTTACGGGAAGTTGCTGATGTGGGGAATGCAACTAAGCTGATTATTTAGTTAGCGAGGAATCCCAATACCAGCAGGTTGGGGTGTTGGACAAATAATCGAAGGAGCGGCGAGAAGAGGACGATCTGAGCGAAGGTTAAAGATGCAGATTCCTCGATCATGGCCAAGCAACAATTTCTTGAACGGCCTTGACAGACAATGAGGAGATGAAAGAGCTTGTGAAGATAATGGGCAAAATCGATGTGCTCTGTGGGATGATTGTCTCTTTATTTGTAGTGTATGTAGCACTCATGATGTATTCGATGGCTATGACATGAGCACTTTCTTTGAAACTAGTAATGAATGAAACACATGTAGCAGTGGTAAGCGATGTTGTGAACATCTAATTATTTCTATTAATGGAAATCGGGGGGTATCCCCTTTTGCTCATAAATAAATAAATAGCAGAGGCCCTTTTGGTAATAAATAAATAAATTAGCAGAGGCCCTGTCGGGTCAGCTTTATTCCCATTCGAAGACGTCGAGCAAATTGCAGTCAACAGCAAGCTATGTCATCAAATTCAAGTTTCATAGCCAAATATGAGTACAACTAAACAACAATGTCATCATGTTTTACTCGTCATACAATCACCAAACACAAATCAACATACGTAATAAGTGATGTTCTCACACCAAAATCCTAAACAACATGTTCATCAGGTTTCAGTTGGGATAGCAAACACAATTTCACATAGAAGATAAAAAAACATCTTCTGGCAGGCAAATACGACAAAAGCAATCTAATCATCATCCGCAGCAGCAACGTCAACATCTTCGCCATGTGTATCAATCTGAATCATAATTCCCCAGAGTGTCATCTTCTTCTTCATCCTCAATGTCCTCGAACTTTGGCTTCCTCTTGATCAACTCTTGTATGTCCACATCACGACAGACAATCTTTTCGCCAGCGTCATTGACGCGATGGTTCTCAAAGATATTAGGAACATCTATGGAATCTTGTACATCAGGAGCGGTGTAAGCATCATTTTGTTGTCCAACTTCATTAAACGAATTCCTCTGCTCAAACCTTTGCAATACTCTCCAGTCATCGCTACGTGCAAATCTGTCTTCCAAGAAAAATATCTGTGTTGCTTGATTTGCCAAAATAAAAGGCTCGTTGGTCTGGTACGCCGCCTTGACATTGATGGATTTGAAATAATCATCAACTCTGGGTTTTGCGATCCTGGAAAACAGGTTATACCAACGACAACACAATAGAACCACACACCGATGATCCTCGGAACTGGAGATATACTACAACTAAACAATGTCTGTTATGTTAGCATATATTTCAGTTGTCACTCTGTCGTATGTATCTGTGCTCATGATGGCACTGTTTTGTGTCTTCCTGCCTTCGTCGCATGCAAGGGTGTTGTAGCGCACATCTCCAACAATGCAAGATTCATAATGTCTTACCCGAGTATCAGGACCCATTGCTAGTGCGTAAAGGGCATCATCAACTGCCTGCCCATCCTCCCGCATATCTTAACCTATGTTTAGAAAATAGACAAGTTGATCATCTTATGCACTCAATATATTAAAAAAACTGCAAAAGCTTACATGGCTCTTGAACCATTTCGCAAATCCTGCCATAACCAGTTTGTCAATGTTTCTTGGATTTTGCGGCAGTAACTCCTTTTTGTAGATGCTGCACAACATAGTCATCGTGTAAAACATCTAAATATATAAGAATGTGCTGCAAGTTTAGTAGATTACGATGTATAAGCTGCAGTACTTAGCACTTACTTGATATAAGGTAGTATCTTAGGACAGTTATTCAACACATACCAAACCATTTTGTCCTAATCTTTAGGTTTGTCCTCTTGTCGACTCTTCCCTGTAAATCAAACAAAATAATCGAAAACATTGAGCCCAGGATTGTCTTCACCCACCTCTTTGCTAAGCTGATCAGCTGTTTCAATGTATTTTGAGCAGAATGTCAACACTTCTGTAGCAATGTAGGCCTCTGCAATGGAACCCTCAGGTCTAGCTCTATTCCTAACATAGCCCTTGAAAGTGCCTAGACGCCTTTCAATAGGGTACATCCAGCCATACTGTACTTGACCTCTAAGTAGTGCCTCATCAGGTAGATGAACAGTCAAATGCACCATCACATCAAAGAAGGCTGGAGGATATATCTTCTCAAGGTCGCATATGATAGTTGGTATCTTGTCTCTAAGGCGCTCCAAAGCATCTATCCCGATATTTCTCTGCAGAGTTCCTCAAGAATTGTCCAACTCTGCAATCGCTCAGTATAAGTCGTATGCCCAATCCTCTAAGGATAACAGTAAAACCCTTTGAGGTATGATGTGGCGTCATGAGTTTTCAACCCTTGTACCTTGTTTCCATCTGACCGACTCTCCTTTCAGGGTTGGAAGCAAATCCATGTGGGAATCTCACACGTGACAGGACCTCGCAGAATTCTTTTCTTTTTACCTTGTCCAAGGCGTTACACACCGGTGCCATATCCCGTGGTTTACCTTCATTTTGCACCTGCAAATCCTTCGATACCAGTGTGTCAAATCAATCCTAGATTTTAAGGTATCTTTCGTCTTTCCTTCAATATTAAGAAGTGTGCCGATAATGTTGTCACATATATTTTCCTCGATGTGCATCACATCAAGATTATGCCGCAAATCCAAATCTTTCCAATACTCCAAGTCCCACAAAGTGGACCTACGGGTAAACAATAATCTCTGTTTTGCGCTTACACGCTTCCTTTTCCCGCTACCATTACCAGGATGGTTTCCTTGTGTAATATGCCTGACCTTCTCTAATTCCACTTGCAACTCATCGGCGGTGAGCCTCTCATCACGGTTTTCATGGTTTGCATTGAACACATGTCTTCGGTATTTTGTAGGACGCGGCTTGTCCTTGGCAAGGAAACGACAGTGTCCAATGTAGCAGATCTTGCTAAGTATTGTGTATGACAGCGGATTCCTGTCACAGCGAACACATGCATTGTAACCATGTGTCGTTCGCCCTGACATAGTGCCCAAAGCCGGATAATCATGGATGCACCAAATTATAACAGCACGCAGAAAGAAATAAGCTGGTGGGCTGCTATATAGGTCTCGAGTGAGAACACCCCTCCATATCTATTGAAGTTCCTCCACAAGTGGCTCCATGAATAAATCAAAATCCTTTCGAGGACTTTTTGGACCTGGGATGAGCAAGGCCATCATGTAGTTTGATTCTTTGGTGCAGACATTTGGAGGCATGTTGTAAGGGATAATAAGCACTGGCCACATGCTATATGTGGCGCTCTGATGGCCAAGTGGGTTAAATCCATCTGAAGCTAAGCCAAGTCTAATGTTTCTCGGGTCAGCAGCAAACTTTTTGTGTTTCTGATTGAAGCTTTGCCACTCACTACCATGAGATGGATGGCTCATTACATTCTGATCTCTATACTCCTGGTTCCTAGAATGCCACAATACATCCTCTCTTGTTTCAGCATCATGAAACAACCTCTGTAATCTTGGTGTAATTTGAAAATGTCTCAGAACATTATGAGGAATCCTCTTCACAGCATCGCCATCTTTCCATCTTGATGATTTGCATTTCGGGCATTCACTTAAGTTGGCATAATCCTTCCGAAACAAAACATAATTATTCTTACAAACAAGGATCATATCATATCCAATTCCAACTGCACGAAGGAAATTCTTTATTTTACTGTAGGTGTGTGGCAGCTCAGACGCATCTGGGAAAGATTTGTGGAAAGCAGCCAACATTGCATCGAATGATTTGTTGGTCATACGCTCAGATGTCTTCACCTGAAGAAAGGTGACCATAGCTGAGAATACTGACAGCTTATTTCCTGGGGTGACAGCCACGTTGCATTGTTCCAACATGCGGGCCCACCATTTTTCTTCTGCAGGTGAAAGTTCATGAAATGCACGAGCATTTCGTAGCATTGTTTCAATGTTGGTCAAACTCACTGGCTCCGCCACCACCACCTCCTCCTCCTCTTCCACTGAGCATCCAGGCAGATCGAGAAGGTGATCTGCTGCTTCCACGTAGTCAGTAACATTGACGTTCACAGCTTCACCATGATGAACCCACCTAGTATATGTGACCGACATCCCATACAAGTGTAGATGATTTTGTACAGTCGACTGGGGTCTTGTAACTGAATTCATACAACTGCTACACGGGCAGAGCACATCTGATTTCGGACCATCGTACTCAGCTCCGATAAAGTTCATGAAGTTTTCAACCCCCTCGACATATGCAGCGGAGAATCTTTGAGCAAAAGTTATCCAAGTCATGTCCATCTGTTAGACATACAAATTAGTTCTTCTACTAGATATTATAAAAAAGCATATATGTTTTTTTATGAAGTCCAAAAAAAAACCTAGGTCGATGTCTAAAGTTATGGCAAGATATTTGGACGAGCATATCTAAGTAACGTGATATATGTAAAGCTAATTCTGCAAACAGATTTGAGTGCTAAATTATGGCAGGCTGTTTCAGCAGTCAATGAGGCCGAGCACACAACGATCAAACTATCGAAGGCCATCGCAGCAACAAAGGTCGTGTATAAAACGGTGTACAGCTATTTCACCTAACAGATTGGCTACTAGACCATGGCAATCTACGTCACAATAAATATATGGCAGGATATTTTAGCAACTAATCGGGCTTGGTATGCCATCTCAGCTAAGCAGATTGAGTGCGAGCAGGGCAAGGAAGCTTCTTAAGCGAGCATATTGACGATAAACTACTTGACAAGCAGTGAGATTAACAAGATCTATCGCCTAACGATCGGCGCTACACCGACATGCACGGGGCCTCAGTCTAGGATGCGCGTACCGTGGGAGAAGCTGACCGTCGTGCGTCTCCACATGAACGCCGCCAGTGATGTCTACTACACAACCTTCTTCTTGTAGACGTTGTTGGGCCTCCAAGTGCAGAGGTTTGTAGGACAGTAGCAAATTTCCCTCAAGTGGATGACCTAAGGTTTATCAATCCGTGGGAGGCATAGGATGGAGATGGTCTCTCTCAAGCAACCCTACAACCAAATAACAAAGAGTCTCTTGTGTCCCCAACACACCCAATACAATGGTAAATTGTATAGGTGCACTAGTTCGGCGAAGAGATGGTGATACAAGTGCAATATGGATGGTAGATATAGGTTTTTGTAATCTGAAAATATAAAAACAGCAAGGTAGCAAGTGATAAAAGTGAGCGTAAACGGTATTGCAATGCGTTGAAACAAGTCCTAGGGTTCATACTTTCACTAGTGCAAGTTCTCTCAACAATAATAACATAATTGGATCATATAACTATCCCTCAACATGCAACAAAGAGTCACTCCAAAGTCACTAATAGCGGAGAACAAACGAAGAGATTATGGTAGGGTATGAAACCACCTCAAAGTTATTCTTTCCAATCAATCCGTTGGGCTATTCCTATAAGTTTCACAAACAGCCCTAGAGTTCGTACTAGAATAACAACTTAAGACACAAATCAACCAAAACCATAATGTCACCTAGATACTCCAATGTCACCTCAAGTATCCGTGGGTATGATTATACGATATGCATCACACAATATCAGATTCGTCTATTCAACCAACACATAGAACCTCAAAGAGTGCCCCAAAGTTTCTACCAGAGAATCAAGACGAAAACGTGTGCCAACCCCTATGCATAGGTTCATGGGCGGAACCCGCAAGTTGATCAGCAAAACATACATCAAGTGAATCACGTGATATCCCATTGTCACCATAGATACACACGGCAAGACATACATCAAGTGTTCTCAAATCACTAAAGACTCAGTCCGATAAGATTACTTCAAGGAGAAAACTCAATCCATTACAAGAGAGTAGAGGGGGAGAAGCAACATAAGATCCAACTATAATAGCAAAGCTCGCGATACATCAAGATCGTGCAAAATCAAGAACACGAGAGAGAGAGAGAGAGAGAGAGAGAGATCAAACACATAGCTATTTGGTACATACCCTCAGCCTCGGGGTGAACTACTCCTCCTCGTCATGGAGAGCGCCGGGTGATGAAGATGGCCACCGGTGAGGGATCCCCCCTCTGGCAGGGTGCCGGAACAGGGTCCCGATTGGGTTTTGGTGGCTACAGAGGCTTGCGGCGGCGGAACTCCCGATATATTATGTTCCCCGAAGTTTTTAGGGTATATGGAGATATATAGGCGGAAGAATTACGTCAGGGGAGCCACGAGGGGCCCACAAGGGTGGAGGGCGCGCCCAGGGGGGTGGGCACGCCCCCCTGCCTCGTGCCTCCCTCGTTGATTTCTTGACGTGGACTCCAAGTCTCCCGGGTTGCTTTCCTTCCAAAAATAACTTCTCCAGAAGGTTTCATTCCGTTTCGACTCCGTTTGATATTCCTTTTCTTCGAAACACTGAAACAAGGGAAAAAACAGAAACTGGCACTGGGCTCTGGGTCAATAGGTTAGTCCCAAAAATAATATAAGTGTTTAATAAAGCCCATAAAACATCCAAGATGGATAATATAATAGCATGGAACAATAAAAAATTGTAGATACGTTGGAGACGTATCAGCATCCCCAAGCCTAATTCCTACTCGTCCTCGAGTAGGTAAATGATAAAAACAGAATTTTTGATGTGGAATGCTACTTGGTATAATTTCAATGTAATTCTTCTTAATTGTGGTATGAATATTCAGATCCGAAAGATTCAAGACAAAAGTTTAATATTGACATAAAAATAATAATACTTCAAGCATACTAACAAAGCAATTATGACTTCTCAAAATAACATGGCCAAAGAAAGTTGTCCCTACAAAATCATA
The DNA here is from genome assembly GCA_021605205.1 of Aegilops longissima. Taxonomy (NCBI): domain Eukaryota; kingdom Viridiplantae; phylum Streptophyta; class Magnoliopsida; order Poales; family Poaceae; genus Aegilops; species Aegilops longissima. The sequence continues at coordinate 526,253,341 of CM038679.1, forward strand.
TAGTCTGGCTATGCTCTATGTTCACCACACAAAGTATTTAAATCATGCACAACCCCGATGACAAGCCAAGCAATTGTTTCATACTTTTGACATTCTCAAACATTTTCAATCTTCACGCAATACATGAGCGTGAGCCATGGACATAGCACTATAGGTGTAATAGAATGGTGGTTGTGGAGAAGACAAAAAGGAGAAGATAGTCTCACATCAACTAGGTGTATCAACCGGCTATGGAGATGCCCATCAATAGATATCAATGTGAGTGAGTAGGGATTGCCATGCACATAGCGCTATAAGTGTATGAAAGCTCAAAAAGAAACTAAGTGGGTGTGCATCCAACTCGCTTGCTCACGAAGACCTAGGGCATTTTGAGGAAGCCCATCATTGGAATATACAAGCCAAGTTCTATAATGTAAAATTCCCACTAGTATATGAAAGTGACAACATAGGAGACTCTCTATCATGAAGATCATGGTGCTACTTTGAAGCACAAGTGTGGTCAAAGGATAGTAGCATTGTCCCTTCTCTATTTTTCTCTCATTTTTTTATTTGGGCCTTTTCTCCCTTTTTTTATGGCCTCTTTTTTTTAGTCTGGAGTCTCATCCTGACTTGTGGGGGAATCATGGTCTCCATCATCCTTTCCTCACTGGGACAATGCTCTAATAATGATGATCATCACACTTATATTTACTTACAACTCATGAATTACAACTCGATTCTTAGAACAAAATATGACTCTATATGAATGCCTCCGGTGGTGTACCGGGATGTACAATGACTCATGAGTGACATGTATAAAAGAATTATGAACGGTGGCTTTGCAACAAATACAATGTCAACTACATGATCATGCAAAGCAATATGACAATGATGAAGCGTGTCATAATAAACAGAACAGTGGAAAGTTGCATGGCAATATATCTCGGAATGGCTATGGAAATGCCATAATAGGTAGGTATGGTGGCTGTTTTGAGGAAGGTATATAGTGGGTGTATGATACCGGCGAAAGGTGCGCGGTATAAGAGAGGCTAGCAATGGTGGAAGGGTGAGAGTGCGTATAATCCATGGACTCAACATTAGTCATAAAGAACTCACATACTTATTACAAAAATATATTAGTTATCGAAACGAACTACTACGCGCATGCTCCTAGGGGGATAGATTGGTAGGAAAAGACCATCGCTCGTCCTCGACCGCCACTTATAAGGAAGAAAATCAATAAATAAATCATGCTCCGACTTCATCACATAACGGTTCACCATACGTGCATGCTACGGGAATCACAAACTTTAACACAAGTATTTCTCAAATTCACAACTACTCCACTAGCATGACTCTAATATTACCATCCTCATATCTCAAAACAATCATAAGGAATCAAACTTCTCTTAGTATTCAACACACTCATAAGAAAGTTTTTACTAGTCTTGAATACCTAGCATATTAGGATTAAGCACATTACCATGCTGTTTAAGACTCCCAAAATAATATAAGTGAAGCATGAGAGTTCATCTATTTCTTCAAAATAAAACTACCACCATGCTCTAAAAGATATAAGTAAAGCACTAGAGCAAACAACAAACTACTTCTAAAGGTATAAGTGAAGATCAATGAGTAGTCGAATAATTATGCAACTATGTGAAGAATCTCCCATTTAAGAATTTTAGATCTTAGTATTTTATTCAAACAGCAAGCAAAGCAAAAGAAAATAAAATGACGCTCCAAGCAAAACATATATCATGTGGTGAATAAAAATATAGCTCCAAGTTAAGTTACCGATGAACAAAGACGAAAGAGGGGATGCCTTCCGGGGCATCCCCAAGCTTAGGCTCTTAGTTGTCCTTGAGTATTACCTTGGGGTGCCTTGGAAATCCCCAAGCTTAGGCTCTTGCCATTCCTTATTCCATAGTCCATCGAATCTTTACCCAAAACTTGAAAACTTCACAACACAAAACTTAACAGAAAACTCGTAAGCTCCGTTAGCGAAAGAAAACAAAACACCACTTCATGGTACTGTAATGAACTCATTCTTTATTTATATTTGTGTTAAACCTACTGTATACCAACTTCTCTATGGTTTATAAACTATTTTACTAGCCATAGATTCATCAAAATAAGCAAGCAACACAATGAAAACGGAATCTGTCAAAAACAGAACAGTCTGTAGTAATCTGTAACTAACGCAAACTTCTGGAACTCCAAAAATTCTACCAAAATAGTAAGACCTAGATAATTTTTTTATTGATCTACTGCAACTGGAATCAGTATTTTATCACGTTCTGGTGATTTTTAACAATAGTTTTCCTGAACAGAAAGTTTCTGGAATTTTCAACAAGATCAAATAACTATCATCCAAGAAGATCCTATAGGTCTTACCTGGCACAAACACTAATTAAAACATAAAACCACATCTAACAAGAGGCTAGATGGATTATTTATTCCTAAACAGAACCAAAAAGCAAGAAACTAAAATAAAGTTGGGTTGCCTCCCAACAAGCGCTAACGTTTAACGCCCCTAGCTTGGCATGATGATTTCAATGATGCTCACATAAAAGATACGAATTGAAACATAAAGAGAGCATCATGAAGAATATGACTAGCACATTTAAGTCTAACCCACTTCCTATGCATAGGGATTTTGTGAGCAGAAAACTTATGGGAACAATAATCAACTAGCATAGGAAGGTAAAACAAGCATAACTTCAAGATTTTAAGCACATAGAGAGGAAACTTGATATTATTGCAATTCCTACAAGCATATATTCCTACCTCATAATAATTTTTAGTAGCATCATGAATGATTCAACCATATAACCATCAAATAAAGCACTATTTTCATGATGCACAAGCATAGAAATTTTATTACTCTCCACATAAGCAAATTTCTTCTCATGAATAGTAGTGGGAGCAAACTCAACAAAATAACTGTCATGTGAAGCATAATCCAATTGAAAATTAAAATCATGATGACAAGTTCCATTGTTATCATTATTTTTAACAGCATACATGTCATCACAATAATCATTATAAATAGCAACTTTGTTATCATAATCAATTGGAACCTCTTCCAAAATAGTGGATTCATCACTAAATAAAGTCATGACCTCTCCAAATCCACTTTCATCAATATAATCATCATAAATAGGAGGCATGCTTTCATCATAATAAATTTGCTCATCAAAACTTGGGGGGAAATATCATCTTCATCAAACATAGCTTCCCCAAGCTTGTGGCTTTGCATATCATTAGCATCATGGATATTCAAGGAATTCATACTAACAACATTGCAATCATGCTCATAATTCAAATATTTAGTGCCAAACATTCTAATGCATTCTTCTTCTAGCACTTGAGCACAATTACCGGAAACCTTATTTTCACGAAAGACATTAAAAAGATGAAGCATATGAGGCACACTTAATTACATTTTTTTGTAGTTTTCTTTTATAAAATGAACTAGTGATAAAACAAGAAACAAAAAGATTCGATTGCAAGACTAAAGATATACCTTCAAGCACTCACCTCCCCGGCAACGGCGCCAGAAAAGAGCTTGATGTCTACTACACAACCTTCTTCTTGTAGATGTTGTTGGGCCTCCAAGTGCAGAGGTTTGTAGGACAGTAGCAAATTTCCCTCAAGTGGATGACCTAATGTTTATCAATCCGTGGGAGGCGTAGGATGAAGATGGTATCTCTCAAGCAACCCTGCAACCAAATAACAAAGAGTCTCTTGTGTCCCCAACACACCCAATACAATGGTAAATTGTATATGTGCACTATTTCGGCGAAGAGATGGTGATACAAGTGCAATATGGATGATAGATATAGGTTTTTGTAATCTGAAAATATAAAAACAGCAAGGTATCAAGTGATAAAAGTGAGCGTAAACGGTATTGCAATGCGTTGAAACAAGGCCTAGGGTTCATACTTTCACTGGTGCAAGTTCTCCCAACAATAATGACATAATTGGATGATATAACTATCCCTCAACATGCAACAAAGAGTCACTCCAAAGTCACTAATAGCGGAGAACAAATGAAGAGATTATGGTAGGGTACGAAACCACCTCAAAGTTATTCTTTCCAATCAATCCGTTGGGATATTCCTATAAGTGTCAGAAACAGCCCTAGAGTTCGTACCAGAATAACACCTTAAGACACAAATCAACCAAAACCCTAATGTCACCTACATACTCCAATGTCACCTCAAGTATCCGTGGGTATGATTATACGATATGCATCACACAATCTCAAATTCATCTATTCAACCAACACATAGAACCTCAAAGAGTGCCCCAAAGTTTCTACCGAAGAATCAAGACAAAAACGTGTGCCAACCCCTATGCATAGGTTCATGGGCGGAACCTGCAAGTTGATCACCAAAAAATACATCAAGTGAATCACGTGATATCCCATTGTCACCACACATACGCACGGCAAGACATACATCAAGTGTCCTCAAATCATTAAAGACTCAATCCGATAAGATTACTTCAAGGGGAAAACTCAATCCATTACAAGAGAGTAGAGGGGGAGAAGCAACATAAGATACAACTATAATAGCAAAGCTCACGATACATCAAGATTGTGCCAAATCAAGAACACGAGAGAGAGAGAGAGAGAGAGAGAGAGAGAGAGAGAGATCAAACACATAGCTACTGGTACATACCCTCAGCCCCGAGGGTGAACTACTCCCTCCTCGTCATGAAGAGCGTCGAGATGATGAAGATGGCCACCGGTGAGGATCCCCCTCTGGCGGTGGTGCTTGGAACAGGGTCCCGATTGGTTTTTGGTGGCTACAGAGGCTTGCGGCGGCGGAACTCCCGATCTATTCTGTTCCCCGAAGTTTTTAGGGTATATGGAGATATATAGGCGGAAGAAGTTTGTCAGGGGAGCCACGAGGGTGGAGGGCGCTCCCAGGGGGGTGAGCGCGCTCCCTGCCTCGTGCCTCCCTCGTTGCTTTCTTGACGTGGACTCCAAGTCTCCCGGGTTGCTTTCCTTCCAAAAATAACTTCTCCAGAAGGTTTCATTCCGTTTCGACTCCGTTTGATATTCCTTTTCTTCGAAAAACTGAAACAAGGGAAAAAACAGAAACTGGCACTGGGCTCTTGGTCAATAGGTTAATCCCAAAAATAATATAAAAGTGTTTAATAAAGTCCATAAAACATCCAAGATGGATAATATAATAGCATGGAACAATCAAAAATTACAACGTATCACGGCGCTGACCGCCGTGCGCCTCCACAAGAACTTCGCCAGCGGTGGCGGCGCGGCTAGAGGACGGCAACCTACGAGAGCGTACTGTGGGAGCGAGAGGATCGCCGTGCGTCCCCTCTACGAACCAGGGCACCGACGTATCGACGTGGCGGGGAGGGCGGCTTTGGCAGAGCGAATGGAGTGGAGGGGGACGGAGGGAGGGGGTTTGGGGAATATTGTTGGCTAGTTTGCCGAAGGGCGGTTGAATTTGGAATTTGGGGGAAATTTTTTTGGGGGGGGGAGGGATTTTCGCGCGGTGGGCGGGGGGAGTTTGGCGCATGGTCGGTTTCTCCAAGTGCAGTCCCACGTGTTAGTGAAGAGGCTAGCTGAAGCGCGTTCCGTTTGCGTGAGCCGTGTGCATGACCGAACGTGTGTGGGGTGCAATGCGACCGCGACAGGGGTGCTGTGAGTGTACCGCCTTTTTTCCTTTTAAACTAGGTGCTTCGCCCCCTCAAGAAAAAAAACTTGGTGCTTCGCGCGATCCGTCGATACAACTACTAGTAATCCGGTAATCCCGACTAAAATGGCGCGGCCGGGTCTTTTCCCGCAAGATATGCTGGGAGGTTGGCTTAGTTTGGTTTTTAGGACGAGTAATGCCACACCTACATAATCCCAGTTACGTAATTAACATAATGTGAAACGTGTGAGTTGTTGATTGTAGATTGGGGGGAGGGAGGGGCCCACCACCATGAAAATCAGGGAGGAGAGAGAGAGGCAATTTATGTTAACCCTTTTGTAGGTCCCCGTAGATGTAGAAAGATGTGAAATGCGTGAATGTGTAGTGGACGTACTATTGGAGTGCCTAAGATAAATTGTGTATGTAGACTATGTGTTTATTTACTTCGCATGTTAGCTTTGTCTCAGTTCAATAAAAGCAGAGTTGGTGATGATGGTGTGCCTGCCGTCCTGCAACATAGGCCATCCGATCTATATCTAACGGATAGGAAGGAAACTATGACAATTTACCCGCACTCCTCTCCACATTCGTAGATAAGGCCTTCCCTAGTTCATCCTTTTCTCCCACAAGATCTTGATGTTCCGTGCAACACACGAGCATCTTGCTAATACTCCTACCATATACTATATTATTGTGAAAGTTCATGTACACCGACCGAGATTAATGCAAACACGGCAGATTCTCATTACATTTTGAACTTTTATAGGACAGAAAAATAAAAGAAATCCGACCCTAAACCTATTCTACAGCGTCGACCGACGTCCTCCATCTGCGATCTCCATGTACAGGGGCGGGGTTCAAGACCCGTGAAGTGAAGGTGTGGTCTCCGGCGAGGAAGCGTAGAACACGGGAAACGGACCGGTCAGTTGGCACACAATGCCCTACCGCCTCCCATGCCCTACTCATCCTCGGAGGAGTCCCTGACCTCGGCGGTGCCGGACGTTGGACGGCGGCAAGTAGGACACGTGGCTGACGGTGCTCCCGTCGTCGGCCGCCAGCGTGGCCACCGCTTGTGCGGTCGCGTCCGTGTCCGGCTACGCTGCTATTGCGTCGCGAGCGGCGACTTGAGCGAGGGCGGCAACCTCGAGCTTCATCCCCGAAGACAAGCTCTCCCGCAGAGCGTTCGCGCTCGCGGTCATGGCGGATGTGGTGCCAGGTAGCAGGACGATGCACTATGGTGTGGAGGTTAGCTGCGTTGCCGCTTTAAGTAGAGCATTCCGGTGAGGCCAAGCGTCCGGGTGCGTCATTAAGTCGCCGGATTTGGTTCCTCGGGCACCGAGCCTCTTAAAGACGGTATACGGACAGACGACATGAATGCGGGCAGCTGGCGCCGGCTGGGAACGCATCGCGTGACGTCGCGAGGGACGAGGGTTTTTGGTGTGCCAGGGTAGTCAGCTGCGGTCGTGGCAACGTTGGAGATGCCCTTTCCTCACATGCGACCCCACATGTCATTGAAAAAGCAAGACGACCCGGCATGGTCTCAGGTCCTAGGGATGCAGTTGGCCGGGCTACACCACTCCGCGGATGCGTCGCGACGCACACGCACTTCGGCGCCCCGTGCATCCTCGACGAGCCGGGTGTTGATCTGTTGGTCGTGCCACAGCGCTAACGCCACCCTCGGCACACTGAAACCGACCGTGTAAAGCGACGATGAGCGTGTTGCTCCCGCATGCCTCATTTGAACATTCTGCCGAGTATCATTCGCATGTGGGCCTAGACCATGCTTGTATTTCCAATGTTGTAATTTGTCCGACATGCATAGAAACAAACATTTCGTTTAAAGTTTCACTTTGCCTCCACTACGTGTCGCTTCCCGTCTTAGTTTTGACATCCCATTCGATTCATGCCCCGACACATCTTGACGAGATCGATTGATGTTGAGAGATCAATTGTGTGTCGTGCAAGGAGATAAAGGTTTGCTCTGTTTCTATGATAGAAATGACCGGGGGGTCTGTGGGGATCAGAGGGAGTATATTGTATGTTCATAAGCGAAACAAACATATTTACAAATCATATATAAAGGGTATTCAATGTTCTCCGGACCCCGAGATGAAATCGAGAGATAACGAGTGGGTGCATGTGTGATACCTAAGGCGGAATCAAAATTTTGAACCGGTGATCATAGCATCCACAAATCATATATAAAGGGTATTCAATGTTTGTTTCGCTCTTGAATGTACAATATACTCCCTGCGATCCTTTCTAGTTTACATATAAGTTTTATGTGTAGTCAAAGTATCTCTACTTTGATCAAACTTACAGAAAAAAGTATCAACATTGAACAACGCCCAATAAATATTGTTAGATTCGTACGTACTCCTAGATTTGTATTCAAATAGACATGGTTTCCAATTTGTTTTCAACCATGTGAATGTGCTTGTTCTCGCGCATGCTTTTCCTACTAGGATTTCGCCACTCCAATAGTAACTTTTTTAAGCTCCCTGTCCAATAGTACTAGTGGAGTACTGACAACATCTGTAGTAGAGTATGCAGTGCTCACAGTACTCCCTCTTTCCATTTATATAGGGCCTATGTGGAGGAGAGAGATGTGAAAAAGTAAGGGGAGTGAGCTCTCATGCAAGAGCCTAGCTATATATGCATTCCTAGTTAAATACAATAAATATGAAGAAAGAGATATAGAGGAGATGGAAAAAGTACTAGCCAACCTTTTTTTTGTGGGAAATAGCCAACCTTATAGCCCACACTACTGTATGAGTGCATATAGATGATGGCTATAGATGACATGGCAGTTCCTTATAGCCATCGGCTGGCTATATTATTAACCATGCTCTAATGCGTTTTTCAAAACCGCCATTGACTATTGACAAGATTAATAGTACATGAGATGTATAATGTGAAAATTATATCATTGGAAGCTCCTTTCACATACGAATTTGACCGTATGCTTTGTGTAAGTTGCATGTCATATATTATTACTCTAACATTTGGTCAAAGTTAGCCTCGAAAAATGCATTAGGCCCTGTAGATGGAAGGAGGGAGTAGTAGTGGAAGTGGATCCTCTGACATAGGTATCCCTGCCTTACCCTCCCTTTCGTTCACTTACTGGCGGACCCCATGCTTGCTTGGCCCCGCATGTCAGTTACTCAATGGGTTCGGCCACGTCAGGGGATCCTCATCCGTAGTATACTCCCTCTGTTTTTATTTACTCCGCATAAAACGGAGGGAGTGGTAGTATAAATGACGCGGGCGGGGGAGGGGGAGGGATGTCAGTTTGCTCTCAACTAGGTCCCACAAGTGAGCAAAAACGCAATACGAAGCGCGTTCCATTCGGTGAGCGACGTGGAGGGTCCAGCGTGCCGGGGTGCAACACGAATGCGACAAGAGCGATGTACAGTCAAAACCAATTGACCGATCGTCACCGGAAGCACTATTCACACCAGAACCTTCGCTGCTCGGCCTACGCCAACCACTGCCCCAAAACCACACCTTTTCTCCAGCCTATTCCCCCAGCTTTTGATCCCCTAGCCCGCATCAAGCGTCCCCTAGTTCACCGGAAAGCCATAGTGCGCCGCAAGATCACGTACTACAAGATGCTGACGCCGGAGCGTCGTGTAGAAATCGCGGCGGCGGTCGGTGCCACAGACCTCTGTTCCCAAGCTCGCTTTGCAGCGGGCCAATCCTCGAGTTCTCTGGAGCCAAGCTACGAGGAGGAGGAAGCCAATCCAATGTTCATGGCGGAGGTCGTGGCACAGAAGTCCCCCGATGGGTATGAGATGATGGACGTCGACTTCCTGCCGGTGTCTGGGTCCCCCATGGTGCAGGCGGACCAACGGTTCAACCTGGCGATACTAAAGGAGGACCGGGAGGCAGAGGCTCAACTCGACGCGGAGCGCGCGCATGCCGCTGCCATTGAGGCTCTCCTGCGGGCGGAACCGGATGTCGTGGATGTGAACCGGGCGGCGGAGGCTCAACTTGAGGCGGAGCGCGCGGATGCCACTGCCATCGAGGCCCTCCTGCAGGCGGAACCGGACGTCCTCGACTTGAACCGGGCGGCGGAGGCTCAACTCGACATGGATCGCGCGGATGCCACTGCCATCGAGGCCCTCCTGCAGGTGAAACCGGACGTCCTCAACTTGAACCAGGCGGTGGAGGCTCAACTCGACGTGGAACGCGCGGATGCCGCTGCCATCGAGGCCCTCCTGCAGGCAGAACCAGACGTCCTCGACTTGAACGGGGCGGTGCTCTCGTCCGTGAAGAGCACCCGCACGCTCCGAGTGAATGAGTAGCTGGAGGCCGAGGACAACCATGGTGCGGAGACACACGTCGGCAGCTACGGCTGGTTCCGCCCGCAGCCAAAGACGACGAGGCCGTCTCGTTTCGCGAGCAGTGATAGTTTTTCTTTATGTTGTTATTTTTAGGGATCTTTTGCTGTGTAAAAACATATATTGTTATGCAAGTCGCCTAACTTTCATCATTTGGGTCAGTCTACCATTTCAGGCGGTTGGATGAATATCCTACGTCTCCTAACCCTTCTTCCTCACCTCTTCTTCTTCCCCAACAGACCACCGCACGGGCCGTACGGATCCTCCCCAACATGCGGTTGGATAAACATACTGTATGAACGAAAATTATGTGTCAGTGGTAGGATGGCTGAGTTTGATTTGTTCACATGCGGTAGCACGTGTCAGTGAGGGGTGCGTTCCCTTGGTTGGGTTTGCGGCGTGCAGGAGCGACTGTGTGAGGGTGCGGTGCGACCGCAACAACCATGCGCAAGTGTACCTCCTTTTCATTTTGAAAACTTTAGGCAAGCGTGGCAAAAATGTGTGGAGAAGTATGTCAATGCAAGGCCTAGACCCAAACAGGATAAGTACATACGTACTAGGAGTACTAGTGTTAATAAAGAAAGGTTGAGTTTTAATTCGTGGGATTAATCGATACAAATCCTCGTTTGATGTGTCAATTAATGTGTATTTTTTTCTCCAAAGCCCAAAGAGCTAACCATCTCATTCCTCATCGCTTGATTAATGCAGCGCCATGCAAACCAACCTTCTCACTTCCGCATGCATGCAAGGGTATATTAATGTCCTTGGTTGCTAGTACGAGGCAAACCCCATCAATTTTGCCTCGATTAGTGTTAGTGGCCTTTTGCAAATTGTAATTTTGATATACTAGCCTTGTGTACAAAAAAATGGAGGTAGTAACTATTTGACTTCCTTCCCCATTGCGGTGACGTCGACGATATCTCGAACGTTGTGGTTTGGCGAAGTGCATTCGACGGAGAACACCATTGAGGGAGACCACGGTAAGTCGTTCACAAGTGCCGCCTGCAAGCCGAGACAACCGCCTTATTTGCATCCAGGAAGTCCGTTGAACCAAAGGACGCGTAAATGCACTAGTACTATTAGTACACAATAGCGTCGTCCGTCCAGCTTAGTGCGGTGAGGTGGTTTCTCAAAGAAGACGATGGAGAAGCGGAGTCAGCGAAGAGTGAAATGATGGTTGCTTCGTCCGTGCTTTGTGATTTGACGCCTCAATGCTTTGTGATTTGTGATAGAAGGGACAGGGGAGTAGACTCTGTGCTCTATACTGTACATGCGTCCAAGCACGGGAGCAAGAGGAGTTCAATCAATCAATCAGGGAGCTTCTGTTCCATCTTTTTGGCTTTGGCAGCACCGTCCATAATGGTTCCTATCGATGCCAAAAGCTATTTTCACATTTGGCTACACATTGTGGATGCCCTTAACCGTACCACTTGGTTTTGCTCCTGTGTGCTATCTATACAAATCTCAATTATATTGATCTAAAAAATTATAGAATCAAGATTAGTAAAAAGGATGTGATTTTGTCGTGCGGATGGCGGGGAGGTTTCTTATTTTTAGAGGACCTTGGCTTGGCGGTTTGCTAACATGCGGTCCCACGTGTCAGTGCTTTACCAAGTCGATCCACGTCCCACATGAGGCAGAACAACGGCGAAGCAACACGTGGTTAACTTGAAGAAGATGAGGAGAAGCGGATTCAGCAGAGTGAAATGATGGTTGCTTCGCCCCTCCAACTTCTTTTTAGCATTATTACTTCTTCCTCCAACTTAATGCGGGAAAGGTGCAGCTTTGTGATTTGGTGGCTCATTACTCGCGGTGACATGGTGGGTGCTTCACCCTGCCGCTCTGCTTCAGTATTCGATATGGCACATGGACCCGAGAGCATGATGTCCCACATGTCGTGAATGGGACTAGAACATTTATGAAAGCGGCGCTCCACTCTTCTGACGGAGGAGTACACGACACAATGACCCGTGATCATCACTTGTCTTGTATAGTACTATAGTTTTGTTGTTTCACACGATCCATCGATACAAACCCGATTAAGCAGGAAAGGGCGGATTTTTCCCTGTGTAGATAATCTTGGCCATATATTTCAAAGGCAATTTTAATGTATGCAAACTGAATAATTAAGTAACAATATGATATCTAGTAAAACTAAAAACACATATGATTTATTGTGTTAGAGTGTAGTAGTAGTGTTGTATTGCATAGTTGTTAGATGTAACATGCGAGAACATGTAGAGATGTAGTTTTGGAGGGCCTACAGAGAGAAAAGCGTAATACGGTCACTGAACTTCAGAATATGCTCATTACGGTCACTATATACGTTTTGCGGTGATTATACGGTCACTTGCTCACCGTTCAACGTCGGATTGCACTCTGTTGACCGGCCAAATAGTCTGCGTGGTACCATGTTGACTAGTTAAATTGACCACGTTCCTTGTGGGTCCCACATGTCAGTTCACATAGGAAAAAGGTCATATAAACACAAATTTACGCAGGCGCGACAAGACTCCAGCCCGTGAGCGGGAATCACCTGGTTGTGTATGTGTTTGTCAGGGCTTGATGTGTGTGCATGCACGTGTAGGTTGAGCACTTGAGCATGAGAGTGTGTATTGGTCGTGTGGTGTGTGCATGCATGCATGCGTGCGTGTGTGCGTGTGAGTGTTGCGTGCGTGTGTGGCTGCGTGTGTACGTGTGAGTGTTGCGTGCGTGCGTGGCTGCATGTGTTCGTGTGAGTGTTGTGTGCATGCAGTTCGTGTGCATGCGTGCGTGTGTGTATAATCACCACACCAGCTCCTGTTTGTTAAAACAAACGGCTCAGCATACCAATACAAGGCCACCTTGTCCGCTGTGCCCGCGGTCATGACTTTGAACCACCGTCCAATACTTTTTTGTCGTTTGTTTTCATTCTTACTAGCAAGATGCCCGTGTGTTGCACGTAACATCAAGATGCATTTGTATGACTAGTTTATCTTGTGAGAGAAAAGGATGAACGAGGGAAGGCCTTATTTGCAAATGTGGAGAGGGGCGTGGGTATCTTTTTGCAAAATTGCCATAGTTTCCTTCCTATCCGTCAGATATAAATCGGACGGCCTATATTGCAGGATGGCAGGCACACCATCATCACCAACTCTGTTTTTTTATCTCTACTCTTATAAAAGCATAGTTGGTGATGATGAAGTTGCCATCCCGCATATAACCGATCTATATCTAACGGATAGGAAGGAAACTATGCAATTTACCCGCACTCCTCTCCAAATTTGCGGATAAGGCCTTCCCTCGTTCATCCTTTTCTCCCACAAGATCTTGATGTTCCATGCAACGCATGGGCATCTATACAAGCTGTTTATCTTGTGGGAGACGAAGATGAACGAGGGAAGTCCTTATCTGCAAATGTGGAGAGGGGTGCGGGTATCTTTTTGCAAAATTGTCATAGTTTGATTTCTATCCGTCAGATACAGATCAGACGGTCCATATTGCAGGATGGCAGGCACACCATCATCACCAACTCGGTTTTTTATAAGAGTGGAGATGTAGATAGAAGAGTAGATACAAGCCGACAGGTGGGCCCAATGGTAGTGAGATAATGTGATGCAACACTAGAGGTGCCACGTGGAGCGTTTAACTGGTCAACTAGTCGTGTCTTGAGCAAATACAGAGCTGTACGGTGAGCCCGTGACTGTATAATAACCACAAAATGTAAATGGTGACCGTAATGAGTGGATTCTGAAGTCCAATGTATGTATCATGCTTTCGTTCCAAATACAATGATCGTCACTGTATATATCACGAGAGAAAGACGAAACATGCGTGAATGTGCTGGGGGCTTACTTTTAGAGGACCTGGAGATATTTTGTGTGCGTACGTGAAAGGGGCGTAGAGGGGGTGTATGCGATGGGGAGAGAGATGTTCTTCGTTTCTCTTTATTATGACTAACTTTATATATAGTATAAAAATATAAAAATTCATAGTGCGGAATAAATATCATTGTGGGCACCATGCAATGCAAATTAACGTTCATACTCCTCCATATAACTTTGTAATGTTGTATATATGTAGAAATTCTAAAATAATTTTTTGGCCACACTTTATTCAAAAGGAATGTTGTATGCGAAATAAACATGAAGAGAGGGCTTTTTAGATCAATGGGGTATGTGATGTAACATGTGTGAATGTGTAGTTGATGTATTTGGCAGGGCGTAGAGAGGTATGTGTGTGTATTACGTATTCGAGAGAGGCATGGATAGAGGGGCCGGCGGGGGGAGGGGGCGTGGGAGAGATAGCATGAGAAATGAGAGAGGTCTAGAGAGAGAGACTAATATGATGTCACGGCGAGAGATTCCCTTGAGTGTGTATATGCAAGGGGGAGGGGATAGAGGCACGAGGAGATTTTTTTTGTGTGGCGTCTGTGTTGGTATGTGTGGGTGTGAGAAGATAATGAGACCTGGGGGCAGAGGGTGTGTCACCGCGTGAGGTCCAGTGGGTCGAGGTGAGGCCCTTGGTTCGGTTCCGTCCTGTGCCACATTGATCGGTCTATTACACATTTAGGGAGGCCCATGGATGACTTGTCGTACAAGACAACGATAGCAGAACTGTGAAGGACTCTGTGTCCACTGACAAAACCGGCTAGGATTTGTAACCCTGGGTTCTCGGACTAAGGTAACCCCTTATCTCTGATATTACTATTCATCCAACCTAACTTTAAGGGGCATCCTACAGAATGCTCTGCTAGAATCATACTCGTCGATTAGGAAGAGAGGTGTGAGACAATGCGTGAGAGACAGACCTAAAGATAATGTGCGTACAGGAGACACATAGGGAGGTCTATGTATATAGAAAGGGTCGATGGGGATTGTGCGTGTGTATGCTTGTGAGAGGAAGAGTGCTTGTGATAAAGGTTAGTGAAAACAGTCGTAAATGGTTAAGAGAGGGAGGGAGGGTTATATCGAGAGCATGTCTGCGAGAAAGACACCTCGGGAGAGAGAGTGTCAACATGTGTGAGAGACCACCGGTGAAGAGTGAAACTACACGTAAAAGACTGATGTACACATTCATTAAAGATAAAAATTATCCATATATTAGGATGGGATGATGATATTTGCAATTCACGTAAGGAACGGTCATTGATCCATCAGACATCTAGATTCTATCGAATTTGAGCATGTCTATGTTATTATTCGACATAATTGATCCACATAGTTAGTATTTTGAACTCCTGACAATGCATCGCTTTAGCAATTGAATATAAACATGAGTATAGTCCATGTTGTGTGTGTAAAGCACATTATACATACGAAATTTACACAATGAACATTATAAATAGCTAGCTATGAACTAGAATACATGTGAATTCAACTTAAGGTGGTTTAAAAAAATCGGATTCAACTAGAATACATGTGAAAGCTTGTTGGAACTGGTCCCAAGTGACATTGGCTATAGGAAAAGTAGTTGTGTAATTCTCCCACCATGCGGCTGCTGGTCCATCCAATTGATGTGCGGCAAAGCGCACCTTCTCAGCATCCGTGCATCCTGCGGTGGTTAACTCCCTTCCAATACGGTGTAGCCAATCATCAGAAACTATTGGCTCAGTGCTACTGGAAAACACCGGCGGTTGTAACCTCAGAAAACGGGCTAAATTGTCCACTGGCGGCGGGTTGTTGTTGTTGTTGGCATTTCCCTGGTTCTGAACTAGCAATTGCATCAAGGCATTCTTCTGCTGGATCAACTGGGTGAGCTCCGGTGGGAAAACAAAACCGGGGTCACGTCTCGGAGGCAACTGGTGGGTTTAGATGGAAGAGATTAGAATAGAAAGAGGTCTAGTGAGAAAACACTACCCATATGCACATGAGGCAAACACAAACATTCATTCAATCAATCAAGCAAGGGCATACAGACGGTCTAGGACTATCGCAAAAGTGCTCAACTACTACTAGTTACATGGGGGAATACTACTATTATATGGTGGTCATCTAGAAATTTTGATCGGTGGAAGACTCCATGATGTCTGCTCCAGCTTCGTCTTCATAGTCATCATCACTTGGATCGGAATCGGTGTCGTCAATGATGATGTAGTTGTCCGGACAAGTGGGATCTTATTCCTCTTCTTCCGGTGCTGATCCTCCCATGAAGACTCCGATCTTCTTGACTAGGTCGTCATTCTTCTCCAGTAGTGTCTTGATTTCCTCCTCATATCCGTCGCGTGTAAACTTGAGTTCTTCCTCCAGCTCGATGATCCTAGTTTTCGCCTTCTTCAATTCCATCATGTCTGCGCACATCTGGTTCTCCTGACGTCGAATGTGCTGGTTTAGCTCCTGGATGTAAGCTGCAATGGATCTATCCTTCTTGGTGCTGATTACTTCCCATTGCTCGTCTCGGCACCCACATATTTGGTAGATGGTGTCTTTAAGCTCCCTGTTGTAGACTTCTCCAATGCGTCCCATTGTAATGTGAGCTGCCATACTCTTGCCAAGGCTCCAGGTGGGTGCTTCGAAAGAAAAACTCTATGGGCTTGGAAGTTGGCGAGAATGTCCTTCCTGGAACTTGTACTTGAATCATCCAGCGCTCTTCTTCAGGTAAAGTGGCATTGTACATCCCGGTGAAGCTTGGTATTCCAATATTCAGGTACCTAGTGACTTCCTTCAAGTGGCGTCGAAAAGGTGTGTCTTCATCCGGTTGTGCAAACTTGTTCTTCATCTCCGTCATCCTAAAGAGTGGAAAAATGGAGAGGAGTCAGAAATGAGTAGAGAAGAGTGACCTGTGGTTTATCTTAGTGGTCGTGTCCTACACTCAGCGTGTGCTCTGATACCATCTTGTAGCGACCCGACCTCAGATGGTCAAGTCTCGTGTTTCAGTGTCATCCTGGATCGAGAATCTTGACACACACATTACTCGAAGGATTTATAACGAGTAGCAATCACACAATTATTACGAATGTCTCAAAGAGAACTTATTACAATAATATGGCTTAAGGCCATCTAATACGATAACAACGGAAGGCTTGGAAGATAAAGTGAGTCCATCAACTCCAACGGCATAGCTGAGCTGCACGGCAACGACCTATCGAACCTTACTCCTCGTCTGAAAAGTCTGCAACATACTACGTTGCAGCCCGAGAACGGGTCAGCACATGGAATATGCTGGCAATGTAACACAATAGAGCAATAACATAATAATGCTACCATTACATGCAATATTTGGCTGGTGGTAAGCTCTAAGGTTACAGTTTTTGCGAAAAGCCAATTTTTCCCTACAACAAAGGAATAAATTTTAATTTAACTATCATGGTGGTTGAAACATCATTGAGAAGGTATAACCCCAACTCAATCCCAATTAAGGTAATTAACATCCCAGCAATATTAGTTAAGAGTGATGAGATACATGTGAATACTCAAGTACTAGATACTCAGAATTGTCCATAACCGGGGACACGGCTAACCATGATTAGATTGTACACTCTGCAGAGGTTTGCGCACTTTTCCCCACAAGACTCGATCGCCTCCATTGGTTTCTCGCACTACATGGTGTTTGAGAAACGGATGACCGAGACACAGTCTTTCAGAAACATTAACTCTCTACTCCGGGTAGACCATACCAAACCTACAAAACCCACTACCTGCTGATCTACCTCTTCAAGAGCTTCACGTAACTTACTCAACTATGCTAGAGCCCATAATAGCTTGTGGCTGCACACGGAAGTTTCTAGCATGAATAATCTCAGTTCCCTTTGAGCCTGGATGGCGGTCCATAGGAAGATCACACGGGTTCCCTGGGATTTCCAAAATAAAACAGACAACACTGGGTTCCCCAGGTGCCTCAATCCACCCAGATGTGTATTTAAGTTGCCACCTTAAGTTGAATCATTAATTAAAAATCTCACATCTGTCATGGAATACACTCAAACCCAATCCACGTCTACGAGCATAGCATAGCAATATAGGCAATACGTAGAAGTAACTCCCAAGGGTTTGACAGTAACAGGGCAATAGGTTCCTACCTCATCATCTACTTCCCAACCCACAAATTAATGACATCCTAACCATGCAATGTTTGAGGGTTGAAACTAATGCATAAAAACTGGGTATGAAAAGAGTATGATCAAAGTGTTACTTGCCTTGCTGACGATCCGTGAATCCTAGAGACTCGTAGTAACACGCTTCGCACTCCGGGAATTCTATCACAAGCAAACAATACATACATAAGCAACAAGCAAAAATGCACAAGCAAAACTCAACTCAAAGAGGTTGACCAGAAAGTTCAATTTAAGAACTCCGGTTCGCAAAAAGAATCAAACCAAACGAAACAACGAAACTCAAACGGCGAAAGAAATAAGATCCGTTTACTAATCTGAACTAGGATCAAATTTTACAGAGACAAAAACTTGTTTGAGTTGATTATTCGGAAAGAGGGTTTCGAGATGAAACTCCAGGCGCTTGGATCGCCTGATTCCGATAAACGAGCGAAAAGTTATACTAGTACGAACATCGGATCAGAAATCACGATCGGGAAAATCATGGAATAAATCCGATAAAAAGAAAAACGACGAACGGCTTAACGAACGAACGTTCGTTAGCAGAAACTAAACGACGAACACGTTCGTTAAAACGAACGAACGAGTGAACGCTCGCTAAGAAAATAAACCGGAGAATAAAACCGATCTATATAAAAAATGAACTAGGGTTTTTTTTCTAAAAAACCCGAAGGGGTTTTTCTTTAAAAAACCGGGCGGCGGGCGGCTACCTCCGGCGAGGTCGTCCGGCGAGGCGAGGCGACTCGACGGGCGGTGAGGGGCGGCGAGGCTCGGCGAGGCGCTGGGTGGCGGCGGAGGGGCGGCGGCGGCTAGAGGCGGCGGCGGCGGCTCGGGCTCGGGCTCGGCTCTGGCTCCGGCGGCGGCGGTGGTGGCTAGAGGGGGCGGCATATATAAAGGGGCGGGCGGCGACTTGGAGGAGGGGGGCAAGGCGGCGGCGAGTCCGCTCGGACTCGAGTCCGGGTCGGCGGCGGGCGCGTCTTGCAGGAGGCTGCTGCGGGCGCTAGGTGGGCCGGGCTGCTCGGCCGGGCCCTAGGCCCGGTCGGTATGAGTCTCTCTTTTTTTAAATGTTCACTGAAACCTAGAAAAATCCTAGAAAAAAATAAATAAAAATATAAAAATACCAAAACAAGTTTTCTCCGTCTAAATGAAATATTTAGAACAAGATGAACTTTTCTTGGCCCCTAAAATGCAGTTTTTAAAACATGCAAATTTTTCTAGGGCAAATAAAATCAAATAAAAACCCAATAATGATTTTAACATTTTTCCTCCGATATTTCAATTATTTTGGAGAAGTCATATTATCTCCCCTCATTTATTATTTTAAAATGAAATATTTTCCGGAGAGAAAATAATTAAAATCAAAATCCTCGTCTTCATTATTTGATAAAATTCAAATATGAAAATTGGGAAAATCCTCAACTCTCTCCGAGGGTCCTTGAGTTGCTTAGGATTTCGAGGATTGCAAACGAATTGCAATAAAATATGATATGCATGGATGACCTATGTATAACATTCCAAATTGAAAATTTGGGATGTTACAAGGCGCCTGATCTGGAGGTCGGCTGGGATTAAAGGGATGGCCTGGGGGCGCTGCCAAGCATGGCGGTGGTGTGAGGTCGAGGGGAGGGCGGGGCGGCGGAGGCAGGGGTCTGGGCCGGTGGTCGCTGGCGGTTCGAGAAATAGTGTGCTGAAGGAGTACCTGCCCGTTCCTTATAGATCGGACGATTCATAAAAAAATTGACTGACCTATTTATTTTCAGTCGACTGTTATCTTGGTAGAACCACATGTGGTGGTGTGCTGAAGGAGTACCTGCATTTCCTGTGCTCATATATTACAAAATCATACGGAGTAGAATCTAACTTTGTTTGCCATGCAATGTTGTAGAGCTATCATATGTCTCCTGTCATTTATTTTTCAGCCACCTGCTATCTGCTACTTTTATAGTGCACTAGTTATGCACACACTTCACCCATACTCTCACTATTGTGTTTTTATGCAAGGGTATTTCAAACCCTGCCTTGACAGAAGCAGAAAAGAGAAGAGAGAAGTCGCTCCATCATGGTACGCGACTAGGCCAGACACGTTTCAAGATTTTAAAGTGTGTAGTGTCAATAGATGGAGACGGGGAACGTAGCTCTGGAGTTGATGATCTCGCTCGCCATGAACCACCATCCCAGGTGCTTGCTTTAACTTCACGGTGTCATATGTGGTTGCATGTTGCATATGGTGTCTAGCTTGTATTCGAAAGGCCGAAGTCGGTATTTATCAAGATAAGGAAAGATATTTTTTACATGAACCACCTTCTTGGGAGCACCAGAAGACAAATAGCTAGTCAAGGCACTGGCCGAGACAGTGACAAGCCCAGCAGACATGCATCACCAGGAAGCCAACTAAAAAGCCACGATGGTGGCGAAGCAGCCCGCCTCCCACCAGGCTCTCAGGTTCTAGATGATCATGCTCACCACTCCAGCCAGATGTCTAGCTTGTATTGCTTCCAATTTGGTTAAGTTGCATCTGCTTAGCTTACACACTATACCTTTGAATATGACACGCCTTCCTGTTTTTGGTACATACTAGTACATCTGTATATTAACCATGTTCTTACATCAAACTAATGTTCTTGTGTTTCCCTCATCAATCACTTATGATGAGGCAGTCGGGCCAGTGGACTACTGTGATAAAAGATCCTCATTTAAAGAATGCAGCGTCAGCCTCCCCACATGATTCTCAAGAAACAACAAGGCTAGATGAAGATAGTGAACGTATCTCTATAGTTGATTACCGCATTTCCCCTACACTAGCATCGCAGGTGCTTGCTCTAACTTGGCAGCGTGATATGTGGTTGCATGTTGCAAATGGTGTCTAGATTGTAATTCTTCTAATCTGGTTAAATTGCATGTGCTATTATGCTTAGTTTATACATTATACATGTTAATGTGACATGCCTTCCTGTTTTTAGTACATAGTACATCTGTCTATTAAGCATGTCCTTACATAAAACTATTTTTTTGTATCCCACATAAATCAATATGACGAGACACCTTCAGTATATGCAGTGTGATATTAGTTGCATCTTTCATATGATTTATAGCATGCACTGCTTCTAATTTGTTGAAATGCCATTTATGATGGGACGCTTTTAACTTGGCAGAGTCATATTGGTTGCATCTTTCATGTGGTGTCTAGCTTGCATTGCTTCTGATTTTTTGAAATGGTTTCTGCTTAGTTTACACAAATAGTTGTGAATATGCCATGCCGTCCTATTTTTCGTATTATTCCATCCTGGAATCATATGTTTGACTTACATCAAAGTAGTGATTGTCAGTATCATGCACGAATGAGTTCTGAAGAATGAATTTTATTGCTTTTTCTTGTCGGTTTTACTTGACAATTCAAAATCAATAAAGCGGAAGGAAGTTAGCAAGGCAGCGGATGAAGGTGCTCCTTCGAAACGGAGGGCCTCTACAGATTCTACTCCTACATCCCCCCAAGATGATTTCCAAGACAACACATGCATAGACACTGAACGTAGTTGTGTTGGTGATGAGAACGTCTCCCCTAGTGCACCATCACAGGTGCTCCCTCTAGCTTGGCACTGTTATATGTGGTTGCATGTTATGTATGATGTCTAGCTTGTATTGCTTCTAATTTTGTTGAATTTCATCTGCTACTTTACACATTATACTTGTGACTAAGACACGTGTTCCTGTTTCTAGAACATACAATATCTGTCTATCACACCATGTTCTTACATCAAAGTACTACTGTTGTGTAACCTGCAACAATCACTTATCATAAGACACGTTTGACATGGGAGTGTGATATAGGTTACATCTTGCATTCTTTTCTAGCTTGTACTACTTCTGATTTGTTGAAATGGCACTTATGACGAGACAATTTTAACTTGGTAGAGTGATATTCGTTGCATCTTTCATATGGTGTCTATCTTTCATTGCTTCTAATTTGTTGAAATGCCTTTTGCTTAGTTTACACATCATAGCTGTGAATAGTTAATGCTGTCCTTTTTTCTTACACATTCAATCGTCCTATCATTCGGTCGCCTTACATTAAAGTAGTGCTCGTTAGCATCCTGCATCAATGAGTTCTGAAAAATGAATTTTTATTCATTTTTCTTGTGGGTTTGACTTGACAAGGCAATACAATTAAAAAAGAGGAAGGAAAAAAATAAGGCAGGGACTGATGGCGGTCTTCCGGCGAAACCGGCATCCGAGGTGCTTTCTCTAGCTTGGCAGTGTGATATTGTTAACTTGGCATAGCGATATTTGTAGCATCTTTCATATGGTGTCTACCTTCCATTGCATTGCTTCTAATTTAGTGAAATGTCTTCTGCTCAGTTTACACATCATAGTTCTGGTTATCTCATGTCGTCCTGTTTTTTGTACATATTACATCCTCCTATCATGTGGTTGTCTAACATCAAAGTTTAGTTCGTCTGTATCACGCATCAATTTGTTCTGAAGAACTAAATTTTTATTCGTTTATCTTATCGGCTTGACTTAACATGGCATAGAGAAAGAGGAAGCAACACAAAACGACATGGAAAGGGAAACGGAAGAATCCTGCAGGCATTGATGGTGCAATAGAAGGTCAAAGTCCAGCGGAAAATTGTACCGACAGGGTATCCCGTGCTACACGAGCTGCAGAACAAGCCAAATAGAAACAAATAGCTGCCACCAAACAAGCAAAGACAACCCTAGTTGTTGCAACACTTTCCACAGTACCACCAGCTGCACGATTTACTAGTTGGTCAACTTAGCTAGCAGCACGTTCCCAAGCTCCCTTGCCACCTGACACTACTTCCGAAGCACTCTTGACACTAGATGAGTTTGCAAGATCAGATGAACTTTGTGAGCTTCAACAACAAGAAGGTAGTTGCTGGAGTCAAGTTACAGTTGCATGCTTCTTTATATGTAGTCTCACAGTTTGATGTACACTAACACTTTCTATGTTCGTTGTTAGACTAGCACCTAGGCGCAAGAGGAAACAAACATCAGGGATAATGCTCGATAGGTTAACTAAATCTAAAGGAGGAAGAATGGAGATCCGTTTTGAGGCAGGTTTAAAAAGGCCACGTGATGCTACAGAGTCGGCCAAGTTAGTATCAGAGGCAGCGGTTGCCGTTAGGTGTCATGTACATATCCTCCCAACATGGATTCAGTACAGGAATGACAAAGACGAAACCCAGTTCAACACCTCGACCATTTATCTGTAAGTATGGTTATGTATGGAAACTAGTAATATCGTCTTGCTCTGTCCAATACTTTCTAGGTTGCTGATAATGAGACTCCCATAATTTTCAACATATGAGGTTCAAGTTGGATAGCCAAGATGATGCAACCAGACAAGCTTGCACTCATGTTTTCAAGTCTGCTCTGCGACGGTATCGGTATAACTTGAGGAAAACTCACTTTGAAGGCAAGGCTAACAGTGAACTTGCCCAAGCATCTCCAGTGGAAAATATATCGGATGAAGACTGGAGAGGCCTCGTTAAACACTGGTCTGATCCGAAGTATCAGGTACATTATATATATGTGATCAGATCACATGTTGAAGTCCTATTTACGCATGTGCCACACAAATCTATCTTCTTGTAGGTGAACTATTCAAAGAACAAGGCCAACCGTACGAAAGTGAAATTCCAACAGACGACAAGATCTCGTAGCTATATTGTACACTGCGAGGCTCTTGTAATTAGCTGCTGTTTCACTCTTTTCGTTGTACCATATTATTAGATCTATATTGACTTGTTCCAAATGTAGAGGAAAGCCCGCAAGGACCAAAAAGTACCTGAACTAAATGTTGTGGAACTCTTCAAGGACTGTCACACCAGCAAGACGAAGGGCATGACTACACCAGTCAAAGCCGCTGTTGTAAGTCCTTAATCCTCATGCCTTTTAACTACTACTTACTCTGACTTGTGCCTTGAACTGCATGGTTTGCAGCCAATGTCTATTACTCTTTTCAATTTTATACACAATTTTCTTAGCGTATCATTGCACCTTACAAGGTTTAAAAGAGAGGAGTGATGTTCCTTTGATCTTGACCTGTAATCTAGTTCAGTGCTGGACTTGCCCACACAACGTTACAATTACCTGTTTGTCTGTTCTCAGTTGTTTTGTGATATGAATGATTTCATACTATGCTTACCGTATTATAAAATTTGTCTCTTTATCCTTAGCTGTCAATACAATGTGAAGAAATAGACAATACATTAGCCATGGTACATGGTCATATGTTTGGAACCTGGTTTTATTACGTACTTTGTAGTAAAATACAACTAATATTTTACATGGGTTCACCAGAATAAGTTCTGTATATAGACCAAAGCTATTTTGTCTGGTTTTGCTGCCTCCTTAATATCTTCTGTTCTGGTACTACTAATGTAAAAACTCAACTTTTCAGCAAGCTATGGAAAAAATGGTGGAACCGCCACCTTTTGAAGGTGGCGAGGCAACTATAACCGCAATGTCGCCTCTTGCTGCGGTGGGTCAAGACTGTCCACTAACGAAGGCCAAAAGCACGTTCTGCGTATCTTGGGTCGGTTGTTAAGACAATCTCGTCCAAACTGCCTCATGATCAAGATATGCAAGCTCAAAATGAAGTTATATCTGCGCTCCAGACACAAGTCCATTCCCTAACAGAGACCCTTTGTGAAACAAGGACAAACATTGTTCGATGTCGTCAAGATATGCATGGTTTTGAAACCAGACTATCAGACATTTGCTATGTTGTTAAGGAGCCTAGGAGAAATGAAGGTGAAGGTTATGGTGCTCCATCGAACAATACAGCATGAAAACATAACAATCAGGTCAAATGAACTGAGCTTCTGAACTTCTGGTGGTGCATTTATCTGCCAGACTGTTAACTTTTATGCCAACCTTCCTTTTGTTTTATAGTTGTAATTTGTTTTGTTGCGATATAAAATTTGTTCTTAACGTCCAGCCACCGATTGAAGAAAACATCAAGCCATTTTTGTATAATGTAGGGTGTTCCCTATATTTGCACTGGTGGCGATCTTCGATGCCCAGTGGATGTAACATGTGCAATCGCCTTAATAGCCTAGCGTTAGTTTCAGGCTTATTTATTTCCTAGTCTTCTTTTTCCCTGGTTTGCTAGTGGCCGCAACAACCATGGGCCATATACGGACCGTGGTAACCTTGACCCTGCTACGGGCCATAGGATCCATGGGCCTCCTACGGCCCGTCTTTAAATGGGCCCCAACACGGGCGTAGAATCGGTGGGTCTCGGGCCGTCGGATAACTGGTTCTACATGGGCCGTAAACGGGTGTAATTGGTATCGGCCCAGCACGGTAATGGGCCGTTAACAGGCTGGAGGACAACAAAGGCTTAATTATGTCACAGGCATAACGGGTCGTTAATGGGCCAGAATATAGGACGGGCTGAAAACGACGCAACGGGTTAACAGGCCAAAAATGGGCGGACTCTTGCCACGAGCCGAATTTTGCCCATTAGGGGAATAGGCCAGTAACGGGCCGGAAGTAGTCGAGGGCCGGAAAGGAGCTCAAGAATGTATGGGCCGTCAGTAGGCCGAAAGCTAACACAGGCTGGAAACGACCCATGTGAATCATGGGCCGTTAACAGGTACAAAGAAATTTACTGTTCATTATGGGCTAGAGTCACCGTGGGCCTCTAAAGGGCCTAAAGATACGAAGGCCTCATATGGGCCAAAAGACGTCGTGGACCATACATGGGCCGAAAGTGAAACGGGCCGGTGTTATATTCGACGGCCCACATGACGTTGTTGGGATGATTTCGTGTAGGCCCTGATGGGCCGTGAGTTACCAGGCCGTAAAATGGGCTATTTGCAAAGAGACCGTTAACATGCTTTTCATGGGCCGGCCCGCTATCTTTTTACCAAGTCAAACGGGCCGGCCTTTGTAAGCTAAATGGTCCAGTGCTGGGCCGTTGCATGTGTCAACATATCATAGGTGCCTATCTGACCCACTGACGAGCTGACACCTGTTTCCTTTGGCCAATCAGAATTTTACACGTGGAAATTTCCCATTGGTCTGGGCTGTTAACAGGTTATTGGATCCAAAACCGGACCCGATAGCTTAACGGCGTCCCGTTACGATGGATGCCACGTGTCGGTCACCTTTGACGAAAGCACTTCTATGATGCGCGATTTATCATCATGGAAGTGGACACTTCCATGATGATAATTTTGGTAATGTCAAGGAACACTTCTACGACAACACAGGTATGACAATCTTGATTCTGTCATAAAATTGTCATGGATGTACATGCATGACAGAAAATGTGACCTACTGTGACAAACACGTATCATCACGGAAGTGTCTTTTTTTTGTAGTGTAGGTGAACCTCGGTTGGGGGGGGGGGTGCATGCATTCATAGCTTAGGATTCCCTTCATGCCGACACAAGGGAGGGGGGCTCCTAGATACTTCGCATTTTGCTAGGTGAACCTTGGTTGGGGGGGCATGCATTGATAATCCCCAAGTGCAAGGAATCATCGTAGCACTTTCCAAAGGTGGAAGTGATAAGTATGGAGTTTCGAACCCACAAGGAGCTAAAGGTAAGATCAATATTCTCTCAAGCCCTATCTGCCACCGATACGACTCTACGTGCACCGAACGTTTACTTCCAACTAGAAACGAGAAATAAAAATACGTTGTGGGTATGAAGAGGATAACTTTGCATGATATCGGAGAGCTAAAATATAAAAGTAGGTGATGTTATCATAAAGTTAGAATATATTACTAAATAGTATAAATAGCGAGTGTGGAATAATGGTGTATTGGTGTGTGGAATTGTCCTAAGCAATTGTTAACAAGACCGGTAGTCATCATTGCAATTTCATATGAGGGAGAGGCATAAGCTAACATACTTTCTCTACTTGGATCATATGCACTTATGATTGGAACTCTAGCAAGCATCCGCAAATACTAAAGATTCATTAAGGTAAAACCCAACCATAGCATTAAAGCATCAAGTCCTCTTTTATCCCATACGCAACAACTCCCTTACTCGGGTTTGTGTTTCAGTCACTCACGCAACCCACTATAAGTGAATCGTGCACGTATTGCAACACCCTACAACGGGAATCCCTCATGCTTGCGCGACATGGAGGGCACCATAGGACAACACCAATAATAAAACATACAACTCGTACCAATCTAGATCATCAATCAACTCAAGGACAAAAGATATCTACTCAAAACATCATAAGATGGCAACACATCATTGGATCATAATATGTGGCATAAAGCACCATGTTCAAGTAGGGATTACAGCGGGGTGTGGGAGAGTGGACCGCGTAAAAGAGATGAGGATGGTGATGATGATGGTGATGTTGATGAAGACGATCACCGCGGTGATGATTCCCCTCCCGATGGCACTCCGGCGCCACCGAGAGAGAGGAGGAGAGGTTCTCCCCCTTGTGCTTCGTCCTCCATGGCTTTCCCCCTCTGGTCCTTGGCCTTCATGGCGATGATGGCCCCTCCGAGATCCTCCTCCATGGCCTCCGGTGATGATGGCCCCCTCCGGCAGGGTGCCGGAGAGGGCCTAGATTGATTTCTCGTGGCTACAGAGGCTTGAGGCGGCGGAACTTCCGATCTTGGTTAATTCCCGAAGGTTTCAGTATTTATAGGAATTTTTGGCGTTGGTTTCACGTCAAGGGGGCCTCCGGGCTGTCCACGAGATAGGAGGGCGCCCCCCTGTCTCGTGGGCAGCCCGGGACTCCTCTGGCCCAACTCCGATGCTCCGTGGTCTTCTTTTGGTCCAGAAAAAATCCTCAAAAATTGGCACGTCATTTGGACTCCGTTTGATATCCCTTTTCTATAAAACACTAAAACAATGAGAAAACAGAAACTGGCACTGGGCTCTAGGTTAATAGGTTAGTCCCAAAAATCATATAAAATGACATATAAATGCTTATAAAACATCATAGATGGATGAAATAATAGCATGAACTTCATAAATTATAGATACGTTGGAGACGTATCAGCATCCCCAAGCTTAATTCCTGCTCGTCCTCGAGTAGGTAAATGATAAAAGAAATAATTTATGAAGTGTGAATGCTAGCAGGTGCACAAGTTTGATCAATGATAATTTCAATCACCTTTTCTAGCATCAAAATGTGTCATAATAGTAGCTTATCTCATAAAACTTTTCATGATCAAGTAACAATCTAGTCACAATGTCAAGCATGGTTCAGAAACTTCACTGAGAACTAACAGACTATAATCTTAGTCATTGAAGCAATTGCAATTTATCATAACATCAGAAAGAATCAAGAATAGAGCTTTTCAGCAAGTTCACATACTCAATTATCATATAGTCTTCTACAATTGCTAACACTCACGCAATACTTGTGTTTATGGAGTTTCAGCGGACCTTTGAGAAAGATAGGGGCTTATTGTGTTGCCTCCCAATGTATTCACCTTTAGGTGATGTCAACAATAATAGCTCATGCTAACTTACATCCAATTGGATATATGTATATATATATCATGATCTTTCAAACACGAGGAGCTTGCCAAAGGATGAAATGAAAAAGGGAAAGGTGAGGATCACCTTGACTCAAGCATAAAGTAAAAGATAGGCCCTTCATGGAGGGAAGCAGAGGTTGTCATGCTGCGTTTAGGGTTGATGCACAAAATCTTAATGCAAAAGAACGTCACTTTATATTGCCCCTTGTATGTGGACCTCTATTATGCAGTCCGTCGCTTTTATTACTTCCACAACAAGTTCGTACAAAGCTTATTTTATCTGCACCAATAAGTCATACATATTTAGAGAGCAATTTTTATTGCTTGCACCGATGACAACTTACTTGAAGGATCTTACTCAATCCATAGGTAGGTATGGTGGACTCTCATGGCAAAAACTGGGTTTACGGGTATTTGGAAGCACAAGTAGTATCTCTACTTGGTGCAAGGAATTTTGGCTAGCATGAGGAGGAAAGGCAAGCTCAACATGTTTGGAAGGTCAGTGACAATATAGTTTAAGCGAGATGTCGGAAAACATAAACCATTACGTTGTCTTCCTTGTCCAACGTCAACTCTTTTAGCATGTCATACTTAATGAGTGCTTCACAATCATAAAAGATGTCCAAGATAATAAATTTTTATGTGAACCTCTCTTTCCTTATTACTTCCTATTAATTACAACGATGACCAAAACTACGTTTGCCAACTCTCAACAACTTTTATGCCTCATACTTTCTATGTGTGAAGTCATCACTAACCATGTTATAAGCATATGAAACATATAAAAATTCAGTTTTATGACACTCAATTCATTCCCCCATTTACTCATAGGATATACATGAAGCACAAGAGTAAATGACAAACTACTCCAAAAGATATGAATGAAGGACACTGAGTAGGCAAATAATTAACTAGCCATGGGAGGGTCCCTTTTCTATTCAAAATTTCAGATCCAATGGTTTCATTCAAACAGAAAGTAAAACAAAATAAAATGACATTGCAAGGATAGCACAACTCATGTGAAGAAGCAAAAACTTAGGCTCAACCAATACTAACCGATAGTTGTTGAAGAAGAAAGGCGGGATGCCTAACGGGGCATCCCCAAGCTTAGATGCTTGAGACTTCTTGGAATATTATCTTGGGGTGCCTTGGGCATCCCCAAGCTTGAACTTTTGTGTCTCCTTAATTCTTCTCATATCATGGTCTCTCTTTTTATCAAAAAGCTTCATCCACACCAAACTCAACAAGAACTCGTGAGATAGGTTAGTATAAACCAAAGCAAAACCTTATCATTTTCTACTGTAACAAATCACTAGAATTATTATTCAACATTTCATACTAAATGCCTCTACATATTTAATACTCCTATCCTCAAATAGAATCATTAAACAAGCAAACATATGCAAACAATGCAAACATAGCAGCAATCTGTCAAAACAGTACAGCCTGTAAAGAATGCAAGAGTATCAATACTTCCCTAACTCCAAAAATTATGAGAGAAAATTCCCACTGTAGTATATTTATCAGATCTCATTATGCAAAAAGTTTCAACATTATATCATGCTCCGACTTTTCTAGGGAATTTTCGCAACAGCGGTAAACTTTCTGTTTTCAAACAGCAACATGTATACTAGCAAAATAAGCATGGTAAAGGCTATCCTTGACATTTTTATTGAAACTAAATATGCAAAACACTATTCTAAATAACATAAAGCTAATACTAACAAAATAAAATGATGCTCCGAGTAAAACACATATCATGTGACGAATAAAAATATAGCTCCGAGTAAGGTGTACTGATAGTTTTGAAGACGAAAGAGGGGATGCCTTCCGGGGCATTCCCAAGCTTAGGAGCTTGAGTCTTCCTTGAATATTACCTTGGGGTGCCTTGGGAATCCCCAAGCTTAGGGTCTTTCCACTCCTTATTCTCCTCATAGTGATATCTCACCCAAAACTTGAAAACTTTAATCACACAAAACTTAATGGAACTTCGTGAGATAGGTTAGTATGATAAAGAGTAAACCATGCACTTTGGTACTGTAAAAGACAAGGTTCATAATTGTTTTCAAATAATGCCTACTGTACCATATCATTTCTACAATTTATATTGGGAAATATAAGCCATAGAAACTAGAAAACAAGCAAACTATGCAATGAAAACAGAATCTGTCAGAAACAGAACAGTGTGTAATGATCTGAATAATAACCATACTTCTACTAATCCAAAAATTATGAAATAATCTGGTGGACGTGAGGAATTTGTCTATTAATCTTCTTCAAAAATAATCAACTCAAAAGCACTCTTCTGTAAAAAATGACAGCTAATCTTGTGAGTGCAAAGTTTCTGTTTTTTACAGCAAGATCACATTAACTTTCACCCAAGTCTTCCCAAAGGTCTTACTTGGCACTTTATTGAAACAAAAAGCATAAAACATGATTACTACAGTAGCTTAATCATGTGGACACACAAAAAACAGTAAGGATAAATATTGGGTTGTCTCCCAACAAGCGCTTTTCTTTAATCCCTTTTAGCTAGGCATGATGATTTCAATGATGCTCGCATAAAAGAAAAGAGTTTAAACACAAAGAGAGCATCAAGAAGAATATGACTAGCACATTTAAATCTAACTCACTTCCTAGCACACAAATTATAGGAACAAAAGTCAACTAGCATAGGAAGGCAAAACAAGTATAGCTTCAAAACTTTAAGCACATAGATAGGAAACTTGATATTATTGCAACTCCTACAAGCACATATTCCTCCCTCATAATAATTTTCAGTAGCATCATAGATAGCAACTTTTTCTCATACTAAATTGGAACCTCTTCCGAAATAGTGGAATACTAACTAAAGTTGACACTCTTCCAAATCCACTTTCATAAGTATCATACGAAGATTCAACACCCTCCAAGATAGTGGGATCACTAATTCCTAAAGTTGACACTCTTCTAAACCCACTTTAAATTATAGTGTTATTCATAATCCAAAAGATATAAGTGAAGTTCATGGAGTATTCTACAATTAATATGGACTAACCAATGTTCAAGCTCAAAATATATAAGTGAAGCACAAAGAGCAATTCTATAAGATCATACTTATAAGATATAAGTGAAGCACATGAAGTATTCTCTAAATAAATGAAGAGCTATCTCATACTAGCATGATTCTTAAAGAAAAAAAAACACAAAGGACACGAATCATGTGAACAAAACAAAAAACCGAGGTATACCGATATTTGTTGAAGAAGAAAAGATGGGATGCCAACCGGGGCATCCCCAAGCTTAGATGCTTGAGTATCCTTTGAAATATTTACTTGGGGTGCCTTGGGCATCCCCAAGCTTGAACTCTTGTCTCTCTTTATTCTTCTCACATCGGTAACTCCTCGTTCTTCAAACACTTCATTCACAGAAACTTAAACAAAAACTTGTGAGATCCGTTAGTGTAATAAAGAAAAGTACCACTTTAAGGTACTGTAATTAACTCATTCTTTGTTTATATTGGTGTTAAACCTACTGTATTCCAACTTCTCTATGGTTCATACCCTGCATACTAGCCATAGATGCATCAAAATAAGCAAACAACACACGAAAAACAGAATCTGTGAAGAACAAGATAGTCTGTAGTAATATGGAAGTATAGTAAACTTCTGTAACTCCTAAAATTATGAAATAAATTTGACAACTTGAAAAATTTGTACAGAAATAATTTGCAAAAAGTTTCAGACCCATTTGACTTTCCAGTAAAAAATTAAAATTCATGCACTACAGCCGAAGTTTCTGTTTTTGTTCTGCACATAGTAAGCAAGCAATCTTATCATACTAAAACCAAAGCTTGGCACATTATTTTTATAATACAATGAATATATACAAGGGGATAATTATTTAGAGAGAAACTTACATGAAAAATTCTACATTGTTTCCGTGAGCATGAACACAAGTGCTCAAGGTCGACCCTCTCTTCTTCAATGCATAACTTTCCAATCACTTCTCTTTTTGAAAAAACCTTTTTTAGGCATGAGAGGCAAGTAAATATTTTTTGGTATTTTCAAAAAAAAAATTATGTTTCACCCACAACTAAACATAAACAAAAAGGCAAAACAAAATCTACTTGGTAAAGAAAGCAAACAAGCACACACGCGAATATCAACCCCACACTATTGCTCCCCGGCAACGGCGCCAGAAAAGAGCTTGATAATCCCCAAGTGCAAGGAATCATCGTAGCACTTTCCAAAGGTGGAAGTGATAAGTATGGAGTGTCGAACCCACAAGGAGATAAAGGTAAGATCAATATTCTCTCAAGCCCTATCTGCCACCGATACGACTCTACGTGCACCGAACGTTTACTTCCAACTAGAAATGAGAAATAAAACTACGTTGTGGGTATGAAGAGGATAACTTTGCATGATATCGGAGAGCTAAAATATAAAAGTAGGTGCTGTTATCATAAAGTTGGAATATATTACTAAATAGTATAAATAGCGAGCGTGGAATAATGGTGGATCGGTGTGTGGAATTGTCCTAAGCAATTGTTAACAAGACCGGTAGTCATCATTGCAATTTCATATGAGGGAGAGGCATAAGATAACATACTTTCTCTACTTGGATCATATGCACTTATGATTGGAACTCTAGCAAGCATCCGCAAATACTAAAGATTCATTAAGGTAAAACCCAACCATAGCATTAAAACATCAAGTCCCCTTTTATCCCATACGCAACAACCCCCTTACTCGGGTTTGTGTTTCAGTCACTCACGCAACCCACTATAAGTGAATCATGCACGTATTGCAACACCCTACAGCGGGAATCCCTCACGCTTACGTGACACGGAGGGCACCATAGGACAGCACCAATAATAAACCATACAACTCGTACCAATATAGATCATCAATCAACTCAAGGACAAAAGATATCTACTCAAAACATCATAAGATGGCAACACATCATTGGATCATAATATGTGGCATAAAGCACCATGTTCAAGTAGGGATTACAGCGGGGTGTGGGAGAGTGGACCGCGTAAAAGAGATGAGGATGGTGATGATTATGGTGATGTTGATGAAGACGATCACCGCGGAGATGATTCCCCTCCCGATGGCACTCCGGCGCCACCGAGAGAGAGGAGGAGACGTTCTCCCCCTTGTGCTTCCTCCTCCATGGCTTTCCCCCTTTGGTCCTTGGCCTTCATGGCGATGATGGCCCCTCCGAGATCCTCCTCCATGGCCTCCGGTGATGATGGCCCCCTCCGCAGGTGCCGAGAGGGCCTAGATTGATTCTCGTGGCTACAGAGGCTTGCGGCGGAACTTCCGATCTCGGTTAATTCCGAAGGTTTCAGTATTTATAGGAATTTATGGCGTTGGTTTCACGTTAAGGGGCCTCGGGCTGTCCACGAGATGGGGCGCCCCAGGGGGCGCCCTGTCTCGTGGGCAGCCCGACTCTCCGCCCAACTCCGATGCTCCGTGGTCTTCTTTTGGTCCAAAAAATCCTCAAAAATTGGCACGTCATTTGGACTCCGTTTGGTATCCCTTTTCTGTAAAACACTAAAACAAGGAGAAAACAGAAACTGGCACTGGGCTCTAGGTTAATAGGTTAGTCCCAAAAATCATATAAAATGACATAAAAATGCTTATAAAACATTATAGATGGATGAAATAATAGCATGAATACTTCATAAATTATAGATACGTTGGAGACGTATCATGCATTCATAGCTTAGGATTCCCTTCATGCCGACACGAGGGAGGGGGGCTGCTAGCTACTTCGCACTTTGCTAGGGTGAACCTCGGTTGGGGGGGCATTCATTCATAGCTTAAGATTCCCTTCATGCCGACACGAGGGAGGGGGGCTGCTAGCTATTTCGCACTTTGCTAGGGTGAACCTTGGTTGGGGTGTCATGCATTCCTAGCTTAGGATTCCCTTCGTGCTGACACGAGGGATGGGGGCTGCTAGCTACTTCGCACGCTGCTAGGTGAATGAACCTCGATTGGGGGGGCATGCATTCATAGTTTAGGATTTCCTTCGTGCCGACACGAGGGAGGAGGGGGGCTGCTAGCTACTTCGCACTTTTCTAGGTGAACCTCGGTTGGGGGGAGGGGGCATGCATTCATAGCTTAGGATTCCCTTCATGCCGACATGAGGGGGGCAAGCAATACCGTGCGCTTTGCGAGAGAGGTGCCACATCGAAGTTGCATTTGGTATTTGAAAATCAAACCACCATTTTGATACATAAATTTGGTCCACATGAAAGTGTGTTCGTGTTCTGACCCTCTCCTGCGTCATTTTTCGCCAAATTTATGAATGTTAGACAAGTCGGATGATGCAACAGACAGGGTTCACTCAAACTAACTGTGTGCCACGTCGGTGCCCTTGTCACGCACACATCCGCACAGTACATTTGGGCTCCACGAGGCTCCCCCTGTCAAAAATATCTTCCCGCCTCGAGGGTTTTTCTGTTTCATAACACACGGTTGTTATCTCCGGACCGTGTGCGATGTTTCTTGTTCCCAATCCCGCCTGCATCCCTAGAAAATATTTGCCCGCCTCGAGGGTTTTTCTGTTTCATAACACACGGTTGTTATCTCCGGACCGTGTGCGATGCACTGTCATCAAAATTTTCAATAGCCAGGCATTTCACTCCCGCGTTTGACTCTCGGGTAGTAAAATTTTCAGTACCCGCGTCATTTCCTCAAACACCCCCCCCCCTCCACACACACACACACACAACACACACACGCACACACGCACACACAAAAACCTCCTCGGGCGTGTGCGTGCACACACACACACACCCTTCCTCACTCGAAACCCTAGCAAGGTCCCCGCCGCCGCCGCCGCCGCAAGGCCTCCATTGTCAACATCTGTCGGTTTGCCCGTGCAGCTTACCCACTGATCTCCATACCCAGGCCGCCCTGAGTTTCTTAGATGACGCCTGCCAAACGCCCTCTTTTCCACAGATCCCCATCCCCATCCCCCACTCCAGAGTGTCGCAGCCTAAGCCCGGCTACGCTTCCCATGGAGCTCGAGGAGCGACTGGCCCAAAAGAGGTGTATAGCGGTTTCTTCGCCCAACGTCGCCGAGCAAGATAACGACCATTACTGGTGGCAGGCACTCAAGCAGCGGGCTAGAGTATGCGGGCATGTCTCGGCCACCGGCTACGACATCGAGGTCATCGACAGCGGTGGCCTGAGGCGGGCTATGCCATAGGTTAAGTGGCCCGCCCCCAACCCCTCGGGTTCAACCGTCGGCGATCTCATCCATGGCCCCGCCGCTGATCTCCTTTGGCTCGCTGTCAACAATTTGCCATCCTACATTGCCACCGAGCCCCTTTTGTCATTTCTGAAGGACACGTTCTGCGACGTTGGCTTGGGATCCACAGCTTCCAAGTCAGACCTCATCGACGGTGACCACGAGGAGGGCACCCTCTCCGGCTCTTCCAAGGGGAAAGAGCCCATATGCTCTTCCAAGGGGAAAGCGCCCGTCCACGACATCAGGGAGGGCACCCTACAGTCGTGCTCTTCCAAGGGGAAGGAGCCCATCGACGACAACATGGAGCGCATCCAGGGTCCATGCTCTTCCCACGGGAACGAGCCCATCTGTGACAAGTGAGGAAACCCATGATTTGTTTTGCCATGCCTCTTCACAGGGGGAAACCCATGATTTGTTTTGTCGACTCCCTTTTGTAGTGTAGTGAGAATATGTCTAGTTTTAATTGCTATATCTGGTTGTTTGCAGTATGCCTTGTTTATTTCAGTTGTTCACAATGTGATGCTCTAGATGTGCAATTATTTACTGTGCAGTACATTTCATCAATCCAGTTTTAAACATACTGATAGGAATGCATATATTTGCTTGCCTTTAAGCCTATTATAGCTAGAATATGCTCTTTTAAAGTTTTATGATTGTTCGGTTGTTTGTAGTTAGCATATGTCCAGTTTCAAATGCTATCTTTGGTTGTTCGTAGTATGCCTTGTTTATTCTAGTTATTCATTCTATATGTGCAAGTATGAAATGTGCAGTTCAATTTCATCAGTACCAGTTTCAACAATACCACTATGAATGACTACATTTGGTTGCTGCATCTTGTGTTAACACGTCTTTCCATTTTTATTTAACAATAACAAGTGTACTTAGACTGGCACAATACCAGTTTGAATGACTATGTTTGCTTGTTGTTAAATGTTAGGCCTGTTGCAGTTAGCACACCTTTCGACTTTGTTTTGCTTTACTAGCGTGCTTAAACCTGCACATTGAAGCTATCTTTTGGAGTTTATTTTGTCTGCCATGGATAATTTTGGTTGATGTTTAGCCTATTGTGCTTAGCATGCTTCTCGATGTACCTACACAGGACAATTTTGGGAACGATTGTTGTTTTCCATCGAGGTTAGTTTCATCCCATGGCTTATATCTGCTCACTGTTCAGGATATTGGTAGCTGGTACCATATAGGCCGGCGGCTAATAAGGGACTAATCGGTGAATCGGACTTTTAACTGAATATATCTGCAACCCATTTATCATTAGGATAACTAGGGCCATATGTAATATATGAGGCTACATAGCAACATGCACTGTACTTAATGTCTAAGTATGCAATCCTAGGCTACATAGCAACAAGGAAGAGTGTTACGTTAATTTTCTAATGATGTCTGGATATACGTAGAAGAGCAGCAGCAGCAACAACAACAACAACAACAACAACAACAACAACAACAACAACAACAAAAACAACAACAACACATCCATGTTTGGATACTCAACTTAGCTAGAGGTTAGAGTTAGTTTCTAGCTCATGACTAACCCTGAACTAACTCCATTCAAAGAGTTGTTTGGATGGCAGGGTTAGATTGACAATAAATGCACTAGGAGAACTAGCTCCAATTAGCACCTCTTCGGTTGGATAGTTTTTTTGGGTGGGTTATAGATGCAACTAGCTCAAACTAGCCCTCATGTTTAGATATACTTTAGGGCTATTTGAGCCCGAACTAGCTCAAACTAACTATAACCCATGGATACAACATATACTCCCTCCGTTCCTAAATATTTGTCTTTTTAGAGATTTCAAATGGACTACCACATACGGATGTATATAGACATATTATAAAAGAGTGTTGTACTACATCATTGTGCAATTGTTGTTTAGCTTCTAATATTAACTTGGTGCTTTTAGGTACATATGTCATTGGTAAAGATCTACGCTTCGACCCTTTCTGCGTATGGGGCAATGAGATATCGATGAACCAGCATCAAGTGAGGAAGATGATAAAGATTGTTAGTAAAATGGGTCCAAAGATGGCAATTAAACTATTTGTTTACACTTTATCTAGGACAACAGCAAACTGCAGGATGGTAAGTAAGAACTCTGCAGCCTTCTTTTTACTACCCATAATGAGTTGTGTTAGATGACAATGTCTGAATCTTTTTCCTTTGTAGTGGTTGCCAAAGCAGTTTACTCAAGATTACCTCTCAAACTACATGATTGGTGGGCATGCAAAGGTTAAAGTATTTCTACCAGAACACGATGATTATATAGATGTTTTCACAAGGGGTTGGACTAGAGTCGTGTGTGCCTTCTGCATGGAGGAGGGCACAATATGGGCATTCCGCTTCACCTTGTTCAGCAACCAGAATATATTTCGCCTCTTTATTTACCGTCTTTAATAGTACAAGTATACAACTGTGGTTCGTCATTCTTTATTTGGTTCTTATGTAATTCTTGAACATATGTACCTATGAATCGAATAATGCATTGGTTATCTGAAACTGATGGATATGAATAAAGCTCTAGCATACATTCAAAATCCAAATCCGGTACAATTTGAAAAGGCAGCAATTAAATTACGATGAAATTACACTCTCCAGGTTGTTACGGCACACACGGTTGGTAAAACACAAACATTTGCGATATGCACCATAATCCGAGATGGTTCACAGAGAGGAAACGTGTGCAAGCATGCACACAGTTGCCGTTTGCAAAGCGTGTGCGATGTCAGACAATATCACAAACGGTGCGGGCAAACTAAACGTTTGTGTTAGTTGCCTTATCGTACACGATTCGCAACCATGAACTGTTTCTGATGAAGTATGCATCGTAAATGTTGCACCACAGATAGCGTGTGCGATAGTTGTTGTGTACGATGATGTTACGACGGTCCGACGTTTTGTAATCCTGTCCGACACTCGTACGACGATTAGCTAATCTTCTTAACAGTGAACCGTTTGTGATGGGCCGCGCATCATAGACGTTCTATAATAGTGAACCGTTTGTGATGGGCCGCGCATCGTAAACGTAGCACCACAGAATACCGACTGCGATGGCAATTGAGCGAAACGGTAGGAGTACTATAGGGGCCCTATCCCCGACGGTTTCTGGGTCATGTGGGAAGGATCCCCCCTATCGCCCACACTCACTTGGCGACGGTTCCAAATGCCGTCGCAGAAAGGGGTTAAAACCGTTTGTATAGCATCAACGTGCACCAGTGTAGGGCATATTTCCTTCAAGACAATGCTAGGAGAAGTGGTTTGATTAAAGGGGTCTTAGAAGAAAACACTCCAGGAGGAATCAATATGTTACAGTATGCAGTATGCATATGATACAATTTTTTTACTTCAAGATGATCTGGAAAGTGCTCAGTATCTGAAAATTATTCTATGCTTTTTTTAACAAATGTCTGGATTGAAAATAAATTTTCACAAAAGTGAACTTTTCCTATTTGGAGATGCAATTAAGGGGGCAGAGGGGTTTTCTCAAATCTTTACTTGCCCCATTGGCTCTTAGCCCATGAAATATTTAGGATTACCTATTGATAAGAAAAGAATTAGAAATAAAAACCGGAAACCCACAGAAGACGGAATGGAGAAGAAATGTGGGACTTGGCTAGGAAATTTATTAGCTAGTGTTGGGAGAATAACTTTGGCCCAGTCTTCCTTGTCAGGGATACCATATTATATGATGTATTTTTTTATTGCCTGTAGGGGTTAATAAGATAATGGACTTCTTTAGAGCTAGACTAGTTTGGCAAGAAGATGGAAATAAGAAGAAGTATCATTTGGTCAGATGGGATGAGGTGTGCAGGCCAAAAGATATTGGGGGTTTGGGGCTACAAAACCTAAGAATCATGAATGTTGCACTATTGTGCAAGTGGTGGTGGAAAATATATTGCTCTGAAGGGTTATGGCAAAATGTGCTGGTAAGTAAATACTGCAAGCAAGGGGGATTGGCTGATTGCAAGGCCAGATAAGGTGTTTCCCAATTCTGGTATGATCTTTTTAAACACAGAGAACATTTCCTTTCTCTATGTAGTTTTAAGGGAAAACTTTTTTGCCACTCTAGTTTTTGACCACTTTGCTTATGCCACTCTAGAATTTGACATTTCACTTTTGCGACTCTTAGTTTTTGACAATACATCACAATTGCCATTCCGTGGCAAAAGCAATAATTTTAGAGTGGCAATTGTGATACATTGTCAAAATCTAAGAGTGGCAAAAGTGAAATGAAAAGTTATTGCTTTTGCCATGGAATGGCATTTGTGATGCATTATCAAAAACTAAGAGTGGCAAAAGTGATATGTCAAATTCTAGAGTGGCATAAGCAAACTAGGCAAAAGCTAGAGTGGCAAAAACAAAGTTTTCCCTAGTTTTAAGGTGGGAAATGGAGAGAACATTAGATTCTGGGAAGATGTGTGGCTGGATAACAAGTTTTTAAAAGATAATTATCCCAGACTATACAATCTCTGCTTTGATACA
This sequence comes from Aegilops longissima, assembly GCA_021605205.1. Lineage (NCBI taxonomy): Eukaryota > Viridiplantae > Streptophyta > Magnoliopsida > Poales > Poaceae > Aegilops > Aegilops longissima. Next base: position 526,293,596 of record CM038679.1, read on the forward strand.
AACAAATCTATCAAGCAAATTCTAAGGGCTTGTTGTAGTGCAGTTTAGAAGAACTCTTTTTGCAGACTCTTTGGAATTATGGAATCATATTAAAGAATGTTGTGCCCATGTGGTGTTGACACCACAGAGAGACACCATTAGGTGGACCCTGAACAAAAATGGAGTTTATACTGTAAAATCTTTCTATAGACATATGATAGAAACTGGGATTAAATATCCACATGCTTTTATGTGGAAAATTAAAACTCCGCCGAGGGTACAAGTTTTTATGTGGCTGGCCCTTAGAAATAGTATACTTACTAGAGATAATCTGCTTAAAAGAGGGTGGAAAGGGGATGGTCAATGCCCCTTTTGCATGCAAAAGGAGAGTGTGGACCATCTTTTCATGAAATGCTCTATTGCTAGGTTATTATGGAATGTGATTCAATGCGCGTTTGATTTTAAACAGGTTCCTAATAATCTGCCGGATCTATTCAGAAATTGATTGAGTTCTTTTAATAAACCAGAAAGAGACATGGTCTCTATTGGGATATCTACAGTCTGGTGGACTATTTGGAAACTAAGGAATAGTGTGGTTTTTGATAATAATCAGATATCTGATCCTTGTGTGCTGGTGAATCTAATTGTGAAAATGCTTCATGATTGGCTCGTTTTGTAGATAAATCCAGAAAAACAAAGACTAATGAGGGAGGGCATAAAAAGAGTTGAGTTGATTGCAACAGAAGTTTTCAAGGCCATGCTGGGGGGAGGAATAGGCGTAGGCTAGAAGTTCCTTCCTTCGACAGGGTGCCGCCTTGAAGAAAAAGTTTGCAAGAATACTCGACTTCGTCTTTTATCCTTCTTTCATCTGTAATGATACCTTAAGACTATCTTGTTAGCTTGGTCGTGCGAGAAACCATTTGAGGATTAAGTCGTTTTGCAGCTAAAAGGCAACTCCCTAGATAGGGGGGGGGGGGTTCCCTTATGCTTTTGCGCGTGGTTTGGTAGCAGGGTGTCTTGAGCCGTGTTGTCGAGCTATGCGTGTGTCGTGTTATCTTTCCTTAGCTTTAGCTTTTCTTATGTTTGTTTCAAGACGATTTGGTTTATGATAATGGAAATCAGAGATGCCGCTCTCTTTAAAAAAATACTCGATCACCTCTCGGAAGAGGATGACTAGCGGCCCGGACGAGGGCGTATCATGAAACCCAAGTGGCGATGTTGACGACTGTTCTAACTCTCACGAAGAGATGCCAGTCACTATCCCTGCGAAACGTCTTTTGATCATCAAAATGGGATCCAAACCTGCGAAGTTCAGTATTTGGCTCTTCATGTAGAGTCCAATCCATGCCACAGAGGATACTAAATTTGTCCATTGTCAAGGGTGTAGCCGAGTAATCTGGCAACCTTGTTAAGGTGGATTATCAACACCCGAAGTGCAGACCTGGTTTGTACCGACTGACTGGTCGTGCCTGGGCACAGGACATCTGCTAGAGTGAAGCTGTGCAAAATTTTGTCATGCATGGACACAAAACATCTACTCGAGTAAAGTCACACGGAATTTCGTCGTGCCTGAACACGGAATATCTGCTTGAGTGAAGTCACTTGAAATTTCGTCGTGCCTTAACACGAAACATCTGCTCGAGTGAAGTCACTCGGAATTTCATCGTGCCTTAACACAGAACATCTGCTCAAGTGAAGTCACTCGGAATTTCATCGTGCATGAACACGGAACATTTGCTCGAGTGAAGTCACTCGGAATTTCATCATGCCTGAACACGGAATATCTGCTTGAGTAAGTCACTCAGAATTTCATCGTGCCAAAAGACGGAACATCTTATCGGGTGAATCCACTCGGAATTTCAGCGTGCCTGGACATAGGATATCTACTCGAGTGAAGTCACTCAAAATTTTGTCGTATGCGAGCATGGAACATCTACTCGAGTGAAGTCACTGGAATTTCGTCATGCCTGGACACGAAACATCTACTCGAGTGAAGTCACTAAAGAATTTCATCGTGCCTGGACATGAAACATCTTCTCGAGTGAATTCACTCGGAATTTCATCATGCCTAGACACGGAACATCTACTCGAGTGAAGTCACTCAGAATTTCGTCATGTCTGGACACGGATCATCTGCTCAAATGAGTTCACTCGAAATTTCATCGTGCCTGGTCATGGAACATCTGCTCGAGTGAAGTCACTCAAAATTTTGTCATACCTATGCATGACATCCTAGCAAATTTGATTCGACACAGTAGTCCTTGTATTTTGAATTTCCTTTTTCTATGGGGGCGCGATCGACGCACCCATAGGGTGTCTCCCCTGAGCCTCTGTCAGACTGGATAATTCTGGCATAGGTTTAAGTTTTTCTTCTTCTTGGCCACTGGGAGCGTGATCAGCACACCCAGTGGGTGTAGCCCCTGAGCCTCTATCAGACTAGGTCAGTATGATGGAGGGCCTCCTTTATATTGTTGGGACTTGCGCTGGACAATACCTTTAGGCCAAGTAAACATAGTAAAAATTTGCTACTACATCTCACCAAGTGATTGTGATGCCGAGTGAACATTTATATGCATGATTAATTGATTTTAAATTTTTTTGATGTAGCCCTCGAGTGATGTCTCAGGGAGATCAGAGATGATGCAACCTCGGGTCTGGCCTCAGAGAGATCAAGTTAGCGCATCGGGGCACATTGCGTGTCATAACTTCACAATGGTTACTAAAAATGAAAGTTGGACTAAAATCCTATGCACTTGGTACTAAAACAAGCATATAAGATTAGCCGAGTGTAAATGCAAATAAAAACTTAAGCTCTTTGGTTGTATTTGACATTATCGTTATTTTGACTTGATTTTCTTTGATGCTTGTGATTACCTTTTCGTGAGTCGGCGGACCATTAGCTTTTGCTCTTGCCAATCAAGCAGGTTGCGACCGGATTGGAGACAAAGAGTGAGCGTTAGATACCGACCACATTTAGTTAGACGTCTCGTGAAAAAGAAAGAAAACCGAGTGACGAACATGTCGATTGATGATGCACCCAGTGGGTGGAAATTAAGAAAAAGCCACCCAACAAAAAAAGTACATGCCGCAACTCTCGAGGGTGGTGCCCCCGAGTGTACTGCAACCCTCAAAGGTAGTCTGGTCAGAAACTTAATAACAATTGAGGAACTAATAAATTTATTTTATCAAATCGGAATCGGGTATGGGGGAGGAGCAACTCCCGAGTAACGCTCGGAAGACGCAAAAAACAAACTCTCCAAGGAGTGAAATATGCTATTTAATCACAAAAGTGACTTAGTTGTTTCATGCCCCATAGCTTGGTGATGTGGTCCGAGTTGTTGAAGCGACTATACCAAGAAGTGGAGGCCTCGAAGGAGTTGACCTTGAGAACACAAAGTTGGTGATGGCGGTGTTGATATCGGTCGTGTCGCAGCCAGAGTCGGTTGACTGTGTTTGAAGTCGACGTAGCGACGAGGTTGGTATAGCAAGGTTGCGGTGCGATAAGATCAGTGTTGCGAGGACCGAGTCCACGGAGCGAAGAGGTCGTCCGCAATTGAGGAAAGCATAACTGCAAGTGTGTATCTGCATTGCTATGGTTAATACACAAGCAACTTGAGGCATATGTACCAATGTACATGAACATCGCAGTGCACATTTCTAAATCGCCGTCCGTTTGGGCCTTGAAGTTGCTCTAAATACCTAGGCCTCCTTTGGTTTGAAGGAATTTCATAGGAATTATAGAGGATAGGATTTTTATAGGATTTTTTCCTTTAGAGCCCTTTAGTTCGTAGGAATGGATTTCTAGTCCTATATAGGATTGGTTCATATCCTCCACATTTCATAGGGAAAAAAAACGAGCCTAGACTCAATGGAATATTTTTTGGTGTCAATCAAATGACATCTTGTTTTCTATTCCTATTCATAGGATTTGAGATACATATCATCTCATTTCCTACAAAATTCCTATTTTTATGATAATCCTATCTTATGAACCAAAAGAGGCCTAAAACTATCGTGTGCAGTGTAGGAGACAACTTTTTTGTTGTTGTTGAGGATCTGGGTAGGAGACAACTTGGCATGTGTATATGCTCGCTAATCCTGAGACAGCACGACATTCCCACGGACGCACCGGCGGAAGCAGCCGCCTTCTGTTTCGATCGGAAACGGGATCGTTCGTAGTACAGTCCTAGAACGTGGGTCCTCTCCCCTCAAAAATAAAAAACAATGTGAGTCCTCTCCTGCGGGGGTTCCACGGATCTGCGCTGACAGCAGGTGGGGTCCCCTCGGCCGGTGCATGTGCACCGGGCGTAGCCGTAGCTCCGTGCCCTTGGTTTCCTCAGCAAAGCTTCGGAAGTTCAAATTCAAATGAAGCGATCGGTCTGTGAGGTGCGCTCATCCTCCTGCTGCACGGCACCCCCATTCCCCTCCCCTTCCTCCCCACTGTCGACCGCCTCACGGCTATATAACCAAGCCAAATCAGAGAGCACCTAGCCGCGGCCACACACACACGCACCCACGGGCACGCCATGCCTCCCACCATGCTCGCGCCGGTGCCCACGAGGCCGCGCTCCCACCCCTTCCGCCGCCGGAGGGACGCGGCGGCTCCGCTCCCAGCCCAGATCGCGGCGGCGATGGCGGGGAAGCGGCCCGCGGAGTCCTCCACATCGGCCTCCTCCTCCTTCCGCAGCGAGGTCGTCTCCACCACCACCGCCACCTCCTCCGCCGCCCTCGCAGCGGCGCAGCGCCCGGAGAAGAGGCCCCGGCGCCAGGACTCGGGCGACGCGCGGCCCGCCGCCTCCGAGTGCTCGGAGGTCATCGGCGGCGCCACGGCGCGCCCCGCGGAGGTCGAGGCCTCCGAGTCGTCCTGCCTCCGCTCCGTCCTCCACCCTGACCTCGCCTGCCCCGAGCTGCTCGCCGACGACGCCGAGGCGACGGAGTACTCTTCGGCCTGCGACGAGCTCACGCAGTCCGACGCGGAGGAGGAGGTACTCAGTGCTCCCAGCCCCTGCACCGACTACTCCCTCAGCCCCCTGCTCGACACCTCCTCTTCCTCCTCCTCCGAGGACGACGACGACGACGACGACGCCCCCCCTTCCTACACCTTCTCCCTCTTCCTCGACTACGCCAAGCAGTTCGTCCCCTGTGTGCAGCACAAGGCGCACGCCGTCGCCGACGCCGTCGCCATCGCAGAGGTGAGCCGGTTCCACGCAGTTCCTCTTAAAATCTGTTGGAAATTGGGTCTCTCTGCGAGAGTCAGTGCGGTGGTTGATCTGATTTGTTGGCTTCGTTGGAATGTTTGTGTCAGTGGAAGCAGTTCGATGACTTGGAGGACGAGGAGAGCTACGAGCAGTTCCGGCGGCGCGAACAGCGGGGAGTGGTGGCGTGCGACTACACAGAGGTGTACGCCTCCATGTCAGGCAACTCTGGCCGTCACGTCGTGGAGCAGCGTTCTGTCATGGTCAACTGGATCATCGAGGTCAGTGTACACCACCACTGTACTCTGTATTCTACATGTATACCGCGATTCCACTTTAGTTCAATTCCAATTTGTGGTACAAGCTCGCCTTACAGATTTACAGTCATGGTTGGTTTTGTGCTGATAATATACTGTGAAGTCACCTAGTACTGCAGATTCAGTGTTGGTTTAGTTATCTGAATGATATCTGTTCTAAAGGCACTGTGGTTGTGTGGTTGATCTCGTGTGTGTGTGTGTGTGTGTGTGTGTGTGTGTGTGTGTGTGTGTGTGTGTGTGTTCGGCGTGCTGAGGCTGCAGGTCCAGCTATGCACCTTCTTAAATTTTGCAGGGGATAGTTGTCTACTGTCGAAGATATTATTATGCAACATTCTGATTAGTAGATTGCTCACAGACATTGTTTGTTGTGCAGACTGATCCTGTGTTGTTGTTTTTTCGAAACTGTAACAAAATGTTATTGTACAACATTCTGATTAGTAGATTGCTCACGACATTAATTTTGAGGAGGTGTTTGTTTTAACATTTTGACATTCAGTGTTTGAAAAGGGAAATATCTTCAGTTATGCTGCAAAGTTATCCAGTAAACCATTTGCTATTTGATTAGCTTATGGTCTTCATGTCTAGGATAGGAGGCACATTGTAGCAATCAGGATACCAGCATCATTTCTATGTAGATATGCAACTCCTGAGTGCATTGTCCGTATATGCCCCTTCTATACCATTCCATTCAAATCTAAGCTTCTGTATGCACTTAATTTTTGCGTTAAGACTTGAGAGAACTTCTGAGAATACTGTCGGCACCGTGTTTTCACCTGAAGATTTTGATACGCAACTAGATATTAAAATGATAAAGATCCTTGTACATAATACTATGAGGATTTGACTGTTCTCAGATAAAAATGTATCTGTAACTTGCAAATAATAGCTGTTTCCCATGAATTTTGTAGCATGGGCATGTGACAGAGCTGCAGCCAGAGACATTGTTCCTGGGAATTGGACTGATGGACCGCTTCTTGACACGTGGATACCTAAAGGGCTCTAGGAATGTGCAGTTGCTGGGCATTGCCTGCATCACCCTAGCCACCCGCATTGAAGAGAACCAGCCATACAATAGGTATTGAGCTCCCTTGTGCTACATGTTCATTCTGATTCAGTAAAATGTGTGCATGGTATATTTTCTTATTCCCCTCTTTCAGTACGAGTACTACTCCATGTTGTTGACGTATGGTAGGGTTAAGGTTTATACCATGTTATGCATTGCTAACTGAAATACTGCTTCAAGCATCCCTGCAACAAAAGAAGCCTCAGATAAACGCATCCTTTTAATTCAGGTCCAAGTTTCAGCGTAGTTTCCTATTCTTTCCTCAGATGGTTACAGTACAATACTGTTAAATCCTAACTAAGCTCTTCTATGATACATTGTCTCCTCTATTTGGCAGAGTTCATTTCAATATAACTTAATTGGGCATTTGATAGAGCTTAGCAAGTGCGCAAGGGATACCTTGATTTTGTTGAAAGCTGTCATTGGTTAATCCCGTGGAAAAACCATACAAACATGTGATAATAGCTCATATACAATAGCTGTTTTTTTCATTAAAGGCTTATCTCTGCATGCCATTACTTCAAAATTTGTTTCATATATACTTACATTAGGAAATGTTGATGTTGAGCATAATTGACTTTCCTAATTCATTCACCTGCAATCAGATCGCTCTCACCAACCACTTGAGCATGGTAGTTAGCATCTTCAATTTAGAACATAAAAATTCGGTTTGTAATTTTATATCCATTGTGGTGAATTGAAGCATTGTAAATGTGATGCTACCATAAGATCCTAACTTTAGTTTGTGCTTCAGGCAGTCATCACAATTCAGTGGCTATTTTGACTTGGTTAGACAGCCCTTGCCAGAGTTCCATCTATTCTTTTCCCAAGTAAACCTATTATGCATCAACTTTCTGGTTGCACGTGATTACATAACTTTGCAAGAGAAATCAGAGCACGTTTAGTGGTTTTGTTGAAGTTTTTGAGCCTGAATTCAGGTGAATGTTTTCTTATTCTTGACCACGTCTGAAGAAAAAAAGAAGTGGCACACAGTACATTACTATGCAGAAAGATAGAGTACTTCAGAACAGCATGACATATTCTTCTTTACTAGTCCACCTATTTACGTTGCACTGCAGTATCATTGTCGAACTTCTGAATTAATTATCTCTGGGATCACCATTTGTTCCCTCACCTTTGTCTCTATTCAGGACAATGTAGTCTCACTGTGTGTGTGATCTCTTTCAGCATCATGCAGAAGTCTTTCATGGTAGGGATCAACCTTTACAGCCGGAGCGAGGTGGTCGCCATGGAGTGGCTGGTTCAGGAGGTCCTCGACTTCCAATGCTTCGTCACGACAGTCCACAATTTTCTCTGGTACTACATGTTTCCTGCATTCTCGTCTGTGCCAGGCCGAGCAAAACTGAACGAGAAGCCAACACTAACAGTTCACATTTTGTTTCCTGATTCTTCAGGTTCTATCTGAAGGCAGCAAAAGCAGACGACAAAGTGGAGGATCTGGCCAAGCACCTGGCCCTGCTCACACTTCTGGACCATAAGCACCTCTCCTACTGGCCCTCTACCGTGGCAGCTTCAGTGGTGGCCCTTGCCTGCCTTGCCACTGACAGGGAGTCCTCGTGCCATCGGGTAATGGAGGTAAATGATCTGAACTCGCTCCTCCATCAAAGCTATGCATTTCTCTTATGTCTTCTGTCGTTCAGAACTTCGATAAGACGTACTGACCGCTTTGAAACGCCTGACCGCTTTGCTTTTCGCGTAATTCAGACTCACTCGAGGACGAAGGACGACGACCTGCCTGAATGTTTAATGGTTTGATCCCTCCCTCGCATTCTTGGTTCTTGGCACTATGAACTGAACTGTGCTCTTGACAGTGTGCAGAGACTTATGTAGCTGAACTTTTGTGCTGCCACGGCGACTAACATTTGTTCTGCTGTGCAATCTTTTCGTGCAGAGTCTGGAGTGGCTGATAAACTATGCTTCGTAGCACCCAGGGCTCCCAGGTTGAGCATTCTATCTAATCTTCTGCTGATGGACAGTACAGCGTAGCACAGCCATTTAGCAACAACGGGAGAGTGTACATGCCATTAGTTTGCACAGCGGGATAAAATAAATGAGGACACGGCAACATGTTTATCGATGTAAAGTGGGAGATCGTAACCGCAGAATTTCGTACTGAGGTGGTAACTATAGCCTATAGGGAGAGCTGTTGTGGTCATGTGTCTTTGCGTCGTCAGTTAGCTCTTTGTGGTCAATTAAGGTTGGATGTTGTTGTATTCCTCGACTGCCTTTTTCTTTTTTGGATCAGTGGTATATTGTTTAAAATGGATCTACGGCTCAGTGAAAAATGGTCTTGTTTAATGTCAGTGTACAAATGGTACTTTTTTGCCCCACTATGGTTGTTGTCATTATGACTCTTGAGAACCGAAGGTCTCGGATTTGAGCTCCTTTACGGTGATTGGGGCAGTACTGGGAGTACTTTCGAGTACTTACCCCTTCGATTTTTATTAGCCGTCCGTCTGGTGGGGGATTAAAATGAATTAACCTAATTAGTTTAATCAGAGAAGGGCATAATGGTCCAGGGTAAAATATTCTGTTTTGAACCGATCACGTCCACGATGTCTAGATCCAGTCCTCGTTCTCGTCCTCTTCGTTCTGTCCAACGAGCCCGGTGAGAGGAACCAACACTGTCGTCGGCGTCGTCCTCGTCCTCCACCTCGCCCCCTTCACTATAAACGACGTGCCCGGCAGTAGGAAGAAGATTAAGGCGCGACATCTGCGGCGACACTATAGGAACTCGCCCCCCGCTGATCCCATCGCTTCCGGGCTTGCATACTAAGGTATGAATCACAAGAATCTCAACTCCTCCCTGTTTGATTGGCCCGTTGGAAGTGACTCTTGACAGGAACTCCAACTTCCTCGTAGATGGATCTATACTCTGCGGTTGGCCCCTCGGTTAGGCCGCCGGGAGATATCAATGCTTGTTCTGAAAGTAGGCTTGTTTTTTTTTATGCTGCAGGAGATATCAATGTCTGCGGGAGATATCGCCATAAACTTACTTTGTTTCGTAGCCTGCACTTCCTACTTAGATTTGTTTAGTCATCATCGATTTAGGTTTCCCCAGTGCATGCAATTCAATTTAGAATTTTTCATCATCCATGGTCACTTCACTAGTTTATGGGGGACCCAGTTTATGGACGTTTATGATCACTTGCCATAACATGTACAAGGAGCAAAGTTTAAAATTCCACGCAAGATTTCGTACCGGGTTTTGCATGCATTTTTGTTTGTCCTTTCAGATTTTTATTCGTCTGAATTGTGATGCAGGAAGACATGGCAGATGTAAGTCATGAGTCAATGATGAAGTACTATCATATTGCCAACAAGATGTTTAATAGTGAGGATGAAAGTTATAAATTCTATAACAAATATGGTCTTGAGAAAGGTTTTAGTGTCCGAAGAAGCTATGTCGAGTGGGATGGATCCAACTGCCATATAATTTTAAGGAAATTTGTGTGTAGTCGTGAAGGGGTTCGTGAAGAGAAGCATATGAAGAGGAAGATGGAAGATAGAAAGAGGAGGCCACGGAGTATAACTCGTGTAGGGTGTAAAGCTAAATTGGTGATTGCAAGACAGGAGGAAATAGGTCAGTGCTTTGTGAAGGATTTCATCGATGAACACAACATCCTCTAGCCCCACAGGATCTGTCGTGTCTTTTGCGTTCACACAGAAGAATTAGCGATGAGCAAAAAGCGGACATTGCAGACATGGAAAAACCTGGGATCAGAAAACACTGTATTATGGATATTATGTGCATGCAATACGGTGGATATGATGAGGTTGGATGCATTACGAGGGACATTTACAATTTCTGCGATGCTAACAAGCAGGAAACAATTGCTTCCGGGGATGCTCAAACGGTGATCAATCACATGGTGGCGAGGCAAGAGCGAGATTCCGATTTTTTATTCAGGTACTTGGTTGATGAAGCTGGCCATCTGAAGGACTGTTCTGGTGTGATAGTCAATCCCGACTTGACTACGAGGCTTTCTGAGACGTTCTTATTTTCGATAGCACATACAGAACCAATAAGTACAATCTGCCATTTGTGCCGTTTGTCGGGTTGAATCACCACCGCAGCACCGTTATTTTTGCATCTGGTATCATTTTGAAGGAAATATGCCCTAGAGGCAATAATAAAGTTATTATTTATTTCCTCATATCATGATAAATGTTTATTATTCATGCTAGAATTGTATTAACCAGAAACATGATACATGTGTGAATACATAGACAAATATAATGTCACTAGTATGCCTCTACTTGACTAGCTCATTAATCAAAGATGGTTGTGTTTCCTAACCATAGACATGTGTTGTCATTTGACTAAAGGGATCACATCATTAGGAGAATGATGTGATTGACATGACCCATTCCGTTAGCCTAGCAATTGATCGTTTAGTATGTTGCTATTGCTTTCTTCATGACTTATACATGTTCCTGTAACTATGAGATTATGCAACTCCCGTTTACCGGAGGAACACTTTGTGTGCTACCAAATGTCACAACGTAACTGGGTGATTATAAAGGAGCTCTACAGGTGTCTCCGAAGGTACATGTTGGGTTGGCGTATTTGAGATTAGGTTTTGTCACTCCGATTGTCGGAGAGGTATCTCTGGGCCCTCTCGGTAATGCACATCACTATAAGCCTTGCAAGCAATGTAGCTAATGAGTTAGTTACAGAATGATGCATTACGTAACGAGTAAAGAGACTTGCCGGTAACGAGATTGAACTAGGTATTGGATACCGACGATCGAATCTTGGACAGGTAACATACCGATGACAAAGGGAACAACATATGTTGTTATGCGGTTTGACCGATAAAGATCTTCGTAGAATATGTAGGAGCCAATATGAGCATCCAGGTTCCGCTATTGTTTATTGACCGAGAATAGTTCTAGGTCATGTCTACATAGTTCTCGAGCCCGTAGGATCCGCACGCTTAACGTTACGATGACAGTTTTATTATGAATTTATAAGTTTTGATGTACCGAAGGTTGTTCAGAGTCCCGGATGTGATCACGGACATGACGAGGAGTCTCGAAATGGTCGAGACATAAAGATTGATATATTGGAAGCCTATATTTGGATATCGGAATGGTTCCGGGTGAAATCGGGATTTTACCGGAGCACCGGGGGGGTTACCGGAACCCTCCCGGGGGTTATTGGGCCTTCATGGGCCCTAAGGGAGAAGAGGAGAGGAGGCAAGAGGTGGGCTGCGCCCCCTCCCCTCCCTAGTCTGAATAGGACAAGGAGAGGGGGGCGGCGCCCCCCTTTCCTTCCCCTCCTCCTCCTTCTTCCCCCTTTCTCCTTCTCCAACTAGGAAAGAAGGGAGTCCTACTCCCGGTGGGAGTAGGACTCCCCTTGGCGCGCCCTCCTTGGCCGGCCGCCCCCTCCCCCTTGGCTCCTTTATATACGGGGGCAGGGGGGCACCTCTAGACACAAGTTGATCTTCGTGATTGTTCCTTAGCCGTGTGCGGTGCCCCCTCCACCATATTCCACCTCGGTCGTATCGTTGCGGTGCTTAGGCGAAGCCCTGCGTCGATAGAACATCATCATCGTCCTGCCACGCCGTCGTCTTGTGGAACTCATCCCCGACACCCTGCTGGATCGGAGTCCGGGGATCGTCATCGAGCTGAACGTGTGCTGAACTCGGAGGTGCCGTATGTTCGGTACTTGGATCGGTTGGATCGTGAAGACGTACGGCTACATCAACGCGTTGTTATAACGCTTCCGCTTTCGGTCTACGAGGGTACGTGGACAACACTCTCCCCTCTCGTTGCTATGCATCACCATGATCTTGCGTGTGCGTAGGAATTTTTTTAAAATTACTACGTTCCCCAACACATTTCACATGAAACAAGCCAGGCATACGAGTGGATGTTACGGACCTTTCCTGATGCTATGGGACAGAAGCATCCTATATCTGTGATCACGGATGGGGACCTTGAAATGCAGAGAGCAATCAGGGTGGTGTGGCCTGACTCAAACCATAGGCTCTGTATATGGCACATTCAGCAGAACATTGTACATCATCTGCATGATGACGCGGTAAAGGAGGAATTCAGATCTTTCATATATTATACATCTTCCATTGAAGAGCATGAGAGAAAATGGTTACAGTTCTTACAACGGAATAAAGTAACAAGTAAGGACTCCTGGCTGCATCAGATGTATAAGATGAGAAAACTGTGGTGTGCTCCATATCTTGAGGGGTGTTGTTTCCTGGGATTGAGCAGCAATCAGCGGAGTGAGAGTTTAAACTCGGTGCTACATACGCATCTTGAGGCTAAGATGACGTTGTTTCAAATGCTAGAGCGCTATGAGAGTTGCCTTGCGTCGCGACGCTTGAACGAGGCTCTCCAAGACATAGAGGCCTTGCAGTCCGTTTCGTTCACAGAGGAAAATGCTTCAATTCTTGAGAAACACGCCACAAAAGTTTTCACTCCTGTTGTGTTTAAGTTGGTCTTATGGAGCATATATGTTGTCGAAAAATGTGAGATCAGAGAGGTACTTGATGCAGCAGAAGTTACCGCATACGTTGTGTCTAAGAAGGAAAGAATGGATAAAAATATCGAAGTGCGCACGAAGTCGAAGAAAGGTCTGCTTCGCAGTATCAGTTGTTCTTACCGCAAATTGGAATGCGCAGGCACACCATGTTCCCACATATTTTACATATTGATAATTTTACAAGAAGAAACACTGCCCAAGTGTTGTGTTCCCACTAGGTGGACAATGAGTGCAAAATGTGCATTCGCATCGACCAGAAAGAGCGAGATGTATGAATACTCCGCAGCCCTATAAAGTTACCGTAGGCTAAGGAATTTTAGTCACGCAGCATGTTTCAAGGCATGCCACTCGGATGAGGCGTTTCAGCATCTAAAAAGGGTTTTGGAAGGACAAGATGTTTGCAAAGGATCAACAAGTGAACAAGCTGATAGCAAGGGATCAACTAATGCTTAGGGTAACAACATTAGGTTTAGCCCGTTGATGCCACAATCGGCTAACCTTGATGGTGAAGGTTTCAAAAAGGTTCTGGATCCCGTGCATGTGCCAGGCCGAGGTGCTCCGAAGAAAAGGCTACAGACAATGATGAAGAAAACAAGAACAAAGGGTAGATGTAGCTATTGTCATGAGGCAGATGGTCACAATCGACGTACGTGCGCCAAATTGATAGAGGTACCTAATATGCCGTAATTTAATGTTTGCATGTGTCCAAATATATTCCATGGCATTAATAATATCCTTATGTGTAGGATCTCAAAGCAGAATTATGATAGATACAACATTGTGCGCACAGTCGGACAACAAGTATGTCGACGATCAACCTGATGTTGGCGTGTGCATTGTTGTCTATGTCTAGTATCGTGTGACCTTGTCTCTAAAATACTTCATTCTTTCAGTTAGTGACTTCCTCATAATGTATGACTCAGCTATTTGATGGTCCACTCCCTTGTAACAGTATAAGTTTGGGATATTTTTTTGCATTTTATATGTGAGTTTTTGAAGTGCAACCTCAAGAATCATGGTTTCTTCATGGCCAGCGTGTAGCTTGTTTATGTTGCACGATAAAATTTGGAAATAGATGTACCGGAGGAATTATATCTCGCTCCCGAAAACAAAATAAAAGCCGATAAATCCTAGAAATACATTAGTCATCCATGCTCACCAATTGAAGAATATACAGGACGAATACAGATGATGAATCATACTCATCCTACATATCCTCCACGTAGAGTGCAAGGAAGACAAATGCTTGTAATAATCAAATAGATGAAGGTATTTAAGCAGGTGCAGGACTTGCTCGGGGGTCGAGGTGGGACTAAAAATGTTAAGACGTGATGCTGGCACGAGAAAAAGTGATTTTTTTACCTCCTCCAAATCACCCCAAATTTGTTCTACATGCTCAAATAGATGTGCCAAACATGTCTATGAAAGAAATTTGGAAAAAATGTATCCTACAGTGCCCCTTAAGATGTAGACCGATGTTTGGATCAGTTAGTCTACAGGGCTGAATAAATTTAAAAAAAAACTAAAAAATTGTAAAACCTTGAAAACCCAGCTATGTTTGTGCAACATATCAAGTGTGCAAAATTATAGGTGATTTAGATAAGGTCGAAAAAATCACGCTTAAACATGAGGTACCATTTGGTCTCACTTAAGCCAGTTTTTGTAGAAAATGTAATTTTTTCCACCACCTCCAAATTACTCCAAATTTGTTCTACATGCTCAAATAGATGTTCCAAACATGTCTATGAATGAAATTTAGAAAAAAATTATCCTACAATGCCCGCTTAAGGTGTAGACTGATGTTTTGATCATTATTTTACTCATAATAATAAATTGAAAAAAATTTAAAAAACTTGAAAACCTAGCTATGTTTGTGCAATATATCAAGTGTGCAAAATTAGAGGTGCTTTCGAGGTGGTTGAAAAAATCACACTTAAACACGAAGGGCCATTTGGTCTCACTTAAGCCAGTTTTTGTAGAAAATGTGGTTTTTTCCACCACCTCCAAATCACCCCAAATTTGTTCTACATGCTCAAATAGATGTGCCAAACATGTCTATGAAAGAAATTTGGAAAAAAAATGTATTCTACAATGCCCCTTAAGGTATAGACCGATATTGTGTTCAGTGAGTCTACAGGGCAGAATAAATTTAAAAAAAAATTGAAAAATTGAAAAATCTTGAAAACCTAGCGATGTTTATGCAACATATCAAGTGTGCAAAATTAGAGGTGATTTAGAGAAGGTAGAAAAAATCATGCTTAAGCCAGTTTTTTAAGAAAATATGGTTTTTTCCACCACCTCCAAATCACCCCAAATTTGTTCTACATGCTCAAATAGATGTGCCAAACATGTCTATGGAAGAAATTTGGAAAAAAATATATCCTACAATGTCCGCTTAAGGTGTAAACCGATATTTTGATCAGTCAGTCTACAGGGAAGAATAAATTGAAAAAATATTTAAATTGTAAAACCTTGAAAACCTAGCTATTTTTGTGCAACATATCAAGTGTGCAGAATTAGAGGTGATTTAGAGAAGGTCGAAAAAATCACGCTTAAACACGAGGGACCATTTGGTCTCACTTAAGCCAATTTTTGTAGAAAATGTGCTTTTTTCACCACCTCCAAATAACTCCAAATTTGTTCTGCATGCTCAAATAGATGTGCCAACCATGTCTATGAAAGAAATTTGGAAAAAAATTAACCTACAATGCCCGCTTAAGGTGTAGACTGATGTTTTGATCAGTCAGTCTACTCGAAAGAATAAATTGGAAAAAAATTAAAAAATTATAAAACCTTGAAAACCTAGCTATGTTTGTGCAGCATATCAAGTGTGCAAAACTAGAGGTGATTTAGAGAAGGTCAAAAAAATCACGCTTAAACACGAGGGACCATTTGGTCTCACTTAAGCCAGTTTCTGTAGAAAAGGTGATTTTTTCCACCACCTCTAGATCACCCCAAATTTATTCTGCATGCTCAAATAGATGTGCCAAACATGCCTATGAAAGAAATTTGGAAAATATGTACACTACAATGCCCCCTTAAGGTGTAGACCGATGTTTTGATTAGTAAGTCTACAGGGCAGAATAAATTAAAAAAATTAAACAATTGTAAAACCTAGCTATGTTTGTGCAAGATATCAAGTGTGCAAAATTAGAGGTGATTTACATGAGGTTATTTGAAGAAGGTAAAAATATTGACTTATGACATATGCAAAAAATAAAATAATGCCCGCCTACTACTAGTCTCACAGAACACTCATGTGTATTACAAGTAAGTGAGCATGTATAAAAATGGATGGGGGGTTATTTGAAGAAGGTAAAATATATTGACTTGCGACATATGCAAAAATTAAAATGAAAATGAAAAAAATGCCCGCCTACTAGTATGCTCACCGAACACGGCCTGCATACGACTAGAAACCCAACAACATTTGGGCCAGGATGCAGGCCCATTTTGCATGAATGACCTTCATAGTAGGCCCCACGGGGCAGGGAGGGACCAGGTTGCCATGTATGATTTAGAGAGGAACTTGTGAGAGAGCTGTCAGCCGGGTATATAAACCGGTGCGAGCTCCTCTTGCTTGGAGAGGTGGGACTAAACTCCCACCACAACTCGGTTGTGCCCGCCACGGCTCTGGCTGACCCAGGCCAGCCTCACCCACGCTCTGGCTTGGGCCCAATTCTTTTCTGTTCTTTATTGTGTGTTATTTCACTTATCCAATATTTCTTTTCTTTTATATATTTACAATATTTTAAAATCAAATATTTTTTTATTTCTTACCGTTTTAAAATCCAAAAATGAAATAAAAGTTGTGTTAGTTCTTTTCTTTTTAATAGTCCACACCCTTGTAACAGTATGAGTTTGCGATATTTGGTTTGCATTTTATATAAATCCGAAAAAAATACATCAGCCATCCATGCTCTTCAATTGAAGAATATACAGGATGAATACAGATGATGAATCATACTAATCCTGGATACCCTCCAAATAGAGTGCAAGGAAGACCCACGCTTGTAATAAGCAAATAGATGAAGGTATTTAAGCCGGTGCAGCACTTGCTCGGGGGCAAGGTGGGACTAAAAATATTAAGACGTGATCCTGGCATGAGATCGGCGCGACATGGGCCGGCCCGCGCTGAGTTGCTTGAATGGGTCGGGCTTCAGGGGAGGACGCATCGCGGACGTGGGAAACCTACGTGCATGCATGGCGTCGGTAATCACGCTTGCACGAACGAACTCCACATCAGGCAGATCGCGCGGGATTATTGAACTGGGGCCCAACGGGCATACATGTGCGGGGCCGGCACCAATTAATTCGGTCGGCCTGTCTCCGGGTGACAATGCGCGCGCGTGCGACGGCCCTTTCTCGTGCGCTTTGGCGTGGATCCGCCTGCGCTTCGGTGCGCCCTGACACTGCACCAATCCCGGAGCAGATCTCGTCAGGTCTGACTCCGCGGATCCCGGGGATGATTCGTCAGCACTTTTGTCACGTTGTGTCACATAAAATGTCCGTTTGTTTTATTTCTTGCACCGTTTTGCAGCAAAAAAAATTCAGTCGCATTTGTACATGATCCTGCAGCACCTGTCGCGGGGTCTTCTGTGGTGTACACAAACATCGCTAGCACATGTGCGGACAGATCGATGGCCCCGTAGCATGAATGTACGTAAATGTTCTGAAGTGACTGCGGATTGTTTTCCATAAAAGGCCTGCTCACTAACAACTACTCCCTCTGTTCGTAAATATAAGTCTTTTTTGAGATTTCAGTATGAAATACGTACGGAGCAAAATGAGTGAATCTACACTCGAAAATACGTCTATAAACATCCATATGTAGTTCATATCAAAATACCTTAAAAGACATATATTTAGGAACGGACGGAGTGTACAGTTGGGTATAGACACATGCGTGTCGGGGCGGAAATGGAAATCACATTCTAGCAAAAATGTTGTTACAAGACCACCGTGAATTAATTGTTCCATAACTGCAAACATTCGTAAAAAAACAAAAAATGTTGTCTCTAGCCTAAAACATTTCAAATAACATTAGACCTCGTACAGAAGCTCGTCCCCGGTGCCAAAATCCAGTGACTTCTTCGTATTGGTCATTGGAGTTTGCGTCAGGATTGGTGACGACCCATCTTCTCCCATATTTTTACACGGTACATCAATGTAACCTAAGGAGTTCAATTGTTCCTTTGCCTCAAGCTCTCTAGCCAGAGCCTCCTCATGCTGCATGTCTTGGATGCGCAGTTCCTGTAAAAAATCATACGAACGTATTAGGACAAACTTAAGGATGATGAAGCCATAAAATTGATGTAACATGAAGAATAGGAACCTCTGAATCCATGTCCGACCACCCCTCATAATCATCTTTCGGTGGATGATTATACACCAAACAAAAATGACATGTCTTGCTGCCGTTCAGACGGGAAATCATCTTTGCAAAATCACCTGGTCCTGAAATCAGGAACATTCCTTCTGGTAGGTTGCACGCATACTCAGGTAAGAAGTGGTACAAATCTGAATCCTTTTTATAACCATATCCAGCCACTTCTTTCATGAGAAAATCATAGTCCAATACACCGGGTTTAAACAATCTCATCTCAATGGGTCTTTGGTCAAAGTATCCTGTCGGGACATGCGAAAGCTCACAATCCCTATGAATGAAAAATTCCATTAGCAGCACCTACATACGAGTATCTCACGTCAGATTTAATACATTGCAATCACCAAAGTTCCATACATAATTTTGGATGTGCGTAGCAACATCGCGACAAAGTTACCTTATTATATGGGATGTAATCTTCATCTGTGAGGATTCGGGATTGTTCCGTCACTAGATGCTTAGCCTACGTATGAATCGCCGACATAGAGTTACACACGAATTAAATATGGTCATACAAAATGTTGGATGTGAATGTTTACCATGGGCGCGAGGTACTTACAGGGGGAGAATTGAAGACATGTTCTTCGAGTGGAGAACTTGGCATTCAACGGGTGACACTGACATCACTAGGCCTTTAGTGTTTGGAGATTGTGTCGCGTAATGCTTCTTGGCCTGCATATGAATAGCTTACACAAAGTTACTCACAAAAAAAATTATTCATACAAAATATCGGTCGTGATCGTGACTGAATAGCATCGTTGCAAGGTACTCACAGGGGGAGTACTGAAGACATGCTCTTGCGGTTGACTGTTGTGGCATTGAACATGGGATTGAAACATCGCACGGTCTTCCAGCATCTTTTCTTCCATCATGACCTGCTCCACCATAGCCTTGTAGTCCATGTCCTTGCGCTCCTGTTGCAGCCTAATGTCCATATTGGCACGTGCCTGCAACACATTCGCGTCCATGTTGACATGCTCTATATGTATAAGACCGTCGACAACCTTCCGGTCCTTTTGCAATTTAAGCTGCATCTCCTTGTACGCCAGCTAGAATTTCTTTTCCATGACCTCGCGGTCCTGCTTTAACTTTTTTTTTCATCTCTTCACGCATCTGCTTAATCTTTTGAGACATATCAGCACACTCATCCTTAAGCATCCTATCGACATACGCACGTTCTTGTTTGAGTGCCCTGTCAATCTCATCATGTTCGTGTTGGACCTTCGCGTCGATCTCCCGGCGGGCTTCACGCAACAACCTGTCGTACTCCGCACGCTTATTGTCATGCACGTGTGAATCCATGGTGCCTACAACACCAGATAGTAGAACGCAATTAATGAGATCCAGATTGTCAAAATATACCTATTCTCACTAAAACATAGGACTATTTAAATACCTCGTAATATAGAATAGCATGGTATATGTGAGACAAACTGAGTCCTGAATTTCCAGCAAAAGCTCTAATCTCCTAAAATTCGTATTCCTAATTTGGTATGAACAACCTCATCCAAATCAGTTCTAAATAATCCAGCAACTCCTTCAACAGCACCTCCTTTACTGTAGTATTGAGAACAAGTCTGTGTACGCCACATCTAAGTGGCTAAATCAAACATCATCCAAGTCATTCCTACTAATGCAACATAGCATAAAGGTCTAGTAAAGAAACTCCAACGACAAAAAATATATCCATAACTAGATCGTATGATCCGGATCCCCTAACAACCAATCGCAAAGCTCTTGCATAAAATTCTTCACTCCAACCTTATGCAATTCATAGTAATCCAATATAGCAGAAAGGGCTAGAAAATTAGCTCCACCAACATAATATTTCCGTAACCAGATCGTATTATGAACTACTGTGAACTTGCAATCACATCTAATCTCATAACGGCCTTTACTCCAAGTAAACACAAGCACACACAATCTTGCACCAAAATAGTACCTTCGACGAAAAACTAATCCTCCATGAACAAATACCAAAGATCTTGCACACAATATGGCATCTCTAATCTCATCACAACCTCCTTTTTGGTCCAATCAACGGGAAAAAGTATGAATGTTTCAAGAGATGGGAGGAGACGTGGAGGATGATACCTTTTTATTTTTTTTCCGGTGTTGGCGTGGGCTTCCGCAGAGCGATGGCGCGACTCCCGGCGACGGCTACCTCTGGACACCAAAACTTGCTTGGCGGTTAAGAAAGGAGCGATATGCGGAAAGAAAAGATGGGAGGGATATGCAGTATGATGGAAGGGTACATATCTCCCGTGATACATGACGATATATTTACAAGTAATGCGCATGGATGGTCCGTCCGTGATTTTATGGTCGGTTAGTCAGTTGGAAGATTTATTAGTTAGCCTATTTAGAGGGAGCACGATCCTCTGGTGCTGGTGTTAGGGTTTGTTAGCCCAGCGGAGGATCCCTAGTTTTTCTCTTACCCAAAGGATTACGACCACCGTCTGTCATTGCCACAGTCGTTTGACACCAAATCAACCATGTCGATGTCGAGCTTGATTAGGTGCACGTTGAGGGGCCGATCAGTTGATGTGCCCCTGATCCCTTGCCCTGACTGTGGCGAAACGGTTAGATTCTATCTCTCCAGTACTGAAGAGCATGATGGTTGGGTGTTCTACAAGTGCAAGCATCACGATGTACAATCTCTTTACACTTTGGGTTGACATTTACTGCATGAGTAATTTTTTCTACTGTTTCATTAGTGCTGGTTTGATTTGTGTTCACTTGATTCATAGGATCCATGTGATTTCTGGCGCTGGGAACTAGAGTACGTGGATCATCTTGTTGGTACAAGTGTCCTTGTTGCTGCTTATGCCCTTGATGCAATTGCTGCGGCACAGGATAGAAAGGAACAACTACAACGCACAAAAAACAGTGGGGAAAGAATGCATGTACCAAGAGTGGCAACATTGGAGGCAGGACAAATTACAGTCAGAGCAATGTGGCAACCATTACGAAGCACCAAGCTTATACGATGTTAGGACTAGGGAGAAAAATTGTTTTCATGCTGAAGCTATTGACGACTAGTGTAATGGTGTTGTGTGTGTTGTGTGTGATGTTGATTGTGAAGAAATAATACATTTGTGATCGTATCGAGGCGATTCTCATGGTCACCTGTAATAACAGCTTAATAAGAAGAGGTGTTCTAACATGATACCTCTTACACCCCCACCCCTCTTTTAACATGACAGGTAAGAGTAAGAAATAAATCTTACACGATAATTGCATGAAATAGTTGTTTTGATTATCTCTTACCTTCTTGACTATTATGAGAAAATAAGGGGTAAGACGGAGCATGTTAAAATTGCTAAAAACTAATGAATAAACCGAGTTCCAATGAAGGCAATCGAATGGAAAAACGTAAACAACCATTTAAATTCTTGCCCACTATGTTGTGCACGAACACAAGAGTACCATGAAATAAAAATAAAGTACGTCATTACAGAAATGACTTAAAAATCCCTTAATTTATTTTCGCACACTACGTTTTGCCAAAACTACTCGAGAGGCACATCAGGAACATGGGAAACAAACAGGTAAATCCCATGATCTCCCAGGTACAGCAGCATCAGCACCTTCTGTCCTAACAGCAAGAATTTTTCCTTCTTCATGAACTCGTTCCATTTGTTGACGCAGACACGACCGTCAATATCAGAAATGGTGTATGTACTTGACACAGTAGTGTGTGGATGACAAACAATGGTTATGGCACCATATTCCTCCATTTCTTCGGGGACACCACAATTAGGCAGTTTCTGTTTGAAAAAATATTTGTTATATCAACACGTGGCAACTTATTGTTATGTAGTAAAGGGAGAACAATTAATTTGGAACAAAGCTAAAAACATATTGAAATGACACAAAGTAAATGAATAATAGAAAGATGGTTACTGAGAAGTTCTTGTTGCAATCTGACCATGTCAACGTATGGAGGAATGCATATGCTCTTCCTTGATCATAGTTTCCAGCATCATGACGCTCCACTAACTTGTCAAGGTCCATCAGTTGGCGTATGACATACTCCATCATTCTCCGGTTTAAGCTTGTCCCCTTAGTTACAGCGACATTGTCAATAATATCTCTTTTCTCATTGGACAATTGGTAGTATGCTACAATACTATAGCACAGACAATTTAATTTATAACATGTGGTATATGATAAAGTTGGAGTAATAAAACTTCCAGGAGCAAAAAAGTATCTTACTTGGATGTATGATAGGTAAATTTCCAGTTGTCACAACTATACCTGGCCAAACCTCGGGCCGGGCCTAGCCAAGCCCGACACAAAAAACTCAGGCCCGGGCCCGGTCCGGCCATCGGGCCTGTGTTTCTGGGCCCGAGCCCGGCCCGAGCACGTAAAAGCCCGTCGGGCTTCGGGCCGGCCCAGCCCGACCTTCAGAAAATGGAAAAAACGACGGGCCCGGGCTCGGCCCGGCCCGGCCTTTGGGCTCAAAAACTAGGCCCGAGCCCGGCCCGGGAGCAGCTCGGGCCGGGCCGGGTTGGGCTTTTTCGGGTCGGGTCGGGCCGGGCCAGCCGGGCCGGGCTTCCCATCGCCAGGACTAGTCACAACGCTACTTGGTACTTCTGAATTGTCAGTACTGAACGTAATCTCTTGACCCACATGTAGCGTGTAAACTCTAACAAGTTCCTTCCAAGACTCCCCTGAAATGTATATCAATTAATTGTCATTGGTAATCTCACACGGGAATTCAAACCCCTCATTGGTACTGAAACTTGCTTTAAAGTTCCCATATTTTCCCAACGGTACTCCAAATTTCTGCGTGAAACTGTATCTGTCGTAGCAATATGAACTGCCTGTTAATCTAAAGAATTTGTCCAATCATAGATGACTAGCCTAGTAGTTCACTACTTCTTAGTAGTATTATCATATAACCCCATAGAAGATTTAAATTTACATGCACGTACACAAAACCATTTTATCAAAATCAACATGCAATATACTAACTCTTTTTGCAGTAAACATTACAAACAACTGACTGAATACAAAGGGTCCGAGTACAATGTTCGTTCAATATTACGGCCTCCGTCCAAAAATGTGTGGACAAAGAATTGTACATACGGATGTATCTATGAAGAAAACATGACTAGATACATGTGTATCTACGTGAATCTAACACATTAATTTTGGATCGGACGGAGTACTAAATTTCTCATGATATTTGCTACTGGTCATGTCAGACTGGATCTTACTGTCTTGTTTGCAAATCCCGCGTGCAGGGTGACGGTACAAAACTCCCTCATACGATGCTCACCAGGACACAAACCCTTGGTGTCCAAACAAATGCCACACTACGAATCGAGATCAATCTCATTACTAGTACATACAGTCTTAAAGATTAGTGCTAGCAGTTTAATCCAGATCTGACAGATTCTATAGTGCAAATACATACCGCGCTGATCTCCTTAACCATTTTCGCTTGAGAGAGGGACGTGAGGAGGAGGGGGCGAAAAGAGCAGTCACTTCCGACCCCTAAGCTGACGATGGCGGCGGCGGCCGAAGATTTCGAAAAGCGCGTATGCCCGACGTCTCCGATCTTATATTGGAGTGGTCGTGGCGGTGGTAGGAGGCCCCGATGCCACGGGTGGTTAGGAGGAAGGCGGTGCAATCACGGGATTTCAGGAGAGGTGGCGTGCGTGAGTTATGGGATCTTTTAACATATATCATCAATATTAAAAAAAAGTTGTGCTAAAAAATACATTTCATAAGGGTGAACTAGGTTTTTGGTTCCAAACAAGTATGAACGATATATAATTCCAAAATTGGCCTTGTCCATTTTCCAAATAAGTTTCACAACAATACATGACATGACCAATGAAAGAAAGCATGCAAAATGGTTTTTAGTTTAGCGAAGTTTTTCATTTTCGGACAAAAATGCCCGAATGTGGCCGCATGTGACAACACTTGCAATCATTGCCGAAAATGGTTCAAACTAGGCATGGAGGCATACAATGGCCATGAATTGTCACCGCAAAAAAGTTCGGTTGACTTACGATATGTGAAGAAACCATCGAGCATTTTTGGAGGGTGTCAGGCTAGCCCGGAAGGGCGAGTCTGGGAGCACCTCCATGTTAACACCACATACAAATGATTCCAACTTTTTTTCATGGCCTCCCATGAACAAATCAAGCAAACATGCAAATATGGTTCTCAGTTTCGACAACTTCTCCATGTATTGGAATTTTTTATATATCGAAAATGCCCGAAAACTGGCCCCACGTGACATTAGTTGCAAACTTTACTAACAATACTTCAAACTTGGCATGGAGGACTAACATGACCATGAGTTGTTACCCCAAAAATTTGTGTTGATTTAAGAAAGGCAACAAACCAGCATGTGTCTTCTCAGAGGATGCCATGTTAGCCTAAAGGAAGGGCGCGTATTGGAGCACCTCCGTGTTTACAATATCCAAAAATGATGCCAACTTTATTTCATGATCTCCCATGAGAAAATCAAGAATGCATTCACAATGGTTTTTAATTTGGCCAACATTTATAATCCTTCTGTAATTTCAAAGTGAAAAAGAAACATCGCATGCATGGTCTACCCCCCTAGCCACACATCGAAAGCAGGGGGCACATGATGCATTACACTTTGTTTGTCTTATGGTGGACCTAGTTGACAAACCAAGCCTAGTTGGATCATTGGCCCATACCGGATTCCATGTCATATGGAAGCTCGGGTACATCAATTGCTCCTGTCTAGAACCTTCGAACTGCACTGTCCACTTTGTGAAGCAAGTACAACATGAAATATGTGAAATTCCCCCAAGCTTTTAAAGTGCATCTCATGACAAAATCAAGTAAGCATGCAAAAATGCTATTCAGTTTACACAAAATTTAGCATGTACGGTAATTTTTTGGCCGAAAATACTCGAAAACTGGCCGCACGTGACAAAACTTGCAAACTTTACAAAAAAATGGTTCAAACATGGAATGGAGGCCTAACATGGCCTCCAATAGTCACCCCCGGCAAGCAGAGCAAGAGGGCGAGGTGGACTCCCCCAGCAAGACCCTTGCCGGGGCAGCCTCCGCGGCCTCGGCAAGAGCCTTGCCGGGGCAACTTGCCCGATGCTAGCAGAGCAGGCCATCCTTGAGCCCACGGGTTCCAACACCACCAACCAACTACATTGGAAACAAGGCTCGGGAGGCGCCTCTACAGTGGCATGTAGATCTTCGTCATGATCATACCCACACAAGATCAGAGGAGGACTAGAAGACGACGATCCTAGGCGGGATCCTAGCCAAGGAAATCCACGAGACCCTCGACAAGATGCTTGCCGGGGAAGACCACGATGCTTTGGCAAGACCCTTGCCGGGGCCCCGGCAAGGCCCTTGCCGAAGACACCTACGGGGCCACGGCCAGGCCCGTGTGTGCCAAGGCTCCATCGCCGTCCCCATGCAGCTGCCAGCTCAACCAGCTGAGCAGGCACCTGCGTGGCGACGGGCGGCCTCCATGACCGGCTCAGAAAGCACCTGCGTGGTGGCATGCATGTCTTCGTGAAGGCTCCACCACCGCGCCAGCCCAGCAGCCAGCCAACGTGGCGCCATGACACCTCGTCAGCTCGGACGCGTGTCGAAGCCAAGCGAGGCGGCGACGGTTGGGACGTGCTTCCTTGCTGTTCCCGATAAAGTGAGAGGGGCACGTCCACAGCGCATTAAATGCGTTTGTCCGGCTGTGCCAGAGGATAGACTCATCCACTAAACACCTTTCCACCTCCTGTGTGCCACTGTGACAACCCTTTTTCACTATAAAAGGAGGCCCGAGGCGACCAGGAGAAGGATTCGGATCTTTTGGGCAAGTTGCACCCCGTAGCTAGCTCAAGAACACAAGAACACTCAAATACATCCACCAAAGCAGGACTAGGGTATTACACGTCTCCGCGGCCCGAACCTGGGTAAACGATCCGTGTGCTTCCTGTCAGACCCGCTCTTTGCACAACCCCGCGCCCGCCAATCGTAGAAGGAATCCCAGTGATTCCATAGGTGTCGATTTCCCCCGACATCTTTGGCGCGCCAAGTAGGGGGCGTAGTTGCGAAAATCTGGTCTAGTCAGAGCAGTGACTTCATCATGGCCGTCATTCCAAGGAAGAAGACGACCGAGCCTGACGGCACCATCTGCAGATGCGGTGGACGCCCGTGCGACAACAGAAAAGCTAAGTCGTGCGTAACTTTAAGCAATTTCTCTTTATATATAAGGCTATTGTCCTCGAAGGTCCTGCCCTATGTATGGAAAACCTGCACGCGAAGGGGCCCTTCCACTATTGGCAAGGCCCTTGCTCTATTTCGAGTCCGCTCAACAGCTCAAGCGGCCACGTCGAGAACGGCAGGGTAGCCTTCCGCAATTGGCAATGCTCTCGATTCTGACTCGAGTCAAGCTCGACAGTTCGAGCGGCCGCATTGAGAGCGGTAAGGTCGTTCGCCTGGCAGCAAGCATACCCGGCAGGCTATTGGGGATCCGTCCTCAAGGCGCCGTGGCCTGGGTTACGCGCCGGCAGGCCTACCCGATCCACGTAGGGTGGACATACAAAGGGGGATCAAATGGGAAGATAGCATGCATAATATCAAAAGTGCTGCAGAGTTATATTACATCAGTTGTTGCCACAGTTCTAACTAAAGATAGAAATTGTCTTGGTTATGAACCTGCGGCGGCAATGAGAAACGGGGTGCCTAATCCCGGCGCTGGCCATCCATCGATGCGGCTGATGATGGGCTTGATACACTCCTTGAGCGCCGCGAGGTCCGCATCCTCTGGCAAGCTCTCCAGCGCGGCGTCGAAGTCGAGGTCAGGATTCCAGTGCGTCACCTTGGTGAGGACCTTGGTCATGGCTCCCCGGCAAAGCCTCCGGTCCTCATCGGCCAGGGAGGCCGCCCAGTTGGAGTGAAGCCGCTCCAGGGCACCAACAACCTTCTCGAAGAATAGGGTCAGGTTGCAGTTGGGACTCAAGTTCGGCTCCGGGGCGTACCTCACATCCGGCATTCCCATGGTAGCCAGCTGCCTGGTGGCCCAGTCTACAACGGTGGCGAGGCGGCCGAGCCACCGGTTTTCACCCTCCACGTACTCCTTGTGGGTGGCGGCGTCGTTCCTCCGCAGCTGCTTCTCGGCCTCCAGATCCTTGGTCAGTGTCTCCTCCCGGGTTTTGGCCTCCGACAGCATCTCCTCGAGACCCTCCAGCTTCAGCTTGAGGTCTTTGATGGAGTTGTTGGCCTTGGAAAGCTGCCCAGCCCTGTTGAGGATTGTGCCCTGCGCCTCAACCAGAGCACCGTTGAGCGTGTCCTTCTCCTTGGACAGCTTCAGGACATGGTTCTTCAGCTCGTCCCGCTCCACCTCCAACTCCTTCACCTTGCCAGCATGGGCCTGAGTCTAGGCATTGAGCGCCTCCTCGTGTTTCTGCTCCAGCTCCTGGGTCCGCTGCAGGACAAGCTTCTCGACCTCCTCGTCCTTGCCGCGGAGTGTCGCAGTGAGCTTCTCCTCCCGCGCGGCAAGGTCCTCCTCCTGGGAGTTTAGCATGGCCTGCTGATGGTGCCGAGAAGCCTCGGCCTGGGCGGCCTCCTGCTTCGCCAGTTCCTAGGCCTTCTTGATGTCGGCCTGCTTCATGACAAGCTCCAACTGGCGCTCGGCCAGCGCGTCCTGGGCGGCCTTCAGGTCTTTGTGGGCCTGGCGGAACCAAGCCTGCGCCTCGGCAACACGCTTCTCGAGGTCCACCTCCGCCTTGTCCACCACTGCCATCCTGGACTTGGCCTTGTCCAGGCGGGCACGGTGAAGCGCCTGGAGCTTCTGGAAGTTGGCGCTCATGGCTTGGAGGAGCCGCTCTTCCTGGGAACCGCCGCCACCGGTGCTCGGCTCGTCAACAACCTCAAGCCCGGTGGCGGCGAGCACTTCGTCATCAAACACCTCCCCCTCGACGGGCGCCCCGGTCCTCTCCGTCCCTGGGAGGTGGAAGAACAGGTCGTCGCTCACCCTCAGGTACCTGCCCGAGCCAGAGGCAGCGGAGGAGGAAGGTTGGTCGTCAACCACCTCCTCCTCGGCAGCGGCCTTACCGGCCTCCCCGGCAGGCCCCTTGCTGGCCTCCTCTGCAGCAGCCTTGTCGGGTTCCCCGGCAGACCCCTTGGCGGCGTCCTCGGAAGCGCCCTTGGCGGCCTCCTCGGCGGCGATCTTCTCGGCCTCCGCCGCGGCGGCCTTGGCGACATCCTCGATGACGGTGTCCATGTCCTCCCAGTCCGCTAAGGGAGGATCTGGATATCGAGAAGGGGATGAGGCGAAGCCAAGACCAAGATTCAAAAAGAAGAAAAGAAGGAGCAGGGACAGAAGGCGAATCACTTACCCGTGCCGGGCTGGGAAGAAGTAGCCCCTTCCACGCCAACATTTGGCGCCGGGACGGAGCCACCAACTCCCGGGTTCTCCTCCTCCTCCGTGCGCATGGGCTCGGTGCTTGGCGCCCTTGCCGGGGACGCCCCTCGGGGCGGCGTGGTCGATGGGGGCGGTGTGTTGGAGGTGGCCCCTAGTGGCTCCTCCTGCTGTCGTCCTCCTCCTGCAACCATGGCACGGTCAGTACCAATGGATCATACCCCGGCACGCGTTGAGAGGAGCAAGTGGTGAACTTACGTTGGGGGCTGCGCCGGGGGCTGCTGTCCGGGCTGCTCACCACCACCAGTGGCGTACTCGAAGTACCCGCCGGGGGCTGGCCGCCCGTCAAGGTCCTGGCCCTCTTCACCCTCTGGGCCAACGTCTCCACGTCCCTGCGGAGATGAAAACAAATCAAGATAAGTGGCGCAGTCTGAGGAGACGAAATGACAAAAAAAGAGAGCAAGACACTTACTCATCCTCCACCTCCTCTTCTGCTGCCCTCCTCTTCCTCCTTGGGCTGAGGGACCCGAAGTCGAAGACGACCTCCGCATCGATGTCTGCTAGAGGGGGGAAGAAGGTAGGGTCTGGATGCGCTTGGACGAAGAAGAGGCAGTTGCTTTCTTCTTCGCCACCGCGGCCTTCACCAACTTCTTCGCCGCCGCGGCCCTCGTTTGGCGCATGGACGCCTCCTGGGCTTGCCACGGTTGCACGGCCCTGCCGGGCCGGACCGGCCCGCCGCAGGACTCGCCCTCTCCCCGTAGCCGAGGACCGACAGTCTCATCCTCCTCCTCTGACGACGACTCGTCGACCACATCCTCAATGAGAGGGGCCCCGGTGCCGGTGCTGCTGGCCTCTCCAGCAGACTCCACCCACTGGGCGAGCTCCCTCTCCTCTTTAGCCGCCGCGGCCTTGTCCTCCATGCCGCCGGTGCTGCCGGCCTCCTTGGCGAGCTCTGCCTCCGCCGCCCTGGCGGCGATGTAGTCCAATTCCGCCTGGGTGGTGTCCTGAACAAGCAGCGGCTCGGTGAGGACGTACTTCTCCTCCAAGGTATCGAAGAACTCCTGCACTTGATCCGCCGACGGCTCAGCCCAATTTGGCACAAGGCCGTGCGTGTTGAACTCCGGCATCATGGTGATGATGTCGTTTCGGCGCGAGTTATTGCTCAGCGGGACCACCCCCGCCGGCAACCCAAACAAGGGCCCCTTGGCAACCTTGCCGGTTTTGGCGGCCTTGCCGGACCGTACGACCTTGCCGTCATGGTTCTCGTCGAGCTGGAAGAGCCGCTGGCAGAAGTGGGCGTGCCCCATCACCATGAGATTGTGGTCCAGGCCGGGGCGAAGCCTCATGATGTCGGCCGCATTCGTGAAGAGCCAGGTCGGCCTCCCCTTGTTGTGCAGCAGAGCGATTCGGCGGCGGATGAAATCCAACCCCAACATCTCAAGGGTGAGCCCGGCCTCGGTGAGGCGAAGAATCCTGGTGGTGGCGACCGTGAGCTTCGCGTCGTCGGTGTCAACATTGCTCCGGCAAGCCATGAATCGGCGGCGCTGGCGAACCCGGCAGAATTCCTCATGGGTCCTCCTCCTCAATCCAGCACCATCTGCCCGCCACTCCTCCCACCTCTCCTTTGGGCGCCCTGTATGTCCCTTGACCTTGGGATCCAGGCGACACAACCGGAAATGGCGCCCCCCTTTTGGATCTGAGGCAAGAAGTAGTGGCGGAAGAGCGTCGTGTTGGGATGCACCCCGGCGAAACCTCGCAGAGATGCGCAAAAAGAGCCATGCATGCCACGGCGTTTGGAGTGAAATCTAGAAGGTGGAAGTCGTAGGTATGCATGACATCATTGAAGAAATCAGAGAAGGGGGGCAGAGGCCGCAGGAAAAGTAGTCCCAAAGAATAGGTACCGATCCGGGCCGGCCTTGGCGAAAGCAGCAGGGATAACGCGCGTGGCAGGGTGCCCCGTCGTCTCCCCCCCCCCATCTTGCACCCCCACAGGTGCTTGAAGTAGTCCCGGAGATGGAGCGCATCAACCGTCGTGGGGAAGTAGGCGGACTGCGTCTGTCGTACCGCCAACTCGCTCTCCGGCAGCTCCTCCGCCCCGACATCCTTGGCCACTCCCTTGTCTTTACTGGTTTTGGGTGCCATGGCGGCTGCAAGAGGCGAAGGGGGAAGGACAATGGAGGCGCGGCGGGGGCGAGCAAAGGCGAGAGCTGGAGAGGGAGGAAGAAGGGGACGGTGGTTCCGAGATTGGGGAAAGCACAGAGGGTCAATGAGCAGCGCGCCCGCGGTTATTCCTTTTTACGGGGAAGGCGCGGGCCGCCTCTTTTCCCATTAACTACGATGTTACGCATGCGTGCGGGAACCGCCCCACGCATGACCCCACGTCACGCACGACCCTCAATGTCGCGCATTCAATGCAGGTTGTGGGGAAGCGCAGCGGATGAGAAGTTACCGCGGTAAAAATCCCGCCCCGCCTGCCCGCGCACCGTTCTGGACCTGGCCCAACAACGTGTCGCGCTTATGTGTGGCCCAGGCCCGAGGGCTCCTGTCGATGTACAAAAGTAGGGGCACTCCTTTTTTACCCCTTTACTTGTGCACGGACAGTCGGAGCCACGCCCACGGCCACACTAAGCAGGGCAGAGGAGGGAAGCCGAACGCACAAGACGACCAGAGGCAACGCCAAGATTAGAGAACACAAAAGAGAAACAGGGCGAGGTGGAGTCCCCCGGAAAGACCCTTGCCGGGGCAGCCTCCGCGGCCTCGGCAAGAACCTTGCCGGGGCAACTTGCCCGATGCCAGCAGAGCAGGCCACCCTTGAGCCCGCGGGTTCCAACACCACCAACCAACTACATTGGAACCAAAGCTCGGGAGGCGCCTCTGCATGTAGATCTTCGTCAAGATCATACCCACACAAGATCAGAGGAGGACCAGAAGACGATGATCCTAGGCGGGATCCTAGCCAAGGAAATCCATGAGACCCCCGGCAAGACGCTTGCTGGGGAAGACCACGATGCTACGGCAAGACCCTTGCCGGGGCCCCGGCAAGGCCCTTGCCGAAGACACCTACGGGGCCACGGCCAGGCCCGCGTCTGCCAAGGCTCCACCGCCGTCCCCATGCAGCTGCCAGCTCAACCAGCTGAGCAGGCACCTGCGTGGCGACAGGCGGCCTCCACGACTGACTCAACAACCACCTGCATGGTGGCATGCAGGTCTTCATGAAGGTTCCACCATCGTGCCAGCCTAGCAGCCAACCAACGTGGCGCCATGACGCCTCGTCAGCTCGGACGCGTGTCGAAGCCAAGCGAGGCGGCGACAGCTGGGACGTGCTTCCTTGCCGTTCCTGATAAAGTGAGAGGGGCACATCAACAACGCATTAAATGCGTTTGTCCGGCGGCGCCAGAGGATAGACTCATCCACTGTACACCTTTCCACCTCCTGTGTGCCACTGTGGCAACCCCTTTTCCCTATAAAAGGAGGCCCGAGGCGACCAGGAGGAGGATTCGGATCTTTTGGGCAAGTTGCACCCCGTAGCTAGCTCAAGAACACAAGAACACTCAAATACATCCACCAAAGCAGGACTAGGGAATTACGCATCTCCGTGGCCCGAACCTGGGTAAACGATCTGCGTGCTTCCTGTCAGACCCGCTCTTTGCACAACCTCATGCCCTCCAACCGAAGAAGGAATCCCAATGATTCCATAGGTGTCGATTTCCCCCGACATTTTGTCAAATATATGTCATGGCCTCCCATGACCAAATGAAGCATGCATGCACAGTGGTTGTAAGTTTCTACTAGATTTTCCATTTTCTTCCATTTTTCGGTCATAAATGCCCGAAAAGTGGCCGGAATTGCCAAAACTTGCAAATTTTGCTGAAACTCGTTTTAATGTTGTCCTGGAAGCCTGTAATGTAACCTTTTCCATTGCATGTCAGAAGTTGGGTTCATTACACATGAAGCATGATCTACTTGGTTTGTACATTCGACAGTGTAGCACGAAGGTTCCCGATGGAGGCAATGCATGTACCGCATCGACTCCATGGATTGAATCCAGTTTGAACCAATGTTCGCACTTGGTATGGTGTCAATTAGGTCAACCCTTAGGCAAAGAAGCTTGAAGGAATCATGTGATACCCCTTTCGATGGTTGTCTTGGGGGGTAGACCGTCTGGGAGGAAATGAAAAAATCATGAAAATCATGTGTAACCTTGAACACACTGTGCATGCATGCTTGATTTGGTTCATGGGATGGCATCAAAATAACTTGCAATCCTATGTAGATGGTGTATTGAAGGAGGTGGCCCGAGACGGTCCCTTTCGGGCTATCCTTGTACCCTCCGAAAGCACATGTTGGTTTATTGAACTATATTAAATGACCGCCGAGTTTGTAGGGTTACAGTACATGGCCATGTTAGGGATACATATGCCAAGTTTGAACCATTTTCATCTAAGTTTGCAAGTTTTTTCACGTGTAAATCTTAGTCTAAACTGAGAAGTATTTCACATGGCAGCTTGTTTTGGTCATGGGATTCCATGGGAAATAGTAGACATTATTTTGTATTGTAGATGATCTACTAAACATGGGGGTGCCCCCAAACACGCCCTTGTGGCCTTGACTGGCACCCTCCGAAATCACATGCTGGTTTGTTGACCTACCTGAAATCAACCCAACTTTGCAGGGTTGCAAGCCATGGTAATTTTTGGGGTACATTCAAGTTTCAACCATTTTCAGCAAAGTTGCAAGTTTTGTCACGTACGGCCAATTTTCGGGCATATTCAGAACAAACAACATATTTTACCACTTAAAAAAATGCATTCCTTTCTTGACAACACATTTGTTTTTTCTTCGGAACATTACATGCTAATGTTTCAACCTCCCATAACTCACACCGCCCAGATCTCCCGAAATCCCACAATTACAGCTCCTCCCTCGTAACCACCCGCGTCATCCAGGTCCCGTACCACCTCCCATGACCGCTGCAAGATCAGATTGTAGCCGCCGCCCGCCGCCCACCGCCCACCGGGAACGTTGCCTGAGGGGTCGGACGACAGTGGTGTTGTCGGCATCTCCTACGCGCGTCAACGCGCCGCTGTTCCTGTTGTTGCCGTCGAGCGCCACACATCCACATCTAGTGTGGGACGCACTATCCGCATGGAGCATTGGGCCGCCACCGTCGACGACAGAAGGTTACGTGATCATAGCTCTTTTTAACCTTTCTCAGACACACACGTCTACTAGTAAAGTGTCGGCATTCTGGAAACGGGGGTCCCCAGACATGCCTGCCTGCGGCCTACGGCGTGGCTCAAAGGGGGTCCATCACGGCCCATCTTCATCAACACAGGCTCAAGACCCTCGCGAGGGGCCAAGCCTCGCGGGGCGGATGACAGGGAGCTTCCTCAGACACGGCCTCATCAGGCTGGCTCGCGAGGAGGCGGAGAGATCAAGGTGGGGTACCTCACGAGGTGCCCATGACGCAAGCCATGACGACCAAGGGTGCCAGGCGGGCGCCAGCCCGCGTAGTGTCCTCCTTTCCTCTTTGGTGCAAAGGGAGCAAGCGCAGGCGAGAGCATCAAGCAAAGGCATCCATTTCGGTGCAACAAGACCAAGACCAGCCCAACGGCAGAAGGAAGTCATTGTGGAGCCCAAGCAAAGGCCACCACCAGAGCCTTTGACAAAGCGAGGACCAACTTTAGTCAGATAAGTGTACCAGATGTTCCCTTCAAAATGGTCAATTGTTGGCACCCTTCCCGCTCAATATTTGGGGAGAGTCCCAGGGCCTTTGCCTATAAATAGGACTAGCCACCCACAGGATAGGAGAGAGAAGAAAAAGAGAGAGAGGAGGAGAAGATTGAGAATCAGATCAAGTAGCATCTCAAAGAGAGAGAGAGAGAGAGAGAGAGAGAGAGAGAGAGAGAGAAAGGTGGCTGAACTCCTCCTAGCAGTTCACCGCCTCGGCCAAGAACAGACCCTCGCGAGGCTGTTCTTCCTTGTATTGTTCATCACCATCATCCCAAGAGGCAATCCACCACACCACAAACTAGACTAGGGTATTACACCACAATGGTGGCCCGAACTAGTATAAACCTTGCGTCTCTTGTGTTGTTCCTTTCAGAGTTTAGATCCTAGCGAGGCGGGGGGGTGCAGGTAGGTAGAGGCGAGATCTCCGCGCGCACCCCAAAGGTTCGAACCTCAAGGGTCTGCGGAACCTGAAATCCGACATTTGGCGCGCCCGGTAGGTGCGCCAGAATTGCCTTCC
Organism: Aegilops longissima; assembly: GCA_021605205.1. Lineage (NCBI taxonomy): Eukaryota > Viridiplantae > Streptophyta > Magnoliopsida > Poales > Poaceae > Aegilops > Aegilops longissima. The sequence goes on from CM038679.1 coordinate 526,328,696, forward strand.
GCCGCCCTATTCTCCGCCGACTACCGATCCATGTTCGATGCTCGCCGGGCTCAAGGCCGAAGCGCCGAGCCGCTCGCTTTCTGCCGCCGGACGGCTCCGCCGGCGGGCGCCTCGCTGCTCGTCGCCGCCGTTAACGCCGCCACCGCCCGACGGGAATGAGCAGCAAGCATCGCCCATGCATCCTCCGTGAGGCAATACGGCCGCACTGCTACCCCTCGCCGCCCAGCTGGTTTTTCGTCTCGCTGCTCACGCGCTTCATGGAGGCTCGAGCTGCGCCATCGCGCAAACGAGCTCCTGCGCTACCGCCTAATCAACGACGTCTATGAAGAGTGGCTCGACTGCGCGCAGGGGGCTCTCAGCCGCCCGGCCCCGCTGCACAGCACCGCCTGCTGCTGGCGACGGCTCGGGGCACCTCAGCCGCCTCCTCAAGAAGGCGCCTGCCCCAAGGCGCGGGTCCCTGGGCGGAACCCGCTCCGTCTGCTCCAGCGTGGCAAGAGCAGAGCTGCCAGGAAGTCCCTCGCCCGCAAGAAGCTGCCCGAGTGCTCCCTGCCCAGCTCGCCGCGACCATGCTCCTGCTCCAAGACGCCAAGACCCCTGCTGCTCCCAGCTGCAGCGCATGGGGACCCGCAAGACCAAGCTCTTCGTCACCCAAGGCCTCCCGTGGCCACAACAGGCTGACGTGCCTTCACCACCGAGCTGCGCAGCGTCGCGTGGCCCGGCAAGTTCAAGCCAGACCTGCCTCCTCACTACGACGGTACGGCCGACCCCGCAGAGTTCCTCCAACTCTACGTGCTGGGCATCGAAGCCGCCAACGGAGACAAGAAGGTCATGGCGAACTGGTTTCCCATGGCGCTCAAGGACGGGGCCCGCACCTGGCTCCTGAACCTGGCTCCAGGTACGATCTCCTCCTAGGACGAGATGCGCACCCGCTTCATCGCCAACTTCCAAGGTACTCGTGACCGGCCACCCGCCGTGAGCGACATGCACCGCATCAAGCAGCAACCAGGGGAGACCCTGCAGAAATACATCCAGCGCTTCAACAATGCATGCCTCAAGATTCCCAAGGTGACCGAGGAGGCCATCATCTCCGCCTTCTCCGACGGTGTCCGTGACGTGAAGATGAAGGAGGAGCTGGCGATGCATGAAGACTTGTGCACTTCCTTGGAGCTGTTCAACTTGGCGACCAAGTGCGCGCCAGGTCGAGGAAGGGCGCCTCCCTCCTCGAGCTGCCAGCCGCAGACCCGTAAGAGAAGAAACCCAAGGCCAAGGATGTGAAGTGCAAGGGGCTGCCGTGCTCGCAGCAGAACCGACACCAAGCGGGCGAGATCAGCTCGAGTCTTCCAAGGGCAGCCGGTATCGCGGTACCACGACCTCCACACCCACAACACCGATTTAATGTCAAGAGCTCGAGCCGCAAGAAGGGAGGATCGGCCGACGCCCCGTCCGCAGCGACCGGGGCTACGGCCGAGGAGGAGGAAGGAACGCAGGATGCTAGGAAGACCGCGGCCCTCGCCAAGGGAGGCGCGACTAACCTCGCGAGGATCGCTGGCGGGACCCGCCTCGCGAGGGAGGCTGGAGGGATCAGCCTCGCGAGGATCGCCCGCAAGGCAACGCAGGCCTCCCTCCTCTGCCACCGCAGCCAAGGAGAAATGAAGACCATCATCATCGACGAGGGGCTGGGGCTTCCGGGAGCCGCTGCACGATCGCTCAGATCCCGAGCGGAGCTCAAGCCCCGGCCTCTCAACGCATCTTCAAGCAGTTCGCCCGCGAAGTGAATGCAGTCCTCCCCAAGCTCTAAGCCACACGCCCCCTTAGGTGGTCGGCGTGCGCCATCACGTTCAGCTTAGCGGATCAGCTCAAGTGTGCGGCCACAGCCGGAGTCCTCCCGATGCTTTTCTCCCCAATCATCAGCAACGTGCTAGTCACCAAGACCCTCATCGATGGTGGGGCAGGGCTCAACGTCCTCTCTGTGGAAACGTTCAACAATCTCCAAGTGCCTTACAATCAGCTTCAGCCGACCAAGCCTTTCTCTCGGGTCACCGACGGCTCCACGGTCCCGATTGGGCAAGTTCGCCTCCTGTCACCTTCGGCTAGCGCGACAACCACCGCAGACCGAGCTCATCGACTTCGACGCCGCCCACATTCGCCGCCATACAACGCCATCCTCGGTACCCAGCGCTTGCCAAGTTCATGGACGAACCCACCACGGCTATAACGCCCTCAAGATGCCAGGAAGTGGCGGAGTCATCACGGTGCCCTGCGAAGAGAAAGACGTGGTGTGCTCCTCGAGCGAGCCTTTCAGCCGCATCACCGAAGACCCGGATCGCAGACGGAGGCTTCCCGAGACCGCCCCAAGAAGAAGAAGACATCGTCCGCCCGACCCTCGGAGGCAGGCCCCTCGTGGTCCGCGCCCTGCTCAGGGGGACCTCCTTCTATCGCATAGGAAAGCGCCCGGCGCCCTCCTCGAAGGGCTCGGGGCTCTCGAGGGCCACCGACCTTGCTAAGGTCACGAGGAGGCGCTTGGGCACCACTTGGAGGCGTGTTTCAAGCACGCTTCTCAAGAAGGAGCAAGGCTAGGAGGGCCAAACCTCGGGAATTGCGCCAAGATCATTCAGAGCTGCAGGAGTCAAGAGTCATGAGTGGCAGCCGCCACGTGCCGTAGCTCCCCATCCAGCGAGGATGGTGGGCTGCGCGTCTGCATCGACATACCGTGGCTCAACCGAGCCGCCTCTCGAGCGCCTGCCCTCTCGCATGGGGCGCCATGGGTCCACCCACAGCTGCGTTCAGATGCCTTACGGCTTGCCGAACGCGGGCGGCCACGTGCCAGCGCCTCACGAGGAGCACCCTGGAGGCTCAAGAGGCCAGGCGTTCCACAGCCCTGGCAGAGGTGGAGATGGTCCACGAGGAGCCACCAGCGCCTCCGGAGCCTCCCGAGGCCCCTGAGCCTAGGGGCTCGTGAGGATCGGCTCCCGCAGCCCACCAAGTCTGCTGCACCAACACCCTTTCGTCTTCAACGCTATCAGCTCCCTAACGGCACGACGCTTGCGTATGGGTCCTTCCCTGCAATGCCGACAAACCTGAATGGCTGAGCTCTGGCCGCGGCAGCCCCGCATAGCGCCACCTCGTCAAGCCTTCAGTGCCTCGTCACCCCCGGCAACGGCCAGCCGAGCGCGGGCTAACGCAGAGGTCCCGAGGGGCCTCAAGACCGAACATTCAAGAAGAAACTGGAGGCTCGCGATGAGGTTGGTACGACGAGCTTCATCCGTCTGTGGTCCATCCGCACGACCACGACTCAAGCCAACCGAGAGACCCCGCTCTTCCTGGTCTATGGAGCCGAAGCGGTCCTCCCTCACGAGGTCGACGTCGTTCGCTGCTGGTCCTAGCGCTCGACGAGGCGCAGCAGACGCCATGCGGGGACGGACCTCGGCTTTGGGGAGGAGCGCCGTCGAGAAGCTGCTTTATGAGCGGCGGGTACCAACAAGCACTGCGACGATACCACTGCCGCAACATCTGCCCCAGAACTCTTGAGGTAGGGTACCTCGTGCTCAGGCGGGTTCTCTCCAGGGAGGGACTGCATAAGCTCTCTCCCATGTGGGAGGGCCCGTTTAAGGTTGTTCATGTTTCCAGGCCCGGCTCCACGCGCTTGGAGACTCAGGAGGGGGTGCCAGTCCAGAACGCGTGGAACATCCAGCACCTCCGGAGGTTTTACCCCTAAAAAGGCCCAGAGCCTGTGAAGAAGGCGAATGCCTGTGAAGCTTATCTTTTTGGAAAAGGCCCAAAGCCAGTTAAGAAGGCGAATGCCTGTGAAGCTTATCTTTTTGGAAAAGGCCCAGAGCCTGTGAAGAAGGCGAATGCCTGTGAAGCTTATCTTTTTGAAAAAGGCCCAGAGCCTGTGAAGAAGGCGAATGCCTGTGAAGCTGTTGCGTTTTGTAAAAGGCCCAGAGCCTGTGAAGAGGGCCAATGCCCGTGAAGCTTGCTTCCCCCAAGAAAGGCTTGGAGCCTGTGAAGAAGGCCAACACCTGTGAAGCTCGCTGCCCGTGACACTCTCACGTAATAATGAGTTGGGGCTGTACACGCCCCGGAGTCTCAGGAGCGCCGACCTCAGGCCCTGGGGCTCCTCCCACGCTCAGTGGTAGCACTTAGCTCCGCGCTGGTGAGAAGACGTCGAAGACTAGATTAGGTGCCGGACGCGGCTTTTTCATTTGCTTTCTGCAGTTGGCTTGTTCATTCTCATTTGAAGTTTTATTGAAGCTGTTGCCGTCTTTGATTTGTGGTTCTTCGACTTTTCGCTCTCCTGCCTCGATTTCTCTCGCGCATGGTCTCGCGAGGGGGCAGCCTGAGCGCCTCATGAAAGTGTTTTCTGCCCTTATCGCTCAAGGTTTCCCAACCTGGGTCCACCACAGAGCACCCCTCCATCTGTGCCTCACGGGCACCGCGACACGAACACAGAACCTGGGTCGGTCGCCCCCCACGGCTGAGGATGGGAACTACCTAAGCGCAGGCGTGCGGCCCGAAGGCACAATACTAAAATAGCAGAAACAGTACGATGATTAACGGCGAAAGTCCAAACACGCCCCCACGGGGCCCCACACTACTGTCTTTCTACGCAGGAAAAAGAAAAAGGAAGAACAAATGAGGCGCGGCTCGCCCGACACCAGCCCGCAGGGAAGACTCGAGCCGCCTCCGGGGCTCAGGCAGACTCCCTCTCGCGCTTCACCGAGGCACGACGACGGGCGGACCCGCTACCACCCTCCAAGCAGGCACGACGGCGTGGGGGCTGTTCGCGGCCGCTGCTGGAAGAGCCGCTGCCCGAAGAAGAATCGATGAAGCTTGAGGAGCCCTGAGCGCCGCCGACCACGCGTGTGCTGTCCTCTCCGTCATCGCCGGGGCTGGGCCCCCGGCCACGGTCGCCGCCCTCATGGCAGCACCAGCGGCGACCATCCTCCCCAACACCTCACGTAAAGGGTGGCATCGCCGTCGAACTTGAAGTGCAGGGTGCACCGACGGCTCAGCCACGCTGCTGGCAAACGCCTGCCACCATGAGTCGGGCCAAGCTTGGCCGTGGAGACCTCCAACGGCCCAGGAGGCCCGACAGCAGCAGCCTGCCCCGCTCGAGCGAGGCCGCCCGGCGCACCAGCCGGGAGCTCACCTAGGAGGAAGCGAGGAAGCTGAAGCCGGGTGCAAGTCGGCTCCGCCGACCACACAACGAACTCCGGCAACACCTCCGCAGCGCGGAAGTGTGGCCTAGGGGTCAGCAGGTCAGAAGGCGCCCCTGCCGCTGCCAGCCGTCCATCACTGCTGGAGATCACCTCCATGCCACGGGAGTTGCCATGGGAGCCACAGGATGTTTGCGGGGCGGCCTCGACCGCTTTTGGGCGGGGGAGAGGCAGGCTCAACCTGGCGGGCCTTCCCCTTCTCTGTGGCCGAGAACTTCCTCTGCGGAGCCATGAAGAAGGAGGAGAAGCAAGAAGAAATGGACCAGAGGAGTACTCACCGTTCCGTACTTAAAGCCAGGGGAGGCCAACCGCCGACCTCCATGATCGCAGGTAATCATGATCCGCTTTGCATGCAGGGACTTGTCAGTTCGTGCAGGTTCCGAGGCGTCTTGGGGAAGTGGGGACACCCACGTCCAATCAACCGCCACGTGGCGCCCAAGGCCGCAGGCTGTTAGGGCCCGCGACGCTTCGCACTTGCCCTTTCGCTTCTCTGCTCGGCCAAGTCCGGGCGCGCCTTGGGCCTGGGCTACTGTCGGCGCTCGAAACGGGGTCCCCAGACTTGCTCGCCAAATGCCTGCGGCGTGGTTCAAAGGGGGCCCATCACGCCCATCTTCATCAACACAAGCTCAAGATACTCATGGGCGGACGACAGGAGCTTCTCGTGCATGGCCTCATCAGCTGGCTCATGAGGAGGCGGAGAGATCAAGGCGGGGTACTTCACGAGGTGCCCACGATGCAAGCCATGACGACCAAGGGTGCCAGGCGGGCGCCAGCCCGCGCAGTGTCCTCCTTTCCTCTTTTGTGCAAAGGGAGCAAGCGCAGGCGAGAGCATCAAGCAAAAGGCATCCATTTCGGTGCAACAAGACCAAGACCAGCCCAACGGCAGGAAGGAAGTCATTGTGGAGCCCAAGCAGGCATCACCACCAGAGCCTTTGACAGGCGAGGACCAACTTTATTCAGGATAAGTGTACCAGATGTTCCCCTTCAAAATGGCCAATTGTTGGCGCCCTTCCCGCTCAATATTTGGGGAGAGGCCCAGGGCCTTTGCCTATAAATAGGACTAGCCACCCACAGGATAGGAGAGAGAAGAAAAAGAGAGAGAGGGGGAGAAGATTGAAAATCGGATCAAGTAGCATCTCAAGAGAGAGAGAGAGAGAGAGAGAGAGAGAGAGAGAGAGAGAGAGAGAGAAAGGTGGCTAAACTCCTCCTAGCAGTTCACCGCCTCGGCCAAGAACTGACCCCCGCGAGGCTGTTCTTCCTTGTATTGTTCATCACCATCATCCCAAGAGGCAATCCACCACACCACAAACTAGAGTAGGGTATTACACCACAATGGTGGCCCGAACTAGTATAAACCTTGCGTCTCTTGTGTTGTTCCTTTCGTAGTTTAGATCCTAGCGAGGCGGCGGGGTGCAGGTAGGTAGAGGGCGAGATCTCCGTGCGCACCCCAGTGTTCGAACCTCAAGGGTCTGCCGGAACCCGAAATCCAACATAAATCCCTAATAGGTTTCCCACAAGTTATTCTAGTCGTCAAGATTATCTGATCATAGCTCTCATTAATAACTATCTTGTAATCAATGTTGGCACACTACATGAACGTATTAAGAGGTAATACCACAACAAGGGTATCTCTTTCATGAAATAACACATCGTATGTTTATGCAATCCCAAAACCCTAGTTGAACTGTCCCAATGTTATGCATGACGAAAATCTGTAGTGTGCTTAAAGTTACATGTAGTTCATATTATTTAATAAACTCATCCATGCCTGCGTATAAGATTTTATTTTTGATATAATTTCCCAACGTGAAGGTCAAATAAATTGAACCGGTTTTGCTTCTGTTCCATAGGTGCCAGTAAAATCGAAACTACTGTTAAAAGTGCTGCTAATGGAGAAAAACACATCTCCAAAATGACCGATGAGGTACGTAGTTGAAATTTCATTTGAAAACTGTACTTGCACACACTTCTTTCATACTCGATAAAATCTAATGCCACTTTTGCAGGAACTCTTTTCGAATCACGACCAGATGAAGTTAGTGTGCTCACCGTCAAGGCTCGCCAAAGTCATGAAATTGTTGTCAACAAAACACATAGAGAAAATCATAAGCGATACCGGTCTTGGGGGTCTAAACAAGATTCATGAATTTAAACTCCGACGCATTATGTTGATAAGACTAGCAAAGAGCTTCGATAGTGAGACATCGTCCATTACCATAGGTAAAACACCCATTCCTATCACCCCACAAGACGTGCACCATATATTTGGCCTTGCGATAGAAGGGGAGGATATTGATGAAAAGCTACAAAGCACACCGGATCCAAATTTGTTTAACACATTTCAAAACAATGGGAGCATTGATCTGGCTGACCTTGAGACAGCGATCTTACGTTCCAAAACTCCGGACGATGATTTCCTGGCGTGGTTCGTTCTTTTCGCTATTGGTATAGTTTTATCACCAACAACACAATATTATGTCGACGCGAGATATCTTAAACTTGTTGCGGATATTAAAAGCCTTCGGAGATTGAACTGGGGATGTTTCACAATGAAACACTTGTTCAGGGCAGACTAAGGCATAGCCTAGTGGTGGGAAGGGGCTGATGCCTTCCTACCCACCCAGGTTCAAGGCATGGTACTTGCAATTTGGGGTTGTTGCACCAATTATACTGTAGGGGGTTCCCTTACAGTCTTTCTGTAAAAAAAAACACTTGTTCAGGTGCATACACAAATTTCACTCTCTTGATCAAGTATATCTACAGGGAAATCTACCTCTGCTTCAGGTTAGTGAAATATCACTAGTTAACATTCTACAATTATTTTTCTTTTCTATATCTCTGTATATTGACGAAGTAATTTATTGTGAAGATTTGGTAATGGGAGAACATGTGTTCCGGCAAATTGATGTATCCTCCTATACCCCCACCATTGGTCGCACGATGGGACGAATGCACGTGCGTAATAAGAGTAGAAGCTTACACCTCAGGAGGTCTTCATAAATGACTGGTGTGTTTGTAGATTTGACCCATGTATATATCCGGTTATTTATTTGCTACTACTAATTCATTGTACCTAATTCAAAGGTTGTGATGGAAATTTGTGCTCGACAACCTGAGGCCAACAATAGAAAGGATCCAAGAAGCAAAAAAATTGTACATGTGGATGAAGGTGATTCATCTCAAGCACAATCACAAGGTCAAAATATGAGTAGCCACCAAGTAATCCCAACAAAGACAATTTTCATTTTCCAAGACCAGTAAAAGGTCACATCAAAACTCATTCATTTTGCTTTGTTCTGAACAGGGTGTTATTTCGTTTGCGCAGGTGGAAATGATAATTGCAGCCCTGAATGGATGTTGTGCTGAACAAGAAACGAAGATAGGCAGACAGTTAATGGAATTTCAGCACAGATTTGACGTGAAATTCCTCACCCTGAGTGAAGAGTTAATCGACATTAAGAGTAAAGCTGGCAGTAATCCTAGGCTCTCGCCGCTCGAGGACGAAATTAAGGACTTAAGGAGGGAACTAAAGGTATGTCATGTTGTGCATTTTTTATTGTTATGAATGTGTTCCTCCATATTCATTATTGTTATAATTGTTACAAGAATTAAAAAAACCAAACTAAAGTCAGCCGACAATCCGAGTCATAGAAAGTAGGCGTCGAGATAATAATTATGGCCCACCACATAAGTAGTATTACCAAACTAATTATAACTGACCATTTTTTTATTGTAGGAACAAGTCAATGTGTGCAGTGATCCATTCATGGTGACTCTAAGTTCGACGCATCCACGCCACATACTTCGACTCCAACCCCAAGTGCCAGACATGTCCTGCCAAACAAGGAGGATCCTCGAATCACACTGTTGAAGCCTCTGTTTGATAATGATTACGTGCTCACCGTTGAGGACAAAGAGGCAGCCATTTTCTTCCGGGGAACACAGGGCCCTGTTGATGTCGTTCAAATCGGAGACATTCCCCTAAGAGCGGAACAACTGAAGCCAATTTACGATAAATAATACATCTATGGTGATGTAAGCCCCTTGTACTCCATTGTACATCAACTATTTGAACTGTTGGTACATCATTATATGATTACAAATTTGGCAGGTTATTATGGCGTATGCTCACATCAGCGGAGTTGAGACTAATACTACCTCAATTATATCCCCCAATGAAACCAGAAAGCTTTTAGAAACAAAAGGGGTTATTCCAAAGGTCCGTGGAAGCTCGTGGGTTCAGTGTGTTGCAAATAAATTTGTAGGACGCCGGAAGGTACCCGTTTTCCTCACTTTCATATATCGTAATAGATAGTGTAGATGAAATATTTCAGGGGTCCCCCGAACCATAATTGTTACCATATCTACATTATTCCGTGGAATGAGTCCTCTTTTACTTTACGGCAGGTGCACATCCCGTTGAATGTGCATAATAACCACTGGATGGCAATAGTGTTCAATTTCGACAAAGAAGAGATTCAAATCCTAAACTCCTTGAAAAATCATTTTGACGAGTCTAAGGAAACTGCTCTTGTAAGCTTTATCTTGCTGCCTCTTTACCGTCGCATAGCACATGAACTCCAAAATCACTGTAACCCTTCGTAATACTTGTATTATGCTAGGTGGAGTTGATTCAGGCCTGCATGGACGAAGCAGTGAAGGATGGCTTGGTAACACCAGGTAAGACCATCAAATTTACCGACTGGAAAGTAGTACGCTATGATAACATACCGCAACAGAATGACGGGTAAGTATGACCCCCTAAATTATTCCTCGCCGACACGTCCAAGTTTACTAAAACCTAAACTAAACACTGCAGACATTCATGTGCATTTTTCACACTGAAGTACATGTTGACATGGAACAGTGAAGTATTTATCGACAAAGTGGAGCAGGTGAGTCAAACACTATATTTAATTTTAGAATATATTATAACTGAACGCTATGCTGACATATGTGTCGCTTATCAAATGTAGTCACAGATAGATATTTTTAGCTGGAAAATAGTTTCAAGCTTGCTGTGTTCAGATTGCAACAGTCTTCGGATGGAAACATACAAGTACCCCATAACGGTTAGCGAAAAAACACAAATATTTTATTTTATTCACATGTGTCATGATGCTACCGAATGCACTGATGTCCGTTGTACAGGCGGAGACGTATGAAGCCCATGTTGCATCGCAACCTATGGATTCACAAGACGATGTCCAAGAAACTATCGATACTGTTGAGTGCAAGATATCAGACACGTCGAGCTCCCCAAAGGATCCCGACACCCCGAGCTCCCCAAAAAGCGGAGAGCACGTGGACGCCCGAGGAAGGTTGTTGATGAAGAGCAAGCTCAAAAACAAAAAATATTAAAGAGCTCAAAGTGAAATTTGATAGCAAGACCATTGCTAAACAAGTGTCTTCGGTATCAAGACGATCACGCAAGCCATCACAAGCTATATTGAGCCCATTCAAGACAACCAAATGGTAGTTTAGGTACGTACTGGGTAGCACTGTAGTTAGCACTACTTATGATACATTTGTCATTTATGATTTGGTGATCGTACTTTATCAAACATGCATCGACGAGCGGTGAAAGATGGCTTGCTAACACCATCTAAGACCATAACAAAGTAGGGTATGATAACATACCACAATATAGCGATATCTGCTTTCGCAGTACATACTTTTGGCAATCACGAACATTATATACTTTTGGCAATTAGGGATACATGCTCAGTTCTTTTGGTTGAACTGCCAATAGGTCATTCTGCCAATCATTTGCATGATGTACTTTTGGCAATATCTTATACAACCTAAGTGCATGTTAAAAAAGTGGCAATAGGTACTTTTGGCAATGATGTGCATGCTACATTTCTGGCAATTACTAATGCATGCTCATTTGTTTTGCTTCAAATGGCAGTATGTACTCCTGGCAAACATTTGTGTGCTCTACTTTTGGCAGCTATTAATGCAAGCTCATTTATAATGGTTTAACTGTCCATAGAAATAACTTGAATGTCATTATTTCTAAACATACCAAATTCAGTGCAAGATATAGCATTAGCATCTTCAGTTAGAGTCATAACATATATGTACCATGTATCACCATAGTGGAGGTATTAGGCAAGGTTGACCGCAATGCACTTAGGGTAGGTGCTTACAAGATAAACAATAGTTTAATAAAGCAACGACGCTTATTAGTACAGGGTAGGCACTTAATTAGGCGCCTATCATGTACAAATTGGCACTGCTGCTTCAGAAAACCATGTTTATTATTGTTAGCATGTACCTAAGCACGTAGCATTGGAAGTTGGCCATTACCAGAAATGAGGAATGTACTACCAAACACTTAAACATAGCATGTTAAACAGTCGCAACCCAAAAGATAAACCGGCGCATAAGTTCAAGCAGTACGGTGGGGCAGAAGTATCACACGACAACCATAACATAAAAACAATCTTAACTAGGGTGGGCCAGCAGTAACAACCAAGCAGCGCATCACATCCTCAGCATCTTGGCCGGACGAGGAGGCCTCGGGAGGTAGAATGGCAGATGCCCCTTCGCGTACTTCCTGAGGAAGGCACCAAAAGCGGCATGTTTAGCCCGGACGTGGGGCTTGTGGTTCCTCCCATTACCACGGCCGATATCAGTGTCATGCATGATCAGGCTGTCGTAGTCGTTCTTGATCCTTGCACAACAGAAGGGGCAGGCTATGTTGTCATAGAGCGTGTTGGGGCCGCTGCGGTATGGGAATTCCCCATTCCGCAGCCTCCTGAGGACGTAATGGCTCTTGCTGTCCCTGCTCTCCTTACTATCATCCACGTCTTTGTCATCTTCCTGTGTGTTAGTTGATCCACAGCTATGTCAGATTAGGAATACAGAAATGTAGCATTTCATAAGAGTATCAAGTAGATTCCGAAAGTAGGAATACAAAACTATGATCAATCAGATGATTCACACAACGTGTACCTCATGTATTGCAACATATGTTGATGTATTATTTGTTATCTTTCTTGTTCTTTTTTCTTTGCTTTGCATGCATAGTTGTTCTCCCCTCTAAAGAAGTACTCCTATTTATACAATCTAAGTTGACAATTAACTAAAGGGTTTAGGTTCTAGGGTATGAACAAATCATTTTACTGCATTCAAGCACATATTTTATTTCATACTGAAAATAGATAATTCCAAAAACAGGATCATTTCTTGCCATTTCTTGCAATAATATTGGTATGATCTGGTTTTATCATAAAGAGATACCAGACAATATCTAATTTAAGGATATTCAAACTAGATGAGTACATACTACAAAGTAAAACTACCGCATCAACAAAGAAAAGATTGCCCTCACTTTTTTTGAAGACAACAAAACTTATGAATCATGTCATGAATTATGCATAAAAAAAGAGAAATTTTGGATTGAGGTACATCGGTTGCGAACATAAGAAATTATGGCTTTAATTACTCATCCTTGTTGCTAATAATTACATAGGATGCGTACATAAGAAACACTGCAATGAATTACTGATCTTTATTAAAGGAGAAGTACTGACTACAATCAGAAAATGTCTTCACAATATAGTTGTATTGCTTCATGATTTTCATCAAATAAACTAGTTTTTCTGACAACTAAATAAATGTACTGTTTACTAGGTCTCAACAGATTTAGTAATCAGATTGAAAATAAGATGCATAGTCCACTTCATTATATGGAAATCATGAAGCAGATAGAAAAAGTTTGCACTGTTAAGGTATGAAAGATTCTATAAGAAAGGAGAAAATGGGGTATCAGCTTTGTGCATATGGAGCATTATGATTATGCTTAGTAATGAGAAATTCTATATACTAAGAATGCAATATAAAATCTTGTTGCTAGAAATGTACTGTTGCATGGACTTGGCATGCATGATTACTGATGTGGCATAGTTTCATGGATTGATTTGTGCAAGAGAAGAACTAATCCATGTTTGTTGTTAATGGCAGGCAGTGGCCGTAAATTGTTACTGCATGCATCAGTACTAACCAAATGCATGACTTGATGATGTGGCCCAGTTCTGTGCATACCAAAACCAGATAATGGGTTGCCACTATTGAAGAACGGAGCATAGTTTCATGAGTAGCAAAACCAGATAATGGGTTGCATAATTGAGGAACAGAGCATAGTTGTAACAGGGGTTCTACTGATTTAAACTCTCATCGTTGATACTCTTGTTGGTACTAGCGAGGCACACGTGCATTGGGCGTGAAACCAGCAGTTAATGTCAATTATTTCAGATGCACTTTACATTGCTATGCTATTGTAGCAATGGATTTTTGTGTGTGTTTTCTTTAATAAAGTGATAATGTTTGTGCATAATATGCATTCAGATTCACAAAGTTCAAAGCATTAGCAATTCATTTAGAAGAAAAGAGTTTGTGTTGTTAAAGTATCCAAGATTCTAGAACAATGGAGAAACATAGTGCTATGAGGTTGTTTGTGCATATGTAGCATTGTGCTTAAGCTTACAAATGGAATATTCTAGATAGTACGCATGCTTGGAATTCTTCTTTTGCAGTAAATAAGATATTGAATGGCCAACAATGCTGGGATTTCCCATTTGTCTACCATTGGATTGGCTTCATCCAACAGCAAATATTCAAAGTTGTTTCCAGAGTACATGTTTTAAAAGTTACCATTTATAGAAGCTCAAGCACCGTTGATAAATATATACTGTTGCATGTCAACTTTTCATGTTCTAGATATTAATCATTGATCCTCTTGTTGACTGTCATGAAATTAAAAAAACTGTAGGAAATTTTTCATCCACTCAAACCCGTCTGAAAGAATCCTACGTTTTTACTATGCACAATCAAACACTCATACAATCCTGTAGGATTCAAGATGACATGCCACTCTAATCCCACATTTTCCCTATTCCTACGTTTTGGAAATCGTAGGAATCAAAGAGGTGATACCTAACAAATACACCATTTTCTACAGCAGAACTGATTCATAATCAGTTTCTAAATCATATTCTTAGTCATCTTCACAAAATAATTGCACGCACAGGGGAGTTTTAGGCATACATGACTACTGTTCCATGCCAGGTTTCAGATTGAAGGGGTTTCCTTCCAAATGTACCAAACAACTAGTACTAATCCTAACCGTAAGGGAGAGATCAAGAAACATAACCTACCTGGACGAAATCTAATCCGTGTTGCACGCAACTTAGGAGAAAACCCCAAAAATAGAGTAGGAGAATAGAATAGAACAGAACAGAGTAGTACCTCCGGGAGCTCGTCGTCGACCTCCTCGTAGAACTCGACGACCTCGTCCTGCACTTCCTGAGCGGCGAGCTCGGCCTCCTCGTAGTAGTTGTCGATGAGATCGTACTGCTCACGCTTCCGCTTGACCCTTTGCTCCTCTAGATACACCGCCACCTCCTCCTCCACCTGCTCCCCGACCGCAGGCTCGACCGTTGCGACGACGGCCGGAGCACTCACAGCAGATGGTGCACCGCCTCCCGTCACCGCGACGGCGCCCTCGGTCGCTGTAACATCCCAAATTTTGGAATGTTAATATAATTAATTGAATTGTTTGTTTGTTTGCTTGAGTGAATTAAACTTGAGTGAAATTTGAACCTTTTCAAAAAACTTTTGAATGAGAGGGAATAAAATGACTTTCCCCTTCTCCGGTAAATTCAAATTCATCCTATTAAAATCAATGAGAGAAGATGACATGACTTCTTCAACTATGAAGAATTTGAACGGAGTTTTGCAATTTAATTCTTTCAAATATTTGCACTTGTTTCTCTATTTTTCTTCCCCGAGAAATACCCCGAAAAATAAATTCTTGCAAGCAGGAAAGAGCGGAGGAAAATGACCCTCCAAAATCAGGGGCATTTTTGAAAATATTTGAGCCAAGAAAAACCAAAGTTTTTATTTAAAATTATTTACAAAAAGAAATAAAGCCTTTAGGGATTTTCTGAAAACATTTTTTTAGTTTTATTTTGGCCGTGGAATAATGCTCATCATCTACATTTTATTTTTCTGATAATTTTAGTATATAAAAACTCTTTATTCGAATTGATTTGATTTCCTTTTATTGTTTTAGTTTCCTAATTTTAAAAATAGGAATGGAATCGTTTTTATTAGGAAAAACCTGCTGGCCCATTAAGCACTTTCCTATTCTAGCCCAACAAGAGATCATCTCCTTCCTCTGTTTCCTTTCACGTTACAGAAGCTTTCCATATCCATGGAGACAGGAATCTCCACCTTCCCGATCTCCCTCGTCTTTCCATCCCAGCGCCTCCGAGACCGCCTATAAAACTCCCTCCTCTCCTCGCTCCATTTTTCCCATCACCACGCCCCCCCTGCCCGTAGCCTTCTTGCCACCGTCCTCCTTTTCCTGCCTAGAACGCTAACCAGAGCTCTCCTGAACCTCCCATCGCCCAGCGCCACCTCCCAAGCGCCGACCCCTCCTCCGCCACCCCACCTCGCTGGCGACCTCGCCCCCTCCGAGCAGCCTCCACATCGCCTTCTCCTTCCTGCCATCTCTGCCTCACGTCAGGTAACTCCGTTTTCGTTTTCAGATTTATTCCTGTAACAGATTTAGTTCCGTTCTTGTTTAGCTTATAACTTTTGATCTAGAAGTCCAATGATGCTGATTCTTTTTGCGTTAGATCACAATTTTCTTGTAGTTTCCAAAAATATATAATTTGTCTATGTTTGGATTTATAAAATTGAGTTAGATCAGATTTGAATTAAAGCTTGTTTTGCTTATTCCGGGAGTTTAAAATAGATTTTTATTTGATTCTTTTTCTACTGATCACTAGTGATCATATTTACCAGTGGTAAAAACTTCAAAATTGTTTGAGTATTTTAGCTTATTGTTTCATGTAAAACAAATTCTGTTTTAGTTATATTCGAATTATAGCTACTTCTTTTCTATAGTTGTTTTTAAATTATTTTATTTTATATTTCAGAAAGTTTATGTTTGGTTTCTATTAGTTAAACAGTAGGTGTTCAACAAGTTTTTATATTTATTTTATTTTGTTATCGTGAAATCAATTCAAGTTCGCTAATAACTTGCAATGGATTTCTCTACTGTTTTAACTCCCAATTGAAAATACTTTCAAAATAGCTTTATGAAAAAATACTTTTTTTGTCTTAACTAACTTTATATTTTATTCTCTGTTATTTTAGTGTTTTATTTTCCGTTAGACAAAACTATTTTTGTGAATGTTGTAGAAGAAGACTCCTAGTTTTATTTGAAGTTCCTTCGATTCTTATTCGCTCTCTCTTTTGTTTTGATTGTTAGTGTGAGTGCTTATATGAATGATATGTTTGTTATATAGATTTCATCAGAGAGTGACGAGTAGTCTATCAAGTTATTTCTTGAGAACGATAATTCTTCTTCGTCAACATCACCAGGCAAGTTCACTTTGACCATGCTTTCTTACCTATGTTTTATTGCATTTAGTGGCACCTTTGCAACCACCCCTCGAAGAGTGTTATTGAAATTCTTGTAGTTGAGTAGTATGCATGAGGTAGGAACCCATCACCCTGTTACCAAGCCCGGGACGTTATTTTATTCTAATGCTACGCTGTAGTAGACGGGGTTTGGTATGAGTGATCGAGAGTGGTGTGAAGATGGAGGACTCTACGTCAATGACGACAAATCCATGATGGCATCTGCAAGGACTGCATCTTCAAGGCCACAAGATTTCAAGACTCAAGACAAGAATTCAATACACACTCTTTGGGTGAAGGATTTGTTGACGGCACCTGGAGAAACCAGTGGTTGGCGGGATGCATGGAGAAGCGCCATGACATCTTGCGGAAAGCTTCACCCAGACTCAAAGAGACGGAAGAATACTTCATGCCCGAAGCTTACCCGTGCAACCGCAAGTCATTATGGGCTCGCTTGGTTGACCTTAGTGGTGACTCTGGCTGGGGCGGTGCTAGCAGATGTAGAACTACGGTAGGATTGGATGGGTACGGACGGTGGTCGAGGAACTCTTTGGAAGACCATGTTTGGTCATCTTGTTCTCAAACACCTGAAGTGCGAGAACGTAAAAGAGGATCGAATCTTGCGGGTAAAGTGTACAAACCTCTGCAGAGGGTTATAACCTAATCGATTAGCCGTGTCCCGATTACGGACAATTTGAGCCTCTGGACTTGGATCTATCTCGGAACTCTCAACACCGGATTGATAACTTAATTGTGGGCAACATATGATGATTTTGGGTTATGAGACATCGGTTGGCGGAACCATGTCATGATAGAAAACTCCTTAGTACAGACTTCATTCTATTCCTTTGATGTAGGTAAAATAAAATCAGCTTTTACATAAACAAAACTCGATATCTGAGCCATAAAGCCATATTGCATATAGTATAGTTTTATCATCTGTTTTTCTCATATTGTGATCTTGCGGTACATTCAATGTAATGACTTACACGGCTGCAACGTATCATGTTGCAGATTTTTCCTCGACGAGTAAGAATTACGATCAGAGGTTACGGTCTACACTCAACCTGCCGATGGCGTTGATGGGACTCCACACCCGCTTGATTGTTTCCGCTGAGTATTATGAGGTATATATCAGTTTCGTTATTTATGCATGTGATTGCACTTTGATATATACATTGATGTCTTGTGTGTGCCAACATACTTGATCCGAGGATGGCATAGTAACACGAGGCTTGACCGTCGAGGTCGGGTCGCTCTGTAAATGGTATCGAGCACATGTTGACTGTGGGACGTGACCCTAGAAATCGGAAAGCCCTTGGACAGGATATCTCAAAACTTTATTCACAAAAGACTCTTACTTCTCATCTTTTCTGATTTTATCAAATAGACCCTCTCACCTCAAATAGTTAGAATATACCCTTATCCTTTGATCACCCGGAGGATCAATCAAGACGCTCAAGAAGGATTTGATATCGGAGAACTGATGACCCCTTCGAGTAAAGAGGATTTCACCATGTATTAGAAGCTAGAACAGTTGAAGACTCCGAAGACTTGAAAGGATCTGAAGAATTATTTGACCCATAGAGACCAAACCCCTGTTATACACCTACGTTAGATGCGATGATTTGTGAGCTGTCATTTGTTTGATGTTTTACCGACAGCCCCAAAATAAAAACTTGTTTCTTCAAAAACTATTGGTTGTATTGTGTGTATATCCCTCCCCACCTCTC
Organism: Aegilops longissima; assembly: GCA_021605205.1. Lineage (NCBI taxonomy): Eukaryota > Viridiplantae > Streptophyta > Magnoliopsida > Poales > Poaceae > Aegilops > Aegilops longissima. The sequence continues at coordinate 526,347,084 of CM038679.1, forward strand.
TCTCATCTCACCCTAAAACCCTTGAACACCATAGATGATGAATGAAGTTGGTGATATTCTCTGGATCAAGACTCAGCCCGAGGCGAGCTATGGATGCGAACATGGAAACCCACTTGGGAGCAATTTGGTTTCAAGGAAGTATGAGGTCCAATACGCTCTTGATTTTACGAGAAAGTGCTGCAACCTGGTGGAACATGCATCAAGCCATACAGGATTTAATGGAGCAAGAACTTGGGAAGAATTCAAGAAGACCTGTTGAAATCACGTCTTATCCGAAACGCAATGATGCACCAAAAGTAAACCTTGTGCCTGCAAGATTTGCGGAGAAATAGGACACACCGGGAGGAACACAAAGATGGATGCTCTCATTGTGAGGAGAAACACCCAACTGAGGAATGCCCAACTAGTCAGGTGACTTGTTTCTTGTGCGAAGGAACCACCCACTACCCGGTGCAGTGTCACATTTACTCCACGGTGCAACAAACTATTCCGAAGCAGGAAGATGGAATGAAAGAAGCCCTCAAGGAAGATCTAGAAGAACCAGTAATGAATGAAAGTGTTGAAGACCTGGATGGAGAAGGTCTCAACAGATTTTACTCCAATGCCTGCTATTCATGTGGAGAAGAAGGACATTTTCACGAGATTGCACCAAGGAAAAAAAGGAGTATCCAGGATATTTCCCGACAGCAGAAGTGAAGTTTGACCCCCGGGAGATAGAAACTCTGATCATTACAGAGAAATCCAGGAAGAGAAGACAATCCGAGAACAACGCAACTTTTGCAGAGAAGGACCTAAGTCATATCACTTGTTACAGGTGCAAGGATTTAGGTCATTACGCTAGTAAATGCCCAGAAAAGAAGCCAAGAATCCAAGGAGCCCGCATAATCACAAAGAAGCCCCGAGACATGTCGGAAGTCATTTGTTTTCGCTGCAAGGAGGCAGGACATTATGCTATTAAATGTCCCGACAAGATGAAAGCTGGAGTTGAGTAGTTGGAATTTTGATATGGATAATAAGAGTAGTAGAAAGCAATTTCCTTTTCATGAGCTCAATGAGTTGAGTTATGTAATAGATTTCTCAGAGTTTGTAATAGTTCATGACTCAATAAAGTTGTAATGTCACATGCTGAAAAGCTTTAAGGAGTTGTCATATTTTATCTTGGAAATTAATATTCTGGATGAACATGGAAGAAAGTGAGTTGTGATGCATAAACAGGAAATTGGAATTGAGTTTGAAGTTTTGTTTGGATGATATGAATGTGTGCCCAGGAGATATGCACCTTATTCTGAGCACATTTTGTTTTACAACTGCAGATGACGACCCTTTATGAGTCTTTCCTTAAAGGTCCGAAACCATCATGACCACGACAAGTGATCATGATTACCGAAGATCTGAAGGACATGATGAAGCATATTCACCTTGAAGGAAATGCAGTCTACAAAGGCTACCCTTCATGCAAAAGGGAGTGGAACTTTGGTATGTGGAGGTACACCTCCACCGCTTGAAAGGAGTTTGCCCAAAGAGGATGGGGCATTACTTTTTCATCTCACGTGTGCATAAGCAACTTTCTTCGACGCTGTTCGTGAAGCAGCCATGGAAGCCATCGCGCCGATCGGAGAAATACTTGAAGCAAGACTCTGTTATACTCGTGAATACCTAAGCGAAGTGCATGCAGAGATGATGAAGGTGAAGCTCAAGACCACCATGATGAAAAAGAAGATTGAAGATTTCAAGGCTCATGTCGCACACTTCGATGGGATCAAGAATCCTCGAGGAGGATAAATGAATAAAGTTGGAAGTAATGCCCACCATACCAAATCATGTGGGTGGCAGCATTTGTAACAAAGTACTTTTGGAATTTGAATTTACGAAAATGGTTAAGGATGTAATGAAAGATTGATATGAAAATAATGAGATTTTATGGATAAACTTGTGCATTCTTTTGGTCATAGTACTCTGTAAAGCCACAAGATCAATGAAGAAAGAAATGTGTTATTCATGACGGTCCATAGAAGGAAGCTGAACAAAATAAGTTGGAGTTTTGTTTTGATATGATGGTATGAAGAAACAGAGTACTCTCGATTCAAAGGAGGTGTAACAAGAGAGTTACTCCAAGGATGATTTAAAGCTGCACTAGTGCTGAAGTGGGCCATAACCCACGTGCCGTGGATTTTGAGAAGGAACAGTTGTAACCTGGATAAAGGAATACACTTGGAAGAAGCAGTGATCAAATCAGCATACGTTCCGTAGGAGGTTACGCAAAAACCTAAGAGTGGTGAAGTAACGATAGATGTTTTGTTTGGCTTGCAGAAACCATGGATTTACTCGAACCCAATTCGAGGACAAGAGAAATTCTGCAATGCTTGTGAGTATGCCCAAGTGTTAAAATACGTGATTCGATATTTACATATGTGGTAATGATTCAAGTACGGGATGGATTGGCCCCCATACCGGAGACTTCTATCATTGAACTATCATATGTTGACGGAAAATCAGAGAGCCTTGAAAAACTTAGAAGAGTGTCGACGCGATAAGCCATAAAACCATAAAATGGTAGGACGATGGAACCCCATTTCAGGCAACCGTTGCCAAACGTAGGTTATACGGTGAGGTTCAACCCAGACCCGTTTTCTGCAGGAGAAAACCATAAATTGTAGACCACCATGAGTGTTTCGATAGTTGTTTAGAATGGACACAGACCCATCAGCTAAGAAGATCCGATCTGGAATAACTTCAACTTTGACGAACCGACCCAAGCTTTTGAGGAAAACTCTATGCTTCTGATAGAAGAGCTTTAATGAAGGAGCTATTGTAAGATATGTGAAGAGACATACATTGTCAGCCCTCCAGAGGAAATATCTGAGTTTATTGGAACCATGACCTTGTTTTTAAGTGTGGTAGCACCCCTGACCTTTCTGACCAAGACATTTGCTAGAAGACCCCAACCCCTAACCTTTTCTTGCTAGCCTCTTCGAATCTCGAGGACGAGATTCATTTTAAGTGTGGTAGGTTTGTAACATCCCAAATTTTGGAATGTTAATATAATTAATTGAATTGTTTGTTTGTTTGCTTGAGTGAATTAAACTTGAGTGAAATTTGAACCTTTTCAAAAACTTTTGAATGAGAGGAATAAAATGACTTTCCCCTTCTCCGGTAAATTCAAATTCATCCTATTAAAATCAATGAGAGAAGATGACATGACTTCTTCAACTATGAAGAATTTGAACGGAGTTTTGCAATTTAATTCTTTCAAATATTTGCACTTGTTTCTCTATTTTTCTTCCCCGAGAAATACCCCGAAAAATAAATTCTTGCAAGCAGGAAAGAGCGGAGGAAAATGACCCTCCAAAATCAGGGGCATTTTGAAAATATTTGAGCCAAGAAAAACCAAAGTTTTTATTTAAAATTATTTACAAAAGAAATAAAGCCTTTAGGGATTTTCTGAAAACATTTTTTTAGTTTTTATTTTGGCCGTGGAATAATGCTCATCATCTACATTTTATTTTTCTGATAATTTTAGTATATAAAACTCTTTATTCGAATTGATTTGATTTCCTTTTATTGTTTTAGTTTCCTAATTTTAAAAATAGGAATGGAATCGTTTTATTAGGAAAACCTGCTGGCCCATTAAGCACTTTCCTATTCTAGCCCAACAAGAGATCATCTCCTTCCTGTGTTTCCTTTCACGTTCTGAAGCTTTCCATATCCATGGAGACAGAATCTCCACCTTCCCGATCTCCTCGTCTTTCCATCCCAGCGCCTCCCGAGACCGCCTATAAAACTCCCTCCTCTCCTCGTTCCATTTTCCCATCACCACGCCTCCCTGCCCGTAGCCTTCTTGCCACCGTCCTCCTTTTCCTGCCTAGAACGCTAACCAGAGCTCTCCTGAACCTCCCATCGCCCAGCGCCACCTCCCAAGCGCCGACCCCTCCTCCGCCACCCCCCCTCGCTGGCGACCTCGCCCCTCGCCGAGCAGCCCTCCACATCGCCTTCTCCTTCCTGCCATCTCTGCCTCACGTCACAGTAACTCCGTTTTCGTTTTCAGATTTATTCCCGTAACAGATTTAGTTCCGTTCTTGTTTAGCTTATAACTTTTGATCTAGAAGTCCAATGATGCTGATTCTTTTTGCGTTAGATCACAATTTTCTTGTAGTTTCCAAAATATATAATTTGTCTATGTTTGGATTTATAAAATTGAGTTAGATCAGATTTGAATTAAAGCTTGTTTTGCTTATTCCGGGAGTTTAAAATAGATTTTATTTGATTCTTTTTCTACTGATCACTAGTGATCATATTTACCAGTGGTAAAAACTTCAAAATTGTTTGAGTATTTTAGCTTATTGTTTCATGTAAAACAAATTCTGTTTTAGTTCTATTCAATTATAGCTACTTCTTTTCTATAGTTGTTTTAAATTATTTTATTTTATATTTCAGAAAGTTTATGTTTGGTTTCTATTAGTTAAACAGTAGGTGTTCAACAAGTTTTTATATTTATTTTTATTTTGTTATCGTGAAATCAATTCAAGTTCGCTAATAACTTGCAATGGATTTCTCTACTGTTTTAACTCCCAATTGAAAATACTTTCAAAATAGCTTTATGAAAAAAATACTTTTTTTGTCTTAACTAAATTTATATTTTATTCTCTGTTATTTTAGTGTTTTATTTTCCGTTAGACAAAACTATTTTTGTGAATGTTGTAGAAGAAGACTCCCTAGTTTTATTTGAAGTTCCTTCGGATTCTTATTCGCTCTCTCTTTTGTTTTGATTGTTAGTGTGAGTGCTTATATGAATGATATGTTTGTTATATAGATTTCATCAGAGAGTGACGAGTAGTCTATCAAGTTATTTCTTGAGAACGATAATTCTTCTTCGTCAACATCACCGAGCAAGTTCACTTTGACCATGCTTTCTTACCTATGTTTTATTGCATTTAGTGGCACCTTTGCAACCACCCCTCAAGAGTGTTATTGAAATTCTTGTAGTTGAGTAGTATGCATGAGGTAGGAACCCATCACCCTGTTACCAAGCCCGGACGTTATTTTATTCTAATGCTACGCTGTAGTAGACGGGTTTGGTATGAGTGATCGAGAGTGGTGTGAAGATGGAGGACTCTCGTCAATGACGACAAATCCATGATGGCATCTGCAAGGACTGCATCTTCAAGGCCACAAGATTTCAAGACTCAAGACAAGAATTCAATACACACTCTTGGGTGAAGGACGGTTGACGGGCACCTGGAGAAACCAGTGGTTGGCGGGATGCATGGAGAAGCGCCATGACATCTTGCGGAAAGCTTCACCCAGACTCAAAGAGACGGAAGAATACTTCATGCCCGAAGCTTACATGCAACCGCAAGTCATTATGGGCTCGCTTGGTTGACCTTAGTGGTGACTCTGGCTGGGGCGGTGCTAGCAGATGTAGAACTACGGTAGGATTGGATGGGTGCCGACGGTGGTCGAGGAACTCTTTGGAAGACCATGTTTGGTCATCTTGTTCTCAAACACCACGAAGTGCGAGAACGTAAAAGAGGGATCGAATCTTGCGGGTAAAGTGTACAAACCTCTGCAGAGGGTTATAACCTAATCGATTAGCCGTGTCCCGATTACGGACAATTTGAGCCTCTGGACTTGGATCTATCTCTAACTCTCAACACCGGATTGATAACTTAATTGTGGGCAACATATGATGATTTTGGGTTATGAGACATCGGTTGGCGGAACCATGTCATGATAGAAAACTCCTTAGTACAGACTTCATTCTATTCCTTTGATGTAGGTAAAATAAAATCAGCTTTTACGCAAACAAAACTCGATCTGAGCCATAAAGCCATATTGCATATAGTATAGTTTTATCATCTGTTTTCTCATATTGTGATCTTGCGGTACATTCAATGTAATGACTTACACGGCTGCAACGTATCATGTTGCAGATTTTTCCTCGACGAGTAAGAATTACGATACAGGGTTACGGTCTACACTCAACTTGCCGATGGCGTTGATGGGACTCCACACCCGTTTGATTGTTTCACGAGTATTATGAGGTATATATCAGTTTTACGTTATTTATGCATGTGATTGCACTTTGATATATACATTGATGTACTGTGTGTGCCAGCATACTGATCCAGGGATGGCATAGTAACACAGAGGCTTGACCGTCTGAGGTCGGGTCGCTACAGTCGCGCCAACCATGGTGGCAATGACCACAGCATGCTTCTCCACTGGTTCTACCGTTGTGTCCTTCTCCACCGCCGCGTCTTCACGGCCGGCCTTCATCTTCCGACGACGAAGGGCAAGTGAGGTGGTTGCTGGCTCGTAGGAGGTAAGGTCCGAGGTGAGAGGAGAGGGGTTTTGCTGATTTGGGGAAGAAAAGCAGCAGGGGTGGGGGAGTGGGGGAGACGGGGGTGGGGGAGGCGGCCTTTATTTGGCGTGTGGGTGGACGTTTGGAGTTACCGAGGCTAGACGCGTGGCGTCGTGCGCTCGTGCACGCCCCAACCGCTTTCATTTTATTGTCATGAATTTGTATATTTTTTGACCTGTGGTTTAGTGAGGAAATCGCACAAACCACCTACTTTTGGTGTTACTTTTGCATAGAACACCTACTTTACAAGTTTCTTGCACAAAAAAACACATATTGGGGTAATTTGTTGTAGCTAGGTCTAATACACCATTTTGGGTGGGTTGACATGATTTCTGACAAGTGAGTCTAGTTTGTAAGTGCACCGCGGGAAAAAAACATTCCACATCAGCACCCAACTAGAACTGTGCAAAATTTACAAATAGGTACTCCAGACATAATTCTCATTGTTTCTGGGCCCACAGAAATGAACTATTGACAGTTTTTTGGTTCCCACATAACATCTTGGCACACAAGAGCATACACCAAACTTGTCGTGGAATTAACACGTCAGATGTCCTTAGTGTCAGGACTTAGTCGCGAGGCCAACGCATCTATGTGGTAGCTTGAGAGGGGTTGAGCGGAATCGAGAGACGCAACACAAGACAGGGATTTAGACAGCTTTGGGCCCCGGGAAACATCATCCGGTAAAAACCCTACATGCTGTTTGAGGCTAGATCTCATTATCATCACGAGGGAGTCGCCGTAAACCGGCTCTCCTCTTTGTGTCTAGCCCTAAGATTGTTTCTTCTTGCTTGTAGCTTGTCCCTCTTTGGGGAGCCCTACCCCTCCTTATATATGTTGAAGGGGCAGGTTACATGTGGAGTCCTATTAGGATTAGGACTAGTCTATCTCTAATACAAACCGGATACAAGTCCAAGTCTTAACTCCTTGTAAGACAAATATTCCTTATGCCTTTCCTCTTAAACCGGCCCACCCTAGTATGAACTAGCCTCCATGAACCGCCCGTTGGGCCACCAGGTCTTGTCGCTCCTCGCACCCGCCTGCCGAATTACCAATGAGTCGTGAACCGCCAAGTCTCAGCGGGGTCTCAAATAAACCGCCAAGTCCGGCCGGGTTAACTTCCGGCCGGTTCTCAACATAGTGATAGCTTTAGACTTGCTCGAATATAAGTGTTGCAACCTTGAAGAAATCCGGGTTGTTCATCTCAATCACTAGTCAGAATTGAGTATTCCACATATGTAGCCCCCAAGTGCGGGTTGTCATGCTTGCGACAACACAGGACTTGATATATACTTGAATTGTTGATAGGAGCAATTGGTAGCCCCAAGGGCGGCTCATTATAATGTGAGTCGGGTCTTCAATAATATGAGCAAAAATGACTTTGCATTAGCCCCAAGTGTCATGGTGCATGCTTGCGGCGACATGAGACTTGCATATTTGATGTAATCTCAACTTAAATAATGTAGCCCCCAAGTGCGGGTTGTAAGTCCAGAGCAACTCGGGACTATTCCTTTCATTGTAGAATAAATCATATCCTTTGATAAAATAATAGCCATTGCGCTAAAGCGACTTTGAAAACCTCAATAATACCGGTTATTAATAACCATAATAAAAATCTAGCCATGTTGGCTATTCAAGATAATATAATCTGGTATGAAAAACCTTATTCATTCAATATTATAATGAAAATTCAGCCAAGTTTGGCTATTTTAATAATATAACCCAATGATTTATAAGCGCATAATTCCAATGGCGCAATCCAAATATGTACTGGCGACTTATAGTCCAAAGCCAGGCCGGGTTAACAAACACCGGATAATTTCTCATCATATACTGGCGACTTATCGTCTTAAAGCCAGGCCGGTTTAATAAACACCGGATAATTTATCATCATGCTTTATTCAACCTGTTTCGCATACAACAAGTTTAAAGTGTCTGGCGGTTTATCACGGACGGGTCATAATGCCCAACATATAACCCAGGTTTATAACCAAGGCTGCACTTAAGAATAATCAAATATGAAATATATCATACCTGTGACATTGAATCACATCATTGGTTTACCAATTTTTTGTAGTAAAGTGATAACCCCAATCTTGAGTAATGATAACTCCTTTCATACTGTGCCGGTTTATGATAAAACCGTACCGGGTTGTGATAAACACCGGATTATCCATATATAACACTGGCGACTTATAGTCAAAACCAGACCGGGCGGATAGTCTGCGGATTATGACTTGATCATGTACTGACAACTTGGAATTGAAAGTCAAGCCGGGTTAATGAACACCGGTTTACTCCATAATAAGATGGTAACGTAAAATCAAACCGGGCAGATAGTCTCCGGATTAGGATTAGTCCGTGTTCCGCCAATTTGTAATTGACAGTTTGAAACGGATTAACAATGTCGGTTTAAAAATGCAACAAAAATCAAATAACAGTTATGAAAAAAATATGGAAGCAAAGGCAATGATAAGACCGCTTTGCAAAAGAGGCTTTATTGAGCCGATCGGATGGTGTTACCATGGTCGGACATGACCAAGCTCCCAATAAGGTGTAGCCATGGTTCTAGTCAGCCAGTCCCCAATCAAACCGTGGCATTATGCCGATCAAGTGGCGTGGCAATGGTTCGAGTTCACCAAGCCCCAAGTGACTCTATGGCCTTAGGCGATCAAGAGGCGTGATCGGTTCAGACTTGACCATGTCCCAGTGATCTGGTGGCTTTCAGATATCAAAAGGTGTTGCATTGGTTCGGACACCACCAAGCCCCCAAGTGATGTTGTGGCACTAGGCCGATCAAGAGGTGTGACTATGGTTCAGACATGACCAAGCCCCCAAGTGATCAATAATATGATAAGCCAATAAGGCATGATACCCATGTTTGAACCGCGCATCATGGCAGCAGGTCCTCTTTGGCACCCTCTAACTTTTGCAAGCGATAAATCCTTCTTGAACCGGACATTAAACCGGATATTGAGAGCTTCAAAGCTTTGTGGGAGACTTCTTTCCCTTTGAACCGGATTTTAAACCGGAATCCCTCTTTTTAGGCCGGAAATTTTCTGACGGCCTTTAAATTTGCACCAATATGGCGGCTTAGGGTCCTGCATTAGACAACTTTGCAGGCCAAAGTAATTGCTCTTTTGAAGAAGGCAATATATAATATAAAATATATTGGATGGATTTCACCTAATATATCATGCCAGGGGTTATTCACCGTTGAGTTGATGCTCACCATGGTGAAGCTGAAATTAATGACGACCGAGTCGCCACGGCGTTATAAATCGAGAGTCGGCTACGGCGTCAGAACCGAGAGTCGGCATGGCGTCGTAAGTCGGAGCGGACGGATAGTCGGCTGCGGGCATTTGTAAACCGGCGCGTCGATTGTCGGTGTAGACAAACGCCAAAGAATGTGCTCTTCAGATTCGTGGCATGATAGCCACTCTTATAATGAGTAATTTTCCTGCACAAAGATCACAAACGAGAGTAATTGTTCTCGAAAGAATGAAGAAATATCATAAAATTGATCGGATGGATTTCACTTGACTCATCCGGACGATGGACGATCGATGCGGGCATCCGTAGATAATTTTGCAAAAGATGTTATCCTCCCAAAACTTCCTCACGAGATAATCTCCACGGAATAACAATTCTAGCGCCGAGCACTAGTACGTAGAGCATCCGATGGATTTTTGCATGACGCTCAAGAAGGCAATCGAATTCACTCCTTTCTTTAAATATCGATTGGCCCTTGAGATCCAAGTCAATGTGCTTGATACACAACAAGCGTTCATTAGTAATTGATGCACGTGGATAACAATGCTACCACCGCCTGCTGAATAATGGTTTTCTTGCAATGTATCGGTCGATCATCGAGTTGCTTGTCCGGGCACAGCAATTAAAAATAGATCCAGATCCAGTACCCTTTGGCATCTAGCGGCTGTGTGCCTCCATACATCGCTCCACCCGCCGCTCGTCGTGACCATAAGAGCATTAGTACATGCTGAAGCTGAGCATACACACACCTATTGCAATCTTGATAAGGCAGTCAAAGCGCCGCCGGTCGACCGTGAGGGCGGCTTGCGGAGAGACCACGACAACGGAGACTCAAGGCCACGGAGGCGAGGTCAACTCGAGGCCGGCTTCAAACTACGGGCTGACTCGGAGGTGAACGCAACACAAGGCAGGCGGCGGCTCGGCAGCGCCAGGCAGGTTGAGCCTTGAAACGCAGCGTGGTTTCAGCCGAGGAGGGCGGGTTAACTCGGCGCCTAGCAAAGCAGAGGCGAGGCCAGCGGAGACGAATCGACTAGTAGCGAAGCAAAGCCGAGGCGGCCGGCGGTTTAGCAGGGCTGGTTATGGCGATTGATGCTGAGCCGAAGGAGACTCGCGGCTCAAATCAAGACTGAGTAGTGGTAGCTCGAAGTGGCGCGAGACGCGGGGCGCCGAGATAGAAACGGTGGTGCCAGCACGGCGGAGCCCGCAGACTAAACCAGCGGCGGGTCGCGTCACCGTACCTCGAGCTTAGCACGCCTGCGCGGACGGAGAAGAGTGGAAGCGGTGAAGTGAGACCGTGCGGACGCGGCGGCTCACGGCCAGCCCAACAAGGCCCATCTCGGCGGTTCATGGCGAGCCCGCAGCGACGACTTGAAGCGGAGCCACGAGTAGAAAGGCGGCGGTTCGGCGACGGCGGTAGCGACACCAAGCCATAGCGGTTTATGAGGCAACAAAGGCCGCAAGCGGTTTGGCTGCTCAGAATGCATCAGAGGCCAAGGCGGACGGCTGACTCGCCGGCGACAGCTCCTGGAGGCGCGATACAGGACGACGGAGAGTTCTAGGCGCTTGACCGCACAAGGGCACTTGAAGAAGCAGGGCCGCTTGACGCCGGGCGCGGGGCGCGAGGTCGACAGAGACACGCCAGTGAGCGGTTGACCCGGCAAAGTGCGACGGCGGTTTGTATCTTGCATCAGACATGGCGTTCTCACATGACAGTCAGCCTGATCGTGAGTAGCCTTGGGTCTTGAATCCTGAGATGTAGTGCGGTGTCTCACCTAATTTTGCACTGATTTGATTCGGACACAGACATGACTTTGAGGTGTCGGCCATGGTCAACGGAACTTGCTCGGAGGTGGCGGCTCTATCTTTGGCAAGTCTGATCTTTATACAAGACCAACACTAATTTTGATTGATAAGTAAATCCACCGACGACTGACGACGGCCTGGTAGATCAGAGCAGGAAGAACGCCCATGGCGGCGCCTATAATCCCATGATTTTTTCCTCTTGAGCCTCAACAATCGCGCCAGCATGCATGCCACGGCGAGGCGGAATCGGAGTCTGGTGACTCAAAGCCCGTGGTGATTTGGAGCGATGAAGGCGAGGCCGTGGTAGCAGCTTTAGGCACCTTGGTCACCATGAAGACGGAGCGGTGAATGCTGCTGCTAGAGAAAGGTCACGCAGAGGAACGCGGGACGGCGGTTTTCCGGCAGCGGGTCAACGTACAGAGGCTCTCTGGTGGCGACTTAATGCGGGACGGCGACTCGGAAGCAGCCGTGGGTCGGTGAAGTGGCGGAGGCAGCCAGCGACCAAGACTGCTTGACACGGCGGATCAGAGGAGGAGGCGTGGTGGAAACAACTTGGAAGCGGCTGCCCCACAAGCGGCTTAATGAGACCGCACTGGAACGGCGTGGGAATTCGAGGCAACTCGCCCGCGGCGGGCCACGACGAGAACGAGGCTGGGTGGCGACTTAGAACGGAGATGAGCCGGCAACAGCAATTTGGGGAGGAGCGAGGTCGGCTATCCCCATTGGCGACCGGCGATTCATTGGGATAGCGGTTCTTGATTGCATAAGAAACGTCTTGTGCTGCAGGTGAAGCTATGGCCATTGGAGGCGATTTGAAAACCACGGGGGCGACTCGTCGGTGAAGCGGCCATGGTTGGTTGACGCAGAACATCAGCAGTTTGTAGATGAGGCCGCGGCAGTGGCGGGTTGCTGAGGTGGTATTGACCGGCCGCTACGGCAGAGCCAGACGGGTCGCCTAGGTGGAGGCGGCTTTGACGTGCCAGCGAACCCGCGGCGGGCGCGCGACTATCGCGGCAGAGGCGGCCACAGGGGCTTCGCAGCAGAGGCATCCGTGTCAGAACCGGAGGCAGGCAACTTGGAACAGAGGCCAAGGCGGAATCCAGTGAATCCCCGTCCACAACTTCCTGCAGATCGTACACCCTCTTTTTTTAACAAACAGGTGGCTGCGTCATTCCTTGATCTGTTGAATCCGACCAGCGGTGCGCTAGGCTTTATGTCTAGACGTGTCTTGTTGCTGCAACTTGACAAGTGGCCCAATATTGCTATAAAAATTACCCTCGTCTCGGTCTCGGCGGATCTTCACGTTGCATGCGACCGCCGCTTAGCACGCAACCCTAAAAACTTCTCAGTCTTAATTTCGTACCCGCTGTTCCGACTGCTTGTCGAGGACGTAAATCTTTCTGCACCGGCTCTTCCTTATCCGGCACGTCACGAGCTTCTTGATCCTGAAGGGCTCCCTCCAAGAACTCAACACCACCGTGCGCAGGCCCCACGGTGGGCACCAACTGTCGTGGAATTAACACGTCAGATGTCCTTAGTGTCAGGACTTAGTCGCGAGGCCAACGCATCTATGCGGTAGCTTGAGAGGGGTTGAGCGGAATCGAGAGACGCAACACAAGACAGGGATTTAGACAGCTTCGGGCCCCGGGAAACATCATCCGGTAAAAACCCTACATGATGTTTGAGGCTAGATCTCATTATCATCACGAGGGAGTCGCCGTAAACCGGCTCTCCTCTTTGTGTCTAGCCCTAAGATTGTTTCTTCTTGCTTGTAGCTTGTCCCTCTTTGGGGAGCCCTGCCCCTCCTTATATATGTTGAAGGGGCAGGTTACATGTGGAGTCCTATTAGGATTAGGACTAGTCTATCTCTAATACAAACCGGATACAAGTCCAAGTCTTAACTCCTTGTAAGACAAATATTCCTTATGCCTTTCCTCTTAAACCGGCCCACCCTAGTATGAACTGGCCTTCATGAACCGCCCGTTGGGCCACCAGGTCTTGTCGCTCCTCGCACCCGCCTGCCGGATTACCAATGAGTCGTGAACCGCCAAGTCTCAGCGGGGTCTCAAATAAACCGCCAAGTCCGGCCGGGTTAACTTCCAGCCGGTTCTCAAATAAAAGGAAGATCTATGAACCGCCAAGTGCTAAACTGAATGCGGAGCAGCTACCGCACAAGATATATGCTACGGTTGAATTAAGAAGCCATGACAGAGCGGATACGAAGAGACTAGGGATGAACACCTATGAACGACGATAAGAACATGAGCCCTAAGATGCAGATCTAGGGTATGAGGAAGAGCCTTACGGATGCAGGATAGCGGAGGAACACCAAGAATCTCTGATACGACCAGGTTGATGCAGCGACCTTGGGTTGGTGCAGCGTTCGAAGGTCGAAGGCGGCGGAGCTTGAGCTGGGGCGTCGCGAGGAAGAAGAAGCGCGAAGGGAAGAAGAGAAAGGGCCTTTCGGTCTATTTATAATGAGGCAGAAAGTAATTGACAGGCGCGAGAATCGAGGAGTTGAAAGCGGCATATGGCGCAGCGGTCGCCTCGATTTCCGGGATAATATTAAATGAAGGGAATCTTATTGTTTTGTTTTCTTTAATGAAGATGACGTCAAGATGCTCTATTGCTGGGTTCGAAGGATGACGTCATGGCGGTTTAATAGACGGCGGTTTACGAAATATGAAGGAAGACATTCAGAATTTTTTCTAAGGTGTTGAAGATTAACATGAACAGGTTCAAATCAATCTGGGGCCTAATGTTGGGGATGTAACTACTGAATATAAACCGCCCAGGAGGGGCCGGTTCACCCTCAGCCGTAATTGGAGCCCACGAAGACTCAGAAGATGGCGATTCGCTATAGAGCTTAGAGGCCTGGAGCCCAGGGGCGGGTTAGGGCCCATAATGGTAAAACCGCCATAACCATGTAACTTGTGTTGTAAGATAAGAGAAAGGAGAGACCGGGCCGGACACTTGTATGAGCCGGCCTCGGGACTCTGTAGACCAGCCGGGCGTCAACCCGTGTATATAAGGGGCGACCCAAGGTTTAGGGACAGAACAACAACAACTCGAGGCTTAGGCGGCTATTTGCTCCCTAGTCGCCGAGATCACATCAATCCCATTACAAACTAGACGTAGGCTTTTACCTTCACCGAAGGGGCCGAACTAGTATAACTCTTGTGTCTTTGCGTCCGCTTTAACCCCTCTAAGTTAACCCGTACGATGGCCCCGCGACTAAGTCCTTTCATGAGGACATCTGCCGTGACAATTCCACGACAAAACTTGTTCTCCTTCGACACACAGACGCTATAATGACAGACATGTACCAGTAATATTCACACTGCACGTGTCGATACCATCTTGACCAACACGCAACAACATTGGTCTCATTGGACTCACACATGCCATAAGGGGTCCAAATCATTCACCAATTCTTCTAGTCACATTGCACTCCAAGATGCGACAATGGGCCGACATGTATCAATCTTGATCTCTTTGCACAAATAATTGGTATAAGGGCCAGATGCACTAATAGATGTCATAGTGCACTGACACATGTCACTTGGGCCAACACGCACCATGCCCACAAACAAGGAACAAATAAGCCTATAGGATCCACATGCACCGATAAACTACGTCTCGACATGCTACAAGTTTTTGTAGTCACATTGCACGCACAGTGCACACAAGGACACGCCAATGGCCTGTCATGTAGCAATCTTCATGTCTTTTCACTAATCATGGTCTCTTTGGCCTCACGGATGCCATAAGGGCCAAATGCACCAATATTGACACGTTGCACTCAGACGTGCCACTTGGGCCAACATGGATCATGGTTTTTTTACTATCAAGGAACACATAAGCCATTATATAGTGTTGGTACCCTAGCTAATAACAACATATATCAACATTGGTCCTAGTTGCAGCTACATAGGACCACTTATGCCACACATGGAGCACAGCCTCGGTGCATGGTTTTTTTCCGTGCGTCTGTGTCTGGATAAATGTCTTCAGGAGAGGCAAATTGGTTCTGTCGAACACACTACATCAGCCGAACTGGCTAGACCCTTTAGCTCACACCCGCATGGCCCTGGTTCGAATCCCCATGAGGCAGTTGGAAATGCCAAATTTTTTTTCTATGGGTACTGACACATGGGGTCCCATTTCATCCACACAAATGCGCCACCACATGTACCACATTTGGCTAAGTGCATCTACTACTCCACATAATTTTCAACTTCTTTGTCCCCTTCTCGACCAGCGCCGCCGCCGCCATCTCCCGACGACGCCTCTCTTCGCCGACGGATCTGCGCGGCCGCCGCCAACTCCGGCAAGTAGGTGAGATCTCTCCTCACCCCCCTTGCGAATCTTCTTCCCTTCCCCAACCGCGTGCGTCTCCCTCCGGACGCGGATCTGATCCAGAAATTTTATTTAATACATGTGGTAGATGATTTGTTGATGGATATGATGGTTCTTTGCTAGATTGATGGATGTGGTAGTGTAGGATCTGAGCCGTACCAGGGAAAAGAGAGGCCCTGTGCAAATCAAAATGAGGCCGTATGTGTGAAAAAATAAATCAAAATAATTCATCAGTTCTTCACTATAGTATGTAGTAGTGACATTGGATTGGATTGGGATTTATTAGGTAGATGATACTGGCATTGCCATTGTCATTGGCATTGCTTTTGTAGGTAGATGATAGTAAATAGATTTAATAGGCATTGCATTTTAGGTTATCACTATGATTTATTATATGTATGATCTTTGTATTGTACTATGGTAGCGTACAATTCAACTTAGAGTTCAACATGTTATGTGTAGAATGGAGGAAGCACCATGTGGACGGTGCAAGTCACGGTGCCGGACCAACCTTTCTACTGCCACGCTGTTCGACATCTACTTCCAGCCTACTTATGTTTTTGCAGCGGTAACAATTTATATGAACCTTCTAACAGTTCATTATTTTTGTTCTTGTTTTTTGCTATTTCCACTAATGCATTGTGTCTGTTATTTGTTTTTATCTTACAAAGATCGTCCCATGCAATGTGAGGTTGGCATTCAATGAGCTCGTTGGAGACACCGTGACCTTCGAAACTCGTGGGGGCCCCTATACTATGCAGGTCGATAAGGGGCGAACGATAACCCAGATTGGAGGAGATTAATGGGATCGTTTCATCGCCCGCTTGCGTCTTAGTGGGGGTGAATTGATCAGCTTCTCCTTCAGAGGAGAAAGGCCCAGGATTTCTGTTATCTATCTGACTTTGATTACCGATAGTGAGGATGAAGTTCATGAGGAGGATGATGGTGAGTGTCGGTGTCAAAACCGGCGGATCTCGGGTAGGGGGTCCCGAACTATGCGTCTAGGCGGATGGTAACAGGAGACAAGGGACACGATGTTTTTACCCAGGTTCGGGCCCTCTCGATGGAGGTAATACCCTACTCCCGCTTGATTAATATTGATGATATGGGTAGTACAAGAGTAGATCTACCACGAGATCAGAGAGGCTAAACCCTAGAAGCTAGCGTATGGTATGATTGTTGTTAGATCCTACGGACTAAAACCCTCCGGTTTATATAGACACCGGATAGGGTTAGGGTTACACAGAGTCGGTTACAATGGTAGGAGATCTACATATCAGACGCCAAGCTTGCCTTCCACGCCAAGGAAAGTCCCATCCGGACACGGGACGGAGTCTTCAATCTTGTATCTTCATAGTCCAGGAGTCCGGCCGAAGATGATAGTTCGGCTATCCGGACACCCCCTAGTCCAAGACTCCCGAACAGGCTATGAAGGGCCTCATAGTTCGGCTGTGGCCATTGAAAGCCATGCCTGGGAGCTACTTTGGGCTAGTGCGGCGGCTGGTGGACGCCTGTCCATGGATTGAAGTCATCAAGCGCTCCGTCTGCATTGAAGGTGCCCCTCGGGCCCTTGCCCGTGCTAAAGTGCACTGGGGCAAGCTGGATGCGGAGAAGCTTATGACGGACGGGCCACCGAAGGGCAAGGAGCATCGCACGCCCGAAATGTACTATGAGGGCGTCCTGAAGGGTGCCCGCCGTATAGCGGATGAGTGCTCCAAAGATGTAATTTTTGAATAGACTCTCATTTGTTATCTTGTACGCTGAAAACTTGTTCATATGCGCTAAGCAACGCTTGTTAATTTAAAATATTACCTTCTGTGCGGCTGTTTATCAAGTTTGAGAGATGGCAAGTCGTTGGATTCAGCCCCCATGCCACGAGTGCTGGGCTGTTCGGGATAAACTTGAGCGCTCTTGTTCACATTCTTGGGTCCATCGAGGGAGGCACTCAACGTAGCGAACAAGGCAACCGGACTTATAATGCTTGAACAATCTCACTTAGCCATAGAATTCTATAATTTTAAATTTCGGCGATGCCCCTAGTATTCGGAAGACCGAGTTCGGGGCGCTATCCACGCCTTGGTCGGACAATGCCGGTTCCTCGCTCTAAGCGGCATAAGTCTTTAGGGACCCGAAAAAACCTCTCGAACAGCGACCGGCTCTCGCCCTATCATGACGGTCAGTTTTAGCTTTCTCCACTGAGGTGCTCAACCCAGCTCAACCGGGGCACAATCGCAGTGGTTCTCCCGGTGCTACCTTAGCCGATATAACGGAACGTAAGGTACCAAAACACGAGAGCCGGGCAAACCCAACTATTGACCCAAGACATGATTCGGAGCCGATGCATATAATGCTATAAGTTCGGGGTGCCGCACTTGTGAAAGTGTCCGGACTTGTCACACCATGTTTTTGGGGTACATAATTCCCTGGTGTATTGGCCGTACCAAAGTGTACGGGTGCAACATGTCATGAAATGAACATATATATAGATAAAGAAAGGAGTTCAATAATAGGCAAAAGCTATGTATTGGTTATTAAAAAGAAACTGCAAATAAAAGCAGAACGATACAAATTGTGCGATAAGCAAGGGATGGGACTATTTAACATGTCCCCCTCCAGGGGTAAGCTGCGGGATGGTATGTAAAACAGGTATAATGCTCGTAGTAGAGACCACCTGGAAACTCAACGTAGCTTTCTGTTTCCCTGGCTGTTGCGTCGTGAGTTCGGCGCGAATGCCGGACAGGGCTTCTGGAGAACAGAGTCCTGAAAGTAAGAAAAAGAAAAAGAAAAGAATGACACAATCGGAGCCCCAGTGCGGTTGAGCAGCGTTACGGCGTGTCGTGGTCGTGCCCTCCCCTTATGCCCATGGTATCTCCAGGGCGTAGTTATGTACGCGTAATCTTGCTTCGCAATTTCGCGAGGGCTGGGGTTGGGGCGGATTACTCTGGCGATGCTTGGATCGTGCCAGCGGTCTTGTTGTAGGTTACTCGGTAGCGCTGATGGTGTCCGGACGTTTAGTGGCCGGACTCGAGAATTGCTGTGAGAGGCTGCCTTGCGCCTCCGCCACGAGGGCCGCCGTATGCTCCTCCGTTCGGAGAGAGCGTTCGGTGTTTCCATTGACCGTGATAACTCGTTGAGGGCCTGGCATCTTGAGCTTGAGGTATGCGTACTGCGGTACCGCATTGAACTTTGCAAATACAGTTCGTCCGAGCAGTGCGTGATAGCCGCTGCGGAACGGGACTATGTCGAAGATTAACTCTTCGCTCGAAGTTATCCGGGATCCAAGACCACTTGAGTGTAACGAGCTGCATAACTGGCCTCTACACCTGGTATGACGCCTTTAAAGGTCGTCTTTGTGGGTTTAATCCTTGAGGGTCTATGCCCATTTTGGGCATCAGATCCCGATAAAGCAGGTTCAGGCTGCTACCGCCGTCCATCAGGACTCTGGTGAGGTGAAATCCATCAATAATTGGGTCAAGAACCAATGCGGCGAAACCGCCGTGACGGATGCTAGTGGGGTGGTCCCTTCGATCGAAGGTGATCGGGCAAGAAGACCATGGGTTGAACTTCGGGGCGACTGGCTCCATCGCATATACGTCCCTTAGTGCACGCTTCCGCTCCCTTTTGGGTATGTGGGTTGCGTATATCATGTTCACCGTCCGCACTTGTGTGGGAAAGCCCTTTTGTCCTCTATTGTTCGGCGGCCGGTGTCAAAACCGGCGGATCTCGGGTAGGGGGTCCCGAACTGTGCGTCTAGGCGGATGGTAACAGGAGACAAGGGACACGATGTTTTTACCCAGGTTCGGGTCCTCTCGATGGAGGTAATACCCTACTCCTGCTTGATTAATATTGATGATATGGGTAGTACAAGAGTAGATCTACCACGAGATCAGAGAGGCTAAACCCTAGAAGCTAGCCTATGGTATGATTGTTGTTCGTCCTACGGACTAAAACCCTCTGGTTTATATAGACACCGGATAGGGTTAGGGTTACATAGAGTCGGTTACAATGGTAGGAGATCTACATATCCGTATCGCCAAGCTTGCCTTCCACGCCAAGGAAAGTCCCATCCGGACACGGGACGGAGTCTTCAATCTTGTATCTTCATAGTCCAGGAGTCCGGCCGAAGATGATAGTTCGGCTATCCGGACACCCCCTAGTCGAGGACTCCCTCAGTAGCCCCTGAACCAGGCTTCAATGACGATGAGTCCGGCGCGCATATTGTCTTCGGCATTGCAAGGCGGGTTCCTCCTCCGAATACTTCATAGAAGGTTTTGAACACAAGGATAGTGTCCGGCTCTGCAAAACAGGTTCCACATACTACCGTAGAGAGAATAATTTTTGCACAGATCTGCTGACGTATTCCGCGGCGTGACATCAGACCACGGCCAAGCCCTTATTCGAATCGTTTTTTACTGTCCACCTCAGCATGTTTAGCGAGGCGGTTTCCTTGGCACGTCTTATCAAATCATAGATCGTGCCCCCTTATTCCGGGTTTCTCATCAATACGGACGTGGGTAACCCATCCACGCCCTTGATTACGGCGCTTGGGAGATAAGCGAGTTTTACCAGGCTGGCGGGGGACGCATAGCTTCGTCCGTCCATATAAGGGGATAAGGATCCACCTTTTCACCTACGCCTTCTTCCTCCTTTGCTCATCCATTTCGGCGTACTCGAGCTCCAGCGCCCAAGTCCGCACACCCCACCTCAACCTTCTCCAACTATGTCCGGAGCGGGAGGCAGGTGGATGGCCTCCTCCGTCACGGAGGGACACATCATAAAGCTGCGGGAGGCCGGATACTTGTCCGGCGACATCGCGTGTCGGCTACCCAACGAGGGGCAGCTCATTCCAACCCCTAGGCCCCATGAGAGGGTGGTGTTTCTCCCCCACTTCCTCCGCGGACTAGGTTTTCCACTTCACCCATTTGTCCGGGGGCTCATGTTCTACTACGGCCTGGACTTCCACGATCTGGCCCCGAATTTCATCCTCAACATCTCGGCATTTATCGTCGTGTGCGAGGCCTTCCTCTGCATCCAGCCCCACTTCGGTTTATGGCTGAAGATCTTCAATGTCAGGCCGAAGGTAGTGGGCGGCCGCCAAGCCAGTCTTGGAGGCGCCATGGTTGGCAAGATGGCCAAAGTCCTATGGCTCGAGGGCTCCTTTGTGGAGACCATAAAGGGGTGTCAATCGGGTGGTTCTACATCACCGAGCAGCGACTCTAAATGGGCGGCGCCCCGAATTCGATCTGCTTCCCCACGGCTCACATCATGGAAAGAGATGGGCCCGGCGTGGGGGATTCGACGAGCTGTCCGGACTTCAAACCTGCGTCCAAAGCTGGTGGACAAGAATCTCGTGCTTGTCAACGTTATCCAGTGATGCTCATCCGCCGGATTCTCCCATGCCAACAACGGGCCTTCAAATTGTGGGAGTTCGATCCGGCAAAGACACCAACTCTGAGAGGCTCTTGACACTACGTGGGAAGATACCGGAAGGTGCTGTTCAAGGGCGCCAGGCTCCCAAATCCTCTACCGAAGATCGCGGATTCAGCTCGCAGCGTCAAGCCAGCGAGGTAAGTTATTTTACCCTTTATGGGACTCTTTTTTCATAGTTTGACTCCATGCGGGATCTAAAACTCCCTAACCTTTGACAGGACTGGCTGAAGACGTCTGGACAGATTAAATGTCCGGCCCCATTGCCAGAAGACCCAGCGGACGCCCGATTGACAGGGCTGCTGGCTCCGGCACCCCACGTGGTGCCGGAGAAGAAGGCCAAGAAGGAGGCCACGGGAACTCGGAGGAGCTCCCGGCGCCAGGGGCTGTCGGACTCATCGCGCGACAACCTTGAGGCGGAATCCTCCTCTGAGGAAGATTAGGAGGAAAAAGAAGCCCCTCCCCCATCGGGGGGAGGGAAGAAAAGGAAGGCCGCCCCAACTGGGGAGGCCGGAGGGTCCAAGAAGGGAAGGACCCTTCCTCCGGACTTCCCCACCAACGTCGACAACGACGAGGAGGAGTGGCCAACAAGGGCCAAGCCCCTGGCGAGATCGTAAGTGTCCGGATCCCCATGGCTTTTTTTTATAATTGCATAGTGTTCTCTAATGCCGAACAATCATGCAGCCCGCCCAAGGACGAGTTCGCCGCTTCGTCGAGCGGGTCCCTGAGTTCGTCGGAAATGGAGAGTACCTCACTTCCGGCCGCCTCCTCACCTCACGTTGCGGACGACGCCGCGGTGGGGCCCCAAGGGGGGCCTGGTCGAGAGGAGGTGGCGCAGGAGGCGCCGCAAGGCAGCCTCCCGGACTCCAGGCGCGGGGGGAGCGAGACCCCCAGGGGCTCTAAGCCTGACCCTTGTCCGGACTCCATAACGAAACCCTCAGCGGTTCCGGAATCCGGCAAGCGGCCTGTTGGTGTAAAAACCGGTGGATCTCGGGTAGGGGGTCCCGAACTGTGCGTCTAGGCAGATGGTAACAGGAGACAAGGGACACGATGTTTTTACCCAGGTTCGGGCCCTCTCGATGGAGGTAATACCCTACTCCTACTTGATTAATATTGATGATATGGGTAGTACAAGAGTAGATCTACCACGAGATCAAGGAGGCTAAACCCTAGAAGCTAGCCTATGGTATGATTGTTGTTCGTCCTCGGACTAAAACCCTCCGGTTTATATAGACACCGGATAGGTTAGGGTTACAGAGTCGGTTACAATGATAGGAGATCTACATATCCATATCGCCAAGCTTGCCTCCCACGCCAAGGAAAGTCCCATCCGGACACGGGGCGAAGTCTTCAATCTTGTATCTTCATAGTCTTGGAGTCCGCCGTGGCGATATTCCGGCTATCCGGACACCCCTAGTCCGGGACTCCTTAGTAGCCCCGAACCAGGCTTCAATGACGAGTTAGTCCGGCGCGATATTGTCTTGACATTGCAAGGCGGGTTCCTCCTCCGAATACTTCATAGAAGGTTTTGAACACAAGGATAGTGTCGGCTCGCAAAACAAGTTCCACATAACGCCGTAGAGAATAATGTTTGCACAGATCTGTTGGCGTATTCCGCGGCGTGACATCACACCACGGCCAGGCCTTTATATGAATCGTTTTTTATTGTTCCACCTCAGCGTGTTTAGCGAGGCGGTTTCCTTGGCACGTCTTATCAAAGCATAGATCGTGCCCCCTTATTCTGGGATTCTCATCAATACGGACGTGGGTAACCCAACCGTGCCCGTTGGCCTGCCTTCTCTATCAAAGGCGAGTCCTAATCGACCACGGGGTGGGCTCTTGGTATTCAACCTCTTTATAATGAGACCAAGGCCCTCTTCTTTTTACACCCTCCATCGAGTTCGCCTCGCGCTTCGAGTTCCAACACCCAAAGCTTCAGATTCAGGCGCTTCGGACTTTCGACGATGTCCGGCTCCGACCAACACGGCCGATGGATGTCTTCCTCCGTCACAGAAGAAGTTGTGCTAAAGCTGCGAGACGCCAGGTATCTAACCGGCGAGATCTCGCATAGGCTGCCTGCTCCAGGGCAGGTCATTCCCACTCCTGAGCCCGGCGAGAACGTGGTGTTTGTGTCCCACTTCCTTCAGGGTTTAGGCTTCCCGACGGATCCCTTTGTGCGGGGGCTCATGTTTTATTATGGGCTTGATTTCCATGACTTGAATCCGGAGTCCATCCTCCATATCTCGTCATTCATTGTCGTATGTGAGGCCTTCCTCCATATTACCCCCCACTTTGGATTGTGGCTCAAGACCTTCAAGGTGGAGCCAAAGATGATCAAGGGGCAACAAGCAGAGTGCGGAGGGGTGGTCATAAGCAAATGTGCTGATGCTCCATGGCCCGAGGGATCTTTTCAAGAGGAGCTTGGTTTGTGGCAACGGGAGTGGTTTTATATCACCGCTCTCAGGGGCACCAAATGGGTGGCGCTCCCTGCCTTCCGCTCAGGTCCACCACAGCGGCTGGCATAATGGGTCAACAAGGGGCTCGACTGGGGCCGTCCAAGGACGTTCCCTCTGCTGCGGGGCCGATTCGAGATCTCCGGAAAGAGGATCAATCTGGTTGCGATGGCGCGAGTTATGGTGATCCAGCACCTTCAGCCCTGCAAGCGTCGCCCCCTCCGCCTGTGGGAATTCAATCCGGAGGGACCACGAGCTCTCCAAAATTTTATGGGCACGACGCCCTGGAGATGTATAAACTGTTCTTCGGATCACAAGAGAAGTGTCCGGACTTGACCTAGGACGTAGGACTAAGCTGCAATCGCCCAGATACTCAAGTAAGTAGTCCTCCAACCGGACAAGATGTTCATTCATTTATACATATGCCTTTTAAAGGAGCCGTTTCTTGAACAGGAGTGGATAGCCAAGGCAAAGTTAATAAGGTGTCCGGCTCCCCTCCCAGAGACCACGCCGGATCCCATGCTGACCAAGATGTTGAAGATCGCGCCTTTTGAAGAAGGCGAAGGGGGGAGCGGGGAAGCAACTGCCTCTGCGAAGGAGGCTATCAAGGAAGGAGGGATTAAGAGTCCCGCCTTCCGAGGAGAGAAGAGGACCGCTTCGGAAGATCCGGAGGTCAAGGCCTCAAAGAGGGGAAGGGAATCTTCGGCAGAGAGTCCGGCGCTGGGAAGTAACCCAGCCGCATTATTTCCCCGAGGGGATAAGCCCTCCAGCGAGCCGTAAGTAAAAAAGAAGGGGTCTTGTAAATAAGGAACATCCCTGTGTTTATTCATGAGGATAACCGAAATTGTACCTTGTAGTTCGGACCTCAGCCCTTCTCAGCAGAGTTCATCTTTGGGGGATCTTCTTCCGGAGATGATGGAGAGCGAAATGCCTCCACCTGTCACACCCTCATGTGAAGCGGACGACCCGGAGGTGTCATCGCGGAGGGTTCCCCCAAGTCCGGCGGGGCCGGAAGGTCCGGCGCCAAGTGGCGTGCGGTCGGAGGAGCTGAAGGATCTGCTCGGGCGAGCGGCTATTTCAGAAGATCACTGTGCTCTAATGGTTACGGTGATTGAAAGAATTGCATCCGCAGAGAGCGGATTTCATGAAGCCGTCAGAAGCTTACTGACGGGGTTTGAGGTACACAAAAATGATGTACCTTCTGCATATAAAATGCGCCCTGTATAGATAGTAGCCCCTGAGACTCAGTATGTTGTCAAAATTGACAATGTGCCGAGGATCAAATTCTCATTTATAACATATCGCCGCTCCTAAACAGGTGGCGGGGCGTCCGGAGGCCAGCCGGACTGCTGAATATGCCGAACTAAAGCGGCAACTTGACGAGGCGGATGCGGACATCGCGCTGGTCAATAAACAGTTTGACGAGTCACAAGGTATGCGACCTCTATGCGGACACCTTGTAAGGGAGCTTGACGCCCATGTCTTACTATTCGTATGCTTAATGCATATGGTGCCGCTACCGTGGAGCAGCTGCGGGCAGAACTCGCCCGAGCGAAAGAGCAAGCCAGAATTAGTAATGCGGCGCTTTAAAGCGCGGAAAGAGCAAGAAGCTGAACGGGCTGCTCACTGCCGAAGCAAAGAGGGGATGGCCGATATGGCCAAAAAGTTAAGGAATGCTACCGATCGCTGCGAGGTTCTTGAAAAGGAACATCAAGCGGAACAAGAGGGCCTAAAGAAGGCCGCCGCCGAATCCAAGAATGCCCAATCGGCTTTGAGAGCTGCCAAGGAGGAGCTGAGTCAGGCCGGGGCAATTGCGGCCGGAAAACCGTTTCTGCTAGAAATATACAGATCCAAAGTATGCTCAGTTGGATAAGTTGTGGAGTTCGGAGGATGCTTATCTCGACTTGGCGGCGAGCGCTGCGGACGCGGTTGAGAACTTCCGGGGCCAGAAGGGGCACAGAAGGGAAGAGCTATATTGGTCGCAATTCCATAGTCCGGAGCGTCCTTTGCCGCTGACCGATCGGTTGGCTGAATGGGCTGAGCTGAATCGATTGTCCGGATTTGCCATGAAGCATGTCTTGACTCACTTGTGGTCGGGCGAACCCCAGCCGAAGAGCTATTTTGGTTTAGTGCAGCAGTTTCTTGGTGCGGTGCCGCGTATTGACGCAATGAAGCGATTGGCGTGTATTGAGGGAGCGCGAATGGCTCTTTCCCATGTCAAGACATACCGGCAGAGATGAAGGCCACCGACGTTGCATCCCAAGATTGAGACAGAAGTTTAGTACCGCCGAGCACTACTTTGAAGAAGTCTGCTGGGCGCTGCTTAATAGAGACGCAGTGCTCAAGGATATTATGTTTAAATGACATGTATGATTTGTGAAAACAATGTTTCAATGTAATATAAGGGCTTTTTATACTTGTGCTCAAGTAGTAAACTACTCCTGTGGCGGCCGCTTATGTATATGTGTATATAACTTTGAAAGATGGCAGTCCTTGGCTTCAGCCCCCACGCACATGGTGCGGGGTGTTTGCAAAAAGGCGCTTTTTCACACTTAATCCAACGCCTTGGTCCTGTTAAGGAGGTGATAGCGTAGCAAACCAGCAACCGGACTATAATGCTTTATCACTTTCACTTAGCCATAGGAGTTCGAGGGTGGGGCTACTATATAGCCCACAGGCACCGCACTCTCCCGAATTCAGAGTGCGTATGTGCTCGACCGAAAACCGTCCTTCGTTAATTCGGAGGAATCCTAAACATTCTGTGAGTCGCCGAGTGGTTGACCAGTCTCTCGCTATATCATGACAGATCAGTTTTGGCTTTCTCTACTAAGGTGCTCGCCGGCGAACCGGGCACAATCGCAGAGTTCTCCGGTGCCGCGTTAGCCGTGAAAACGGGCGTAAGGCAGCAAAACACGGAGCCGGGCAACCCAACATTTGACCAAAGACATGATTCGAGCTGATGCATATAAGTCCTAATCTCGAGCCGCCGAATACTCCCTAAGGTATTCGGTCTTTATGAAAATGGGCAGAATAGTGCCCTAAGCCCCGGTGTCCAGTGCAGCGCAAAAATTCTGGTGCGGCCAATGCCAAAACACCAGCCTCCTCCTCGGTTATATTAAGGAGCCGGGATGTATATCAACAAGAGACAAGTGAAAAAGGTTTACGCAGGTCTTAATCTGAAAAGAATCCTTGCAACGGGTCCCTACTGCACGTCTGTGCCTGTGTCTCCGTTGTGCCGTATACTAGACGGGTGTAGCACGTTGTTCATCTGTAAAAGAGAGGAACTTAGTTTGAAACAAAAAGGATCGTGCGAAAGATGTACTTAATGTTAAATAAACAGAGTACGGAATTGAATAAAATTGAGCTTTATTGTCTCTTGTTATACATGTATACAGCCCCTCGTATGGGGGTATGCCGCTAGTAGGAGCCGGACTCGTCTAACCGTGTCCGGGGTTTGAATGACCAATTCAGGTTCTTTGCCTAGCAGAGCCGGATAGCTGTGGGGCTGTCAAGGCAGTCTCCCGTTCTTCCGTGCTCGAGTAACACTTAATTCTTCCTTTTAACGAGATGATGCCGCGTGGACTGGGCATTTTAAGTGTTAGAGATGCATAGTGCGGTATTGCGTTAAAGCGGGCGAAAGCTTCGCGTCCCAATAGTGCTTGATGGCTACTTTTAAACGGGGCGACATGGAAGAGTAACCTTTCGCGACGGAAGTTGTCGGATGAACCAAACACAACTTCCAGCAGTATGGAGCCCGTACAAAGCGATTATGGGCCTGGCATTACTCCTTTAAAGGAGGTATTGCTATGGCGAATTTTGGTTGGGTTTATCCCCATCCTGCGGATTGTGTCCTGATATATCAGGTTTATGTCACTGCCGCCATCCATGAGGACATGTGTAAATTGGAATCCGTTGATTATAGGATCCAATATCAAGGCAGTCCATCCTACGTTCCGGATATTTTCGGAATAGTCCTGATGGTCGAAGGTGCTTGGTTTTGACAACCAGTGTGCGGCGCGCCTTTTAGTGGGCGCCGCTCTGTTTTTCCCTTTGACCACGTGAAGTGAGTTTACTGTTTTGACCTCCTGTGGGAAAGTTTTTTGTTTTTCGAGGCTCTGCTTGTGGTGCTCGTCGTCATCTTCACTTGGTGCGCCGAGCCCTTGTGTTCGCTGTTCATCTGCGGACTGTTTGAAGACCCAACAATTTCTGTGGGTATGGTTAGCGGGCCTCCCAGGAGTACTGTGGATTTGACATATCTTGTCCAAGATTTTGTTGAAGTTGGATAGCTCATCGCTATTGTCCTTACGGGGTAGTTTTTTGTTATTCTGCCGCGAGCTTTTGAATCCGGCGTTGACTGCTATGCTCTTTGGACTGTTCCTTTTAATCCGGCGCTGGTCCTTGTTGCGCCATGGTTTCCCGTTTCCATCCCTGACTTCGGATGTACTTGAGTCGCTGCTACTGCATCTTGCTAGCCGGCTGTCCTCTCCCGCGCAAAAGCGGGTCATGAGGCTTGTTAATGCGGCCATTGTTCTTGGTTTTTCTTGGCCGAGGTGCCTGGCGAGCCATTCGTCTTGGACGTTGTGTTTGAAAGCTGCTAAGGCTTCGACGTCCAGACAGTCGACTATTTGGTTCTTTTTAGTAAGGAACCTGTTCCAAAATTTCCGGGCCGACTCTCCGGGTTGTTGGGTTATGTGACTTAGATCGTCTGCATCCGGAGGGCGGACATAGGTCCCCTGAAAATTTGCCCGAAATGCGTCCTCGAGCTCTTCCTAGCTTCTGATGGTATTTTCGGGAAGGCTTTTAAGCCAATGCCGAGCTGGCCCTTTGAGTTTAAGGGGTAAGTATTTTATGGCGTGAGATCATCTCCTCTAGCCATGTGTATGTGGAGGATGTAATCCTCAATCCGCACTCGGGTCTGTTGTTCCGTCGTATGCCTCTATGTTTACGGGTTTGAATCCCGCTGGAAATTCATGATCCAGCACCTCATCGGTGAAACATAGGGGGTGTGCGGCGCCCCTATATTTGGGTGTGTCGTGGTCTTCGGAATTTTGGCATATTGCATTGCTGTGACGAGCATGCTTTCTTGGCCCATAGATGGACCTAACTGGGCCATCCTTTTGATGTGAATCCTTATGCGGATCGCATATTGGCTTGTGTGCGGCACCATTCGCCGCTTTCTTTTTGCCGCGAGGTCGTCCATCCGACCGGGTGGCCTTCTTGCTTTTTAATTGTGGGGGCTCTAAGGCCTCCTCGTCGAATTCGGGCAGTAGCTTTCTTTTCGGGTAGCTCTTTGTTCGGCGACTGTCGCCGTACTTGTCTACGGTGCTGAATACTTTGCTCCATCTGATCCTGAGTGCATCTTCCGCTGTTTTGAGCTTCCGCTTCTTCTTTTTCAGGCTATGCGCAGTGGCGACGAGCCTTTTCTGGAGGTCATTTTGCTCCAATGGTTTGTCCGGCGTGAGATCGTCCGGACTGTTGTCTTCTACGGGGTGTTTATCCAAGTTGTCTTGTTCGGACGATTGCTCGATAGCTTGTTCGTTGTCCACCTGTTTGCCCTGCTCTATGGCTGGGTCTTTGTTGAGGCGGGACTTTGTTCGGCGTTTACGTTGCCGTTTTGACTGCTTTTCGAGGGATTTATCCTTCGTAGCGTCCCGTTGTTCCTCGTCTTCATTTCCTTTAGGTGTATCCACCATGTATACATCATGGGATGAGGTTGTCCAGCATCCTATAGGTGCTGGTTCATTGTTGTCTCCTACATCGTCGTCCATACCGTCGATGTCTTCGGAGTCGAAATCGAGCACGTCGTGTAAGCTTTCGACAGTGGCTACGAAGTGGGTGGTGGGTGGGCGTTGAATTTCCTCATCGTCCGCATCCCAACCTTCCTGACCGTAGTCCGGCCAGGGCTCTCCGGATAAAGAGAGAGACTTTAGTGAATTCAGGATATTGCCAAAGGGCGAGTGCTGAAAGATGTCCTCGGCAGTGAACTCCATGACCGGCGCCCAATCGGATTCGATTGGCAGGGGCGCGGAGCGTTCAGAGTCCGGCACCCTGGAGTCGAGGTCTTCGCAAATGACAGGGATGGAGTTCGGCTCGATCGCCGTAGAGATTGTAGCCCCCGAGGCGGTGTCCAACCACTCGTCCTCGATCGGGAATCCGCCCGGATTAAGGGTCGGAGCGGATATCGGTGCGGCCCCAGGAACTGCTCGCCGCAGAGCTAGATCATGCCCATCGAGACAGTGCGACGCGCTTGGCTGCGGCTCAAATCCGTCGAAGATCAAGTTTCCGCGGATATTGGCCGTATAGTTTAAACTTCCAAATTTGACATGACGGCCAGGGGCGTAGCTTTCTATCTGCTCAAGATGGCCGAGCGAATTGGCCCGCAGTGCAAAGCCGCCGAACACAAAGATCTGTCCGGGGAGAAAAGTCTCACCCTGGACCGCGTCGTTGTTGATGATCGAAGGAGCCATCGGGCCTATCGGTGACGACACAGAGGAACTCTCAATGAAAGCACCAATGTCGGTGTCAAAACCGGCGGATCTCGGTAGGGGGTCCCGAACTGTGCGTCTAGGCGGATGGTAACAGGAGACAAGGGACACGATGTTTTTACCCAGGTTCGGGCCCTCTCGATGGAGGTAATACCCTACTCCTGCTTGATTAATATTGATGATATGGGTAGTACAAGAGTAGATCTACCACGAGATCAAGGAGGCTAAACCCTAGAAGCTAGCCTATGGTATGATTGTTGTTCGTCCTACGGACTAAAACCCTCCGGTTTATATAGACACAGGATAGGTTAGGGTTACACAGAGTCGGTTACAATGATAGGAGATCTACATATCCATATCGCCAAGCTTGCCTCCCACGCCAAGGAAAGTCCCATCCAGACACGGGACGCAGTCTTCAATCTTGTATCTTCATAGTCTTGGAGTCCGGCCGTGATGATAGTCCAGCTATCCGGACACCCCCTAGTCCGGGACTCCCTCACGGCCCCTTCGTAGGAAGGGTAAGACGCTGGTGTCCTCCGTCCAACTGGAGGCACCGGATAGCTTACTGGAGGCGCTTAACGGCGCCTCCATCGACGAGGAGCACCGCATCGTTATGAGTGTGGTGATCCGAGAAGTTCATCCGCCAAGAGCGGGCTGACCAAGCCTGTATGCCAGCCTACTAACAAGCTTTGAGGTAAGTTTAGAATATGTAAAAATATTACCGCATAGACAGTAGCCCTGATGCTTAGTTCGGTGCTCGGAAAGAAAAGCGGACTAAGGATCTAAAAGATATACGCAGGAGTCTAACATAAGTATGTCAATATGGGAATGCAGGCTCTTGCTGACCTCTGCCCGCCTTGATCATGGAGGTCAATGCATTGAAGCGAGCCTCGAGCGGTCCGAGAACGAGCTCGTCCTTGCCAAGAAGCAGCTCGAGGACAAGGAAGGTAAGTAATACCTTATTAAAGAAATACCTTATAGAAAGGATTCAGTTGCAAAAAATGACAGGAATAACGTGGGTATTGTAGGGGCCACGAACGAGGTGGCGACCCTGAAGGAGGCGGTGTCCGCGGCCGAAAACAAAGCGGCCGCGGAGCGCACCGAGCGAGAGAAGGGGGAGGCGCAGCTGGCGGAGGTACGGCAAGAGCTCCAGGCTCTCGTGAAAAAACACGAGGGTTTGGAGCGTGACTCGAAGACCCGAGAGTCCGAGCTTGCCTCGGCTCTTGAGAGTGCCAAAGCTGCTAAGGCCGAGGCCCAAAAAGCCCTCCAAGAAATTGAATCATTAAAGAAGATAGCGGCGGGTAAGGCATTCTTTATGCAAAGCAAGCATGTGAAAGTGAATTACCTATTACTTACCCGGATTCGAGCTCTCCAGAGCATTCGCAGATCTGCCCGTAGTGTGTCCGATGCTGCCGCGTTCTACCGCGCCAAGGAGGGAGCTCGATGGAGAAGGTGTTCGGTCTCAAGATGTTTGAGGCGGACATCCGGTGCCCCTAAGCGACCAGCTGAAGCAGTTGGTCGAGCTCCACAAGGTCGCCGAACAGGCCATGAAGGGCCTCATAGTTCGGTTGTGGCCATTGGAAGCCATGCCTGGAGCTACTTTGGGCTAGTCGCGGCTGGTGGACGGCCTTTGTCCATGGATTGAAGTCATCAAGCTCTCCGTATGCATTGAAGGTGCCTGTCGGGCCTTGCCCGTGCTAAAGTGCATCGGGCAAGCTGGATGCGGAGAAGCTTGTGACGGACGGGCCACCAAGGGCAAGGAGCATCGCACGCTGAAATGTACTATGAGGGCGCCTGAAGGGTGCCCGCCAGATAGCGGATGAGTGCTCCAAAGATGTAATTTTAGAATAGACTCGCATTTGTTATCCCAGACGCTGAAAACTTGTTCATATGCGCTAAAGAAACGCTTGTTAATTTAAAATATTACCTTCATGCGGCCGTTTATCAAGTTTGAGAGATGGCAAGTCGTTGGCTTCAGCCCCATGCCACGAGTCTTTGGGGTGT
The DNA here is from genome assembly GCA_021605205.1 of Aegilops longissima. Taxonomy (NCBI): domain Eukaryota; kingdom Viridiplantae; phylum Streptophyta; class Magnoliopsida; order Poales; family Poaceae; genus Aegilops; species Aegilops longissima. Next base: position 526,379,249 of record CM038679.1, read on the forward strand.
TTGGGATAAACTTGAGCGCTCTTGTTCCCATTCTTGGGTCCATCGAGGAGGCGCCAACGCAACAAACAAGGCAACCGGACTTATAATGCTTGAACACTCTCACTTAGCCATAGAATTCTATAATTTTAAATTTCGGCGATGCCCTAGTATTCGAAGACCGAGTTCGGGCGCTATCCACGCCTTGGCCGGACAATGCCGGTTCCTCGCTCTAAGCGGCATAAGTCTTTAGGGACCCGAAAAAACCTCTCGAACAGCGACCGGCTCTCGCCCTATCATGACGGTCAGTTTTAGCTTTCTCCACTGAGGTGCTCAACCCAGCTCAACCGGGCACAATCGCAGTGGTTCTCCGGTGCTACCTTAGCCGATATAACGGAACGTAAGGTACCAAAACACGGAGCCGGCAAACCCAACTATTGACCCAAGACATGATTCGAGCCGATGCATATAATGCTATAAGTTCGGGTGCCGACTTGTGAAAGTGTTCGACTTGTCACACCATGTTTTTGGGGTACATAAGCCCCTGGTGTATTCGCCGTACCAAAGTGTACGGGTGCAACATGTCATGAAATGAACATATATATAGATAAAGAAAAGAGTGCAATAATAGGCAAAAGCTATGTATTGGTTATTAAAAAGAAACTGCAAATAAAAGCAGAACGATACAAATTGTGCGATAAGCAAGGGATGGGACTATTCAACATGTCCCCCTCCAGGGGTAAGCTGCGGGATGGTATGTAAAACAGGTATAATGCTCGTAGTAGAGACCACCTGGACACTCGACGTAGCTTTCTGTTTCCCTGGCTGTTGCATCGTGAGTTCGGCGCGAATGCCGGACAGGGCTTCTGGAGAACAGAGTCCTGAAAGTAAGAAAAAGAAAAAGAAAAAGAATGACACAATCGGGAGCCCCTGGTGCGGTTGAGCCGCATTCTGGGCGTGCCGTGGTCGTGCCCCTCCCCTTATGCCCATGGTATCTCCAGAGCATAGTTATGTACGCGTAGTACTGGCTTCGCAATTTCGCGAGGGCTGGGGTTGGGGCCGGATTGCTACGCGTGCTTGGATCGTGCCAGGCGGTCTTGTTGTAGGTTACTCCGAGCGCGCTTGACAGTGTCCGGACGTTTAGTGGCCGGACTCGAGAATTTGCTGTGAGAGGCTGCCTTGCGCCTCCGCCGCGAGGGCCGGCGTATGCTCCTCCGTTCAGAGAGAGCGTTCGGTGTTTCCATTGACCGTGATTACTCCTCGAGGGCCTGGCATCTTGAGCTTGAGGTATGCGTACTGTGGCACCGCATTGAACTTTGCAAATGCGGTTCGTCCGAAAGCGAAGGCGTGATAGCCGCTGCGAACGGGACTATGTCGAAGATTAACTCTTCGCTCGAAGTTATCCGGGGATCCGAAGACCACTTCGAGTGTAACTGAGCCTGTACAACTGGCCTCTACACCTGGTATGACGCCTTTAAAGGTCATCTTTGTGGGTTTAATCCTTGAGGGGTCTATGCCCATTTTGCGCAGTGTATCCTGATAAAGCAGGTTCAGGCTGCTACCGCCGTCCATAAGGACTCTGGTGAGGTGAAATCCGTCAATAATTGGGTCAAGAACCAATGCGGCGAAACCGCCGTGGCGGATGCTAGTGGGTGGTCCTTCGATCGAAGGTGATCGGGCAGGAAGACCATGGGTTGAACTTCGGGGCGACTGGCTCCATCGCATATACGTCCCTTAGTGCACGCTTCCGCTCCCTTTTGGGTATGTGGGTTGCGTATATCATGTTCACCGTCCGCACTTGTGTGGGAAAGCCCTTTTGTCCTCTATTGTTCGGCGGCCGGGGCTCTTCCTCGTCATCGCTATGCAGCCCTTGTCGTTGTTTTCGCGCTTAGCTTTCCTGCTTGCTTGAACACCCAACAATCCTGTTGGTGTGGTTGGTTTTCGGGTGCCATGTATCCGCACAAGCGATCGAGTATTCGGTCCAAGTTGGGCGGCCCTGGTATTTCTTTTGAATGGCTTCTTCCGCGACCGGTTTAGAGCCTCTGAATCCAGCATTGACTGCCGTATCTTCAGCATTATCGCCGTTAATGCGGCGTTTGTTCTTGTTGCGACGCGACCTGCCATTGCTGTCCTTGGTATCGGAACTACCAGAGTGTTTGGCCAAGTTGTTGCTTCGAGCTAGCCAGCTGTCCTCTCCCGCGCAAAAGCGGGTCATGAGTGTTGTGAGGGCTGCCATGGATTTCGGCTTTTCCTGTCCTAGGTGCCGGGCTAGCCATTCGTCGCAGATGTTGTTTTTGAAGGCTGCTAGCGCCTCTGCATCCGGACAGTCGACGATCTGATTTTTCTTTGTTAGGAACCGTGTCCAGAATTGTCTGGCCAATTCTTCTGGCTGCTGAATTATGTGGCTAATGTCATCGGCGTCTGGTGGTCGCACATATGTGCCCTGGAAGTTATCAAGGAATGCGGCTTCCAGGTCCTCCCAACAACCTATTGATTCTGCTGGCAAGCTGTTAAGCCAATGCCGAGTTGGTCCTTTAAGCTTGAGTGGGAGGTATTTTATGGCATGTAGATCATCACTGCGGGCCATATGGATATGGAGGAGATAGTCCTCGATCCAGACTGCAGGATCTGTGGTACCATCGTATGATTCGATGTTTACGGGTTTGAAGCCCTCAGGGATTTGATGATCCATTACTTCATCTGTGAAGCATAGTGGGTGTGCGGCGCCTCTGTATTGGGCTCTATCACGACATAGCTCATATGTGCTTTGTCTAATGTGTTCGGCCCGGCCGGATTTGTTGTATCCGGCGTGATGGTTATCATCACGTGTCGTGGGGCGCCCACGCGATCCGTAGATCGATCTTGTATGTTTTGCCTTATCCTCCAATATATCTCGCAAGTCCGGCGCGTTTTCCCGTGCCTTGGTACTTTTTAGGCGGCGTCGGGGTGCGGCTTGAACGGAGGGTCTAGAGGCCTCTCTGTCGCGGCCACGGGGTGGCCGGTCGGCCGCATCATGCGCTGGTGATGTGGGTGCTTCCTCCTATGATCGAAGCAACGGCCAGCGTTTGGGGTAGCTTTTGGAGGGGCGTTCGAGTTCATGCTCTTCGGCTGCAAGGACTTCAGTCCATTTGTCAGCTAGCAGGTCTTGGTCAGCTCTATGTTGCTGCTGCTTTTTCTTGAGGCTGCTTGCCGTGGCCATAAGCCTGCCTTTGAAACACACCTGTTCAGCGGGTCTTGCTTCTTCCTCCTCCTGCGCTGAATCCTGCTGGAGGGGGTTGTCTTCGGCACTGTCCGGGGTGTTATTATCTCCCGTGCCGGAATCACCATTTTTGCTGTGGCGGGATTTAGAGCGGCGCCGCTGACGTCGGCGCTTGGGTTGTTTCTTGGAGGGGTCATCCTCCGTTGTTCCATCGCCATTCCCATCTTTTGGGATGTCCACCATGTATATGTAATATGACGAGGTGGTCTTCCAGTGCCCTGTAGGCGCTGGGTCTTGGTCGTCTCCAGCATCGTCGTCCATACCGTCGATGTCTTCGGAGTCGTAGTCGAGCATGTCGGTTAAATCATCGACAGTGGCTACAAAGTGGGTGGTGGGTGGGTGTTGAATTTCTTCGTTGTCCGCATCCCAACCTTCCTGACCGTAGTCCGGCCAGGGCTCTCCGGATAAAGAGAGAGACTTTAGTGAATTCAGGATGTCACCAAAGGGCGAGCGCTGAAAGATGTCCGCGGCAGTGAACTCCATGACCGGCGCCCAATCGGATTCGATTGGCAGGGGCGCGGAGAGTTCAGAGTTCGACAAGGAGTCCGGCACCTTGGAGTCACGGTCTTCGCAAAGGACAGGGATTGTGTTCGGCTCAATCGCCGTAGAGATTTCAGCCCCCGAGGTGGTGTCCAACCAACCATCCTCGATCGGCGAGATCGGCTCTGAATCAATGTTCGGAGCGGACACTAGTGCGGCCTCCAGGACACTGTTCGGCGGCAGAGTTAGATCATGCCCATCGAGATAGTGCGGCGCGCTTGGCTGCGGCTCGAATCCATCGAAGATCAAGTCTCCGCGGATGTCGGCCGTGTAGTTTAAACTTCCAAACCTGACCTGATGGCCAGGGGCATAGCTTTCGATCTGCTCCAGATGGCCTAGCGAATTGGCCCGCAGTGCAAAGCCGCCGAATATGAAGATCTGTCCGGGGAGAAAAGTCTCACCCTGGACTGCGTCGTTGTTGATGATCGAAGGAGCCATCGGGCCTATCGGTGACGACACAGAGGAACTCTCAATGAAAGCACCAATGTCGGTGTCAAACCGCGGATCTCGGTAGGGGGTCCCGAACTGTGCGTCTAGGCGGATGGTAACAGGAGACAAGGGACACGATGTTTTTACCCAGGTTCGGGCCCTCTTGATGGAGGTAATACCCTACTCCTGCTTGATTAATATTGATGATATGGGTAGTACAAGAGTAGATCTACCACGAGATCGAGAGAGGCTAAACCCTAGAAGCTAGCCTATGGTATTATTGTTGTTCGTCCTACGGACTAAAACCCTCCGGTTTATATAGACACCGGATAGGGTTAGGGTTGCACAGAGTCGGTTACAATGGTAGGAGATCTACATATCCGTATCGCCAAGCTTGCCTTCCACGCCAAGGAAAGTCCCATCCGGACACGGGACGGAGTCTTCAATCTTGTATCTTCATAGTCCAGGAGTCCGGCCGAAGATGATAGTTCGGCTATCCGGACACCCCCTAGTCCAGCACTCCCTCAGTGAGGATTCAGATGATGATGAGAACCCACTTGATGAAGCCCTCTATGCCCAAAGACTGAGGCTGGGCGGCGAGGAAACATGCAACCTCTGGGACATGCTTCCGCTACGTGAAGACTACGTCGGGATGCCATTCGTGACCCACCTCACAAGGACGAATGTTAAATAGCATCTCATGGTATGTTACTTAGTGTGGTAATTACATGATATGCATGCTTAATTAGTGTAGTAGTTGATATGATATGCATGTTGTAGTACTATGATGATATGCCTAGTGTAGAATTCATTTAGTGCATAATTTTATGGTATGCATGTGTTGTAGTAATGTGATATATGCTTATGTAGTGTAGTAATATGCGATGATATGCTCAGTGTACGTAGTAAGGAAATTAAGTTGTGCTTAATTATTGTAGTAAATTGATGATTAGTGTGTAGTGTAGTGATGTGATGATATATATGCTCAGTGTTGAATCCAATGATATATGTGTCTTGAAGTGTATGCTTTGTTGATAATTGCACATGACACGCGCACATATCATATCAACTATTTCAGAAATTACCTAAGAGGTTTCTGTTAGCTGTGGCATCGAGTCGGATGAAGAAGGCATGGCTGTTGGACTACGCCTTACCAGAACGGGCTCCATCACCACATGTGCTTATGCAGTGGACACGGACGGTTGCACTATCTTCAACCGGGCGGGGTGGAAGAAGTTCCTTCATGGCAAGAATATTCGGGTAGGTCAGGGCATCCTACTCACTGTTGCGAAAACCCGTCGCCATGACTTGAGGATGATGGTCACCATCAACCTCATTTAGAACTGGTTGGGCCATGTTTCGATGTGAAATGAACTTGTTATGTTAGCTCTCGTTTCCGAGTACTTGTCGTGTATTACCGTACCTATCTATATATATCTAGGTTCAGTAAATGGGCCATGTATCCATGTGAAATGAACTTGTTATGTTTGGGGCTTGTTTTGCTGTTGCCCCAGCGATTATTTGAGACTTCCTTGAACTTGAATCTGTCTTGACTTGTTGTTGGATGCTTGGAGCTGTTGCTTTATAATATAAAGCTGGGGGGACCCTTTTTCGTAGGTTCAGTAAATGGAGTTTAGCTCTAATTGTATTAATTGTTTTCTTTTCCATACAATTCTAAACCAAAACTACACAGGGCACAACCTTCTGTGATTAGTTCCTTTGATAACTAGTATTGAAGAGCAGTGATACGTCTCCAACGTATCTATAATTTATGAAGTATTCATGCTATTATATTATCCATCTTGGATGTTTTATGGGCTTTACTATGCACTTCTATATTATTTTTGGGACTAACCTATTGACCCAAGGCCTAGTGCTAGTTCCTGTTTTTCCCCTTGTTTTAGTGTGTCAAAGAAAAGGAATATCAAATGGAGTCGAAACGGAATGAAACCTTCTGGAAAAGTTATTTTTGGAAGGAAAGCTACCCGATAGACTTGGAGTGCACGTCAGGAAAGAAACGAGGGAGCCACGAGGTAGGGGGGCGCGCCCACCCCCCTAGGGCGCGCCCTCCACCCTCATGGGCCCCTCGTGGCTCCCCTGGCGTACTTCTTCCGCCTATATATATCCATATACCCTAAAACAATTGGGGAATAGAATAGATCGGGAGTTCCACCGCCGCAAATCTCTGTAGCCACCAAAAGTCAATCGGGACCATGTTCCGGCACCCTGCCGGAGGGGGGAACCCTCACCGGTGGCCATCTTCATCATCCCGGCACTCTCCATGACGAGGAGGGAGTAGTTTACCCTCGGGGCTGAGGGTATGTACCAGTAGCTATGTGTTTGATCTCTCTCTCTCTCTCTCTCTCTCTCTCTCGTGTTCTTGATTTGGCACGATCTTGATGTATCGCGAGCTTTGCTATTATAGTTGGATCTTATGTTTCTCCTCCCCCTCTACTCTCTTGTAATGGATTGAGTTTTCCCTTTGAAGTTATCTTATCGGATTGAGTCTTTAAAGATTTGAGAACACTTGATGTATGTCTTGCCGTGCGTATTTGTGGTGACAATGGGATATAACGTGATTCACTTGATGTATGTTTTGGTGATCAACTTGCGGGTTCCTCCCATGAACCTATGCATAGGGGTTGGCACACGTTTTCGTCGTGATTCTCCGGTAGAAACTTTGGGGCACTCTTTGAGGTTCTATGTGTTGGTTGAATAGATGAATCTGAGATTGTGTGATGCATATCGTATAATCATACCCACGGATACTTGAGGTGACATGGGAGTATCTAGGTGACATTAGGGTGTTGGTTGATTTGTGTCTTAAGGTGTTATTCTAGTACGAACTCTAGGGCTGTTTGTGACACTTATAGGAATAGCCCAACAGATTGATTGGAAAGAATAACTTTGAGGTGGTTTCGTACCCTACCATAATCTCTTCGTTTGTTCTCCGCTATTAGTGACTTTGGAGTGACTCTTTGTTGCATGTTGAGGGATAGTTATATGATCCAATTATGTTATTATTGTTGAGAGAACTTGCACTAGTGAAAGTATGAACCCTAGGCCTTGTTTCCTAGCATTGCAATACCGTTTACGCTCACTTTTACCACTTGTTACCTTGCTGTTTTATATTTTCAGATTACAAAACCTATATCTACCATCCATATTGCACTTTTATCACCATCTCTTCGCCGAACTAGTGCACCTATACAATTTACCATTGTATTGGGTGTGTTGGGGACACAAGAGACTCTTTGTTATTTGGTTGCAGGGTTGCTTGAGAGAGACCATCTTCATCCTACGCCCCCCACGGATTGATAAACCTTAGGTCATCCACTTGAGCGAAATTTGCTACTGTCCTACAAACCTCTGCACTAGGAGGCCCAACAACGTCTACAAGAAGAAGGTTGTGTAGTAGACATCAAGCTATTTTCTGGCGCCGTTGCCGGGGAGGTGAGTGCTTGAATGTATATCTTTAGATCTTGCAATCTAATCTTTTTGTTTCTTGTTTTAGCACTAGTTTAGTTTATCAAAGAGAACTACAAAAAAATGGAATTGAGTTTGTCTCATACGCTTCATCTTTTTAATGTCTTTCGGGAAAATGATGGGAAGGAAAATTGTGCTCAAGTACTAGAAGAAGAATTACATAGAATGCTTGGCATAAAATATGTGAATGATGAGCATGATTGCAATGTTGTTAGTATGAATTCTTTGAATACCCATGATGCTAATGATATGCAAAGCCACAAGCTTGGGGAAGCTATGTTTGATGAAGATGATATTTTTTGTCCCCCAAACTTTGATGAGAAAATTCACTATGATGGAAGCATGCCTCCTATTTATGATGATTATTGTGATGACACGTATGCTATAAAGAATAATGATAACCATGAAACTTGTCATCTTGATCTTTATTTTCAATCACATGATAGTTATTTTGTTGAGTTTGCTCCCACTACTATTGAAGAGAAGAATTTTGCTTATGTGGAGAGTAGTAAAATTTCTATGCAAGTAGATCATGAAAAGAATGCTTTAGGTGCTGGCTATATTGTTTAATTCATTCATTATGCTACTGAAAATTATTATGAGGGAGGAATATATGCTTGTAGGGATTGCAATAATATCAAGCTTCCTCTCTATGTGTTGAAAATCTTGAAGATATGCTTGTTTTGCCTTCTTATGCTAGTTGATTCTTGTTCGCATAAGTTGTTTTCTCACAAAATCCCTATGCATAGGAAGTGGGTTAGACTTAAATGTGCTAGTAATGTTCTTATTGATGCTCTCTTTATGTTTCAATTCTTATCTTTTATGTGAGCATCATTGAAATCGTCATGCCTAGCTAGGGGCGTTAAACGTTAGCGCTTGTTGGGAGGCAACCCAATTTTGTTTTAGTTTCTTGATTTTTGGTTATGTTTAGGAATAAATAATACATCTAGCTTCTGTTTAGATGTGGTTTTGTGTTTTAGTTAGTGTTTGTGCCAAGTAGAACCTTTGGGAAGACTTGGGTGAAGTCTTTATGATCATGCTGTAAAAAACAGAAACTTTAGCGCTCACGAGATTTGCTTCAACTTTTTACTGGAGAGTGATATTTAGTTGATTCTTTTTGCAGATTATTACTAGACAAATTCCTCAGGTCCACCAATTTATTTTAGAATTTTTGGAGTTCCAGAAGTTTGCGTTAGTTACAGATTACTACAGACTGTTCTGTTTTTGACAGATTCTGTTTCCCATGTGTTGTTTGCTTATTTTGATGAATCTATGGCTAGTAAAATAGTTTACAAATCATAGAGAAGTTGGAATACAGTAGATTTAACACCAATACAAATAAATAATGAGTTCATTACAGTACCTTGAAGTGGTGTTTTGTTTTCTTTCGCTAACGGAGCTCACAAGTTTTCTGTTAAGTTTTGTGTTGTGAAGTTTTCAAGTTTTGGGTAAAGATTCGATGGACTATGGAATAAGGAGTGGCAAGAGCCTAAGCTTGGGGATGCCCAATGCACCCCCAATGTAATATTCAAGGACAACCAAGATGCTAAGCTTGGGGATGCCCCGGATGGCATCCCCTCTTTCGTCTTCGTTCATCGGTAACTTTACTTGGAGCTATATTTTTATTCACCACATGATATGTGTTTTGCTTGGAGCGTCATTTTATTTTCTTTAGCTTTGCTTGCTGTCTGAATAAAATACCAAGATATGAAATTCTTAAATGAGAGAGAGTCCTCACATAGCTACATAATTATTTAACTACTCATTGATCTTCACTTATATCTTTTTGGAGTAGTTTGTCATTTACTCGTGTGCTTCACTTATATCCTATGAGTAAATGGTTGAATGGTTTGAATGTCATAAATCTGAAATTATATATGTTTCATATGCCTTTCCCATGGGGAGTAATGACTTCATATATAAGAAGTAGAGGTGGTAAATTTATTGAAGGTTAGCAAACTTTGTATTGGTCACTTGAACAATTCATGAAAGAATATTGAAGGAAGAGAGATTTCACATATAAATATACTATCTTGGACATCTTCTATGATTGTGAACCCCATTAATTATTTTCAAACCTGAGCAAATTAGTTGAAGTTGGACAAGAAGACAACATAATGAGTTATGCTTGGGTATATTTGTATAAGTTATATTGTTTTGGATCCTCTAACATGTGGTGCTTGCTATTTAGAATCCTTTGCTAGCCAAAATATCTGTACTAAGCGGGAATACTGCTTGTGCATCCAAATTCCTTGAACCAAGTTTCTTCCATGAGTGTCCACCATATCTACCTATATGCGGTATTTACCTGTCGTTCCAAGTAAATTTGCATGTGCCAAACTCTAAACCTTCAAATAATAATTTGTTTTGTATGCCCGAATCGCTGATGTAGCGACTACGGGTTAGCAGTATCTTCCATGCTAGGTGGGTTATTCTCACGATGAGTGGACTCTGCTCATCATTCACGAGAAAATGGCCGGTAACTGGGATGCCCAGTCCCATGATCAAAAGATAGAAATCAAATAAAAAATAATTGCAAACAAACCCCCCCCCCCAGGTTTGATGTTAGTTGGAGGCACCCGTTGTTTCGGGCAAGCCATGGATTGATGATTGTTGGTGGAGGGGGAGTAAAAATATTTACCTTTCTGTTTGGGAACCGCCTATAATGTATGTAGTATGGAAGATATTGGGAACTCTTGGTCGTTATGTTGACAATGAAAGCATACCTCTCAAAATTATTTTCATCTCTGTTTTGCTTGAGCTCGCACCTCTGCAAATCCTCGCTTCCATCTGCGAAGGGCCTATCTTTTACTTTTATGCAAGAGTCAGTAGTATTCCCTCTCATTCCAACCTACTCTTTAGTTGTCAAGCATCATGTGATGGAAAGATCTAGGCATATATGGCCATTCAAATATATTTGAGCATGAAGTATTACTGTTGACATTACCCTTGAGGTAAAAGGTTGGGAGGTGAAACATTAAGCCCCTATCTTTCTCTGTGTTCGATGAATACTATTTGTTCTAAAAATATGCTTTGAGTGGTAGCAATCATGGAAGACTATATGATAGTTGAGTATGTGGGATTTGCTAAATCAAAGCTCTGACATAGATTCTTCCTGAAAATAAGATGAATTGCAATTGTTTGATGACTGAGAACATAGTTTGTTAGTTTTCAAGAAAGTTTATGATCTATACTTTAACATGTGAATAGCTTGTTACTTGATCATGCAAGTTCTATGAGTTGAGCTACTGTTATGACATATGATGATGCTAGAAAAGGTGATTGAAATTATCATTGATCAAACTTATGCACCCGCTAGCATTCACACTTCATAAATTATTTCTTTTATCATTTACCTACTCGAGGACGAGCAGGAATTAAGCTTGGGGATGCTGATACGTCTCCAACGTATCTATAATTTATGAATTATTCATGCTATTATATTATCCATCTTGGATGTTTTATGGGCTTTACTATGCACTTTTATATTATTTTTGGGACTAACCTATTGACCCAAGGCCCAGTGCCAGTTCCTGGTTTTTCCCTTGTTTCAGTGTTTCGAAGAAAAGGAATATCAAATGGAGTCGAAATGGAATGAAACCTTCTTGAGAAGTTATTTTTGGAAGGAAAGCTACTCGATAGACTTGGAGTGCACGTCAGGAAAGAAACGAGGGAGCCACGAGGTAGGGGGGCGCGCCCTCCACCCTCGTGGGCCCCTCGTGGCTCCCCTCACATACTTCTTCCACCTATATATATATCCATATACCCTAAAATGATCGGAGAACAGAATAGATCGGGAGTTCCGCCGCCGCAAGTTTCTGTAGCCACCAAAAGTCAATCGGGACCATGTTCCGACACCCTGCCGGAGGGGGGACCCTCACCGGTTGCCATCTTCATCATCCCGGCGCTCTCCATGACGAGGAGGGAGTAGTTTACCCTCGGGGCTGAGGGTATGTACCAGTAGCTATGTGTTTGATCTCTCTCTCTCTCTCTCTCTCTCTCTCGTGTTCTTGATTTGGCACGATCTTGATGTATCGCGAGCTTTGCTATTATAGTTGGATCTTATGTTTCTCCTCCCCCTCTACTCTCTTGTAATGGATTGAGTTTTCCCTTTGAAGTTATCTTATCGGATTGTGTCTTTAAAGATTTGAGAACACTTGATGTATGTCTTGCCGTGCGTATCTGTGGTGACAATGGGATATCACGTGATTCACTTGATGTATGTTTTGGTGATCAACTTGCGGGTTCCGCCCATGAACCTATGCATAGGGGTTGTCACACGTTTTCGTCGTGATTCTCTGGTAGATACTTTGGGGCACTCTTTGAGGTTCTATGTGTTGGTTGAATAGATGAATCTGAGATTGTGTGATGCATATCGTATAATCATACCCACAGATACTTGAGGTGACATTGGAGTATCTAGGTGACATTAGGTTTTTGGTTGATTTGTGTCTTAAGGTGTTATTCTAGTACGAACTCTAGGGCTGTTTGTGACACTTATAGGAAATAGCCCAACAGATTGATTGGAAATAATAACTTTGAGGTGGTTTCGTACCCTACCATAATCTCTTTGTTTGTTCTCCGCTATTAGTGACTTTGGAGTGACTCTTTGTTGCATGTTGAGGGATAGTTATATGATCCAATTATGTTATTATTGTTGATAGAACTTGCACTAGTGAAAGTATGAACCCTAGGCTTGTTTCCTAGCATTGCAATACTGTTTACGCTCACTTTTACCACTTGTTACCTTGCTGTTTTTATATTTTCAGATTACAAAAACCTATATCTACCATCCATATTGCACTTGTATCACCATCTCTTCACCGAACTAGTGCACCTGTACAATTTACCATTGTATTGGGTGTGTTGGGGACACAAGAGACTCTTTGTTATTTGGTTGCAGGTTTGCTTGAGAGAGACCATCTTCATCCTACGCCTCCCACGGATTGATAAACCTTAGGTCATCCACTTGAGGGAAATTTGCTACTGTCCTACAAAACTCTGCACTTGGAGGCCCAACAACGTCTACAAGAAGAAGGTTGTGTAGTAGACATCAAGCAGCCACAGAGTTCCATTCACAATTTACTTGAATTTTTATTTTGATGGATAAACAAAATAGGAAGCTAGAAAACTTATTTAATGAGAAGCAAACTATGTACTTGATGACATAAGCAAACTTGTTCAACCCTGACAAACACGACATAAACAAACTGGTTCAACTCTGACACACATGACATAAGAAAGTTGGTTTAACCTAAGAAAAGCAAACTACAAATTTCAAACAACAAGATAAAGGACAAGCACAAGCGCAAGCAACACGAAGGCAGACTTTGATGTCTCCTCATCCCGCATAGTGGCAGTGGAAGAAGGGGTCCTCTTCCTGCTCCTGCTCTTTTGAAATTTCTAGACCTGTTTTGATGTTGTCGATTATCTTCCACAACTTGCAGGTGGCGTACGCATCTATTGATGTGTACTCGATGAGGTAATCTGGCAGTGGTCTGACCCCCCATAGTTTATGGTCTTCCTTCTTGTCGATCTTCTTCTTCATCTTGTTGTAGAATGGGTGGATGACGTTGGCTACAACATCAGCCAAGGAGTTGTACTCTTTTCCGGTGTATGGAACTCTCCAGTTGCGCTGAATGTCGATGTGCTTGTTGGGGTTTATCTCCAAACTAGCCATCTTCAGCTTGTCCTTGTCACCTTGAATGCTAAAACCGGCAAAGGTGAACAACTTCTCCTCATGTAGGAGCTCTTTGAGGCACTTTGGCCTGCTAGGGGAGAGACAAGTGATGAATACATGGAGTAGTAGTGTTTGTTTTTCAAGATTTAATTATTCTTTTTACAAGTGATGAATACATGGAGTAGATGCTTATACAGTATAAGTCATGGATGAATGTAGTTTACACAAAGTTCTGAAATTAAAATCAAGTACACCATCTTATTTTTCTTTTTGGAATATATAGTTGAGTCAATGATCTATTTGCTTTCTTAGTGCCAATTTAGTTTTATTTTTTTGAATAAAATAACATATACCTCTTCTTCACCAAGTTCTTAAGTTTTTTTGGTGGTGAAAATAACACCAGACCAAGTTGAGAAACTACTTCACTACATCAAGGTCAGAAACTACACTAGTGAATCAAGATCAGAAACTACACTGGTATATCTAGTTCACAAATTAATATTGTGCAACAATTTCAGATACTAATCAAGTGCATCAGGTTCAAAATATATTCTAGTGCATGTACTTTGAGGAACTGCACTAGTGCATCCACTTTCACAAAATACACTAGTACATCTAGTTGGGAACTAGTCTAATGAAATTTCGAGGGAGCAGTATTGATGAATAGAAGAGGGTGAATGAGTAGGATTTTTCACCATTTTGTGGCCGCGGCGATGTGGTACATGTTGGGGAACATAGTAATTTCAAAAAAATTCCTACGCACACGCAAGATCATGGTGATGCATAGCAACGAGAGGGGAGAGTGTGTCCATGTACCATCATAGACCGAAAGCGGAAGCGTTATATCAACGCGGTTGATGTAGTCGTACGTCTTCACGGCCCGACCGATCAAGCACCGAAACTACGGCACCTCCGAGTTTTAGCACACGTTCAGCTTGATGACGATCCCCGGACTCCGATCCAGCAAAGTTGTAACATCCCAAAATTCTAAATTTTGGAATGTTATAATAAATAGATAGATTTGATTGTTGCTTGATTGTTGTGTGATTGATTGAGTGAAATTCGAAACTTTTTGAAAGTTAAATGTGAGGGAATAAAAGGACTTTCCCAAACTTTCATTTTGCATTTTATGATCTTCGGGAATTCAAATTCTTTTCATCACAAAACCCTGGAGAGAAGATGACATGACTTCTTCCATTTATTTAAATGACAAGGGTGTTGAAAATATTTGAATTTCATTTGAGAATATTTCCAATTCTGAAACTTTATGCAACTCAATGATTTTCACGAGCGAAGATAAAATGACTTCTTCAAAACATATGAAATACGAGTTGGGAGTTTAAAAGAATTAAATTCAAAGTTCTTTTGAATTTAATTCCAATTTGGAGTTATTTGAGTTTTATTCAAATTATTTTTCTCCAAAAACAAAATATATGGAAAATAGGGTAACATGATTCCCTACATCGAAAATTGAGAGAAATTAATTTGAAGTCATTTTGGTATTTTAAAATGATTTTTATTGGATTTTATTGGACCAGAGTAATGTGTGAATTATTAGAATTTTTGTGGATTTTATTTGAAGCTAAAATAATGTTCATCATGTAGGAAATCTTTTTCTGAAAATTTTGACATATTATATGCCTATATAATATTTTTTATTTATTTGGTTTTTATTATTTTATTTTGTCTCTGTTAAAAAGTTCTCCACGACTGGGCGGCCCACCAACCGGACAGCCACAGCCCACCATGTCCCGTCCGCCCACGCGCCTCGTCCCGAGCTCCCAAGCGGGACTCACCACCGCCCGGCCACCACCGACTTGGCCGTCGTGCTGTCCCGGCCTCCTCTTTCCCTCCTCCAAGCAGCGCCTCCCCCCCCTTAAATACCGGGCCCGCCCCGTTTTCCCTCTCTCTCCTCGCCTCGCTCGTCGCCCCCGCCCAAATCGCCGCCACGGCGAGATCCACCAGGCCGCCGCCAAGCCGCCACCCGCCGCCCATGCCCACCGCCGTTGCCACCACCTCACCTCCGCCCAGCTCCGCCCCTCTCCGTGCGCCTCGCCGTCTCTCCGACGACGAGCCGCCTCTGAGCCCAGCGCCCGCCCGGACTCGCCGAGTCAACCGCCACCGCCACCGCGGTTTCCCCACTCCGAACCGGTACAACCCCGAAAAAAAAACCGATCCGGTTTTCTTTCAATCTCGGTTTTATTATAAAAGCCCGGCTTTGTTTTAATCTAGTTATTCAGAGAGCGTTCGCTGGTTAGAGTTAGAAAGCGAACGTTCGCTATTTAGATTTTTCCTTTTTATTTTAGATTTCGGCCAGGGACCCATCCGTGAATATTTTTCTTTACAGATTAGCCCCTGATTTTCAAACCCTCATAACTTTTTACTCGTTAGTCCAAATCCAACGAAACCAACGCCCACTTCTTCGTTATGATCCCTCTATCCAAGAATCCAACTCAAACATGTTTTTGAAAGTTTAAAATTTGAATTAGATCAGATTTGAATTCAAACTTCGCTTGATCATAACTTGAGTTTCAGAATCCGATTTAGTTGATTCTTTTTGCAAATTGAAGCTCTTGACCTAAACTTTCTGATAAGGCCAAATTCACATAGTTTTGGTACTGTTAGAAATTGTTTTATGCTGCAAGAGTTATTTGTTTGGTTTTGTTGTTTTTCGAGTTGTTCTCTTCGTTCTTTCCGATCTTTTGAGTGATTGCTTATGTGTGGTTACTATTGCTTGATTACGATAGATTGACCGGAGTGTGACGAGTAGAACTATCAAGAGTTTTGAGTGCGAATCATCTTCATCAACATTGCAGGCAAGTAACACTTTGATCATACCTCTTCTCATACCCAGTTTTTATGCATTAGATCTATCCTCAAACATTGCATGATTAGGATCTAATTAAATTGTGGGATGGGAAGTAGATTGAGTAGTACCTATTACTTGTTTTATTATCAAACCCTTGGGAGTTACTTCTCGTTACGCCGATGAGCGTGGATTGGGTGAGAGTATCTATGACAATTTGTGAGATTGTTATTTAATGGTTTATTTAAGGTGGCAACTTAAACACACATCTGGGTGGATTGAGGCACCTGGTTTCTATCAGGATTTGCCTGTATTTCTTCGGACCGCCACCCAGGCTCAAAGGGATCATAAGATCATTCATGCTAGTAACTTCCGTGTGCAGCCACAAGCCATTATGGGCTCTGGCATAGTTGATTATGTTGTGCGAACTCTTACGGGTAGACTAGCAGATGTAGGGGTTGTAGGTTGGTACGGTCTACCCACAAGTAAGGTGCTAGCGCTTTTGAAAGACTATGTCTCGGTCATCCGCCTCTCAAACACCATGTAGTGCGAGAAACCAAACAGAGGCGATCGAGTCTTGTGGGGAAAAGTGCGCAAACCTCTGCAGAGTGTATAAACTAATCATGATTAGCCGTGTCCTCGGTTATGGACATCTTGAGTATCTAGTTCTTGGATTATCATGTTGATCTCATCACGTTACTCTAAATAATTTGTTTGGGTTTAATGAGTACTTTTAATTGGGATTGAGAATGCTGTCAACCATTCTCAATGTTTAACAACCACCATGATAGTTAAATAAATTTATTCCTTTGCGGTAGGGAAAATTGGCTTTATGCAAAACTCAGAATCAGAGAGCTTTCCACCAGCCAGATATGCATGTAGTATAGGCTTATTCTTTCATTACTCTCTATGTGTTACATTGCCAGCATATTCCACGTGCTGACCCGTTTTCGGGCTGCAACTTTTCATGTTGCAGACTTTTCAAATGACGAGTAAGTGATACGTTATGGTTACGATTTCCTATACTCAACTTTGTCGTTGGTGTTGATGGGAATCCACAACCTTGTTGCTTCCGCTATATTTGGATTGAGGTAATAGTATTTACGTTACTTTATACATGTGATTTACCTCTGTTATAAATCCTCGAGTACTGTGTGTGTCAGCATACCGATCCAGGGATGACACATAAGCACGGAGACTTGACCCATTCGGATCGGGCCGCTACAAGATGGTATCAGAGCACATGTTGACTGTAGGACGTGACCCTAGAAACTGACAAGCCCATAGGAAAGATTTTTCTCTACAACTTCATTTTCAAAAATATTTTTTATCTCTCTTCTCTTCTGAGTTTATTCAAATATTCCCTTTTAGTGAGACCATACCCCTTTTCCCCTTTTGACCACTCGAAGTTTCGACTGATGAGACCACTCCAAGGAGAAAAGATATCGGACAACTAAGACCAATGGGAATGAAGAGGATTTTACCGTGTAAATGGAAACTACAACTGTTGAAGACTCCGAAGACTAGGAGAATTTGAAGGCTTTCAAGAATTTCCAGATTTAGTATGACCTAGGAAGGCTACCCTTATGGAACCTGGCAGACTATGGAAGCTGTCAATACCCGAGATCAAGGTGTATTGGAGAAAGACCGGAACATGGAGCATTAGAACTCAAAGTTTTGGTTAAGAAAACCCTAAGGCAGGAGATATCAACCATGGAATGATAGCTCATGACAATGACAAGAGAAGAAACACGCTATCCATGATGTTATCGCTCGCTTATGCTATTGTCACCGTGCTGAGTTAAGCATGCATATGCATGGAAGGATTGGATGGTAGAAGGCTGATGGAGCACCTATCAGTAAGAGGTGAAGTTTAACCCTAGCTGATGTAACACCGGGATCTGGAGTATTACATCAATGATTTTAAGATGGACCTACAAAAAACAGTATTTGATAAGGAAGCGTTTCGTGAAGAACACAGGACCCAGAAGTTGAAAGTAGCCAAGCAGGAGGAGCTAAACCACGAGATACCGGAGATTCGTCAGGAATTGAAGGACAGTAGGACCATGGTTCATGCCAAGGATGTTGAAACCCAGAAGTTTGGAATGCAACTCCAGGACTATTAAAGGACGTCACAAGAGACTTCGTGTCAACAGAGATGAGCTGGCAAAAAGGACTTGAGAAGGACAAGCATGATCAGAAGAAGCCATCAGAGACATGAACAAGACTTGAAGAGTTTGGTGACGTTGAAGATTTATTGACCTTTAGAAGACCCAACCCCTGTTATATACCTACGTTAGATGCGATGATTGTGAGCTGTCATTTGTTTGATGTTTTTCCGACAGCCACAACAAAATCTGTCTTTTCAAAACTTTTGTTTGTATTGTGTGTATCCCTCTCTATCTCCCTTATCCCACCCCAATACCCCTCGACCCAATAGATGATGAATGGAGATGAGCTTGTATTTTCTGGACCGTTGAGTCAATTGGATACAGACCGATGGATTCAGAACATGGAGGATCACATGGAGAATAACCCTATAGCCAGAAAGGATATGGCCCAGCATGCTCTTCAATGTTTTGAAAGAGGTGCTGCTACTTGGTGGAGGATGTACCAAACCATCAATGGATGGCAAGGAGTAACCAGTTGGAAAGAATTTAAGTGGACTTTGTTAAAGTCTTGGCTAGTGTCCCAGAAATTGAGGCCTTATGGAAAGGATATGAAGAAACCTTGTGCATACAAGCTTTGTGGAGAAATAGGACACAACCATAAAGAAAACAAGGATGAATACCCTCATAAGAAGAGGATTACCAAAGGAGTTAGCCGAGGATCTCAGGGAACTTTAGTTGGAGATTGTTCCCAAAGGTTTTGTTGCAGCAATGGAAGTTCAGTCTACATTGTTGGGAAAGATCCGTGAAGGACAGGGGGATGACAAAGAGATTGCTGAGGTAAAAGAGAGAATGAGCCAAGGAAAGGCCAAAGGTTTTCGTAAGGATGAGAACGACACCTTATGGTACGAGGACCGTGTATATGTGCCTAATAATGCAGAGATCAGGAAGTTAATACTTCAGGAGGCTCATGACTCATCATACTCGATTCGCCCTGGAAACACCAAGATGTATTGGATTTGAAGAAGCGTTTCTGGTGGACTGGTATGAAGAAGGAGATTGCGGAGTATGTAGTCATAGGTGATGTATGCCAGAGAGTAAAGGCAGAGCATCAAAAGCCAGACGGATTACTATAGCCTATGTCGATACCCGAATGGAAGTGGGATAAGCTTGGCATGGATTTCATTACCGGATTTCCCAGAACCCAAACGGGATATGATTCTATCTGGGTAGTAGTTGACTCGCTTGACCAAAGTGGCTCATTTTATCCCAGTGAAAACCACCTATACAAGTGCGAAGATGGCCAAGATATATTTGACCAGGATCGTATGTCTGCATGGAGTTCCGAGGACCATCGTATCAGATAGAGGAACACAGTTTACCTCAAAGTTTTGGAATCAGCTGCACCAGACTTTGGGTAATAGGCTAGAGTTCAGTACAGCCTTTCATCCGCAGACAGATGGATAAATCGAGAGAACCAATCAGAATTTGGAAGACATGTTGAGAGCGTGTGCGCTAGATTATGGATCTAGTAATGATGATAATCTACCCTACGGGGAGTTCTCATACAACAACAGTTACCCAGCCAGTTTGAAGATGGCCCCTTTTTAAGCTTTGTAGGGAGAAGGAGCCAGACACCATTGATATGGGATGAAGTTGGAGACCGTCAGTTGTTTGGACCAAATGTGATCAAGGAGTCAGAAGAGAATGCTAAGTGGATTCGAGATAGACTGAAGGTAGCTCAGTCCAGGCAGAATATTTATGCATACTCAAAAACGCAAGGAGGTAGTCTATGAAATCGGAGACAGAGCATATCTTTGTGTGCCACCTCTGCGAGGAGTTAAACGATTTGGAGTTGAGGTAAAGTTAGCCCCGAGAATTGTAGGACCATACTGAGTTTTGGAGCGTATGGGAGAAGTTACCAACAAGTTGGAGTCACCCGAAGGACTGTCAGGAGTTCATGATGTGTATCACGTTTCCTAGTTGAAGAAGTGCCATGCAGAGATGGCCAATATTCCCCTGTAAGGACGCTTGACCCTGGAAAGGATAATGATGTTCCACGAAGTGGAGTATGGACTTCATAAGTATAAGTTTTTATCACGGAAGGTGGGATATCCCACGAGGATGAAGAGATGAATTACTATTGGGTATAAAGGAGGTGTGATGTTGGAAATATGGATCGATGGAAATTCCATGATGAGTCTGAGTAATCATGTTCTAGTTTGGTGCCAATAGAAGGAAGGAAGACAGTACAATTGGATGGATTTAAGTATGCCTGGAACTTGGATGTTGGGATAACGATCAGCTGCCCCGAGGATGAGTTCAAGGTTTACAAGTGATGAGATGGGCCATAGCCCACAGGCCCCAGGACTTGCCAAGAAGCAAGCACACTCTTGCTAAAGGAAAAACCCTGGAAGAAGTTACGATTTTATCGACCGACGATCTTATAGGAGTTTACGCAGAACCTGAGAGTTGTGAAGAAACGATAAATGTTTGTTTGGCTTGCAGAATCAATGGATTTTCCGAACTTGGTTCGTCGACAAGAGAAATTCTGCAATGCTTGTGAGGATGACCGAGTGTTAGAATGCGAGATTCGCTAAAGCATGTACAAGGTAATGATTTGGGTGCGGGATGGATTGATCACCATACCGACTTACTCTTATTATTCGTCTTGCTATATGGGATGGTAAATCTGAGTGACTTACCTCTAGTAGAGAGACGACGATCAAAACGTTGTTTGAACCTTAGAATGGTATAAGTATTTTCCCTTGTACACGGCAGCTGTTGCCAATCGTAGGATATATGGTGAGGTTCAACCCAGACCCGTTTTCTGCAGGAGAAACCGTAAATTGTTGACCACCATCAGATATCGATAGCTATTTAGTATTGGTGCCAGACCCGTCAGCTAAGAAGACCCAGTCTCGGAATAACCTTACCAAGAGTAAAGGACAAAAGAATTGAGGAAAAGGTTATGCCACTACCGGAAGAGCCCAGAGAAGGAATTATCCTTACGATCTGAGAAGACCGACACTGTCGACAATAAGGATGGCGTATATGAGTTTTGATGGAACCGTAACCATGCTTCTAAGGGTGGTAGCACCCGAGACCCCGGAGACGATCGATGGATTTTGAGAAGACCCCAAACCTAACCTATTTCTTTCTAGTTTCTCTGAATCTCGAGGACGAGATTCATTTTAAGGTGGTAGGTTTGTAACATCCCAAAATTCTAAATTTTGGAATGTTATAATAAATAGATAGATTTGATTGTTGCTTGATTGTTGTGTGATTGATTGAGTGAAATTCGAAACTTTTTGAAAGTTAAATGTGAGGGAATAAAAGGACTTTCCCAAACTTTCATTTTGCATTTTATGATCTTCGGGAATTCAAATTCTTTTCATCACAAAACCCTGGAGAGAAGATGACATGACTTCTTCCATTTATTTAAATGACAAGGGGTGTTGAAAATATTTGAATTTCATTTGAGAATATTTCCAATTCTGAAACTTTATGCAACTCAATGATTTTCACGAGCGAAGATAAAATGACTTCTTCAAAACATATGAAATACGAGTTGGGAGTTTTAAAAAGAATTAAATTCAAAGTTCTTTTGAATTTAATTCCAATTTGGAGTTATTTGAGTTTTATTCAAATTATTTTCTCCAAAAACAAAATATATGGAAAATAGGGTAACATGATTCCCTACATCGAAAAATTGAGAGAAATTAATTTGAAGTCATTTTGGTATTTTAAAATGATTTTTATTGGATTTTATTGGACCAGTAGCACTGTGTGAATTATTAGAATTTTTGTGGATTTTATTTGAAGCTAAAATAATATTCATCATGTAGGAAATCTTTTTCTGAAAATTTTGACATATTATATGCCTATATAATATTTTTTATTTATTTGGTTTTTATTATTTTATTTTGTCTCTGTTAAAAAGTTCTCCGCGATTGGGCGGCCCACCAACCGAGCCAAAGCCACAGCCAGCCATGGCCCATCCGCCCACGCCCCGTCCCGAGCTCCCAAGCGGGACTCACTTGCCGCCCGGCCATGCGCCGACTTGGCCGTCGTGCCGTCCGGCCTCCTCTTTCCCTCCTCCAAGCCAGCGCCTCCCCCCCTAAAATACGGTCCCGGCCCGTTTCCCCTCTCTCTCCTCGCCTCGCTCGTCGCCCGCCGCCCAAATCGCCCGGGCGAGATCCACCTGGCGCCCGCCCGCCCGCCACCCGCCGCCCATGCCCACCGCCGCCGCCACCACACAAGCCTCACTCCGCCCCTCTCAGCGCCTCGCCGTCTCTCCGACGACCGAGCCGCCTGCCGAGAGCCCAGCGCTTCCCAGGACTCGCCGAGTCAACCGCCACCGCCGCCACGGTTTCCCCACTCCGAACCGGTATAGCCCAAAAAAACCGATCCGGTTTTCTTTCAATCTCGGTTTTATTATAAAAGCCTGGTTTTGTTTTAATCTAGTTATTCAGAGAGCGTTCGCTGGTTAGAGTTAGAAAGTGAACGTTCGCTATTCAGATTTTTCCTTTTTATTTTAGATTTCGGCCAGGGACCCATCCGTGAATATTTTTCTTTACAGATTAGCCCCTGATTTTCAAACCCTCATAACTTTTTACTCGTTAGTCCAAATCCAACGAAACCAACGCCCACTTCTTCGTTATGATCCCCTCTATCCAGTAATCCAACTCAAACATGTTTTTGAAAGTTTAAAATTTGAATTAGATCAGATTTGAATTCAAACTTCGTTTGATCATAACTTGAGTTTCGTAACTCCAATTTAGTTGATTCTTTTTGCAAATCGAAGCTCTTGACCTAAACTTTCTGATAAGGCCAAATTCACATAGTTTTGGTACTGTTAGAAATTGTTTTATGCTACAAGAGTTATTTGTTTGGTTTTGTTGTTTTCCGAGTTGTTCTCTTCGTTCTTTCCGATCTTTTGAGTAATTGCTTATGTGTGGTTACTATTGCTTGATTACGATAGATTGACCGGAGTGTGACGAATAGAACTATCAAGAGTTTTGAGTGCGAATCATCTTCATCAACATTGCACGCAAGTAACAGTTTGATCATACCTCTTCTCATACCCAGTTTTTATGCATTAGATCTATCCTCAAACATTGCATGATTAGGATCTAATTAAATTGTGGGATGGGAAGTAGATTGAGGTAGTACCTATTACTTGTTTTATTATCAAACCCTTGGGAGTTACTTCTCGTTAAGCTTATTATGCTATGCTATGCCGAGAGACGTGGATTGGGTGAGAGTATCCATGACAATTTGTGAGATTGTTATTTAATGGTTTATTTAAGGTGGCAACTTAAACACACATCTGGGTGGATTGAGGCACCTGGTTTCTATCAGGATTTGCCTGTATTTCTTCGGACCGCCACCCAGGCTCAAAGGGATCATAGATCATTCATGCTAGTAACTTTCGTGTGCAGCCACAAGCCATTATGGGCTCTGGCATAGTTGATTAAGTTGTGCGAACTCTTACGGGTAGACTAGCAGATGTAGGGGTTGTAGGTTGGTACGGTCTACCCACAAGTAAGGTGCTAGCGCTTCTGAAAGACTATGTCTTGGTCATCCGTCTCTCAAACACCATGTAGTGCGAGAAACCAAACGGAGGCGATCGAGTCTTGTGGGGAAAAGTGCGCAAACCTCTGCAGAGTGTATAAACTAATCATGATTAGCCGTGTCCTCGGTTATGGACATCTTGAGTATCTAGTTCTTGGATTATCATGTTGATCTCATCACGTTACTCTAAATAATTTGTTTGGGTTTAATGAGTACTTTTAATTGGGATTGAGAATGCTGTCAACCATTCTCAATGTTTAATAACCACCATGATAGTTAAATAAATTTATTCCTTTGCAGTAGGGAAAAATTGGCTTTATGCAAAACTCAGAATCAGAGAGCTTTCCACCAGCCATATATGCATGTAGTATAGGCTTATTCTTTCATTACTTTCTATGTGTTACATTGCGGATATTCCACATGCTGACCCGTTTTCGGGCTGCAACTTTTCATGTTGCGACGCGTTTGCATTTACGAGTAAGTGATACGTTAGGGTTACGATTTCCTATACTCAACTTTGCCGTTGGTGTTGATGGGAATCCACAACCTTGTTGCTTCCGCCTATTTGGATTGAGGTAATAGTATTTACGTTACTTTATACATGTGATTTACCTCTGTTATAAATCCTCGAGTACTGTGTGTGTCAGCATACCGATCCAGGGATGACACATAAGCACAGAGACTTGACCCATTCGGGTCGGGCCGCTACAAAAGTGTCGGGGAAGAGTTCCATCAGCACGACGGCGTGGTGATGGTGATGATGTTCTACCGACGCAGGGCTTCGCCTAAGCACTGCTACGATATGACCGAGGTGGAATATGGTGGAGGGGGGCACCGCACACGGCTATGGAACGATCACGAAGATCAACTTGTGCGTCATGGGGTGCCCCCCTGCCCCCATATATAAAGCAGGGAGGGGGGAGGTGCGGCCGGCCCTAGGGAGTGCGCTGGAGGAGTCCTACTCCCACCGAGTAGGACTCCCCCTCTGCCTTGTTGG
Source organism: Aegilops longissima (assembly GCA_021605205.1). Lineage (NCBI taxonomy): Eukaryota > Viridiplantae > Streptophyta > Magnoliopsida > Poales > Poaceae > Aegilops > Aegilops longissima. The sequence continues at coordinate 526,404,107 of CM038679.1, forward strand.
AGAAGTAAGGAAAGGGGAAGAGGAAGGGGCCCCCCCCTTTCTTGTCCTATTCGGACTAGGGGAGGGGGCGCCTGCCTGCCCGGCCGCCCTCCTCTTCTCCCTCAGGGCCCATGTAGGCCCATTAACACCCGGGGGGTTCCGGTAACCCCCCGGTACTCCGGTAAAACTCCGATTTTACCCGGAACGATTCCGATATCCAAATATAGGCTTCCAATATATCAATCTTTATGTCTCGACCATTCCGAGACTCCTCGTCATGTCCGTGATCACATCCGGGACTCCGAACAACCTTCGGTACATCAAAAACTATAAACTCATAATATAACTATCATCGTAATGTTAAGCGCGCGGACCCTACGGGTTCGAGAACAATGTAGACATGACCTAGAACTGTTTCCGGTCAATAACCAATAGCGGAACCTGGATGCTCATATTGGCTCCTACATATTCTACGAAGATCTTTATCGGTCAAACCGCATAACAACATACGTTGTTTCCTTTGTCATCGGTATGTTACTTGCCCGAGATTCGATCGTCGGTATCTCAATACCTAGTTCAATCTCGTTACCGGCAAGTCTCTTTACTCGTTACGTAATGCATCATTCCGTAACTAACTCATTAATTACATTGCTTGCAAGGCTTATAGTGATGTGCATTACCGAGAGGGCCTAGAAATACCTCTCCGACAATCGGAGTGACAAATCCTAATCTCGAAATACGTCAACTCGACAAGTACCTTCGGAGACACCTGTAGTGCACCTTTATAATCACCAAGTTACGTTGTGACATTTGGTAGCACACAAAGTGTTCCTCCGGTAAGCGGGAGTTACATAATCTCATAGTCATAGGAACATGTATAAGTCATGAAGAAAGCAATAGCAACATACTAAACGATCAAGTGCTAAGCTAACGGAATGGGTCAAGTCAATCACATCATTCTCCTAATGATGTGATCCCGTTAATCAAATGACAACTCATGTCTATGGTTAGGAAACATAACCATCTTTGATCAACGAGCTAGTCAAGTAGAGGCATACTAGTGACACTCTGTTTGTCTATGTATTCACACATGTATTATGTTTCCGATTAATACAATTCTAGCATGAATAATAAACATTTATCATGATATAAGGAAATAAATAATAACTTTATTATTGCCTCTAGGGCATATTTCCTTCAATCTCCCACTTGCACTAGAGTCAATAATCTAGTTCACATCACCATGTGATTTAACACTAATGTTCACCTCTGCATGTGATTCACACCCATAGTTCACATCGTCATGTGACCAACACCCAAAAGGTTTACTAGAGTCAATATCTAGTTCACATTGCTATGCGATTAACACCCAAAGAGTACTAAGGTGTGATCATGTTTTGCTCATGAGAGAAGCTTAGTCAATGGGTCTGTCACAATCCGAGTCGTATGTATTTTGCAAATATTCTATGTCTACAATGCTCTGAACCGAGCTACTCCAGCTAATTGCTCCCACTTTCAATATGTATCCAGATTGAGACTTAGAGTCATCTGGATCGGTGTGAAAGCTTGCACCGATGTAACTCTTTACGACGGGATCTTTTATCACCTCCATAATCGAGAAATATTTCCTTAGTCCTCACTAAGGATATTCTTGACCAATGTCCAGTGATCTACTCCTAGATCACTATTGTACTCCCTTGCCAAATTCAAAGCAAGGTATACAATAGGTCTGCTACATAGCATAGCATATTTTATAGAACCTATGACTGAGGCATAGGGAATGACTTTCATTCTCTTTTCTATTTTCTGCCGTGGTCGGGATTTGAGTCTTACTCAATTTCACACCTTTGTAACTCTTTCTTTGATTGTTCCATTTTGAACTACTTCAAAATCTTGATAAGGTATGTACTTATTGAAAAACTTATCAAGCGTCTTGATCTATCTCAATAGATCTTGATGCTCAATATGTAAGTAGCTTTACTGAGGTCTTTCTTTTAAAGAACTCCTTTCAAATATTCCTTTACGCTTTCCAGAAAAATTCTACATCATTTCTGATCAACAATATGTTACTCACATATATTTATCAGAAAGGCGGTAGTGCTCCCACTCACTTTATTGTAAATACAGGCTTCACCGCAAGTCTGTATAAAACTATATGCTTTGATCAACTTATCAAAGCGTATATTCCAACTCTGAGATGCTTGCACCAGTCCATAGATGGATCGCTGGAGCTAGCACATTTTGTTAGCACCTTTAGGATTGACAAAACCTTCTGGTTGCATCACATACAACTCTTGTTTTAGAAAAACCATAAGGAATGTAGTTTTGACATCCATTTGCCAGATTTCATAAAATGTGGCAATTGCTAACATGATTCGGACAGACTTAAGCATCGCTTATAGTTGAGAAAATCTCATTGTAGTCAACACTTTGAACTTTGTCAAAAACCTTTTTGCGACAAGTCGAGCTTTGTAGATAGTAACACTACTATCAGCGTCTGTCTTCCTCTTGAAGATGTATTTATACAATATGGCTTGCCGATCATCGGGCAACTCCACCAAAGTCCACACTTTGTTCTCATACATGGATCCCATCTCAGATTTCATGGCCTCAAGCCATTTCGCGAAATCTGGGCTCACCATCGCTTCTTCATAGTTCGTAGGTTCACCATGATCTAGTAGCATGACTTCCAGAATAGGATTACCGTACCACTCTGGCGCGGATCTTACTCTGGTTGATCTACGAAGTTCAGTAACAACTTGATCTGAAGTTTCATGATCATCATCATTAACTTCCTCACTAACTGGTGTAGGTGTCACAGAAACCGGTTTCTGTGATGAACTACTTTCCAATAAGGGAGCCGGTACCGTTACCTCATCAAGTTCTACTTTCCTCCCACTCACTTCTTTCGAGAGAAACTCCTTCTCTAGAAAGGATCCATTCTTAGGAACGAAGGTTTTGCCTTCGGATCTGTGATAGAAGGTGTACCCAACAGTTTCCTTTGGGTATTCTATGAAGACGCACTTCTCTGATTTGGGTTTGAGCTTATCAGGATGAAAAAAAATCACATAAGCATCGCAACCCCAAACTTTAAGAAACGACAACTTGGGTTTCTTGCCAAACCACAGTTCATAAGGTGTCATCTCAACGGATTTAGATGGTGCCCTATTTAACGTGAATGCAACTGTCTCTAATGCATAACCCCAAAACGACATTGGTAAATCGGTAAGAGACATCATTGATCGCACCATATCAAATAAAGTGCGGTTACGACGTTTGGACACACCATAACGTTGTGGTGTTCCAGGTGGCATGAGCTATGAAACTATTCCACATTGTTTTAATTGAAGACCAAACTCGTAACTCAAATATTCATCTCCACGATCAGATCGCAGAAACTTTATTTTCTTGTTATGATGATTTTCCACTTCACTCTAAAATTATTTGAACCTTTCAACTATTTCAGACTTATGTTTCATCAAGTAGATATACCCATATCTGCTCAAATCATCTGTGAAGGTCAGAAAATAACGATACCCACCACGAGCCTTAATACTCATTGGTCTGCATACATCAGTATGTATTATTTCCAACAAGTTTGTTGCTCGTTCCATTGTTCCGAAGAACGGAGTTTTAGTCATCTTGCCCAAAAGGCACGGTTCGCAAGCATCAAATGATTCATAACCAAGTGATTCCGAAAATCCATCTTTATGGAGTTTCTTCATGCGCTTTACACCGATATGACCCAAACGGCAGTGCCACAAATAAGTTGCACTATCACTGTTAACTTTGCATCTTTTGGCATCAATATTATTAATATGTGTATCACTACGATCGAGATCCAATAAACTATTTTCATTGGGTGTATGACCATTGAAGGTTTTATTCATGTAAACAGAACAACAATTATTCTCTGTCTTTAAATGAATAACCGTATTGCAATAAACATGATCAAATCATATTCATGCTCAACGCAAAAGCTAAATAACATTTATTTAGGTTTAACACTAATCCCGAAAGTATAGGGAGTGTGTGATGATGATCATATCAATCTTGGAACACTCATCGTCACTTCCCCTCAACTAGTCTCTATTTATTATGTAACTCCTGTTTCGAGTTACTAGCAACCGAACAAGTATCAAATACTCAGGGGATACTATAAACACTAGTAAGGTACACATCAATAACCTATATATCAAATATACCTTTGTTCACTTTGCCATCCTTCTTATCCACCAAATATTCAGGGCATTTCCGCTTTCAGTGATTATTTCCTTTGCAGTAGAAGCACTCAGTTTCAGGCTTTGGTCCAGCTTTGGGCCTCTTCATGGGAGTGACAACTTGCTTGTCATTCTACTTGAAGTTCCCTTTCTTTCCCTTTGCCGTTTTCTTGAAACTAGTGGTCTTGTCAATCATCAACACTTGATGCTCTTTCTTGATTTCTACCTTCGTCGATTTCAACATCACGAAGACCTCCGGAATCATTTTCGTCATCCCTTGCATACTATAGTTCATCACGAAGTTCTAGTAACTTGGTGATGGTGACTAGAGAACTTTGTCAATAACCAATAGCGGAACCTGGATGCTCATATTGGCTCCTACATATTCTACGGAGATCTTTATCGGTCAAACCGCATAACAACATACGTTGTTCCCTTTGTCATCGGTATGTTACTTGCCCGAGATTCGATCGTCCGTATCTCAATACCTAGTTCAATCTCGTTACCGGAAAGTCTCTTTACTCGTTACGTAATGCATCATTCCGTAACTAACTCATTAGTTACATTGCTTGCAAGGCTTATAGTGATGTGCATTACCGAGGGCCCAGAGATACCTCTCCGACAATCGGAGTGACAAATCCTAATCTCAAATACGTCAACTCAACAAGTACCTTCGAGACACCTGTAGTGCACCTTTACAATCACCCGCCATTCGCCAGACGCTTGGTAGCACACAAAGTGTTCCTCCGTAAGCGGAGTTACATAATCTCATAGTCATAGGAACATGTATAAGTCATGAAGAAAGCAATAGCAACATACTAAACGATCAAGTGCTAAGCTAACGGAATGGGTCAAGTCAATCACATCATTCTCCTAATGATGTGATCCCGTTAATCAAATGACAACTCATGTCTATGGTTAGGAAACATAACCATCTTTGATCAACGAGCTAGTCAAGTAGAGGCATACTAGTGACACTCTGTTTGTCTATGTATTCACACATGTATTATGTTTCTGATTAATACAATTCTAGCATGAATAATAAACATTTATCATGATATAAGGAAGTAAATAATAACTTTATTATTGCCTCTAGGGCATATTTCCTTCAGTACACGAGGCAGATATCATCCACGCTTACCTGCAGAACTGTTGCCATCTGTGGAGGTTCATTTTCTTTTGTAAACTCCACATCAACGCTGATGATCCTAGGATACGAGCTGCAGGCGCTCCTCCTGATCCTAAAGATCATCTCGTCGGCCTTGTCTCGTTCGCTGGTGCAGACGACCTCCAGCGTCTCCTTGCCGTGGAGCTCAACCCCTTTGAGGCTTTGGGTGTACTCACACTTCTGACCGGGAACGTGAACGTCGTCGAGGTTGCCGCTCTGGTCGGACGTCTCGCCACAATGACACTTGGCAGACGGTTCCTCCGCCATTGCCCTCCTCCTGCGACTTTGGGCTTCGAAGAGAGATGTTTGTGGGTTGTTTGTAGAAGAGATGGAAGCGGCAATGGAGGTTCTCGGAATCAGGCAGTGATGTAGTCGATTTGGGGCTTTTCATGGCTGGGATGGGGACGTGAGGGAGGCGGTTCGTCTAGGACGTGGGGGTACTGGTGGTCGGGCGCAGTTGTAGTCCGTCGTGGCAACCGTGCTCTCTGCACTGTTGGCTGTGCCTGCGTCTGAGTTTAGTCCCACCACGGGCCTGCATCTTGGCCCATATCACTGGGTTTGCAGTCATATGTAGGCCATGGTGTGTGAAATATCATGTTAGGTAGGTGGGATTTTTTATATAAAATCTTTTTTTGCCTATGTGACATGTTGACTTATACTAAAATAACACTTCTTTTTTTAGGTACATGTGTCTTATGTAAAAAGTTTAAGTTTGATAACAATGAAAAACATGTAAAACCTTGCCACATTGCCTTTCTTGGACATGTGTAAAATGTTTAAGTTTGAAAACAATGAAAAACATGTAAAACCTTGTATCATTGAATTTTAATTTTAAAATAAATTTGAAATATTGTAGTGAATTTGTAGACCATCTCCAAATCAACCATCTTCAACAAATTTTGAAAGTTTCGTCACATGCGGGATTTTTTGGTCATTAGTACAATGTGGACCATTTTCAACATTTATTGCAAGTTTTGTCACGTATGGCATTTTTCGGGCATATGCGACACGAAAAAACCATTTTTAATACTTAAAAAACAAGGACAATATTTTCTAGATTTTTCGGGATATCATTGTGATAGTATTAAAATCTGACATAACTCACGCGGCCCGCCCCTCCCTAAATCCCACGATTACAGCGCCTCATTCTAACCACCCGGCCGTGCCATCCGCAGCTCCCACGACCGCTGCAAGATCATATGGGAGACGCCGGTCTCACATGGATTACAGGAGTCACCGGCCACCGCCCATCGCCATGAGGGGTCGGACTTCAGTGTTCTTCTCGCTGCCCCCTCCTCGCGTGAACGTGCCGTTTATCCTTGCCGCCGTGTACCGTGCTATAGGGGCACTTCTAGTTTGCGGCGCACTGCCCCGCGGCCATCAACTCGGCGCCGCCGTCTCCGAGAGAAGGTATTTCCTGATCGTAGCTTTTATTAATCGTTGTCGGACGCTCCTTTAGTAGTTGAACCCTCATAGGCTTTGCACAACTTCACGTGGTTAAGCAATTGGACACCCTTGTTAAACTGCGCTTATTTTATGCACGACCAAATAGGTTGTGTGCTTAAACTCATAAGTGGATCATATGTTAAATGACCCACTTAATTTTTTTTAATATTAGTTTACTGCTAATTTTGTTATACATCTTTTAATTATTGTCTTCAGATTAATTGACCCGGTTTGCATTATTGCATACGAGGCAGCAATGTCAGTTTCAGATAAAAGTCTTCGTAACAGAGAAAAGCCTCATAGAACTCAAACTTAAATTTGATAGCAAGACCATAGCCAAACAAATGTTGAGCCCATTCAAACACAAATAGGTAGCATCAATTGATACATGATCTTTCTCATGCTCTACTTTTAGCATCATTTGATACATGTTCAATTCTTATCATAAAGTGGATATATGTACTTTTGGCAATTATGAGCATCCTCTACTTACTGCTATAACTAATGCATCCTCGGTACAACAATTGAATTGGCAATAGGTTGTATTGGCAATCATTTGCATGCTTTACTTTTGGCAAGAACTAATGCATAGTTGAGTTATAACTGGTCATAGATATGGCTGGAACATCCTGAGTTATCATCACGGTCACGTAGAGACCCTAAACCATCACCAGATATGTTGAGCCCATTCAAACACAAATAGGAAGCAACAATTGAAACATGTTCATGCTCATGCTCTACTTTTAGCATAATTTGATACATGTTCAGTTCTTATCAGTAAGTGGAAATATGCACTTTTGGGAAACATGAGCATCCTCTACTTATTGCAATAACTAATGCATCCTCAATACAAAGCTTCAATTGGCAATAGGTAGAATTGGAAATCATTTGCATGCTTTACTTTTGGCAAAAACTAATGCATAGTTCAATTGTAACTGGTCATAGATATGGCTGGAACATCCTGAGTTATAAACTGAAAATAATCATGCCAAGCTATAACTACCATAGTCATAGTAGTAGAGTTCCTAGCATGCATCACCGTACGATTCTAGAACGGTAGAATAACACAGCAAACATAACATAGACCACCTAAGATACTTGAGTTGCTATGGCCTTGTACAATGCAAGGTGCTTAGGCGAGGTGCTTAGAGAGATAAACCAGGCTTTTCTTAAGCACCGGTGCTTATTTGTACAGGGTAGACGCTTAACTAGGCGTCTGTCTTGTAGAAATAAGCAATGGTGCTTCAGAAAAACCCGGTTTATTTTTCTAAGCACCACCCTTAGCATCTACCATTGTACAATGCCTAACATGCATCAGCAAAATAGTACTAATAACAACTTAGACCACTTAAGCAGATTAGCAGCAAACACTTAGATAAACGGCAGATTAACCACCGCACACCATAAGTTCACACCCACCATAGACCATAGGACATAAGTTCTTACACACCATAGACCATAAGTTTTAGAGTCGATCAGCGAATATATATAACATAAAAGGACATGGCGGTCCTAGGGCAGCAGCAGCACGTCACTTGTCTCCCTTGTTTAGCGGCGGCGCGGCGGGATGTAGTAGGGCTCATTGACTTTGACAATCTTGAGGAAGTGCCCGTAGGCTGCATGTTTAGCCAGAGTGCTGGCCTTATGCTTCCAACTATAGGAGTTGCCAGTGGTGACGGCATGCTGCATCAAGCCATCTATGCCGCCATGGATCGCCTTGCCACAGAACGGGCAGCCAAGCTTGCCATAGAAACGGTACTTGAATTTTCCAGCAATCAGCTGCCTCATGATGTAGCGGCTCTTGTTGTGCCTGTTGTCCATGTTATACCCCACATCATCGTCATCCTCCTGTGAATTAGTACACAAAGAAGAACTCAGTTAATCTATTCTGCTACATTGCTCTTAATTAGAATGTTTGAAAAGTACAGATGTGTAACATGACAACTATCTATTTGCTGGAAATAAGGCATATATGCACATACATAATTGAGCCAAATAAATTGACATGCATAAATATGGACGGTGGAATAGTTGCATTGATAGATAAGTGCACAAGAATTACATAATTAACACATGAAATAATTCATGACGTGGCTTGGTTTAATGATACTTGATACTTGTTACAGGTGTAATTCTGATTGGAATCAGAAAAATGGCTTCATTATACTCCTCCATCTTACACACAAGGGGGGTTTCTTCTATCTACTGGAATCAAGAAACCATTATTCTTTCTGAGAGCAGTAATGCTAATTCTCCAACATTGTTAGCCCCTGATAAGTTTCAGAAGGAAATTGATAAAGGAGCTATGGGCTACTATCTTTATCTCTTATCTTGTGACTCTGATGATACCGGTGAGGAAAATACTTTGGAGGAACTTAACTTGGAAAAGGAAACGTTGCCATGCAAAACAAAGGGGTTTTTTGTTCTATTTATTGGAATCACAAATTGAATTCTAGTTTACAAATATATGCTAAAATTAGCAAATGCAGTTTTTCCTGTCCCTCAAGTTGAGTATTTAGGGCATGTTGTCTAAAAAAGATTCATTCTAGTGGTCAGATGCTCAAATTGAGGCCTTCACAACATTGAAGAATTGCCTGGTCACTGCTCTTGTTATGGCTTTGCCTTATTTGACCCTACCATTTACTTTTTAAACAGATGCATCAGGTCAAGGTATATGTTCTGTCCTCATGCAACAAGGCAGACCAATTGCCAGAAAAGGCAATGTTGTCATGCAAAACAGGGGTTGTCAAATAAATAATCAAGTGGTCAAAACAGGATTCTTACCAATTAAGACTGAATGTAGATGCATCATATGATAATTAAGAAGGAGATGAGTCGACGGGTGGTGTTTTAAGAGACCAGTATGGCAACTCTGTGTCAATTCAGTAAATTTCAATTATATTCCAAATGCATCATCTGCCTGCTTGATGGAGTCAGTGGCAATGAAAGAAGTCCTATCTTTGGTAGCATCTGTAGGCTATCATCAAATTATTGTAGAATGGTATTGCTTACAAGTTGTTCAAGTTATTACTGGAGGTAACACATGGTGGCACGAAGGATCACGTATTATTGCTGATTGTTTTGATCTAGTTCTGGAGATAGGAACTGCCGCATTTTCTCACTGTCCTCGGGAAGCCAATGGTGTCGCACATGAGATTGCTAGAAATAGCTATGAGAATCATCTGTCTTGTATTTGGGTTGATTACCCCACTTCTTTCATTCATGTATCTCTTGTGAACGATGTAAGTTTTCTTAATCAATAAAGCATGCCGTGATGGAATCAGATAATGAATCTCTATTTTAGCTATACTAGTGGGTTTTTTCTTCTGTCTATTCGAATCAGAAAATGAATCAGATTCTAAAACCACCATCCAACAAGAAAATCTATGCTAGATCCCTACAATCCTACATGTACGCAAACATTATGGCTCGGTGAAAGTGCAACTATCCCTAGGTGGTTTTGGTAATTCCTAACTACATATAGCTCATTGAGCTAACATTATTCCAAGATAAATATTTCAGGAAAAGCTCAATGAATGGCATGGCATGGATGAGAAAAGTGGACCCCTCAAAATACTAAGGATAAAAGGATTGGCTCAAGCTCAAAGCTCAAGACTCTACATTTTATATTTTAGTGATCCAAGATCACATTGAGTCTATAGGAAAAGCCAATACTATCAAGGAGGGATGAGGTGTTGCTTAATGAGGTTCTTGCTTCATAGTGCTTAGTGATATGCTCCAAAACCCTCAACTACTTTCTCACATCCACATATGACCTAAACCAAAAGTCCAACTCGGCCCCACCAATTCTTTCTATCCGGCGCCACCGAGTTCAGATGTTATAGCCACTGCCACAAACCCAAGGCAAATCGGTCTCACCGATAGGGATCTCGATCTCACCGAGATGGGATTGTAATCTCTCTGTTTCCATTCGTAATGTTTCGGTCCTGCCGAGATGAGCGATCGGTCCCACCGAGATTGCAATGTAAACTCTCTGTTTCCTTTTTGTAACATTTCGGTCTCACCGAAATGAGCGAATCGGTCCCACCGAGTTTACCTGACCAACTCCCTGGTTAGCTTATTACCAAAATCGGTCCCACCGAGTTTGTGTAATCGGTCTCACAGAGATTACGTTATGCCCTAACCCTAACCATATCGGTCCTACCGAGTTGCATGTCGGTCCCACCGAAAAACCTAACGGTCACTTGATTTGCTGAATCGGTCCGACCGAGTTTCTCAATTCGGTCCCACCGAGATTGGTAAGTTGTGAGTAACGGTTAGTTTTTGTGTGGAGGCTATATATACCCCTCCACCCACTCTTCATTCATGGAGAGAGCCATCAGAACGAACCTACACTTCCAATACACATTTTCTGAGAGAGAACCACCTACCCTTGTGTTGAGACCAAGATATTCCATTCCTACCATATGAATCTTGATCTCTAGCCTTGCCCAAGTTGCTTTCCACTCAAATCTTCTTTCCACCAAATCCAAATCCTGTGAGAGAGAGTTGAGTGTTGGGGAGACTATCATTTGAAGCACAAGAGCAAGGAGTTCATCATCAACACACCATTTGTTACTTATTGGAGAGTGGTGTCTCCTAGATTGGCTAGGTGTCACTTGGGAGCCTCCGACAAGATTGTGGAGTTGAACCAAGGAGTTTGTAAGGGAAAGGAGATCGCCTACTTCGTGAAGATCTACCGCTAGTGAGGCAATTCCTTCGTGGGCGACGGCCATGGTGGGATAGACAAGGTTGCTTCTTCGTGGACCCTTCGTGGGTGGAGCCTCCGTGGACTCACGCGAATTACCCTTCGTGGGTTGAAGTCTCCATCAACGTGATGTACGATAGCACCACCTATCGGAACCACGACAAAAACATCCGTGTCTCCAATTGCGTTTGAATCCTCCAAACCCTTCCCTTTATATTCTTGCAAGTTGCATGCTTTATTTTCCGCTGCCAATATACTCTTTGCATGCTTGCTTGAATTGTGTTAAGATTGCTTGACTTGTGCTAAGATAGCTAAAATCTGCCAAAGACTAAAATTGGGAAAAGCATAAGTTTTTGTTTGGTCAAGTAGTCTAATCACCCCCCTCTAGACATACTTCCGATCCTACAAGTGGTATCAGAGCTCTGGTCTCCATTTCCTTTGATTTCCATAGCTTTTGGTGGTCATAGCCTTGGTTTCACAACCTAGGAGAGTATGGCGTCTAGCGAGGGAAATTATCACCGTAGAGGTCCTTACTTTGATGGTACTAATTTTGCTAGTTGGAAGCATAAGATGAAAATGCATATTCTTGGACATAACCCCGTCATTTGGGCTATTGTGTGTATTGGCTTGCAAAGTGAATTCTTTGATGGGAGAGAACCGAACCGTGAAGCTACCGCGGAAGAGTTGAAGATGCTGCAATACAACGCTCAAGCTTGTGATATCCTCTTCAACGGATTGTGCCCCGAATAATTCAACAAAATCAGCCGCCTTGAGAATGCAAATGAAATTTGGGATACTTTGATTGATATGCATGAAGGTACCGACTCCCTCAAGGAATCCAAGTTGGATGTGCTTCAAAGTCAACTTGACAAGTTCAAAATGAAGGATGGTGAAGGTGTCGCTGAAATGTACTCTAGGCTTGCTCTTATCACAAATGAGATTGCCGGCTTAGGAAGTGAAGAGATGACCGACAGATTCATCATCAAGAAGATCCTAAGAGCCTTGGATGGAAAATATGATACTGTGTGCACATTGATCCAAATGATGCCTAATTACAAAGATCTCAAGCCAACGGAAGTCATTGGAAGAATTGTTGCTCATGAGATGTCACTCAAGGATAAGGAGGAACTTCACAACAAATCAAGTGGTGCTTACAAAGCCTCATGTGAAGCCCCCACATCATCAAGTGAGAAACAAACCTTCAATGAAGAATTGAGCTTAATGGTGAAGAACTTCAACAAATTCTACAAGAGTAGAAGCAAAGAGAGAAGATCCAAGTCAAGGTCCTACAATGACAAAAGATCTTCTAGTCAAGAGCGTAATTGCTACAATTGTGGAAGACCCGAACACTATTCCAATGAGTGTACGGCACCCTACAAAAGAAGATAAGATTCTCCAAAAAGAAGAAGTAGAAGAGAAGAATCACCACCAAGAGAGAGAAGGAGTAGAGATGATCGTTATGAACGAAGAACATCCCGGAGAAGCAAGGATTCGGAGAGGAAGGACAAGTCATCAAGGAGCTACACAAAACGAAGACATCAAGCTCATGTTGGTGAATGGGTATCCCGCTCCGACTCCGACAATCACTCCGAGAGAAGCTATCACTCCGACTCCAAATATACTCAAGATGAAGGTGTTGCCGGTCTAGCACTTGTGTCAACCAAATCCTATGACATATTTGATTCACCAACGAAGGAATTGGAAGATGCTTCATGGCCAAAGGTCCAAAGGTAACACACCCCGAGTATGTTGATTTCAATAGTGATGAAGATGACTTGTTAGGTGATGATGATTTACTTGTTGACAACTCTAGTGATGAATACTATGATGAAACGTCAATTAATCATGCTAATCAAGATAAAACGAATGACAATGATAAGGAGAAGATTGAGCTTCTAACTAAAGAACTAAACACTCTTAAGTTATATCATGAAACTATCTTAAGAGATCATCGAGAACTTTTAAGGACTCATGAGAAGTTAAGCTTTGAAAAGCTAAACCTTGAGCAAGAGCATGAGTTCTTAAAGGCAATCAATGATGATCTTCGCAAGAAAAGTTCTTCTTACATTACCAAGGGTTTACTCTTATCTACTTACATGCCCCAAGTCAAGTCTACTAACAAAAACAAAAAGGATTCTTCCTCTAGTAGTAACAATAAACATGCTAAATCCAATGTTGTTGCTTCTAGTAGTTCTGTTGATTCCACTAATGATTCTCTTAGCCAAGTTACACTTGAGCAAGAAAATAGCTTATTGAAGGGAATTATAGAGAAAGGTGTCTACAAGAGCCTTGCCAGGAGTAAGCAATTTGAGGAAATTGTACGCAAGCAAGGAAGGCACCGAAAGAATCAAGGTGTTGGTTTTGAATAAAAGTTCAATGCCAATGGAGTTGAGTGGGAAGAAGATCAATACCCCAAAACGAAGTTTGTTCCTCAATAAGAGAAGTATGATCCTACTTCCTTCAAGGGGACACAAGCTCAAGATGATCTTACACCACAAGACCACAAGCAAAAAGGCAAGGACAAGCTTCAAGAAGAAACTGATGCATTTGAAGAAGCTCCTAAGGCCTTGGTCAAGTGGGTTCCCAAGACTACATCAAGTTCCACTTCATCAAGTACCACTACAACTCCAAGGATTCCCATGAAGATGATGTGGATCCCGAAGAAGAAGAACTAGAGAGTTCTTGAGGGTGACTCCGCCAACATATTTCACTCATATCATTTTGGCAAGAACAAGTGCAATCAACTTCCACATCTTGCACTAGTTCAAGGAGTCACAAACCCTCTTGTTGGTAAGACAAGGGACAAGGTAACCTAATGCTCTCATAGACATTATCTTGTGTGTGCATCACTCTATGTCTATGGATATCCTTGTTGTTCCTTGTGGGACTAACACGTGTAGGTATTGAAAGTGCAACTCACTCCAAAGGATTGCTCCAAATGATCTACATCAACATTGAGCATCCACATCTTCAACACCTACATGAAGTCATCATCGACAAAACCCAAGGTTAGTTCATCCCTCTAAGGGGGGATCTCACATCTAGGGGGAGCTTTACTCTAAGAATTGAGCTAAAGCAACTCTAATGGTGTGAACACAACAATGCATTATGTAAAAGTGGTAACCCCACTTGAGCTTAAACGATGAGTATGACCTATAATCAAATGTTCTCATTTGACTCCTAAGTCAATATACTCATATATAGATGACCTATTCATCGCCAATTTCTTGATAGATGCTAGAATTGGTTGTGCATGCTTCGCCACATATTTCATTTGCCATTTTATTGTGTGAGCATGTTGGTTGCATATTTTACTCATTCGAGGACATCCACTTGTTGTTTTGATTGATTGTTTTCTTTTTCTTTTGCCAAGTGGATGGACAAGAATGCCTAAGAACCATCTCTAGCTATCTATGCTCTTCTCGTCTCAAACTCTATTCATGCTACATCACAAAATTTGATCAAGTCAGATTCAAACCACTCTGTGTGAGGAGCACTCGGAGTCCGCGATTCGTCATAGACTTAAACTTCCAAAACTTCTTTAGCGCTTCGGTCCGACCGATTCATCCATTTCGTCATACCGAGATCACTAAGTCGATCTAGGTTTTCAATCTCGGTGCAACCGATTTGAACTTTTCGGTCACACCGAGTTGCTGTAACTGCTTGCAGTTATGCATCTCGGTGCCACCGAGTCGTTCCACTCGGTCACACCGACAGGGTCGGGCTATATATACCCACGGGCAAAATTTTGGAAATTTTCTCCGAACTCTTTCGCCCGCGCTCAGCCCGCTCTGCCTCAAGGGTCTCTGGATCGTCCTCCTCGTCGCCAGCTACCTCCTGCCGCTGGTCTCCGCTGCCGTCAACGAGAATCATCCCCGCCGTTGCCGCCGTAGCGAGTTCATCGCTGAACTAGGGTATGAACTCGATCACTGTGCTATCCCCATCTGATTCCTAGCACATTGTGTTTGCCATGAATCTTGCCACGATTGAAACTATCTCATCCAGTCAAAACACTCCATAGATTAGAGATGAATTGAAAATTTAGGGTTAGGTTTCCGCTGAAACCATCTCGGACCAACCAAGTTGTAGAACTCGGTACCACCGATTCGGCTAAGGCCATTGCACATGTAATTTTTGGTCTGACCGAGAATTGCAAATCGGTGTGACCGAGTTCAGGACTTTGTGAAACCCTACCAGTCTCGGTGCCACCGAACTGTGACTCGGTCTGACCGAGTTCACTAGTTTAGGTTCCAAAGCTGCTTCGTATCACCGAAGTTTACAAATCGGTAGATCCGAAATGCTTTCGTGGAAAACTAAAACTAAGTTTTTGACTCATTCTTTGCAAAACCTCTGTATTTTGTGATGCTCATCCACTCTATCTCATCTATATCTACTCACAGTGGTCTGCATGGATGTTGTTTGCAATATGTATGATCAAAGTGACAGTCAGAACAGGGAAGAGGAGCAGGTTCATATGAGTGAGGGCACTAGTCCCTCTAGCAGCTATGATGAGGGCAGCAGGAGCACCCCAAGCAATCTACCCAAAGCTGCCACCAGGGCCAGAAAGAAGAGAACCACATAATCTGAGGATGAAGACTATGTGGCAGTTGAGGATGAGGCCACTTCCAAGAAGAAGATACTCAAGAAAGAATATGGCTCAACTGCAGCAACTAAGCCAGGTCTGAAGACCAAAAGGCCAGCAGGAAGACAACCCATGTCTAAAGCCAGAGCCTCCACTCAAGCATCTTTGGAAGTTGAACCCAAAGAGGCTGCTACAGAAGGGAAGAAGAGGAAGCAAAGGGTCAAGAAGACCATGGCCAGAGTAATTGGAATGCCTTCCATGATGGAAGAGGAGGAAGAAGAAGAGGATGCTGCACCAGCACCCAAAGCTCAGAAGCTTAAGGGTGATGCCATTAGGTCAGGGGCTGCTTCATCAAAGCCCAAAGTAGCACCCAAGGCTGCCTCCAAACCCAAGACTGCACCCAAGAGGAGTACCAGAAACATCCCAAATGCCGAGAAGAACAAGGCCCCAAAGGCTTCTAAACTCTGGTCAAGAAGAAGATGATGAGTCACATGTTTTGAGAAAATTGAAGCCTAAAATTCCAGATCATAATGATGCCCATCCTGTAGCTGAGAACATGAAGATCAGACGGACTCGTGGATTGAGGCTATGGAGAGAGTCGATCCATATGCCACCGTAAGGAGAACAGCTGTAGGCTGCTGTGTTCCACACAAAGGAACAACAGACTTCTATGAGACAATTCTCATGGACAAGAAGCCAATAGTGTGTGACATGAGATGGGTCAACTGGGAATACTTCAAGGAGAATGAAGAACACTATCCTCGGTGTGTATGATAGCTTCAAAGCTTGTGGAGTGGCAGACTTTGTTGGGCAGAAGCTCACAAAGTGGAATGATGAGCTAATAATGCAATTCTACTCCACAACACACTTCTATCCAGATGGCATGATAGTATGGATGTCTGAAGGTACTAGGTACCAATCATCAATTGAAGAATGGGCTAATCTGATCAATGCACCTAAGGAGGAAGAGGATGACTTGGATGTCTATGCCAAGAAGAAGATGGATCACAACACTATGGCACATATGTACAAGGAGATCCCAGATGCTGCAATTGAATCACACAAGTTTGGATCAGTACATTACCTTATGTTAGGACTGCTGAGGGAGTCCTGGACTAGGGGGTGTCCGGATAGCCAAACTATCATCACGACCGGACTCCAAGACTATGAAGATACAAGATTGAAGACTTCGTCGTGTTCGGATGGGACTTTCCTTGGCGTGGAAGGCAAGCTTGGCGATACGGATATGTAGATCTCCTACCATTGTAACCTACTCTGTGTAACCCTAACCTATCCGGTGTCTATATAAACCGGAGGGTTTTAGTCCGTAGGATGAACAACAATCATACCATAGGCTAGCTTCTAGGGTTTAGCCTCCTTGATCTCGTGGTAGATCTACTCTTGTACTACCCATATCATCAATATTAATCAAGCAGGAATAGGTATTACCTCCATCGAGAGGGCCCGAACCTGGGTAAAAACATCGTGTCCCTTGTCTCTCGTTACCATCCGCCTAGACGCACGCTCGGGACCCCTACCCGAGATCCGCCGGTTTTGACAATCCGACATTGGTGCTTTCATTGAGAGTTCCTCTATGTCGCCACCGATAGGCCCGATGGCTCCTTCGATCATCAATAACGACGCAGTCCAGGTGAGACTTTTCTCCCGGACAGATCTTCGATTTGGCGGCTTTTGCATCATGGGCCAATTCGCTGGCCATCCGAGCAGATCGAAGCTACGCCCGCCATCAGTCAGATTTGAAGTTTGAACTATACGGACAATGTCCGCGGAGACTTGATCTTCGACGGATTCGAGCCGCAGCCAAGCGTGCCGCATCGTCTCGATGGGCATGATCTAGCTCGCAGCCGAACAAAGGCTCTCGAGGCCGCACCAAGATCCGCCCGACCCTTAATCCGAGCCGGATTCCCGATCGAGGACGAGTGGTTGGACACCGCCGGGGCTACGATCTCTACGAAGATTGAGCCAACTCCATCCTTGTCCTTTGCGAAGACCTTGACTCTGTGGTGTCGGACTCCTCTCCGACTCAACCTCCGCGCCGCCAATCGAATCCGATTGGGCGCCGGTCATGGAGTTCATCGCCATGACATCTTTCAAAGACTCGCCATTGGCGACATCCTGAATTCGCTAAAGTCTCTCTTTATCCGGAGAGCCCTGCCCGACTACGGATCGAAGGTTGGGATACGGACGACGAAGAAACTCAACGCCCACCCACCACCCACTTTGTAGCCATTGTCGATGATTTAACCGACATGCTCGACTTTGACTCAAGATGTCGATGGTATGGACGATTTATGCCGGAGATTTACTCAAGACCCAAATACCACAGTGGCATCGAAGGCCACCTCGCCATACAACATATACATGGTAGACATCCCAAAAGATGGGAACGGCGATGGAACAACGGAGGATGACCCTCCAAGAAGCAACCAAGCGCCCGACGCCGCGACGCCGCCTAAATCCCGCCACAAAAAAAACGGTGATTCCGCACGGAGATAATAACACCCCGGACAAAGCCGAAGACAACCCTCCAAAGCAGGACTCAGCGCAGGAGGAGGAGAAGAAGTCCGCACGACAAGGCGCGTAAAGAGAGGTCGAGGATGATAATTACGCCTCCCCACGAAGATGAGGCAAGCCTCGACGACGAAGAATTTGTCGTGCTCGAGGATCCCGCCAACAGAGCGCTTTCAAACGCAGGCTTATAGCCACGGCAAGCAGCCTCAAGAAAAAGCAGCAACAGCTTAGAGCTGACCAAGACCTGCTAGCTGATAGATGGACCAAGTCCTTGCAGCCAAGAGCATGAACTCAACGCCTCCAAAAGCTACCCCAAACACCGGCCGCTGCCTCGATTAGAGGAGGAAGCACCCAAGTCACCAACAAGACGACATGGCAGATCGGCCACCCTGCGGTCAGCGACAGAGAAGCCTCTCGCCCTCCGCCAAGCCACACCCCGACGCCGCCAAAAAGTACCAAGGCATGGGGAAACACGCCGGACTTGTGAGATATATTGAGGATCAGCAAAACATACAAGATCGATCTACGGATCGCGGGCGCCCAATGACTCGGATGATTACCGCCGTGTCGGATACAAAGAAACCTGCCAGCCGAACACAAGAGACAAAGCTCATATGAGCTACATCGTGATATAGCCCAATACATGAGGCACCGACACCCACTATGCTTCACGATGAAGTAATGGATCATCAAATCCCCGAGGGCTTCAAACTCGTAAACATTGAATCATACGATGGTACCACAGATCCCGCGGTCCGGATCGAGGACTATCTCTTCCATATCCACATGGCCCATGGTGATGATCTACATGCCATCAAATACCTCCCACTCAAGCTTAAAGGACCAGCTCGGCATTGGCTCAATAGCTTGCCGCCAGAATCAATTGGTTGTTGGGAGGACCCGAAGCCGCATTCCTTGATAACTTCCAGGCACATATGTGCGACCACCGACGCCGATGACCTTAGCCATATAATTCAGCAGCCGTAAGAATCGCCGACAATTCTCGACACGGTTCCTAACAAAAAAATCAAATCGCTGATCGTCCGGATGCAGAGGCCCTTGCAGCCTTCAAACATAACATCCGCGATTTAATGGCTTGCCCGCACCTAGGACAGAAAAGCCAAATCCATGGCAGCCCTCACAACACTCATGACCCGCTTTTGTGCGGGAGAGGACAGCTGGCTAGCTCGGCAACAACTTGGCCAAACACCGATAGTTCGGATACCAAGGACAGAACGGCAGGTCGCGTCGCAACAAGAACAAGCGCCGCATTAACGGCGATAATGCTTAAGATACGCCGCCAATGCCGGATTCAGAGGCTCTAAACCCGTCAGCGGAAGAAGCCATTCAAAAGAAATACCAGGGCCCGGCCCAACATGGACCGAATACTCGATCGCTTGCGTATACATGGCACCCCGAAAACTAGCCAATCACACCAACAGGATTGTTGGGTGTTCAAGCAAGTAGGCAAGTTAAGTGCCGACCTCAAAGACAAGGGGCTGCATAGCGATGACGAGGAAGAGCCCCGCCACGAACAATAGAGGATGTATGGGCTCCCACACAAGTGCGGACGGTGAACATGATATACGCAACCCACATACCCAAAAGGGAGCGGAAGCGCACTAAGGGACGATATGCGATGGATCCAATACCCCAAAGTTCAACCCATGGTCTTCTTGCCCGATCACCTTCGATCAAGGGACCACCCCACTAGCATCCGTCCACGGCAGTTTCGCCGCATTGGTTCTTGACCCAATTATTGACGGATTTCACCTCACCGAGCCCCGATGGACGGCGGTAGCAGCCTCGAACCTGCTTTATCGATATACAGGCGCAAAATGGGCATAGACCCTCAAGGATTAAACCTACAAAGACGACCTTTAAAGGCGCCATACCGGTGTAGAGGCCAATTGTACAGCTCGCTTACACTCAAGTGGTCTTCGATCCCGGATAACTTCCGGCGAAGAGTTAATCTTCGACATAGTCCCGCTCCGCAGCGGCTATCATGCACTGCTTCGGACGAACCGCATTTGCAAAGTTCAATGCGGTGCCGCACCACGATACGCCAAGCTCAAGATGCCAGGCCCTCGAGGAGTAATCACGGTCAAAGGAAACATCAACGCCTCTCCGAAAGGAGGAGCACACGGCGTTCCGCGCGGAGGCGCAGCAGCCTCTCACAGCATTTCTCGAGTCCGCCACTAAGTGTCCGGACACCGCTGCGCGCCCGGAGTAACCTACAACAAGACCGCCTGCACGATCAAGCACGCCAGAGTAATCCGCCCCAACCCCAGCCTCGCGAATTGGCGGCCAAGATTACACGCATATAACTACGCCCGAGATACAATGGGCATAAAGGAGGGCACGACCACGGCACGCCCGAATGCGGCTCAACCGCACTGGGGCCCGATTGTGTCATTCTTTTTCCCTTTTTTTTTTCTTCCTTTCTTCCTTTCAGACTCCGCTTCCGTAAGTCCTGTCCGCACTAGAATCGCCGAACTCACGATGCAACAGCCAGGAAGCGTAGCCACGCCGAGTGTTCGTGTGGTCTCTATTACGAGCATTATACCTGTTTTCATACCATCCCGCAGCTTACCCCTGGAGGGGGACATGTTAGATAGTTCCATCCCTTGCTTATCGCACTATTTGTATCATTCTAGTTTCATTGCAGTACCTTTTTGAATAAACAATACATAGCTTTTGCTTATTATTGCACTCCTTTCTTTATCTATACATATGTTCATTTCATGACATGTTGCACCTGTACACTTTGGTACGGCCAAATATACCAGGGGCTTAGGTACCCCAAAATTATGGTGTGACAAGTCCGAACACTTTCACAAGTGCGGCACTCGAACTTATAGCATTATATGCATCGGTTCAATCATGTCTTGGGTCAATAGTTGGTTTGCCTGCCCCTGTTTTGGTACCTTACGCCCGCTATATCGGCTAAGGTAACACGGGAGAACCATCGCGACAGTGCCCCAGCTTGAGCTGGGTCGAGCACCTCAAAGGAGAAAGCTAAACTGACCGCCATGATAGGGCGAGAGCCGGTCGCTGTTCGAGAGGTTTTTCGGTCCCTAAAGACTTATGCCGCTTAGAGCGAAGAACCGAATTGTCCGCCAAGGCGTGATAGCGCCCAACTCGGTCTTCCGAATACTAGGGGCTTCACCAAATTTAAAATTATAGAATTCTATGGCTAAGGAGAGTGTTCAAGCATTATAAGTCCGTTGCCTTGTTCGCTATGCTGAGCGCCCCTAGATGGACCCAAGAATGGGAACAAGAGTGCTCAAGTTTATCCCTAACACCCCAAAGACTGTGGGCATGGGGGCTGAAGCCAACGACTTGCCATCTCTCAAATTTGATAAACGGCCGCATGTAAGGTGATATTTTAAATTAACAAGCGTTGCTTAGCGACATGAACAAGTTTTCAGCGACAGGATAACAAATGCGAGTCTATTCAAAATTACATCTTTGGAGCACTCATCCGCTATTCAAGGGGCACCTTCAGAGGCCCTCATAGTACATTTCGGGCGTGGGATCTCCTTGCCCTTCGGTGACCCGTCCGTCACAAGCTTCTCCGCATCCAGCTTGCCCCAGTGCACTTTAGCATGGGTAAGGGCCCGACGGACACCTTCAATGCAGACGGAGCGCTTGATGACTTCAATTCATGGACAAAGGCCCACCAGCCGCTGCACTAAGCCGAAGTAGCTCCCAGGCATGGCTTCCAATGGCCACAACTGAACTATAAGGCCCTTCATGGCCTGTTCGGCAACCTTGTGGAGCTCGACCAGCTGCTTCAGCTGGTCGCCAGGCACTGACGCTCGCCTCAAAGATACCGAGACCGTAACACCTTCTCCGCCGAGCTCTCCTCCTTGGCGCTGTAGAATGCGGCAAGATCCGATACACTATGAGGCAGATCTGCGAACGCCCCGAGAGCTCCGAATCCGGGTAAGTAATAGGAAATTCACTTTCACATTCTTGCTCGCATAAAGAATGCCTTACCCGCCGCGATCTTCTTTATTGCCTCAATCTCCGGAGGGCTTTTGGGCCTCGGCCTTAGCAGCTTTGGCACTCTCAAGAGCCAAGCAAGCTCGACTCTCGGTTCGAGTCACGCCCAAACCCTCGTGTTTTTCCACGAGAGCCTCGGAGCTCTTGCCGCACCTCCGCCAGCTGCGCCCCCCTCTCTCGCTGGTGCGCCCTGCAGCCATGAGCTTTGGCCACGACACCGCTTCTTCAGTGTCGCCACCTCGATCGTGGCCCCCGCAGCACCCATGCTATTCCTGTTATTTTTGCAACCAAACCTTTCTATAAGGTATTTCTGTAATAAGGTATGACTTACCTTCCTTGTCCTCGAGCTGCTTCTTGGCTTGGCCGAGCTCGTTTTGACCGCCGAGGCTCGCTTCAATGCATTGACCTCCGCAGCCAAGGTGGCAGAGGTCAAGCCGCGCAGCCTCGCATTCCCATATTGACATACTTATGTTAGACTCCTGCAGATATCTTTTAGATCCTTAGTCCGCTTTTCTTTCCAACACCGAACTAAGCATCGGGGCTACTGTCTATGCGGTAATATTTTTACATATTCTAAACTTACCTCAAAGCCTGTTAGAAGATCGGCATAAAGCTCGATCAGCCCGCTTTGGCGGATCGAATCGTCGGATCACCGCACTCATCATGCAAGGCGGTGCTCCTTCGATGGAGGCGCCAGTAAGCGCCTCAGAGCTATCCGTGCCTCCGGCTGGACGGAGGACACTGCGCCTTACCTTCTAACGAGGGACCGCTAGCGGACTCGAACCGCTGAAGGTTCCGCATGGAGTCCTCATAAGGGTCGGGCTTAGAGCCCCGGGGTCTTGCCCCACACGCCTGAGTCCGGAGGTTGCCTCGTGGCGCCTCCGCGCCACCTCCTCTTGACCAAGCCCCTTGGGGCACCACCTCGCCGTCGTCAGCGTGAGGCGAGGAGGCGGCCGAAGCGGGCACTTCCATTTCCGACGAACCTGTGGACCCGCCGATGAAGCGGCGAACTCGCTTGGGCGGGCTGCATGATTGTTCGACATTAGAGAACACTATGCAATAATAAAAAGCCATGGGTATCCAGACACTTACGATCTCGCCAGGGCTTGGCCCTTGTTGGGCAATCCTCCTCGCCGTTGTCGATGTTGGTGGAGAAGTCCGAGGAAGGGTTCTACCTTCTTGATTCTCCGCCTCCCCAGCTTGGGGCGGCCTTCCTTTTCTCTCTCTCTCTCACCGGGGAGAAGCTTTTTTCCTCCTCCTCGCCCTCGGAGAAGATTCTGCCTGAATCTGACAAGACTGGCGCCGGAGCTCTTCGAGTTCCCGTGGCCTCCTTCTTGGCCTTCTTCTCCGCACCACATGGGGTACCGGAGCCAGCAGCCCCGCTAATCCAAGGCCCACTGGTCTTCCGGCAAAGGAGCCGGACACTTAATCTGTCCGGATGTCTTCACCAGCCTTGTCAAAGATTAGGGAGTTTTAGATCCCACATAGAGTCAATCTATGAAAAAGAGTCCCGTAAAGGGTAAAATAACTTACCTCGCCGGCTTGACACCGTGAGCTGTATCCGCGATCTTATTAGCGGATGCGGGGCTTCGCGCCTTGAACAAGACCTTCCGCATCTTCGCACGTAGTGTCAAGAGCCGCTCAAGGTTCGGTGTCAGGCCGGATCAAACTCCCACAAATTAAAGGCCCGCACTGCATGGGAGAATCCGCGATGATCATGACTCGACTACGTGGACAAGCTTGAGCTTTGTCCACCAGGTTTCGGACGCATGTTTGAGTCCGTCAGCTCTTCCGAATCACCCCACTTCAGCCTGCTCTCGCCCATGATGTGAGTCGTGGGGAGCCAGATCTGAATTTGGGGTCGCCGCCAGCTTGAGTCGCTGCTCGGTGATGTAGAACCACCCCGATTGCCACCCCTTTATTGTCTCCACGAAGGAGCCTCGAGCTAAAGAACATTGGGCATCCTGCCCACCATAGCGATCCAAGACTACCGTCGGCCACCCACTATCTTCGGCTTGACGCTAAGGGTCTTCAACCATAAGCCGAAGTGGGGTTGGATGCAGAGGAAGGCCTCGCACACGATGATAAACGTCGAGATATTGAGGATGAAGTTTGGGGCCAGATCGTGGAAATCCAGGCCATAGTAGAACATGAGCCCTCGGACAAATGGTTAAGTGGAAAACCTAGTCCGCGGAGGAAGTGGGTGAGGAACACCACCCTCTCATGGGGCCTGGGACTAGGGATGAGCTGCCCTCGTCGGGTAGCCGACACGCCGATGTCGCCGGACAAGTATCCGCCTCCCGCAGCCTTGTGATGTGCCCTCCGTGACGGAGGAGGCCATCCACCGCCTCCCGCCCCCGACATAGTTGGAGAAGGTTGAGGTGGGTGTGCGGACTTGGGCGCTGGAGCTCGAAAAGGAAATGGATGAGCAAAGGAGGAAGAAGGCGAGGTGAAAAGGTGGATCCTTATCCCTTATATGGACGGACGGCTATGCGCCCCCACCAGCCGGTAAAACTCGCTATCTCCCAAGCACCGTAATCAATGGCGCGATGGGTTACCCACGTCCGTATTGATGGGAACCCGAATAAGGGGCACGATCTATGCTTTGATAAGACGTGCTGTGGAAACCGCCTCGCTAAACGCTACCGAGGTGGAACAAAGAAAATGATTCATATAAAGGCTCGGGCTGTGGTGTGATGTCACGTCAGGAATACGCCAACAGATCTGTGCAAAAGTTATTCTCTATGGTGGTATGTGGAACTTGTTTTGCGAGCCGACACCGCCCTTGTGTTCAAAACCTTCTATGAAGTATTTGAGGAGGAACCCGCTTGCAATGCCGAAGACAATATGCGCTACCGGACTCGTCGTCATTGAAGCCTCGTTGTGGGCTACCGAGGGAGTCCTCGACTAGGGGTGTCCGGATAGCCGAACTATCATCACGGCCGACTCCAAGACTATGAAGATACAAGATTGAAGACTTCGCCCCGTGTCCGGATGGGACTTTCCTTGGCGTGGAAGGCAAGCTTGGCGATACGGATATGTAGATCTCCTACCATTGTAACCGACTGTAACCCTAACCTATCCGTGTCTATATAAACCGGAGGGTTTTAGTCTCAGAGGATGAACAACAATCATACCATAGGCTAGCTTCTAGGTTTAGCCTCCTTGATCTCGTGGTAGATCTACTCTTGTACTACCCATATCATCAATATTAATCAAGCAGAGTAGGGTATTACCTCCATCGAGAGGGCCCGAACTCGGGTAAAAACATCGTGTCCCTTGTCTCCTCGTTACCATCCGCCTAGACGCACAGCTCGGGACCCCTACCCGAGATCCGCCGGTTTTGACACCGACAACCGCCAACCATCAATCGGATCCTCGTGCACACTCTCTTGCCCAAGTCAGTGATCACAAGATGATCAGAGGCCATGCAATAAATCTGCATACAGCTTATTTGATGTGCCACAAAAGTTCAAGGTCATGAGTCTTATAGTTGAAACTATCAAGAGGACAGCACGACCAAAGAGAAGTTGTGGGTATGCCCCACGATCCGTGGAGCTGATTAACTCCAAGATGGGCACAGCACATACTTATTGGACAAGGAGCACATGCCTATCTATCCAGACTTTGAGGACAACCAAGTGGTAATGAATGAAGATGAACCATCTTCTGCAAGCACAAGCCGAAGAAGGAGAAGGCAAGGACCGAGAAGGCTGCCAAGATGCCAACAATCAAGAGGCATCTCAATACTTCTTGATGAGCAAACAGGATCAACTTGGCTACTTGATTGCATCCACTCGAGGATTGAGAAGGGCTGGCCACCTTGACTCAAAACCAGAGAGCCCGGAGAGGATCATGGAGCGTAAGTTCTATGACATGGATGTGAAGGTAATCGAGATCCAACTGTTGTTGAGCAACTTCAGATGATATGCAGGAGAGGAAGGGCAAGACAACCACTAAGGCATTTGCCAGAGTGCCTAGAGCTCAGAGGTCACCTGCAGTGCAAAGGATGCATACCCCGAGCCACTTCATCCGCACCACCACAGCTTCGATGCCACCAGCTCCAAAGACCTACTCCACCAGCTCCATCTACATCACCGATGCCTTCGCCCTGGCGCTCTGCTCTACACCACCACCAAGATCAAGCCCGAGAGACGATTTAGTGCTATGCATTTTCTATGAACTTTTTGGTAACTTGTTGCCAAAGGGGGAGAAAAATGTATAGATCATAGGCTTCGAGAGAGAGCGTTGCTTTTTATTCTCTCTTGCTTTGGTGGTTGAACTTTATTTGCTTGATTGAGATACTTTCTGTCTGTGTGATACTTGGATGATCGTGTGTTTGATCATATGCTACATTAATTCTTGTTGGATGACATTATCCTTTTATCTCTATATGATCACACTTTGCTTGGTGATGAGTGCATGTATTCTATTGTTATCATTTTGAGCGCTCCACCAAGATGTATGTGACATGGAAGAGTAACCCATGAGCCTAACTCTTTGTGCATTTGCAGTCCAAAGCAAATCTTAAACTATGCACAAATTTAGGGGGAGCTCTTGCTTATCACATACTTCTCAAAGCGACAATGTTTTTCATTCTTATTATCATTTGTCGAAGCTTTGATCTATATGTTGTCATCAATTACCAAAAAGGGGGAGATTGAAAGTGCAACTATCCCTAGGTGGTTTTGGTAATTCCTAACAACATATAGCTCATAGAGCTAACATTATTCCAAGATAAATATTTCAGGAAAAGCTCAGTGAATGGCATGGCATGGATGAGAAAAGTGGACCCCTCAAAATACTAAGGATAAAAGGATTGGCTCAAGCTCAAAGCTCAAGACTCTACATTTTATATTTTAGTGAACCAAGATCGCATTGAGTCTATAGGAAAAGCCAATACTATCAAGGAGGGATGAGGTGTTGCTTAATGAGGTTCTTGCTTCATAGTTCTTAGTGATATGCTCCAAAACCCTCAACTACTTCCTCACATCCACATATGACTTAAACCAAAAGTCCAACTCGGCCCCATCGATTCTTTCTATCCGGCGCCACCGGTTCAGATGTCATAGCCACTGCCACAAACCCTAGGAAAATCGGTCTCACAGATAGGGATCTCGGTCTCACCGAGATGGGATTGTAATCTCTGCTTCCTTCAGAATATTTCGTCCCGCTGAAATGAGCGATCGTCCCACCGAGATTGCAATGTAAACTCACTGCTTTTTTTGTAACATTTCGTCTCACCAAATGAGCTTAATCGGTCCCACCGAAGTTTACTCCGACCAACTCTCCGTTAGCTTATTACCAAAATTGGTCCCACCGAGTTTGTGTAATCGGTCTCACCGAGATTATGTTATGCCCAAACCCTAACCATATCGGTCCTACCGAGTTGCATGTCGGTCCCACCGAAAAACCTAACGGTCACTAGATTTGCCAAATCGGTCCGACCGAGTTTCTCAATTCGGTCCCACCGAGATTGGTAAGTTGTGTGTAACGGTTAGTTTTTGTGTGGAGGCTATATATACCCCTCCACCCACTCTTCATTCGTGGAGAGAGCCATCAGAACGAACCTACACTTCCAATACACATTTTCTGAGAGAGAACCACCTACCCTTGTGTTGAGACCAAGATATTCCATTCCTACCATATGAATCTTGATCTCTAGCCTTCCCCAAGTTACTTTCCACTCAAATCTTCTTTCCACCAAATCCAAATCCTGTGAGAGAGAGTTGAGTGTTGGGGAGACTATCATTTGAAGCACAAGAGCAAGGAGTTCATCATCAACACACCATTTGTTACTTCTTGGAGAGTGGCGTCTCCTAGATTGGCTAGGTGTCACTTGGGAGCCTCCGACAAGATTGTGGAGTTGAACCAAGTAGTTTGTAAGGGCAAGGAGATCGCCTACTTCATGAAGATCTACCGCTAGTGAGGCAAGTCCTTCGTGGGCGACGGCCATGGTGGGATAGACAAGGTTGCTTCTTCGTGGACCCTTCATGGGTGGAGCCCTCCGTGGACTCGTGCAACCATTACCCTTCGTGGGTTGAAGTCTCCATCAACATGGATGTACGATAGCACCACCTATCGGAACCACGACAGAAACATCTATGTCTCCAATTGCGTTTGAATTCTCCAAACCCTTCCCTTTATATTCTTGCAAGTTGCATGCTTTACTTTCCGCTGCTCATATACTCTTTGCATGCTTGCTTGAATTGTGTTAAGATTGCTTGACTTGTGCTAAGATAGCTAAAATCTGCCAAAGACTAAAATTGGGAAAAGGATAAGTTTTTGTTTGGTCAAGTAGTCTAATCACCCCCCCCCCCCTCTAGACATACTTCCGATCCTACACTCGGCCAGTACATGAGTAGAAATACCTCATCAATACGTGAAGAACATCATTCAGATTCAAAAACCACCATTCAAGATGCAGGAAAATCTATGCTAGATCCTTTCAACTAGCACGTCCATATGAAATTGATGCTCATGTACTTAACAAGAAAAACCCCAATGCCATGAAAAAATAGAGTACTTAAAGGAAAATAAATCTAATAAAATCAGAGTAGTACCTCGACAGCTCATCGATGACATCCTCGTCAAGTCGCCCCCTTCTTGGGATCCACACCATCTCGAACTCTATCTCGCTCACGTCCCCCCCCCGTGAGAAATCCTCCTCAATTTTTTCATAGAGCTTGTGCTTCAGCCTCGCTTTCTCCTCGCCCACATCTTCCCGACCTTCTCCTCCGCATGTGCTCGCCGACCGGTAGCTCGATGGCTGGCATGGCAGCGGGAGGAGGCACAGCAGTTGCTGCACCGCCAGTTGTCGCTACTACGGCGGACACGGCCGCTGCAACCGCGGCTGCAGCCCACGGCAGCAGACTGCTCTCCACCGATGGTTGCCTCCGGCTTGTCCGCCGCATCCTCACGCCCGCGCTTCATCGGCGGTCGACGAGAGGAGGAGGGAGGTGTTGGAAGGGAGGAGAGGAGTGGAGTGGTGAGGAAGGGAGGAGGGTTTGGGAGAGGACGAGGTGGTATGTCTGGAGTGGGAGAGGACGAGGATTTTCTACCCGATTTGGGGAAGAAAATGAATGTTGCTGCCTCTTGGAGTTACCTAGGGGTCGAGGGGGGTGATTTATCTCACCTACCAGGGCCTTCCACAGTGAGGACGCATGGGGTTTGCCCTCTGCCAGCACCTCAAGGCGGTTTGCCCCAAGGCCGCCCTTCAAACTGCTGACACGTGGACACCAGTAGTGGTTAGACATGATAGATATGGTAAATGAATTTCTTAAATCTGAGGGAACGTAATTTGTGCAAAATGCATCATCAGCCCAGCGGTAACACCCTCCCGATCACATACTAATGCCCTTGGTTCGAAACTCCGTCGGGTAGTTTAGTTCACTCTTTTTGCCTATGGTGTTTTTACATGTGGATCCCACATGTCATTCACACACACGGAGAGCACATACAAACAAACTTGCCGGACATGATGTAAATGGACCCAAAAAATTTCTACATCTTTGTATCAACATGAGAAGGAAGCATGACTAGTTTGGTAAGGTTGTAGGCATTTGTATGGATTTTCTAATACGATTAAATGCTTAAAATACTTCTCAGAGGTGACGCAACAAGCGCACATTGTCGATCCACTGGGGTGGCCATGCCCACAACAAGGAAAAATTTGGTGTCATTATTAACATGGCCAAAAAATTCACCTCCTTCACCGGCGGCCGTTCGGGTAGGAGGTAAGGGTCCGTGTGGAAGGACGGGTTTTTCTTGACATTCTTCAAATGGACCTATATTCTTTCTACACCCTTGTACCAACATGAGAAGCATCCATGACTAGTTCCATAGATTTTCGACGTTTTTATTAATTTCTAGGGTTATCACGACGATAAAACCCTAAAATATTTCCCACCAGCGCCACCCTTCCCTCTGATCACTGTGACCAGCATGTACTTCACTTAGCATCAAGGCCATGAAAACAGGAATCGGAACCGTATTAGATTTTGATCCCACACACACATGCAAACACCACACAATACAAAACAGATAACACAAATCACAGACTGCAGGTACTAAGATTATCCGAGGAACTTCTAATGCATAACAACTTCTCGTATTCAAATACATCACATGAAATATCGAGACAACTAGAAATGCAAAACAGCTTCTATGTTGAGGTTGAGCAAGGACTTTTATTGTGAGACGTGAGCTTGTCGGCATTCGGGAACGGGGGTCCCTGACTTTCCTCGCCCATGCCCAAGGGCGTGGTTTCTAAGGGGGGCCCAACACGGCCCATCTTCATCAACACAAGCTCAAGACCTCGCGAGGGGCCAGATTGCTGGGCGGACGACAGGAGCTTCTCAGCACGGCCTCATCAGCCGGGCTCATGAGGAGGCGGAGAGATCAAGGCGGGTACCACACGAGGTGCCCATGATGCAAGCTATGATTTACTAAGGGCGCCAGGGGCGCCAGCCGCGCAGTGTCCTCCTTTCCTCTTTGGTGCAAAGGGAGCAAGCGCAAGCAGAGCATCAAGCAAAGGCGCCCATTTCAAGGCAACAAGACCAAGACCAGCCCAACGGCAGGAAGGAAGTCATTGTGGAGCCCAAGCCAGGCCACCACCAGAGCCTTTGACAAAGCGAGGACCAACTTTAGTCAGATAAGTGTACCAGATGTTCCCTTCAAATGGCTAATTGTTGGCGCCCTTCCCGCTCAATATTTGGGAAGAGGCCCAGGCCTTCGCCTATAAATAGGACTAGCCTCCCATAGGGTAGAGGCAGCTTGATATTGGAGAGACAGAGCTAGAAGCCAAGCAATCTAGATAGAGAGAGAAGGCAACTGAACTCCTCGTAGCAGTTCAACGCCCGGCCAAGAACAGACCCTCGCGTGGCTGTTCTTCCTTGTATTGTTCATCACCATCAGCCCAAGAGGCAATCCACCACACCACAAACTAGAGTAGCATATTACACCACAATGGTGGCCCGAACTAGTATAAACCTTAAGGCCTCTTGTGTTGTTTTTGTGTAGTTTAGATCCAAGCGAGGCGCGGGGTGCAGTAGGTAGAGGGCGAGATCTCCGCGCGCACCCCAAAGTGTTCGAACCTCAAGGGTCCGCCGGAACCCGAACCGACATTTTGCGCGCTGTAGGTGCGCCGATCCACCTTCTGCCACTTCGCCCCGTCAGATCGCTATCATCATGTCCAGCGACCAAAGCGGCAACCTTGGTCCTCGGGCGGCTTGGCCCGCCCACGCAGAGCCGCCACGGGCGAACCCATGCCCCAGTAGCTCATGGTCCGCAGGGCGCCATGGGTCGCGGGCGACGCGACAGGCTTCGACAACTCACGCTGCGGTAGGCGCGGTCGGCGGCGTAGGGCTTCCAACCACGCCATGCCGCGACGCCGACACCCGCCGGGAGCAAAGGAACCAGAGGGTCGGCCACGGTGGGCCGAGCTGCTGCAGCGCAGATCGCCGAAGGCGGCCGCGACGCGTCGCTAGGGCGGTGGCAGAGTTTTGGCTTTGCCGCCTGGGGGCTCACCCCTTCGCACCCAGCTCCCACCTCAGTCCAGGGCGGCCGCTGGGCTCTAAGGCGTCATGGCTCCAAGGCTACTCCAACACCGGGCGGTTGTCAAGACTGGCCAGCGGCAGGCGCCTCCGCCCCGCCGGGCGAAGAAGGACTCGCCACACCCACGGCCCCAAGGCTGCCGCCACGACCACCCCCTGTGTGGGCGCCAAGCAGAGCTGCATGGCACGCTGAGCACTATGGTGCGGCCTTCGGATGACGGCTCCGGAAGAATACGTGCCCTACATGATGGACCAAGGGCACCAAAGATGAGGGCTTAACAAGGCTCTCCTCAGCCCAAGCCGGGGACGAGGCGATGTGGCTGAGCTCTTCCAGAGCCCCGTGAAGGCCCCACCGCCAAGCCGGAAGTGACGATTATCGGGTACCGCTAATTCTGAGCAGGCATACGCTAATCATGAATCACGGAGGTGCAGGTCGCCACAGCAGCGGCTGCCCTGGCCCCGTAGTCTCCTACCCTCAGAGGAGAGCGAGGGGCTGCAGGAGAGGGCCCGAGATCCGCATCACCACCGCGCGCTCGAGCAAGGCATTCTCGGGAGGTAGGCCTTCGCTGGGAGGTGCCTCGTGGCCTGCCTCGGCGGAGGACCCGTGGTCGCCGGGGAACTGGCTGGCACCGCTCTACCCCATCGGGCGGCGCCCTGGTTTCCGGTCGTCGTTGATGGCACTAGAGTGCGGTGCAAGGCGGGCCTCGTCTGGCGATATGAAGCAAGGCCGGTACTGTGAAGAAGGCCCAAGGCTCGTGAAGCTCGTGAGCCCCGTGACACTCTCACGTAATAATGAGTGGGGCTGTACACGCCCGAGTCTCAGGGTGCCGCCTCAGCCTTGGGGCTCCCTCCCACGCCCAAAGGCAGCACTTAGCTCCGCTACGGTGAGAAGACGCCCAAGACTAGACTAGGTGCCGACGCGCCTTTTTTCTGCTTTCATTGCTTTGCCCCTTGGTTGTCACTTTCCCACTGGATTTTAGTTGATTCAAATTTGAGATTTGCGGTGTTCGGGAAGGGGTGCTTAGTCTCGCTCGAGCAATCTTTCGTGATTCCGCTACTGCTTTGCCTCAGCTGCCTCCCTCGTGAGCCCCTCACGAGCCGGTTAGCCTAGCTTATGCGGCAGCCCAGATCGCCGCCAGATCCTCTCGTGGAGGTTTTATCGCAGATCCTACGGGTTTGATCAGAGACACTTGAGACGCCACAGCCCTCCACAAAGCTATCTCAGGCCCGTGACGAACAAAAGTAAACTAGCCAGCCACTTGGCGAAGCATAATGGGTGATATAGCATCAACTAATACACGTAATATAAGTTTTACATGAGGGGCTTCCTCCCAAAATGCTCTCACAACCGCCGTGGCAAAACCTGAGTTCTATTCGGCAGGTAAGGAACAGAACAATGCGCAGTCACCGGATAAATCCCCAATGCATCCTCGGGGCACCTCCTCGAATCGTCCGCTGGCGCCGCTGGCCTCGCCATCGCCTCAGGCGTTGTCACCAGCGGCGCTGTGGCTGCTCATCACACCGCCTTCATCAGAGCCACGATCACGCCGCCGTTATCCAAGCGAAGGCCCCGACGAGGGCGCCCACGCTTGTCCTCCACCCAAGGCGGCAGGTCGCCTTGACGGCCCGGGGTACTAGGGAGATGGCGGCCAAGTCGGGTGGGGTCCATATTCGGAGATGGCTGAATACGCGAGAAAAGGCGCCCGAGCAGGGCGCTGCCCTCTCCTCCACCAACCTGTTGGCCCCGACCGACCGCAAGGCCCACCGAGTCACCACGACGGTGAAGAACTCAAGGTTGCCGGCGAGTTAATCACAAGCAGCGGCTCGCCAACAGCCGCCGCAGATGTTACCCAAGGATGTGTTGGCTCTATCCCGGAGCATGGTGAGCATGGGGCCGTGCTCATGCTCCAGATCCGCCACCGCATATCTCGTCCCAGATTCGTCAGCATGACGGCCTCAGCCTCGCCCACCACCATTGAAGAAGAAGCACCTCGCACGGAGGTAGTTAACTCCTCCGCGCCACCTCAAGGGCGGCCCGAGAAGCATCGGCCCGCCGCCACTTCCTCCTGCTTGGCCTCAAGGCAGCGGTCCTACCTTCGCCTCAGCCCGATCAACCCCAGCCTCTCCTCGAACTCGCCAAGGTTCAAGCGACTGCCGCCACCCGACGCCCGACCTCCTCCAGACACGGGCTTCCTCGCGCAGCGACATCATCCTCCGCCTCGCCACCAAGCGCCCCTTGTTTCTGTGCGCTCAGATTGCAGGCGCTGCTCGGGCGGCCTCCAGCCGCCGCCTCACGCTCGAGCTCACTGGTCGCCTGAGGCCACCTTCATCGACGCGAGGGCCGCCTCGCAACTCCACCTGCTCCTCCAAGGAGCTGCATCGGGCCAGGAGTTCTCGCCCGCCTCCGCCGCCTCCGCCGGGTCAGCCTCCCGAGCCTCCTCAACGGCCCGAGAACGGACCTCCCGAGAGTCCGCCAGCGACGCCTTGGCCTCTCATTGTCAAGATCACGCTGATGGAGCGCAAGGGCGACACCTTCAGCTCAGGCCTGCAGGCAGTGCGCAGCCTCGGCCCGAGGCGCTGGCTTCATCAACGAAGCTCTTCACCAAGCAGGCTCACCGTGATCAGCCGCCCCAAGAAACCCTTGGCGAAGAGCGACGCCCCGGGCCCAACCACGCCTTCCACACCATCATCCGCCTAAGCGAGCGCGGGGCCACGATCAGCACCTCCGGCAGGGGCTGGGGATGGCGCCGCCACGGCCGGGCACGCCGCCCGGCTCCGCCAGAGCCAGCCCATTCCCTAAAGAAGAGCGCAGGGAATGCCTCAGCCAATCACGGTCGACGACTAGACGAGAAGCCCACGGCAGGCTGGCTATGCCACGAGAAGGCTCGTGAAGGAGGGTCGCGAGGCGCGCGGAGCCGTGATGCGCCTCAGGATGGTTCATCTCTCCGACCGGCCTCACCACGAGGACTCTGCTGCTCGGGGAGCTCGAAGACGGTGGAGAAGGCGGAGCCAAGGGGGATGGCTCCTCAGCCATCTCCGTGAGCTCAAGGGAAGGGCCTCAAGCAAGGATCAAGAAAAGCAATGTATGATCAGGAGCTAGAAAAGGAAGGCTTACTCATCGGTATGGCACTTCCCACGCTCAGCAAAGCGACAAGGGTAATCGCCACCAAGGCCTCCTTTCTTCCGGAGAGCCTCAAAGTCCATGCAGCGACCCAAGAGTTGAGCGATAGGTCAGCCGCGACGAGGAAGGAGCATCAAGGCGACCTGCCGGGCGCCCACCGATGCACGCCACGGTCACCTCACCAAGAAGAGTAATCGGGGCCCTCAGGGCCTCACCAAGCAGTAATCAAGGGCAGCTGTCACACCCCAGCCGCGGCAGCCTGGGCCTCAGGAGCTGCTCCCTCAAGAGCGCCACCTGGCACCGTCACCCCGGTGGAGGTCCCCTTGGCCTCCAGCGGCCCATGCCTCCCTGCTCCGCCACTTGAGGAAGAGCTGACGTGGCCGACTGAAAGGGCAGCCATCACCACCGGGTTCTCGCGAGGCCCACGGAGGCCAGCGGGGCACAGCCCCCATTCGTCGAAGACGAGCATCTGATTTACAAAGTCGCCCCTGCTCGGGCAGAGGTACAGCAAGGCACCCCCGTGCCGGATGCTACCAAGGGTGGGGTCCCCAGTCAAGACCAAGAGCACCTTCCTCAGCGCAAAGCGCCAGTCCTCTTCCGGAGCCTCATACAGTCTTCACGCCACCAAGGCCCACATCCGGCGAGAGGACGTTGGAGAGGGCAACACGGCATAGCAGAACTCCTTCACCACTTTGGGCACCATCACGCCGAAGCCCTCAAGAACGCAAGCGGCGCCTGCATTTAAGACAAGCTGAACTCGTGAGCGCTCTCGCCCCACCTGAGTTGGGAACAGAAAGAAGATGGCTCCGACAAATAGGGCTGGGCACCCCACGCCCACGCATGCCATCGTCAGGAACCCAGCGCGGGCTGAGGAAGGCTGAAGTCAATCCCTGAAGCCGCTGTTTCAGATGCAGCAATGAAGCTCACACACCCCGAACATTGGGTGGGGTCAACAAGGAGCAGAGAGAAGAAGTGGCGCAGCAAGGCAACTGAGGGAAGGATGCCCATCATCCCCTCGCAAACAAAGGCAAAGACCGCAAGAAGAGTGATGGATTCTGGACCCAAGTGCATCATATGGATCTGATAGTGGAGAGCACAGCATTGAAGAAATCGAAAGGGGAACCAGCCTCGCCACTGTATGCCGCCGCAAAGTACCGACCTCAGTGATTATCCCGCCGATGGAGAAGTGGGATGCGGCTGTGTATCGCTCGATGCGGCTTATGTCTCCCACGTGTCGAGGCACGACTTAGAGGCATAACCGCATTGAAAGCAATGTCGCAAGTGAGGTAATCTTCACACAACCCATGTAATAATTAAGGAAAGAGATACATAGTTGGCTTACAATGCCACTTCACACAAAGACATAAATAAACATCCATCATTCAGAGTACACTCAAGGTCCGATTACGGAACAAAAATAAAGGAAGATACCCCAAATGCTACACAGATCCTCGAATCGCCCCAACTGGGCACCACTATCGATCATCCGGAAAGACACATAGTAACGACCACGCCTCGCCGAACTCCCACTTGAGCTCGGCTGAGTCACCTGACCGGCC
Source organism: Aegilops longissima (assembly GCA_021605205.1). Taxonomy (NCBI): domain Eukaryota; kingdom Viridiplantae; phylum Streptophyta; class Magnoliopsida; order Poales; family Poaceae; genus Aegilops; species Aegilops longissima. The sequence continues at coordinate 526,440,984 of CM038679.1, forward strand.
TCGCCGGAACCTCGCAACTGTTTTTGAAGTATCTGTGAGTCACGGGACTCGCAATCTCACACCCGCGAGATCAAGACTATTTAAGCTTATAGGAAGGACAGAGTAGTAAAGTGGAGCTGCAGCAAGTTTACTAGCATATATGGTGGCTACATCGCAAAGAGAGCGAGAAGAGGAGCAAAGCACGGCGTGAAGCTAGTAGCGATCAAGAAGTGATCCCAACTACTTACGCCGACATAACTCCAACATCAGTTCACTTCCCTGACCACCAGAAGAGACTATCACGTTACACACGCAGTTGATGTGTATTTTATTTGAGGTCAACTTTGGGTTTTCTACAACCGACATTAACAAATTCCCATCTCGCCTCATAACCGGGCACGGCTTTCAAAGATATTACCCTCAGGGTGTCCCAACTTAGCCCATTATAAGCTCTCACGGTCAACGAAGGATATTCTTCTACCGAAGACCCGATCAATCTCGAATCCCGACTACAAGACATTTCGACAAAGAATAAAACAAGACCAGCAAAGCCACCGACAGCCGACAAATCCCGATAGGAGCTGCACATATCTCGCTCTCGTGGCACATCCGGATGAGCAGTCCATACAACTAAAACCAGACCTCAAGTTGCCTTGAGGGGCACCGCATGTGGTTTAGTTCGGGCCAGACTCAAGGAGCACTGGTCCGGGGTTAAATAAAGATGACCCTGCTCGCGAAAACCCGGGGAAAAGGCTTAGGTGGCAAATGGTAAAACCAAAGTTGGGCCTTTGCCGGACGAGTCTTATTCAAAGCGAATCGTCAAGGGGGTCCCATAAATCACCCAACCGTAAGGAACGCAAAATCAAGGAACATAACACCGTATGACGGAAACTAGGGTGGCAAGAGGAACAAAACACTGCATAAGGCCGAGCCTTCCACCCTTTACCAAGTATATAGATGTATTGATTATAGCAGATATGTATATATTGTGATATCCCCAACAAGTAAACATGTTCCAACAAGGAACAACATCTCCATGTTCCAACAAGGAACAAACTTCAGCTTCACTCGCAACTAGCAACGCTATAAGAGGGCTGAGCAAAGCGGTAACATAGCCAATCAACGGTTTGCTAGGAAAGGATGGTTAGGGCTGACATGGCAATATGGGTGGCATGATATAGCAAGTGGTAGGCATCGCAGCATAGGCATAGCAAAAGAGCGAGAAACTAGCATAGCAAAGATAGAAGTGATTTCGAGGGTATGGTCATCTTGCTCGCAATGTTCTCGAGTTGTCGAAAGCTTGATCCTCGTAAGCGTTCTCAACAGGTTCCTCGCTCACGCACTCGCCTCCTACCTACCCAAAGCAACAACACAAACAAAGGAACCATAATAAATCACGCAATGCACAATCAACATGATGCAAAACATGACATGATATGCGGATGCGATATGCAATGCGATGTGCACCCGGAGGAAAATGATAAACCAGGCATCAACTTGGCAAACCAAGCATGCCATCGAAAGATGAGATGATTTCGCTGAAATCGATATAAAGATCACCGAAACGGATGCACGGTTTGGAAATGGCGAGCAAAACAAGAATGGCGCTAAACCTTCAATAACAAAGATGATGTACAAAGCCATGTTCGTGTGCAAACTACCTCATAGCATAAGAGCAATGAATATACCCATGAAAGACAACACATCAACATGATGCAAAAGACATGATCATAAGCTTGCTCAAATGTAGAAACTAATGCCACCACTGAGTTGGTGGGATTTTTCTACCCCAAAAACATATATAATATGTTAGGGTTACAGTAGAGAAATCATCACAAATGCACTAAGTCAAAACCTGCCTAAAATGGAAGTTAACAGAAATGGCATCTTCCCGATTTGGAAACGTCCAGAAATGGACTTGCCTAAAACGGAAAGGGAAGCAATCCAGAAACGGTAACGCGGGGTAAGGAAAGAAAAATATAAATATGGAGGAGGCGCCGAGAGGCTGATCAGGGGACCCTACCACATAGAGACAAAGGCAGAGCAGTTGTAAAAGGGGGGAAGAAAATGCAGCCTCGGGGATCGAACCCGGTCTCCCTGGAGAGACTCGCCTCGCTACCACTGGCTAGGGCGGCGGCGATCGACAGAGAAGGGCCTCGCCCTTAATCACTGCTATCGTCAAGAGACGAATCAAGAAAAGAAAGAAAACAGAATTAAAAGGGCGCGCGCCGATTCGAACCTGTGTCGCCGCAGTGAGCGCTCGGGGTGCAAACCAGCTCGGCTAGGCTAGGATGTCGGTTAGAACAGAGACTCTGGCCTACTTGGCCAAACCACAAGGCCCTGACTCGAGGCAGAGAAACCAACGACAACGCCGCCGGGCAAAGAACGGCGATGGCGGGCCTTGATGCGACGGCGGCATGCGGGATGCGCAGGAGTGCGGTGCAACGGCAAGCAGCTATGGAAGGCGTAGGCGGGGACCCGAGCACGAGCTCGATCTCGCCGGCACGACAATGCAAGGTTGACGAGGCCGCTGCTCCTGTTTCCATCGGGCGCAGCGCGAGGTAAAACGCGTGAGGAGAAACGAGGCTAGGCTAGAACAGAGCGCTGACGGGCGGGTGCGCCAACAGCAAGATGCGCACGACACTAACTTCAGGCTTCGCCGAGCACTACGGGCGCGGCAAGGACATGCACCAAAGCGAAGTTCTGCGGTGCCTACATGCAAAGGGGATGGATGGGAGAGGAGGAGCGCTACCCAGCTCACCCTAGGACGCGACGGGTCGACGGAGACGGGCCGACGGCGAGGCAACGGAGCTCTGAATTTCGCCGTTCTCGACCGAGAGGGAGGAGGAAGCCGGGACGCCGACGAACTTGACGATCCGGCGCATCAGAGTCGACGCCGTGGACGAAGACGACGACGAGGAAGAAGATGGACACGCCAAGGGGCTTGAGGGCCGGAGAGCTCGCCGGCGACGAGGCGCTGCTCAAAGCGCCGACGGAGCGGGAGCGGCGATCTGGTGGTCTCTCACCGGGCGGCGGGCGTAGAGGAAGAGGGAAACCCTAGGGGTCGATGGACACGGAGAGGGATAAAAGGAGGCTAGGGCGACGGGTGGAGCACGGCGCCGACGCCGTGGCTAAGGTGAGTGCTGGCGTGAGCTAGACGAAGAAGGCGGCGGCGGCGGGTGCTGCTGGCTGGGGCTGGTGGGGCGCAGGCCACGTGGGCGTACGGGCCGCGGGGTAGAGAGGCGACCAGGTGAGAAACGTCAAGGACGCGTCCTGGCTGGTGGGGGCGCAAGCTAGGCCGGCCCTGGGCTGCGGGGGTTGAGGGGGCTAGGCCGGCTTGGAAGGCCGGAGCCTAGGTGGAGAGGCCTCACTGGCTGCCATCGCTGCTGTTTTCTTTTCTTTTCCTTTTAAAACCAAAAAGAAGAGAAAAGAAAGCACAGAGAAAAAGAAGAGTTGGAGGAAAGGAAAATATCCCCAAACTCCTGGAATTCCCCACTATTTTAATAAATTGTAATGGGCATTTTAGAGGTAGAAAATAAGACAAGTTTGGAAATGTTTCAAACTTGTGTCATTTTTGAACCTGACCAAAACAACTTCAATTGAGGAGATTTTTGGCAGAGAGGTTTAGTGTAGGGAGCAAGAATTGCAGGAGAAGATGAACATTAATTGAGAAAGGAAAAGATAGCACTTGATAAGGAAAGAAGTAGAGGGAAGGAGGAGATGGTAATGCAAAATTTGAGTATGGCACATGCAACAACATAACATGTGAGAGATCACCCCAAACACATGATAAGAAAGGAATGCAAGATGACAAGAGACACAAATGCAATATGGTAAAAAGAGCAAAACAAAGAAAAGAGAAAACCCACATAACCAAACAAGAAGAGGCCAAGCATGACAAAACCCACAAGAATTGGATGAGGTCAAGTTGATATAATGCCCAAAAGGGAAGTTTACATCCAGGGTGTTACAACACTCCACCACTACAAGAGGATCTCGTCCCGAGATCTAGGACTGAAAGAACTCCTGATACTCAGAACGGAGGTGATCCTCGCGCCCCTGTAGCTTCTCGGTCGGAATGGTGTGACCACTTCACTTTCAGGAATTTGATTGACTTGTTGCGAGTCTTGCGCCGGTTTCTTCAAGAATAGCAACGGGTGCTCATGATAAGACAGATCTTCTTGAAGGTCAATCTTCAAGTTGATAGTGCGCTCAGAGTCTTGAAGCACTTATGGAAGCGTGACACGTGAAACACATCGCACGCTTGCAAAGTTGGATGGAAGCTCGTTGATAGGCTTAGATCGCTTTTTTCCCAATGATCTTGAAAGGACCCACGATCTAGGGGCAAGCTTCCTTTGATACCGGGTTGACGAGTGCCTTTCATTGAGAGACGCGAGGTAGACATGGTCTCCGATTTGAAAAGCCACATCACGGTGCTTATCATCATAATAGCTCTTCCGCGCGATTAGCGGCTTTGAGATTCTCACGAATGATCTTGCACATTTCTTCCGCTTCGCGGATCAAGTCATTGCCAAGAAGTTGGCGCTCACCTGCCTGCACTCAATTGAGAGGAGTACGCACTTTCTCGCCATAGAGAATTTCAATGGGGCCTTGCCCAACTCGCTTGGAAGCTGTTGTTGTAGGAGAACTCGCATATGGAAGACAATCTTCCCATTTCATACCAAGGAAATGACACAAGCCCCGAGCATATCTTCAAGGATTTGATTAACTCGCCGACTTGGCCACTTGTTTGAGGATGGAAAGCTGTGCTGAAACGAATGTTGGTGCCCATGGCCTTCTCGAAAAGAATCCCTAACTTGAGGTAAAGATGCTGCCACGGTCTCAAGAGATTACTTGTGGAATACCGCAAGGAGACAATCTCGAGGTGTATAGCTCGCCAACCGAGCTGCTGTGATGGATTCTTTGATAGGAAGAAAATGAGCCACTTTAGTAAGCTTGTCAATGACAATGAAGATAGCATCATTTCCACGCTTGGACTTTGGAAAGCCACCACGAAGTCCATTTCAATATGATCAAACTTCCATTCAGGAATAGCAAGAGGTTGGAGGAGACCAGCTGGTCTTTGGTGTTCTGCTTTCACTCTTCCGCAGACATCACACTCATTCACTAATTGAGCAATTTCTCGCCCATTCGAGTCCACCAATAAGACTGCTTGAGATCATGGTACATCTTCGTATTTCCAGATGAATGGATAGAAGCGAATTGTGAGCCCTGCTCATAATGACTTTTCGCAGATCACCCTTAGGAACCATAATCCGTCCTCAAAGAACAGAGTGTCTTTGTCATCAACGTGGAAGCACTTATACTTGAAATGCCCTTGTCGATACCACGCTTCACCTTTTTCACCATGGCATCCAGGTTGAGCCTCACGAATCTGATCTTCCAAAGTAGGAGAGACTATCAGGTTGGCAAGAAAGCCTTGAGGAACAACTTGAAGATTCAGCTTATGGAAAGCTTCACAGAGATCCGGCCGAAAGGGCTTGAGGATTAGATCTGCAAAGAAGCCTTCCCGCTCAAAGCATCTCAGAATGACATTGGCTTTGCCTTGAGTATATTCAATACTTGGGTTGTACTTTTGAATCATTTCACCCATCGAGTCTGCCTCGAGGTTGAGGTTGGGCTGAGTGAAGATGTACTTGAGACTCTTGTGATCGTGAAAATGTCCACTTTCCTTCCCAACAAGAGATGTCTCCACGTAATCAATGCATGGACAACGCCGCCAACTCAAGATCGTGAGTGGGGTAGTTCTTCTCGCTGGGCTTCAATCAAGTAGAGGTATAAGCCACAACACTTTTCTCTTGCATTAACACGCACCGAGACCTTGAAGAGAAGCATCACGTAAAACTTCAAATGGCTTGGATTCATCAGAGGAGTCGTAACAGAGCTGTGACGAGTTTCTCTTGAGGGTATTGAAAGCAACGCCACACTGTGAGACCGTATATACTTCACATGCTTCGAGAAGGTTGGAAAGAGGCTTTGCAATCTTGGAGAAGTTCTCAACGAATCTTCGCAATAACTTGCAAGACCAAGAAAATCATGGAGTCGCTTGACATTCGAGGAGGTTCCTAATTCACAATTGCGACACCTTCTCGATTAACAGCGATGCCCTTGGCAGAGATGATATGCCCAAGATAAAGCACTTCATCAAGCCAAAATTCACATTTGGAGAACTTAGCATAGAATTGGTACTCTCGAGCTTGTCTAGCACCAATCGCAAATGTTTGGCATGATCCTTCTTATTCTTGGAGAAGACCAAAATATCATCAAGATAGACCAAGACGAATTCATTGGTGTAGGGATTGAATATGAAGTTCATCATTCGGGAGAAAGTTGGAGGAGCATTGACGAGGCCGAAAGACATGACAAGATATTCATAAGAACCAAAGCTTGTTCTCAATGTCGCCTTGGGAATATCTTGTTCACGAATGCGAATCTGATGATACCCCATACGAAGGTCAAGCTTAGAGAACATCAGTAGCACCTTTGAGTTGCTCGAAAAGCTCATTGATGTTGGGAAGTGGATACTTGTTCTTGATTGTCTTCTTATTCAATGGACGGTAATCGACGCAAAGTCGGTCCGCGCCATCCTTCTTCCGACAAAAGAACACCACAACCCCAAGGAGATGAACTCGGTCCGATCAAACCCAGACGCTCTTGTTCATCGAAATGCTTCTTCAATTCCTTCAGCTCTTCAGTCCAAGCTTGTATGGACGCTTGTAACGGGTTCAAAGGCTGTGCTCAAGATCGATAACGAACTCAATCGCCGATGAGGAGGCATACCCGAAGCTCTTCCGAAAGACATCTTGGTACTCACAAACGATCGAATCGAGAGATGGCATTCAGTTCGCCTTTCTCATTGAGAGAAAACAACCAATAGTTTCATCACGAGCGCATAGATGATCACATCATTAGAAGAGTGAGTCAATTGAATTTCTCGCAGCACAATCAAGCTGAGCTTTGTGCCGATAAAGCCACCCATTCCGAGAATAAGATCAATATCCGAAGTCACCAAGGACAATAGGTTTAGCCGTAAACCTATAATCGCCCATCTTGATAGAAACATCCGAACGAAAACTCGAGAAGTCATCTCCTTAGCCGGAGAAACAATAGACAAAGGTCTAGGCAAAGCTTGAGTAACCAAATCATGCATAGCCACAAAAGGTCTTGAGATGAAAGAATGCGATGCACCAAGATCAAATAAGACTTTTGCAGAATATCATTAATCGAGATTACCCATTAACACATCTCAAGAATCCTCCGCCTGAGCTGCATTCATCATATTGACCTTCGCAGAATTGGATTATGCTTGACCACCGCATTGCTGGAAGATTTCACAGAGGAGGAGGCGGAAGGCGCCTTTGGTTGAAGCACTTGTTCACAGAGTGACCCTTCCTCGCGACACTTGTTGCAAGTGACCTCGAGAGCGGACGGTGGTAAGGAGCACTTGACCTTGGAGCTTGAGAATTAGACTTGTTCTCGATAGCTTGGGTTGGGTGGGTGGAAGATCCACGCCACCGAGTTCTTCTCACTGGTAAGGCCGACGGAACGGAGGAGGGGCAGGTAAAACTTCACGCTTAGCTGCCACTTGAGAGGACGAAGAGGACTGAACTGCATCCCCGATTCTCTTCTTAGAAGCCTCACATTTGAGCTGGGCAGCTTGCTTCAGAGCCATGTTGTAGAAATCATCGTACTTATCTAGCTCAAACAAAGACAAGAGGTAATTGCAGATCTTCTCTCGCACCACCTCTCAATTGATAGATCATACTCTTTCATCGTGCACGCCTTGCTTAGCAAAACGAGCGAGCTTCGAACTGGATATTGTATTGATAGACGACATGTTGCCCTGCTTGAGATTGCGGAACTCCTCACGCTTGCTCTCAACAACACTTTTCGAATGTGATGAGCTCAAATCACGGCGAACTCATCCTGTAATGACACGACTCCTCTCGAATCTTTGTATTGTCGGTACCACTCAGCAGCTTGATCCTTGAGTTGAAACGATGCAAACTTGACAAAGTCCTCGTGTCCGACATTGCTACATACCAAAGTGCTTGCAGATGTCCACTAACCAATCATCGCCGTCTGCCTCAACACGTAAACCGAAAGACTTCGCTGATTAGCGAGGAACTGATCGAGAGTAGCAAAGTGTGGCTGATAGTTGCCTTGACCTTGATTGCCTTGATTGCCTTGATTGCCTTGCCCCGAGTACGCTTCTGCAAGAGCTACAAAATCATCTCGAGCATTGGCATTGGTGGCTGCCATGATAGCTTGCCGTGCCTCCGGAGGCGGAGGTGGAGGTGGAGGTTCGACCGATCCCCATCATTGCGATCCGGATTCGTGACGCACATGGAGCCATCCTCAAGATGGTGACATCCGTTAGTCCTTTGATAGACAAATTGATAAGTAGAATCAACGGATAGAAATTGCAACATATAGTCTTCACAATAAACATTCAACAAGAATGAACGAATGAATTCCAAAGTTAATCATCACACGCCCATTAAGGTGAGAAGCCACTTAGATAAAGGATATGGAAACAACATCTGTCTTAGAAACAAATCAATATCACAATCGAAAACAAAAGGTTGGCTTCTAGAATGAGCCGAACAAACACATGATAGAGATTTCGCCAAAGTGTTCGTAGTGGGGCCTACACGGACACGACGATAGCGGACGCCACGAATGACTAACAAGACGCCCCCGAATCAGCATAGCCAAGGATTCTTTAAGACGCCTCGCGACCAATCGAATCGACCGTGAATGGGCGGACCACCGGACGTTGAACCCCAATCTCAAATCATACATCCGCCGGAAAGAATATCCCGTAAGCTACTAGAATTCCCACCTATAAACTCCCAAACTTTCTGGTTATGCAATCTGTGTTGGGGATACAGGGACACAAAATATATCACCCAAACTAACAATACCTAGATCCAATTGATCCATCCGTCAACACATAACCAAGAAATCCTCGAAATCGTGTACCTCGACCTTCAAAAACATCCGTTATACAAGTCATGGCAATATTCCCGCACTCGCCACAAGATCGGGCTATCAGGTTATCTCACCAACAACTGCACAAAAGAGATTTCATGTCGGCAAAACTCGTATTCCAGAATCAGAACGATAAAATTGTGACGACAACACCTCGGAGCTCAACTCCTGTGGACACCGCCACAACCCCTAAATGTCGAGGCACCAAGAACAATGTTCTCGCCACAAAACCATCGGAACGATTCCAAGATACCCACGTGATCCTAAAAAAATTTAGTGAAATTTGAGAAGAGAAGAGTCAAAACTCTACGGCAGGATACCTCACAGAGCGATTTAAGGGACCGGGAGTAAAAGAATCCTACTCCGATATATATAATCCTAAGACTCAAAACATTTTCCATTCTAGACTCAACAACGCCAAAGAAACAATCAAGTAGGGGGCTCTAAGTCGGGAAGGCTCGATTACCAACTTGTAACGCCTCGATGCGCTTATGTCTCCCACGTGTCGAGGCACGACTTAGAGGCATAACCGCATTGAAAGCAATGTCGCAAGTGAGGTAATCTTCACACAACCCATGTAATAATTAAGGAAAGAGATACATAGTTGGCTTACAATGCCACTTCACACAAGACATAAATAAACATCCATCATTCGAGTACACTCAAGGTCCGACTCACGGAACAAAAATAAAGGAAGATACCCCAAATGCTACACAGATCCCTCGAATCGTCCCAACTGGGCACCACTATCGATCATATGGAAAGACACATAGTAACGACCACGCCTCGTCGAACTCCCACTTGAGCTCGGTTGAGTCACCGCACCGGCCTCGCCGGAACCTCGCAACTGTTTTTGAAGTATCTATGAGTCACGGGACTCGCAATCTCACACCATGAGATCAAGACTATTTAAGCTTATAGGAAGGACAAAGTAGTAAAGTGGAGCTGCAGCAAGTTTACTCAGCATATATGGTGGCTACATCGCAAAGAGAGCGAGAAGAGGAGCAAAGCACGGTCGTGAAGCTAGTAGCGATCAAGAAGTGATCCTGAACTACTTACGCCGACATAACTCCAACACCGTGTTCACTTCCCGGACTACGAGAAGAGACCTTCACGGTTACACACGCAGTTGATGTGTATTTTATTTGAGGTCAACTTTGGGTTTTCTACAACCGGACATTAACAAATTCCCATCTGCCTCATAATCGCGGGCACGGCTTTCGAAAGATATTACCTCGCAGGGTGTCCCAACTTAGCCCATTATAAGCTCTCACGGTCAACGAAGGATATTCTTCTACCGAAGACCCGATCAATCTCGAATCCCGGACTACAAGACATTTCGACAGAATAAAACAAGACCAGCAAAGCCGCCTGACAGCCGACAATCCCGATAGGAGCTGCACATATCTCGCTCTCGTGGCACATCCGGATGAGCAGTCCATACAACTAAAACCAGACCTCAAGTTGCCTTGAGGGGGCGCTGCATGTGGTTTAGTTCGGGCCAGCACTCAAGGAGCACTGGTCCGGGGTTAAATAAAGATGACCTCGGCTCGCGAAAACCCGGGGAAAAGGCTTAGGTGGCAAATGGTAAAACCAAAGTTGGGCCTTGCCGACGAGTCTTATTCAAAGCGAACTGTCAAGGGGTCCCATAAATCACCAAACCGTAAGGAACGCAAAATCAAGGAACATAACACCGTATGACGGAAACTAGGGTGGCAAGAGGAACAAAACACTGCATAAGGCCGAGCCTTCCACCCTTTACCAAGTATATAGATGTATTGATTATAGCAGATATGTATATATTGTGATATCCCCAACAAGTAAACATGTTCCAACAAGGAACAACATCTCCATGTTCCAACAAGGAACAAACTTCAGCTTCACCTGCAACTAGCAACGCTATAAGAGGGCTGAGCAAAGTGGTAACATAGCCAATCAACGGTTTGCTAGGAAAGGATGGTTAGGGGCTGACATGGCAATATGGGTGGCATGATATAGCAAGTGGTAGGCATCGCAGCATAGGCATAGCAAAAGAGCGAGCAACTAGCATAGCAAAGATAGAAGTGATTTCGAGGGTATGGTCATCTTGCCTGCAATGTTCTCGAGTTGTCGAAAGCTTGATCCTCGTAGCGCTTCTCAACAGGTTCCTCGCTCACGCACTGCCTCCGCCTACCCAAAGCAACAACACAAACAAAGGAACCACAATAAATCACGGTGCAATGCACAATCAACATGATGCAAAACATGACATGATATGCGGATGTGATATGCAATGCGATGTGCACTCCGAGGAAATGATAAACCAGGCATCAACTTGGCAAACCAAGCATGCAATCGAAAGATGAGATGATTTCGTTGAAATCGATATAAAGATCACCGAAACGGATGCACGGTTTGGAAATGGCGAGCAAAACAAGAATGGCGCGAAACCTTCAATAACAGCATGATGTACAAAGCCATGTTCGTGTGCAAACTACCTCATAGCATAAGAGCAATGAATATACCCATGAAAGACAACACATCAACATGATGCAAAAGACATGATCATAAACTTGCTCAAATGCAGAAACTAATGCCACCACTGAGTTGGTGGGATTTTTCACCCCAAAACATATATAATATGTTAGGGTTACAGAGAGAAATCATCACAAATGCACTAAGTCAAAACCTGCCTAAAATGGAAGTTAATGTAATGGCATCTTGTCGATTTGGAAACGCCCGTAAATGGACTTGCCTAAAACGGAAAGGAAGCAATCCAGAAACGGAAACGCGGGTAAGGAAAGAAAATATAAATATGGAGGAGGCGCCAGAGGCTGATCAGGGACCCTACCGCATAGAGACAAGGGCAGAAGGTTGTAAAAGGGGGAAGAAAATGCAGCCTGGGGATCGAACCCGGTCTCCCCTTGAGACTCTCGCCTCGCTACCACCGGGCTAGGCGGCGGCGATCGACAGAGAAGGGCCTCGCCCTTAACTACTGCTATCGCTGAAGAGACGAACCAAGAAAAGAAAGAAAACAGAATTAAAGGGGCGCAATGCTCTGTAGTGAGTGCATCGAGCTCTAAACATGCCTACTTGTTATCTGTTTTGTCATGCCCTGTTGCTGAATCTGTTAACTAAACTTGCTATTTTGACATGGGTGTTACTATATTTTCTGATCCTTTTGGCTTATGGTCAAGTAGGGACTTTGTTCTATGCTTTGAGTAGATTCATGCCATGCCTTGTTTTGCTATTATAAGTTCCTGTAGCATGTTGTTTGTTTGCTCAACATTGCTTCCTCGATGCTGATTTTGCCATGTTCAAGATTTCACCAAGTCTCTGAAGTTTATAGTTTTGCACTTTTGCCATGCTTGTTTGGACCTGTTATGTGTGAATTAGCCGAGCTCGTGTTCATCTTTTGTCAAGCATCTTGAGTAGATCACTGCCATATGCTTTGTTGGTACGTTTGGGTGCAGTAGCTTAATTTCTTGTTGCTTGCTATGGCATCATGTCAATGGCAGATTTGTGCCATTCTTGTTTTGCTTGTCATTTGCAAACCGTGCATCCGATTCCGTGATCTTTATATCGATTTCAACCGAAATCATCTCATCTTTCAGGCATACTTGGTTTGCTGTTGATGCCTGGTTCATCATTTTCCTTCCGAGCGCGTGATACGCATTGCATATCACATCTCATATCATGCCATGTTTTGCATCATGTTGTTTGTGCATTGCACCGTGATTTATTGTGGTTCCTTTGTTTGTTCTTGCTTTGGGTAGAGCCGGAGAGTACGTGAACGAGGAACCTGTTGAGAACGCTTACGAGGATCAAGCTTTCGACAACTCTGAGAACTTTGCGTGCAAGATGACCATACCGAAATCACTTCTATCTTTGCTATGCTAGATGCTCGCTTTTGCTATGCCTATGCTACGATGCCTATCACTTGCTATATCATGCCTCCCATATTGCCATGTCAGCTCTAACCATCCTTTCCTAGCAAACCGTTGATTGGCTATGTTACCGCTTGCTCAGTTCTCTTATATAGCTGCTAGTTGCAGTGAAGATGAAGTTTGTTCCTTGTTGAACATGGAGATGTTGTTCCTTGTTGGAACATGTTTACTTGTTGGGATATCACAATATATCTGCTATAATTAATGCATCTATATACTTGGTAAAGGGTGGAAGGCTCGCCTTATGCCTGGTGTTTTGTTCCACTCTTGCCACCCTAGTTTCGCCATATACCGGTGTTATGTTCCTTGATTTTATGCTCTTACGGTTAAGTGATTTATGGGACCCTTGATGTTCGCTTTGAATAAGACTCTCCAGAAGGCCCAACTTTGGTTTTACCATTTGCCACCTAGTTTTTTCCCCGGTTTTCGCGAGCCCGAGGGTCATCTTTATTTTAACCCCCCCAAGTGCTCCTTCGAGTGCTGTCCGAACTCGAAAGCGATCAGGCCACCACGGGAAACTCGAGGCTTGGTTTTACTCAGAGCTAGTCTCATCCGGATGTGCCTCGAGAACGAGATATGCAGCCCTATCGGGATTTGTCGGCACAATCGGGCGGCTTTGCTGGTCTTGTTTTATTGCTGTCGAAATGTCTTGTAGTCCCGGATTCCGAGATTGATCGGTCTTCCCAGAGAAGGAATATCCTTCGCGACCGTGAGAGCTTATAATGGGCTGTTGGGACACCCTGCAGGTATTATCTTTCAAAGTCGTGCCCGCGGTTATGAGGCAGATGGGAATTTGTTAATGTCCGTTGTAGAAAACCCGGTTGACCAATTAAAATACACATCATCAAGGTGTAACCTGATGGTCTCTTCTCGGAGTCCGGAAGTGAACACGGTGTTGGAGTTATGTTCGACGAAGTAGTTCAGATCACTTCTTGATCGCTACTAGCTTCACGACCGTGTTTTGCTTCTTCTTTCGCTTCTTTATGAATGTAGCCACCATATATGCTAGTCGCTGCTGCAGCTCCACCTCAAACTCTGTCCTTCCTATAAGCTTAAATAGTCTTGATCTCGTGGTGTGAGATTGTTGAGTCCCCGTGACTCACAGATTCTACCAAAACAGTTGCAGGTGCCGACGATGCCAAGGCAGATGACGAACCGAGCTCAAGTGGGAGTTCGACGAGGAACGTGGTCACATTATGTGTCTTTTCCTGATGATCAGAGGATCAGCTTGGGACATCGGGATCTGTAGCATTTGGGGTATCTTTCTTTTTTGGTTCCGAGCGGACCTTGAGTGTAATCAATGATGGATGTTTATTTATGTATTGTGTGAAGTGGCTAATCGTAGCCAACTATGTATCTCTTTCCTTATGTATTATATGTGTGAAGATTACCTCACTTATACATTGCTTTCAATGCGTTATGCTCTAAGTCGTGTCGACACGCGGGAGATATAGCCGCATCGAGGGTGTTATGTTGGTAATCGTGAGCCATCCCCACTTAGGAGCCCCCTGCTTGATTGTTTGTCATGTTGTTGAGTCTAGAACAAAAATGTTTTGAGTCTTAGGATTATATATATCGGAGAGTAGGATTTTTACTCCCCATTCCCTTCGCAGCCTGTGAGGTCTCCCGACGAGAAGTTTTGACTCTCTCTCCTCAAATTTCACTAAAAAAATTTTAGGATCACGCTGGTATCTTGGAATCGTTCGATGGTTTTGTGACGAGAACATTGTTCTGGTGCCTCTGACATTTAGGGGTTGTATGTGTCCCGGGAGTTGAGCTCCGAGGTGTTGTCGCCACAATTTTATCGCTGCAGCCGAATACCTGTTTTGCCGACATCGAAATCTCTTTTGCAGTTGTTGTGAGATAACTCCGATAACTCAAAGATCGGGGAGCTCGAGTATTGCCATGACTCAGATAACGGATGCTTTTCAAGGTCGAGGTACACGATTTTGGTTTCTGGTTATGTGTTGACGGATGGATACAAATGGATCTAGGTATTGTTAGTTTGGGTGATATATTTTGTGTCCCCCGTATCCCCAACACCAGATTGCATAACCAAAGTTTTGGAGTTTATAGGTGGGATTCAAGTAGCTCTTAGCATTTCTTCCCGAGATATTTGGTTTGTGATTGGGTAATCCTTACCACTTATTTGTTCCAATGTATTCTTGTTATTTTTTCATCAACCCTTAATCAAGTGGCTTCTCACCTTAATGGCGGTGATGTTAATTGGAATTCATTCGCTCATCATTGTTCAATGTTTATTGTGAAGACTATATGTTGCAATTTCTATCCGCTGATTCAACTTGTCTATCATCTATCAAGTGCTAACGGATGTCACCTCTTCAGATGGCTCCGAACGCTGCTCGAATCCGGAATGAATGATGGGAGTCAACAACCTCCACCTCCACCTCCGGAGGCATGGCAAGCTATCATGGCAGCCACCAATGCCAATGCTCGATGATTTTGCAACTTGCAAGAGCGCACTCCAAGGGCAAGGCAATCAAGGAAATCAAGGTCAAGGCAACAACCAGCCGTGACTGCTACTCCAATCGGGCCTCGCTAATCAGCCAAGTCTTTCGGCCAGTGTCGAGGCCACAGACGCCGACGATTGGCTTGTGGACATCCTGAAACATTTTGAATGTAGCAATGTCGACATGAGGACTTTGTCAAGTTTGCTTGCTTTCAACTCAAGGACCAAGCTGCCGAGTGGTTCCAAGAATACAAAGATTCCAGAGGAGGTCGTGGTCATTACTGGGATGAGTTCCACGAGACTTCAGAGCTCACCACATTCAAAAGTGTTGTTGAGAGCAAGCGTGAGGAGTTCCGCATCTCAAGCAAGGCAACATGTCTGTGTATCAACAATATCCAGTTCCAGAAACTCCGCTTCGCTAAGCAAGACGCCCCCGATGAAAAGAGTATGATCTATCAATTCAGAGGTGGTCTCAGAGAAGATCTGCATTAGCTCTTGTGCTTTTGAGCCGTAAAAGTATGATGAATTCTACAACATGGCATCAAGCAAGAAGCTGCCCAGCTCAAATGTGAGGCTTCTAAGAAGAGAATCAGGATGCAGTCACTTCTTCTTCTTCTCTCAAGTGGCAGCTACAGCAGGTTCTATTCCTCCTCCTCCGCTCCACACTTATCACAGAAGAACTCGTGGTCGTGGATCTTCCCACCCACCCAACCAAAGCTATCGTAACAAGTCATCTCAAGCTCCAAGGTCAAATGTTCCTTATCACCGTCCGCCTCGAGGTGACTTGCAACAATGTCACAGAAGGTCACTATGCTAACAAGTGCTTCAACCAAAGGCGCCTTCCGCCCTCCTCCCGTGAAATCTTCAAGCAATGCAGTGGTCAAGCATAATCCCAAGTTCAAAGGTGAATATGATGAATGCAGCAAGCGGAGGAATCTATCGATGATAATGGGTAATCTTCCATAATGATATTCCCGCAAAGTCTTATTTGATACTGCATCGATTCTTTCATGTCATATCCTTGCATCAAGCACAATTTGACACAGAGGAATTACCTAAAGCATTGCAAGTTATTTCTCCGGCTGCGTTTGAGCTCATATGATGGTTCGAATGTCGGTATCAAGATGGGCGACTATAGATTTTGCTAAACCAATTGTCCTTGGTGACTCGGATATTGATCTTATTCGGATGGATCGGCTTTCAAAGACAAAGCTCTTTTGATTGTGCTGCTGTGGAATTCAATTGACTCACTCTTCTAATGATGTGATCATCTATGCCGCCGTGATGAAACCATTCGTTGTTTTCTCTCAATGAGAAGGCTAATTGATGCTATCTCTATTCCAAATGCAGAGTACCAAGATGTCTTTCCGTAAGAGCTTCCGGTATGCCTCCTCACCGCCGCTTGAATTCAGTATCGATCTTGAGCCCGCATCAACCCGCTTGCAAGCGCCCATACAAGCTTGGACCTGATGAGCTGAAGGAATTGAAGAAGCAGCTCGATGAACAAGAGCGCCTGGTTTGATCGCATGAAGTTCATCTCCTTGGGGTTGTGGTGTTCTTTTTGTCCGTAAGGATGGCACGGACCGATTTTATGCCGACACTGGCCCATTGAATAAGAAGACAATCAAGAACAAGTATCCACTTCCCAACATCAATGAGCTTTTCGAGCAACTCAAAGGTGCTAAAGTGTTCTCCAAGCTTGACCTTCATATATCATCAGATTCGATTCGTGAACAAGATATTCCTAAGACAAAGATTCAATGCTTTGGTTCTTATGAATATATGTCATGTCTTTCGCCTTGTCAATGCTCCTCCAACATTCTCGAATGATGAACTTCATCTTCAACCCACACCAATGAATTCCTTGGTCTATCTTGATGATATTTTGGTCTTCCAAGAATAAGAAGGATCATGCCAAACATTTGCCATTGGTGCTCGACAAGCTCGAGAGTATCAATTTAAGTTTTCAAATGTGAATTTTGGCTTGATGAAGTGCTTTATCTTGGTCACATCATTCTCCTTAAGGGCATCGCTGTTAATCCCGAGAAGGTGTCTCGTAGCCAGAATTGGGAACCTCCTCGTATGTCAAGCAGCCCGCAGCTTTGGTCTTGCAAGCTATTGTCAAGATTCGTTGAGAACTTCTAAGATTGCAAAGCCTCTTCCAACCTCCTGTAGCATGTGAAGTATGTCTGGTCTCCTGAGTGTGACGTTGCTTTCAATACTTCAAAGAGAAACTCCACAGCCCTGCCTTGACTCCTCCTCGATGAATCCAAGCCATTCAAGTTTTCTCAGATGCTTCTTCAAGGTCTCGTGCTGTGTTAATGCAAGAGAAGAGATGTGGCTTATACCTCTGCCACTGAAGCTCAACGAAAAGAACTACCCCACTCACGATCTTGAGTTAGCGGCAGCTTGTCCATGCATTAATAACTGGAGACATCTCTTGTTGGGAAGGAAAGGACATTTTCACCGATCACAAGAGTCTCAAGTATATCTTCACTCAACCCAACCTCAACCTCAGTGCAAACTATGGGTCGAAATGATTCAAGAGTACAACCCAAGTATTGAATATACTCTGGCAAGGCCAATGTGATTGCAGATGCTTTGAGCAGGAAGGCTTATCGCAATAGCTTAATTCTCAAGCCCTTCCAACCGGATCTGTGAAGCTTTCCAAGTTGAATCTTCGTTGTTCTCAAGGCTTTTTGCCAACCTCATAGTCTCTCCTTTTTGAAGACCAAATTCGTGAGGCTCAACTCCTGGATACCATGGTGAAAAGGTGAAACGTGGTATCGACAAGGGCATTTCCAAGTACAAGTGCTTCCACATTGATGACAAAGATACTTTTCTTCGAGGACCGGATTGTGGTTCCTAAGGGTGATCTACGAAGTCATTATGAACGAGGCACACACCGCTTCTATCCATTCATCCTGAAGTATAAGATGTACCATGACCTCAAGCAATGGGTGGACTGAATGAAGCGAGAAATTGCTCAATTCGTGAATGAGTGTGATGTCCTGCAGAAGAGTGAAAGCAGAACACCAAAGACCAGCTGGTCTCCTCCAACCTCTTGCTATTCCGGAATGGAAGTTTGATCATATCGAAATGGACTTCATGACTGGATTTCCTAAGTCCATGGAAATGATGCTATCTTCGCTGTCATTGACAAGCTTACTAAAGTGGCCTTTTCTTCCTATCAAAGAATCTATCACAGCAGCTTAGTTGGCAGAGCTATACACCTCCAGATTGTCTCCTTGCACGGCATTCCACAATTGATCTCTTCTGACCGTGGCAGCATCTTTACCTCCAAGTTTTGGGATTCTTTCGAAGGCCATGGCACCAACATTCTTCAAGACAGCTTTCCATCCTCAAACAAGTGGGCAAGTCGAGCGAAGTAATCAAATCCTTGAAGATATGCTCAGGGCTTGTGTCATTTCCTTCGTATGAAGTGGAAGATTGTCTTCCATATGCCGAGTTCTCCTACAACAACAGCTTCCTGTTAGTTCTGCAAGGCCCCATTCGAAATTTTCTATATGTAAAGTGCCGCATCTCTCAATTGGTCCGAGGTGAACGCCAACTTCTTGGCAACGACTTGATCACGTAGTCAAGAAATGTGCAAAGTCATTCGTGAGAATCAAAGCCATAATCGCGCTGAAGAGCTATTATGATGACAAGCACCGGATGTGGCTTTTGAAATCGGAGACCATGTCTACCTCCGCTCTCCAATGAAAGGCACTCGCCGCTTCGTATCAAAGGGAAGCTTGCCCTAGATACGGGTCCTTTCAAGATCATTGGCAAAAGAGGCGATCTCGCCTATCAACTTGAGCTTCCGTCCAACTTTGCAAACGTGCACGATGTGTTTCACGTTCACAGCAAGTGCTTCAAGACTCGAACGCACTATCAACTTCAAGAAATTGACCTTCAAGAAGATCTCTTATCATGAGCACCCCTGCTATTATTCTTGAAGAAACCGAGCGCAAGACTCGCAACAAGTCAATCAAATTCTGAAAGTGAAGTGGTCACACCATTCCGACCGAGAAGCCACCTGGGAGCGCGAGATCACCTCCGCCCGAATATCCGGAGTTCTTTCCCTAGATCTCGGACGAGATCCTTGTAGTGGTGGAGGTTGTAACACCGGATGTAACTTCCATATTTGTAACTCCAACTCTTGCCATTTTCGCATTGTGATATGATATTCCTCCGTGGTTGGGTTTTTCTTCATTTTGCATTTTGTCCATGTCATGCATTTCATATCATGTCATCATGTGCATCTCATTTGCATACGTGTTCGCTCATGATTCCAGCATTTTCCCTGCTGTCCGCTTTTGCAATCCGCACTCCTATGTCCCCAAGCCCCTTTTACATTTTTCCGTGAGCGGGTACTAAACTTTCGGAATGGACCGAGGTTTGTCAAGTGGCCTTGGTATACCACCGTAGACCACCGTCAAGTTTCGGTCATTTGAGCTCGCTTGGTACTCCAACGGTTAACCGACTCTCAGAAAGGCCTCTTTAAGTTGCAGCCCAACACCCTCCAAAACAGCCCAATAACCCATCTAAGTCACTTCCATGTCCTCGCCATTCGATCGACATCGTAGGGCTAAACTACACCCATTTGGAGCTTCTAGCCCTTCTACCTATAAAACAACCTCCTTCCAAATCCCGGTCAACCCTGATTTAACCCTAGCCCTCATTCTTCCGTCATGGGCTGACACGCCCGACGGGCGCCGACGCTCATTGCCATCAAGAGCCAAATCAGGGCTGCTGCACTTCGTCCCCAAATACACGATCAAGGCTCAGGGCTCTGCGCTGCCTTCCCTACGCCAGGCGCTTCCCGCCTTCCAGCCTGCCACAGAGGTTTTGCCACATACTTCTGTTGGCCAAGGCCATTTCTACATCATTGGGCCTGTCTCTGGTTGCTGGGTCAGCCTGCTGCCTCACGACATTCTCCTCCGCTTCTCCTCTTCCCAAGTGCTCCTAATGAGCCATCCAAGGCTATTCGACCTGATCTGATGTTGACTTTCCCCCAAATCCTCTCTAAGTTTTTCTATGAGTATTTTGTCAGATTTTTCATGCCATAACTCGCACTATCTGTCATGCGGTAATATGTCAAATGTTCGCCTCAAGAGTAGATCATTTCATCTCATTGCATCATTTTCATTTGAGCTCATCTTGATGCCCGAAATGCTGTTAGAAGAGGGCTATGTGATGTTAGTTTCGCTTTCAATGTAACATGCACTTTGTCATTTTTGCCATGATTGATGCACCCTATGAATTTGAGTCTACATGTGTTTTGTAATATGCCATGCCATCTTTCCAGGGTGTATGCCATGTATTTTTGTGATCTCTGTGGTGACTAGCACAAGCATGCAAACTAGGTTTCGATGTTGCTGATTTCAGCCCCTGCTTTTGGGAGATATTTTTATGCCATGTTAACTTGATGCTACCGAGAGATCCATGCATATTTTGAGATACTTCAGTAAGGATGTTTTGACATATGGTTATGCTCTATCCATCCATGCCTTTTTTGCAATTATGGAGTGCCATAGCTTGAGTCAATAGCCTCTACTTTTGCTATAAAATGTTTCCTGGATTGTTTACATGTTATTCAATTTTGCCAAGGTTGTTGTGGTTGATCCGTATGCTATGATGTTGTTCTTGCCATGTATATCTTCTATGCCATGTCTTCTTGATATGTATGCTTAGTTTATCATGAATGCTTTGTAGTGAGTGCATCGAGCTCTTAAACATGCCTACTTGTTATCTGTTTTGTCATGCCCTGCTTCTGAATCAACTAAACTTGCTATATTGACATGGGTGTTACTATATTTTCTGATCCTTTTGGCTTATGGTCAGAAGGGACTTTTGTTCTATGCTTTTGTAGATTCATGCCATGCCTTGTTTTGCTATTATAAGTTCCTGTAGCATGTTTTTTGCTCTGAACATTGCTTCCGATGCTGATTTTCCATGTTCAGAATTTCACCAGTCCGTGAAGTCGATAAGTTTGCACTTTTGCCATGCTTGTTTGAACCTGTTATGATGTGATTTAGCCGTAGCTCAGTGTTCATCTTTTGTCAAGCATCTTGAGTAGATCACTGCCATATGCTTTGTTGGTACGCTTTTGGTGCAGTAGCTTAATTTCTTGTTGCTTGCTATGGCATCATGTCATATGGCAGATTTGTGCCATTCTTGTTTTGCTTGTCATTTGCAAACCGTGCATCCGATTCCGTGATCTTTATATCGATTTCAACCGAAATCATCTCATATTTCCAGGCATACTTGGTTTGCCAAGTTGATGCCTGGTTCATCATTTTCCTTCCGGAGCGCAGATACGCATTGCATATCACATCTCGCATATCATGCCATGTTTTGCATCATGTTGCTTGTGCATTGCACCGTGATTTATTGTGGTTCCTTTGTTTGTGTTCTTGCTTTGGGTAGAGCCGGAGACGAGTACGTGAACGAGGAACCTGTTGAGAACGCTTACGAGGATCAAGCTTTCGACAACTCGAGAACTTTGCAGCAAGATGACCATACCTCAAATCACTTCTATCTTTGCTATGCTAGATGCTCGCCTTTGCTATGCCTATGCTGATGCCTATCACTTGCTATATCATGCCTCCCATATTGCCATGTCAGCCTTTAACCATCCTTTCCTAGCAAACCGCTGATTGGCTATGTTACCGCTTGTTTCAGCCCTCTTATAGCTGCTAGTTGTGTGAAGATGAAGTTTGTTCCTTGTTGAACATGGAGATGTTGTTCTTGTTGGAACATGTTTACTTGTTGGGGATATCACAATATATCTGCTATAATTAATGCATCTATATACTTGGTAAAGGGTGGAAGGCCTGGCCTTATGCCGGTGTTTTGTTCCACTCTTGCCACCCTAGTTTCCGCCATACCGTGTTATGTTCCTTGATTTCGCCTCATGGTTGGTGATTTATGGGACCCTTGACAGTTCGCTTTGAATAAGACTCCTCCACAAGGCCCAACTTGGTTTTACCATTTGCCACCAAGTTTTTTCCCTGGGTTTCATGAGCCCGAGGGTCATATCTTTATTTTAACCCCCTCCGACCAAGGCTCCTTCGAGTGCCGGGTCCAACTGAGCTGATCAAGGGCCACCACGGGAAACTCGAGGCTTGGTTTACTCAGAGCTAGTCTCATCCGGATGTGCCTGAACGAGATATGTGCAGCTCCTATCGGGATTTGTCGGCACAATCGGGTGCTTTGCTGGTCTTGTTTTATTGCTGTCGAAATGTCTTGTAGTCCGGGATTCGAGATTGATCGGTCTTCCCTGTAGAAGGAATATATCTGACCGTGAGAGCTTATAATAAGTTGGGACACCCTGCAGGTATTATCTTCAAAGCGTGCCCGCCGGTTATGAGGCGAGGAATTTGTTAATGTCCCGTTGTAGAAACCCGGTTGACTTTAATTAAAATACATCAATCAAGGTGTAACGTGATGGTCTCTTCTACGGAGTCCGGAAGTGAACACGTGTTGGAGTTATGTTCGACGAAGTAGTTCAGATCACTTCTTGATCGCTACTAGCTTCACGACCGTGCTTTGCTTCTTCTCTCGCTTCTTTGCTAATGTAGCCACCATATATGCTAGTCGCTGCAGCTCCACCTCAAACTCTGTCCTTCCTATAAGCTTAAATAGTCTTGATCTCGCTGGTGTGAGATTGCTGAGTCCTCGTGACTCACAGATTCTACCAAAACAATTGCAGGTGCCGACGATGCTAGGGTATGACGAACCGAGCTCAAGTGGGAGTTCGACGAGGAACGTGGTCGTTACTATGTGTCTTTTCGATGATCGTGAGTGGAGCTCATGGGACGATCGGGATCTGTAGCATTTGGGGTATCTTCTTTTATTTTGGTTCTGAGTCGGACCTTGAGTGTAATCTGAATGATGGATGTTTATTTATGTATTGTGTGAAGTGGCATCAAGCCAACTATGTATCTCTTTCCTTATGTATTACATGGGTTGTGTGAAGATTACCTCACTATACATTGCTTTCAATGCGTTATGCTCTAAGTCGTGTCGACATCGTGGGAGATATAGTTTATCGGATGCTATAACTTACTTTGCAGTTTTATTCTCTCTTTTCGCTTCTACTTCTTCATTTATGTATCTTTTGTTTGTGTTTCTTGTGCTTCTATATGCTTGCATCTTCATTGCTGAAAATCTATTGATATGATCCACTTAGTGTTCTAATGGATCATCTTTGATCCTGCACTCGTATGGAAACCCCAACCAGCCTAGTTGATGGAAATCCTTAGATGAGCATGCTCATTTTGTGCGCCATGCTTGTCCTAAAAGGAAGCTCTTAAGGTATCATATAAATAGTTTGCTATGCTATGCTTGAATCTTGTATTTAGATTTTATGTTGTAAGAACCCTAAAAACATCTTCCCTACCTATGTGAGTTCAACGAAATGAAATTTGTCTTTTATGCAAAGGGTGTTTATAGTTACTATGATATTAACAAATTGAAGAATTTTTCATTTAAGGGTGCTCATGGTTGTTTCTTTGATTGAGAAGTATGATTTACTCAAAATCAGAAAATTCTGTCATATTTAAATATTATAAACAAAACTTGGCTCATAATGTCTATGTCCAAGAATTTATTGAAAGAATGACCGTTGCTTTTGGAAGAAAATAATGGTATGCATGAATCTATAGATAATGATGATTCCGATGATTTGGTTGAAATATCCTGATGAACATGATGCTTTTATTCTTGGCCATGATGCCAATATTTATAGATTTAATTTGCTATAGTTCCTTATGTTAAAATGAGATCGCATATTGCACCCATGCTTGATAGTTCCTCGATGAAAAGTCATGATTTCAATGATTTTACTATAATTTTGATGTTATGTAGTTAATAATATGCAAAACCCTAAGCTTGGGGATGCTAGTTTTGCTATGTCTACTACTTGTTGCAATGATCATGATTGGGGTGATTCTTTTATGATCTTGAAAATTTATTTAAACCCCATGATGAATATGAGATTGATAATATTGTTTGCAATAATATTGAAAGTGGTTTGAAGAGTGTCAACTTTAGATCCCACATATTTGGAGTATGTTCAATCTTATGATATTTTGATAAAAGTGGGTTTTGAGAGGTCATGACTTTAGTTAATGACATTCCCACTATTTTGAAGAGTGTCAACTTTGCATGCATGTGGATCATGTAGAATTTTTTTATGTGATAGCTATATTGTTGAATTTTTTTATGGTCCTACATGTAATTATTATGAGAGAGGAAAATATGGTTGTAGAAATTTTCATGTTACTAAATTACCTCTCGTTATGTTGAGATTGTTATTATTTCTTTCCACTGCTGCATATGCTAGTTTTTGCTTGCCTTGATAATTTGTTTGCTTATAAGATGCCTATGCATAGGAAGTATGTTAGACTTAGATGTGTTTGTCACATTTTTATGATGCTCTGGGCTTCAATTTTGTCTTTCATGTGAGCATCATCGAAATTATCCATGCTCAGCTAGGGGCGTTAAACGACAAAGCGCTTTTGCTGGCAGGCAACCCAATTTTGTTATAGTTTTTTTGTTTTTGTTTATGTTTAGGAATAAATAATCCATCTACCTTATGTTTAGATGTGGTTTTATGTTTTAATTAGTGTTTGTGCCAAGTTAAACCTATAGGATCTTCTTGTGATAGTTACTTGATCTTTCTGTAATCCAGAAACTTTCGTTCACAAAAACAATTGTTAAAATCACTGAACGTGATAAAATAGTTATTCCAATTGCTACTGATCAATAAACAAATTGCCTAGGTCGTCCTATTTTGGCAGAATTTTGGAGTTCCAGAAGTTTGCATTAGTTACAGATTACTACAGACTGTTCTATTTTTGACAGATTCTGTCCGTGTGTTGTTTGTTTATTTTGATGAATCTATGGCTAGTAAAATAGTTTATAATCCATAGAGAAGTTTAATAGGTTTAACACCAATATAAATAAAGAATTAGTTCATTACATTACCTTGAAGTGGTCTTTTGTTTTCTTTTGCTAACGGAGCTCACGAGATTTCTCTGAGTTTTGTGTTGTGAAGTTTTCAAGTTTTGGGTGAAATATTTTTATGGATTATGGAACAAGAAGTGGCAAGAGTTTGCTTGGGGATGCCCATGGCACCCCAAGATAATCTAAGGACACCAAAAGTCAAAGCTTGGGGATGCCCTTTTAAGGCATCCCTCTTTCGCCTACTTCCATCAGAATTTTACTTGGAGCTATATCTTTATTCACCACATGATATACATGATCATACCTAGATACTCTCATAGCTATGCTCAATTCTGTCAATTGCTCAACAGAATTGCTCACCCAATCAGAAAATACTATGCTTTTGAGAGAAGCGCTAGTAGTGAAATCTATGGCCCCGGGTCTATTCTCATCATATCAATCTTCCATCACTTTATTATTGCTTTGCTTTTACTATGCATCTTTATACCAAAAAATACCAAAATATTATCTATCATCTCTATCAGATCTCACTCTCATAAGTGACGGTCAAGGATTGACAACCCTAATCGTGTTGGTTGCCTTGAGCTATTTGTTTGTGTAGGCACGAGGACCACATGCGGCTTCCCAACCGGATTGATACCTTGGTTCTCAAAACTGAGGGAAATACTTTATGCTACTCTGCTGCATATCCTCTCCTCGGGGAAATCCAACGCAAGCTTAAGAGGTAGCAGCACGCCACGGCAAGATCCTTGTCGGCCACCCCAAGGCCCTCACCATGACGCCACAGACCACCGCCAGTCCACGCCAACCAAGCTTCCACCATTGCTAACATGCAGCTGCCAGCCCAACCACTGGGCGGGCACCTGTGGCAACATGCAGCTCCCAGCCAACTCATCGAGCGCCATCGGGCGGCATGCAGATCTTCGTGAAGGCTCCACCATCACAGCCACCTCGCCTGCCCGTCATTGTTATGGCGCCACAGACGGCCGCTGTATGCGGTCAAAGCGAGGAGGAGCGGCAACGACGGACGGGTTTCGCCGCCCCAATAAAGCGGGGACATTCTGCTACACATTAAATGCGCTTTGTCCTATAATACGAGCGATAAGCTCAGGCACTGACGCCTTTCCACCTCGTGCCATCGTGGCAGCCCCTTTCGACTATCCTCCGCCGGCCTCCTCCTCCGGCTGCTCGCCTGACGAGTTCCGCTAGATCCACACCGCCGACCCGGATCCACGCGTTGACTTCCCCAAATCCCTCCAAGTCTTTTTCTATGAGTATTTTACTGCATTTTCTTCATGCCATAACTCGCACCCGTGGTCTGCTTTCGCGTGTAATATGTCAAAATGTTCGCCAAGAGTAGATCATTTCATCTCATTGCATCATTTTCATTTGAGCTCATCTTGATGCCCGAAATGCTGTTAGAAGAGGGCTATGTGATGTTAGTTTCGCTTCTTAATGTAACATGCACTTTTGTCATTTTTGCCATGATTGATGTGTGCACCCTATGAATTTGAGTCCTACATGTGTTTTGTAATATGCCATGCCATCTTTCCAGGGGTGTATGCCATGTATTTTTGTGATCTCTGTGGTGACTAGCACAAGCATGCAAACTAGGCTTCCTGATGATGCTGATTTCAGCCCCTGTTTTGCTGATATTTTTATGCCATGTTAACTTGATGCTACCGAGAGATCCATGCATATTTTGAGATACTTCAGTAAGGATGTTTTGGACATATGGTTATGCTCTATCCATCCATGCCTTTTTTGCAATTATGGAGTGCCATAGCTTGAGTCAATCAAGCTCTACTTTTGCTATAAAATGTTTCCTCGCAGATTGTTTACATGTTATTCAATTTTGCCAAGGTTGTTGTGGTTGATCCGTATGCTATGATGTTGTTCTTGCCATGTATAACTTCTATGCCATGTCTTCTTGATGTATGTATGCTTAGTTTATCATGAGATGCTTTGTAGTGAGTGCATCGAGCTTTAAACATGCCTACTTGTTATCTGTTTTTGTCATGCCCTGCTGTTGAACTGCAAACTAAACTTGCTATTTTGACATGGGTGTTACTATATTTTCTGATCCTTTTGGCTTATGGTCAGTAAGGGAATTTTGTTCTATGCTTTGAGTAGATTCATGCCATGCCTTGTTTTGATATTATAAGTTCCTGTAGCATGTCGTTTGCTTGCTCAACATTGCTTCCTCGATGCTGATTTTGCCATGTTCAGAATTTCACCAAGTCTGTGAAGTTGATAAGTTTTGCACTTTGCCATGCTTGTTTGGGCCTGTTATGTTGTGAATTAGCCGTAGCTCGTTGTTCATCTTTTGTCAAGCATCTTGAGTAGATCACGCCATGTGCTTTGTTGATACGCTTGGGTGCGGTAGCTTAATTTCTTGTTGCTCGCTATGGCATCATGTCGTTAATGGCAGATTTGTGCCATTCTTGTTTTGCTTGTCATTTGCAAACCGTGCATCCGATTCCGTGATCTTTATATCGATTTCAACCAAATCATCTCATATTTCCAGAGGCATACTTGGTTTGCCAAGTTGATACCTGGTTCATCATTTTCCTTCCGGAGCGCGCATACGCATTGCATATCACATCTCGCATATCATGCCATGTTTTGCATCATGTTGCTTGTGCATTGCACCGTGATTTATTGTGGTTCCTTTGTTTGTCTTCTTGCTTTGGGTAGAGCCGGAGACGAGTACGTGAACGAGGAACCTGTTGAGAACGCCACGAGGATCAAGCTTTCGACAACTCGAGAACTTTGCGCAAGATGACCATACCTCAAATCACTTCTATCTTTGCTATGCTAGATGCTCGCTTTTTTGCTATGCCTATGCTACGATGCCTATCACTTGCTATATCATGCCTCCCATATTGCCATGTCAGCCTCTAACCATCCTTTCCTAGCAAACGTTGATTGGCTATGTTACCGCTTGCTCAGCTTCTCTTATAGCGCTAGTTGCAGTGAAGATAAAGTTTGTTCCTTGTTGAACATGGAGATGTTGTTCCTTGTTGGAACATGTTTACTTGTTGGGGATATCACAATATATCTGCTATAATTAATGCATCTATATACTTGGTAAAGGGTGGAAGGCTCGGCCTTATGCCCGGTGTTTTGTTCCACTCTTGCCACCCTAGTTTCCGCCATACCGTGTTATGTTCCTTGATTTTATGCTCCTTACACGGTTGGGTGATTTATGGGACCCCTGACAGTTCGCTTTGAATAAGACTCTCCAACAAGGCCCAACTTTGGTTTTACCATTTGCCACCTAAGCCTTTTTTCCCCGGTTTTCGCGAGCCCGAGGGTCATATCTTTATTTTAACCCCCCCCCAGTGCTCCTTCGAAAGTGCCGGTCCGAATCGAGCTGATCATGGGCCACCACGGGAAACTCGAGGCTTGGTTTTACTCGTAGCTAGTCTCATCCGGATGTGCCCTGAGAACGAGATATGTGCAGCTCCTATCGGGATTTGTCGGCACAATCGGGCGGCTTTGTTGGTCTTGTTTTATTGCTGTCGAAATGTCTTGTAGTCCGGGATTCCGAGATCGATCGGTCTTCCCGTAGAAGGAATATCCTTCGCTGACCGTGAGAGCTTATAATGGGCTTGTTGGGACACCCCGCAGGTATTATCTTTCAAAGTCGTGCTCATGTTATGAGGCAGATGGGAATTTGTTAATGTCCGTTGTAGAAAACCCGGTTGACCTTAATTAAAATACACATCAATCAAGGTGTAACCGTGATGGTCTCTTCTGCGGAGTCCGGAAGTGAACACGGTGTTGGAGTTATGTTCGACGTAAGTAGTTCAGATCACTTGATCGCTTCTAGCTTCACGACTGCGTTTTGCTTCTCTTCTCGCTTCTTCGCTAATGTAGCCACCATATATGCTAGTCGCTGCTGCAGCTCCACCTCAAAACTCTGTCCTTCCTATAAGCTTAAATAGTCTTGATCTCATGGTGTGAGATTGTTGAGTCCCCGTGACTCACAGATTCTACCAAAACAGTTGCAGTGTGCCGACGATGCCAAGGCAGATGACGAACCGAGCTCAAGTGGGAGTTCGACGAGGAACGTGGTCGCATTATGTGTCGCTTCCTCGATGATCAGAGTGGAGCCTCAGCTTGGGACGATCGGGATCCGTAGCATTTGGGGTATCTTCTTTTATTTTGGTTCCGTAGTCGGACCTTGAGTGTAATCTGAATGATGGATGTTTATTTATGTATTGTGTGAAGTGGCATCGTAAGCCAACTATGTATCTCTTTCCTTATGTATTACATGGGTTGTGTGAAGATTACCTCACTTATGACATTGCTTTCAATGCGTTATGCTCTAAGTCGTGCTTCACACGGGAGATATAGCCGCATCGAGGGTGTTATGTTGGTAATCGAGCCATCCTCACTTAGGAGCCCCTCGCTGATTGTTTGTCATGCGTTGTTGAGTCTAGAACAAAATGTTTTGAGTCTTAGGATTATATATATCGAGAGTAGGATTCTTTTACTCCCCACCCCTTCGTCAGCCTCGTGAGGTCTCCCGACGAGAAGTTTTGACTCTCCTCTCTCAAATTTCACTAAAAAATTTAGGATCACGCTGGTATCTTGGAATCGTTCGATGGTTTTGTGACGAGAACATTGTTCTTGGTGCCTCGTGACATTTAGGGTTGTGGCGTGTCCCGGGAGTTGAGCTCCGAGGTGTTGTCGCCACAATTTTATCGCTGCAGCTCGAATACCGAGTTTTGCCGACATCGAAATCTCTTTGTGCAGCTTGTTGGTGAGATAACCCCGATAACCCAAAGATCGGGTGAGCTCGAGTATTGCCATGACTCAGATAACGGATGCTTTTCAAGGTCGAGGTACACGATTTCAAGGTTTCTTGGTTATGTGTTGACGGATGGATACAAATGGATCTAGGTATTGTTAGTTTGGGTGATATATTTTGTGTCCCCGTATCCCCAACACCAGATTGCATAACCGTAAAGTTTCGGAGTTTATAGGTGGGATTAAAGTAGCTCTTAGCATTTCTTCCCGCAGATATTTGGTTTGTGATTGGGTAATCCTTACCACTTATTTGTTCCAACAGCATTTTGTTATTTTTTCATC
Source organism: Aegilops longissima (assembly GCA_021605205.1). NCBI lineage: Eukaryota > Viridiplantae > Streptophyta > Magnoliopsida > Poales > Poaceae > Aegilops > Aegilops longissima. The sequence continues at coordinate 526,471,449 of CM038679.1, forward strand.
AACCCTTAATCAAGTGGCTTCTCATCTTAATGGACGGTGATGTTAACTTTGGAATTCATTCGCTCATCATTGTTCAATGTTTATTGTGAAGACTATATGTTGCAATTTCTATCCGCTGATTCAACTTGTCTATCTATCTATCAAGTGCTAACGGATGTCACCTCTTCAGATGGCTCCGCCAACGCTGGCTCAATCCGAATGCGATGATGGGAGTCACCAATCCTCCACCTCCACCTCCGCCTCCGGAGGCATGGCAAGCTATCATGGCAGCCACCAATGCCAATGCTCGATGATTTTGCAACTCTTGCAAGAGCGCATCTAAGGGCAAGGCAATCAAGGAAATCAAGGTCAAGGCAACAACCAGCCGCACTGCTACCCTCAATCAGTTCCTCGCTAATCAGCCAAGTCTTTCGGCCGTGGTCGAGGCCACAGACGCCGACGATTGGCTTGTGGACATCTCGCAAACATTTTGAATGTAGCAATGTCGACATGAGGACTTTGTCAAGTTTGCTTCGCTTCAACTCAAGGACCAAGCTGCCGAGTGGTTCCAAGAATACAAAGATTCCAGAGGAGGTCGTGGTCATTACCGGGATGAGTTCCGCCGAGACTTCAGAGCTCACCACATTCAAAAGTGTTGTTGAGAGAAAGCGTGAGGAGTTCCGCATCTCAAGCAAGGCAACATGTCTGTGTATCAATACAATATCCAGTTCCAGAACTCGCCGCTTCGCTAAGCAAGACGCCCCGATGAAAAGAGTATGATCTATCAATTCAGAGGTGGTCTCAGAGAAGATCTGCATTTAGCTCTTGTGCTTTTGAGCCGTAAAAGTATGATGAATTCTACAACATGGCATCAAGCAAGAAGCTGCCCAGCTCAAACGTGAGGCTTCTAAGAAGAGAATCAGGATGCAGTTCACTTTCTTCTTCCTCTCAAGTGGCAGCTACAGCAGAAGTTCTATCTTCCTCCTCCTCCGCTCCAAATTTTATCAGCAGAAGAACTCGTGGTCGGATCTTCCCACCCACCCAACCCAAAGCTATCGTAACAAGTCAAATTCTCAAGCTCCAAGGTCAAATGTTCCTTATCACCGTCCGCCTCGTGAGGTGACTTGCAACAAATGTCGCAGAAGGTCACTATGCTAACAAGTGTTTCAACCAAAGGCGCCTCCCGCCTCCTCCCGTGAAATCTTCCAAAGAATGCAAAGGTCAAGCATAATCCCAAGTCTGCAAAGGTGAACATGATGAATGCAGCTCAAGCGGAGGAATCTATCGATGTGATAATGGGTAATCTTCCGCTAATGATATTCCCGCAAAAGTCTTATTTGATACGTGCATCGATTCTTTCATGTCATATCCTTTTGCATCAAGCACAATTTTGACACAGAGGAATTACCTAAAGCATTGCAAGTTATTTCTCCGCTAAGCGCTTGAGCTCTAGCATGATGGTTCAATGTCGGTATCAAGATGGGCGATTATAGATTGCCAAACCAATTGTCCTTGGTGACTCGGATATTGATCTTATTCTCGGATGGATCGGCTTTCAAAGACAAAGCTCACTTGATTGTGCTGCCAGGAAATTCAATTGACTCACTCTTCTAATGATGTGATCATCTATGCCGCCGTGATGAAACCATTCAGTTGTTTTCTCTCAATGAGAAGGGCGAATTGATGCTATCTCTCGATTCCAATGCTTAGAGTACCAAGATGTCTTTCCGTAAGAGCTTCCGGTATGCCTCCTCACCGCCGCTTGAATTCAAGTATCGATCTTGAGCCCGCATCAACCCGCTTGCAAGCGCCCATACAAGCTTGGACCTGATGAGCTGAAGGAATTGAAGAAGCAGCTCGATGAACAAGAGCGTCTGGTTTGATCGACAGAAGTTCATCTCCTTGGGGTTGTGGTGTTCTTTTGTCCGAAGAAGGATGGCACGGACCGACTTTTGCGCCGACATCCGCCCATTGAATAAGAAGACAATCAAGAACAAGTATCCACTTCCCAACATCAATGAGCTTTTCGAGCAACTCAAAGGTGCTAAAGTGTTCTCCAAGCTTGACCTTCAGATGGGTTATCATCGATTCGATTCGTGAACAAGATATTCCCAAGACAAAGATTCGTAAAGCTTTGGTTCTTATGAATATACCGTCATGTCTTTCGCCTTGTCAATGCTCCTCCAACATTCTCTCAATGATGAACTTCATCTTCAACCCCTACACCAATGAATTCGCCTTGGTTTATCTTGATGATATTTTGGTCTTCCAAGAATAAGAAGGATCATGCCAAACATTTGCCATTGGTGCTCGACAAGCTCGTAGAGTATCAATTCTATGCTAAGTTTTCAAATATGAATTTTGGCTTGATGAAGTGCTCTATCTTGGTCACATTATCTCCGCCAAGGGCATCGCTGTTAATCCCGAGAAGGTGTCTCGCAGCTGTGAATTGGGAACCTCCTCGTATCGTCAAGCAGCTCAGCAGTTTTCTTGGACTTGCAAGCTATTGTCAAGATTCGTTGAGAACTTCTCTAAGATTGCAAAGCCTCTTTCCAACCTCCTCCGTAAGCATGTGAAGTATGTCCGTCTCCCGAGTGTGATGTTGCTTTCAATACTCTCAAAGAGAAACTCGTCACAGCTCCTGCCTTGACTCCTCCCGATGAATCCAAGCCATTCAAGTTTTCTCGTGATGCTTTCTTCAAGGTCTCGTGCTGTGTTAATGCAAGAGAAGAGAGTTGTGGCCTATACCTCTCGCCACCGAAGCTCAACGAAAAGAACTACCCCACTCACGATCTTGAGTTAGCGGCAGCTTGTCCATGCATTAATAACTTGAGACATCTCTTGTTGGGAAGGAAAGTGGACATTTTCACCGATCACAAGAGTCTCAAGTATATCTTCACTCAACCCAACCTCAACCTCAGTGCAGACTCGATGGGTCGAAATGATTCAAGAGTACAACCCAAGTATTGAATATACTCCGCAAGGCCAATGTGATTGCAGATGCTTTGAGCAGAAGGCTTATCGCAATGCTTTAATTCTCAAGCCCTTCCAACCGGATCTCCGTGAAGCTTCCGCAAGTTGAATCTTCGTTGTTCCTCAAGGCTTTCTTGCCAACCTCATAGTCTCTCCCACTTTGGAAGACCAAATTTGTGAGGCTCAACTCCCGGATACCATGGTGAAAAGGTGAAACGTGGTATCGATAAGGGCATTTCCAAGTACAAGTGCTTCCACATTGATGACAAAGATACTTTTTCTTCGAGGACCGGATTGTGGTTCCTAAGGGTGATCTACGAAGTCATTATGAACGAGGCACACAATTCGCTTCTATCCATTCATCCCGAAGTACGAAGATGTACCATGACCTCAAGCAAATATATTGGTGGACTCGAATGAAGCGAGAAATTGCTCAATTCGTGAATGAGTGTGATGTCCGCAGAAGAGTGAAAGGTAACACCAAAGACCAGCTGGTCTCCTCCAACCTCTTGCTATTCCGAATGGAAGTTTGATCATATCGAAATGGACTTCATGATCGGATTTCCTAAGTCCAAGCGTGGAAATGATGCTATCTTCGTTGTCATTGACAAGCTTACTAAAGTGGCTCATTTTCTTCCTATCAAAGAATCTATCACAGCAGCTTAGTTGGCGAGCTATACACATCCAGATTGTCTCCTTGCACGGCATTCCACAATTGATCTCTTCTGCATCGGGCAGCATCTTTACCTCCAAGTTTTGGGATTCTTTCGACGGCCATGGGCACCAACATCTGCTTCAAAGACAGCTTTCCATCCTCAAACAAGTGGCCAAGTCGAGCGAGTCAATCAAATCCTTGAAGATATGCTCGTGGCTTGTGTCATTTCCTTCGTATGAAATGGGAAGATTGTCTTCCATATGCCGAAGTTCTCCTACAACAACAGCTTCCGTTTAGTTCGCAAGGCCCCATTCGAATTTCTATGGCGTAAAGTGCCGATTCTCTCAATTGGTCCGAGACATGTGAACGCCAACTTCTTGGCAACGACTTGATCATAGAAGTCAAGAAATGTGCAAAGTCATTCGTGAGAATTCAAAGCCGCGAATCGCGCCAGAAGAGCTATTATGATGACAAGCACCATGATGTGGCTTTTGAAATCGGAGACCATGTCTACCTCCGTCTCTCCAATGAAAGGCACTCGCCGCTTCGTATCAAAGGGAAGCTTGCCACTAGATACGGGGTCCTTTCAAGATCATTGGCAAAAGAGGCGATCTCGCCTATCAACTTGAGCTCCGTCCAACTTGCAAACGCACGATGTGTTCCACGCTTCACAGCTTCGCAAGTGCTTCAAGACTCGAACGCACTATCAACTTCAAGAAATTGACCTTCAAGAAGATCTCTTATCATGAGCACCCCATTGCTATTCTTGAAGAAACCGAGCGCAAGACTCGCAACAAGTCAATCAAATTCCTGAAAGTGAAGTGGTCACACCATTCCAACCGAGAAGCCACCGGGAGCGCGAGGATCACCTCCGCTCCAATATCCGGAGTTCTTTCAGTCCTAGATCTCGGACGAGATCCTCTTGTATTGGTGGAGTGTTGTAACACCCGGATGTAACTTTCCATATTTGTAACTCCAACTCTTGCCATTTTCGCATTGTGATATGATATTCCTCCATGGTTGGGTTTTTCTTCATTTTGCATTTTGTCCATGTCATGCATTTCATATCATGTCATCATGTGCATTTCTTTTTGCATACGTGTTCGCCTCATGTTTCCGAGCATTTTCCCTGCTGTCCGCTTTTGCAATCCGCAGACTCTATGTCCCCCAAGATCCCCATTTACATTTTTCCGTGAGCGGTACTAAACTTTCTGAATGGACCGAGGTTTGTCAAGTGGCCTTGGTATACCACCGTAGACCACCGTCAAGTTTCGGTCATTTGAGCTCGCTTGGTACTCCAACGGTTAACCGTGACTCTCAAGAAGGCCTCTTTAAGTTGCAGCCCAACACCCTCCAAAACAGCCCAATAACCCATCTAAGTCACTTCCATGTCCATCGCTGCTCGATCACGATCGTGTGGCGAAAACTACACCCCATTTGAGCTCCTAGCTCCTTCTACCTATAAAACAACCCTCCTTCAAATCCCGGTCAATTCCGGACGAAACCCTAGCTCCTGCCTCCTTCGCCACGGACACGTCCGGACGGCGCGACGCGCTCTGGCACAAGGCCAAGAGCCAACCAGGGCTGCCACGCGTCTCCTGTCCCTCACTTGTCACTTGATCAAGGCCAGTCATGGGCCCTCCCACATGCCCCTGCCCACTTCCCTACTGGCCCTGCTCCTGCTGTCTCCTTCCGGCCACCAGGCCTTGCCACACACCTTCCACCACACATTGCCCGGCCACTGGCTGCTCTCTGGTCACTGCCACTGCTCGCTCACGCCTGGGCTGGGCGACATCTCCTCCGCTCTGCCTCCTCCTCCGGCTGCTCGCCTGGACGAGCTCTCCGCCAGATCCAAGGCGCCCGACCCGGATCCACGCGGTTGACTTTCCCCCAAATCCCTCCAAGTCTTTTTCTATGAGTATTTTATTGCATTTTCTTCATGCCATAACTCGCACCTGCGGTCTGCTTGCGTGTAATATGTCAAAATGTTCGCCAAGAGTAGATCATTTCATCTCATTGCATCATTTTCATTTGAGCTCATCTTGATGCCCGAAATGCTGTTAGAAGAGGGCTATGTGATGTTAGTTTCGCTTTCTTAATGTAACATGCACTTTTGTCATTTTTGCCATGATTGATGTGTGCACCCTATGAATTTGAGTCCTACATGTGTTTTGTAATATGCCATGCCATCTTTCCAGGGTGTATGCCATGTATTTTTGTGATCTCTGTGGTGACTAGCACAAGCATGCAAACTAGGCTTCCCGATGATGCTGATTTCAGCCCCTGCTTTTTCGATATTTTATGCCATGTTAACTTGATGCTACCGAGAGATCCATGCATATTTTGAGATACTTCAGTAAGGATGTTTTGGACATATGGTTATGCTCTATCCATCCATGCCTTTTTCTGCAATTATGGAGTGCCATAGCTTGAGTCAATCAAGCTCTACTTTTGCTATAAAATGTTTCCTGCAGATTGTTTACATGTTATTCAATTTTGCCAAGGTTGTTGTGGTTGATCCGTGTATGCTATGATGTTGTTCTTGCCATGTATAACTTCTATGCCATGTCTTCTTGATGTATGTATGCTTAGTTTATCATGAGATGCTTTGTAGTGAGTGCATCGAGCTCTTAAACATGCCTACTTGTTATCTGTTTTTGTCATGCCCTGCTTGTGAATCTGCAACTAAACTTGCTATTTTGACATGGGTGTTACTATATTTTCTGATCCTTTTGGCTTATGGTCAGAAGGGAATTTTGTTCTATGCTTTGAGTAGATTCATGCCATGCCTTGTTTTGATATTATAAGTTCCTGTAGCATGTCGTTTGTTTGCTCAACATTGCTTCCGATGCTGATTTTGCCATGTTCAAGAATTTCACCAAGTCCGTGAAGTCGATAAGTTTTGCACTTTTGCCATGCTTGTTTGGGCCTGTTATGTTGTGAATTAGCCGTAGCTCAGTGTTCATCTTTTGTCAAGCATCTTGAGTAGATCACTGCCATGTGCTTTGTTGATACGTTTGGGTGCGGTAGCTTAATTTCTTGTTGCTCGCTAAGTGGCATCATGCTGTTAATGGCAGATTTGTGCCATTCTTGTTTTGCTTGTCATTTGCAAACCGTGCATCCGATTCCGGTGATCTTTATATCGATTTCAACCGAAATCATCTCATATTTCCAGAGGCATACTTGGCTTGCCAAGTTGATACCTGGTTCATCATTTTCCTTCCGGAGCGCGCATACGCATTGCATATCACATCTCGCATATCATGCCATGTTTTGCATCATGTTGCTTGTGCATTGCACCGTGATTTATTGTGGTTCCTTTGTTTGTCTTCTTGCTTTGGGTAGAGCCGGGAGACGAGTACGTGAACGAGGAACCTGTTGAGAACGCTTACGAGGATCAAGCTTTCGACAACTCGAGAACTTTGCGCAAGATGACCATACCTCAAATCACTTCTATCTTTGCTATGCTAGATGCTCGCTTTTGCTATGCCTATGCTACGATGCCTATCACTTGCTATATCATGCCTCCCATATTGCCATGTCAGCCCCTAACCATCCTTTCCTAGCAAACCGCTGATTGGCTATGTTACCGCTTTGCTCAGCCCTCTTATAGCGCTAGTTGCAGTGAAGATGAAGTTTGTTCCTTGTTGAACATGGAGATGTTGTTCCTTGTTGGAACATGTTTACTTGTTGGGATATCACAATATATCTGCTATAATTAATGCATCTATATACTTGGTAAAGGGTGGAAGGCTCGCCTTATGCCCGTGTTTTGTTCCACTCTTGCCACCCTAGTTTCCGCCATACCGTGTTATGTTCCTTGATTTCGCTGCTCACACTCGGTTGGTGATTTATGGACCCCTTGACAGTTCGCTTGAATAAGACTCCTCCAACAAGGCCCAACTTTGGTTTTACCATTTGCCACCTAAGTTTTTTCCCCGGTTTTCATGAGCCCGAGGGTCATATCTTTATTTTAACCCTCCCGACCAAGGTTCTTCGAAAGTCGGTCCAATCGAGCTGATCGCGGGCCACCACGGGAAACTCGAGGCTTGGTTTTACTCAGAGCTAGTCTCATCCGGATGTGCCTCGAGAACGAGATATGTGCAGCTCCTATCGGGATTTGTCGGCACAATCGGGCGGCTTTGCTGGTCTTGTTTTATTGTCTGTCGAAATGTCTTGTAGTCCGGATTCCGAGATCGATCGGGTCTTCCCAGAGAAGGAATATCCTTCGCTGACCGTGAGAGCTTATAATGGGCTTGTTGGGACACCCCGCAGGTATTATCTTTCAAAGCCGTGCTCATGTTATGAGGCGATGGGAATTTGTTAATGTCCGTTGTAGAAAACCCGGTTGACCTTTAATTAAAATACACATCAATCAAGGTGTAACCGTGATGGTCTCTTCTCGGCGGAGTCCGGGAAGTGAACACGGTGTTGGAGTTATGTTCGACGAAGTAGTTCAGATCACTTCTTGATCGCTACTAGCTTCACGACCGTGTTTTGCTTCTCTTCTCGCCTTCTTTGCGAATGTAGCCACCATATATGCTAGTCGCTTGCTGCAGCTCCACCTCAAAACTCTGTCCTTCCTATAAGCTTAAATAGTCTTGATCTCGCTGGTGTGAGATTGCTGAGTCCCCGTGACTCACAGATTCTACCAAAACAATTGCAGTGCCGACGATGCCAAGCAGTATGACGCAACCGAGCTCAAGTGGAGTTCGACGAGGAACGTGGTCGTTACTATGTGTCATTTCCTCGATGATCAGAGGGAGCTCAGCTTGGGACGATCGGGATCTGTAGCATTTGGGGTATCTTCTTTTATTTTGGTTCCGTAGTCGACCTTGAGTGTAATCAATGATGGATGTTTATTTATGTATTGTGTGAAGTGGCAATCGAAGCCAACTATGTATCTCTTTCCTTATGTATTACATGGGTTGTGTGAAGATTACCTCACTTATGCACATTGCTTTCAATGCGTTATGCTCTAAGTCGTGCTTCACATCGGGAGATATAGCGCATCGAGGGCGCTATAACCGCCTCTTGCAGTTTTATTCGCCTCTTTTTCGTTTCGCCTTCTTCACGATGTATCTTTGTTTGTGTTTCCTTGTGCCTTCTATATGCTTGCATCTTCGCTTGCTGAAAATCTATTGATATGGATCCACTTAAAGTGTTCTACTTGGATCATCTTTGATCCTTATGCACTGCAGGTGAAACCCCAACTAGCCTAGTTGATGGAAATCCTTAGATGAGCATGCTCATTTTGTGCGCCATCGCTTGTCCTAAAAAGGAAGCTCTAAGGTATCATATAAATAGTTTGCTATGCTATGCTTGGAATCTTTGTGAAATTTGTGATTTTACTTGTTGCTCTAAGAACCCTAAAAACATCTTCCCTACCTATGTGAGTTCAACGATAATGAAATCTTGTCTTCTTATGCAAAGGGTGTTTATAGTTACTATGATATCGAACAAATTGAAGAATTTTTCATTTTTAAGGGTGCTCATGAAGTTGCTTCTTTGATTGAGAAGTATGATTTTACTCTCAAAAATCAGAAAATTCTGTCATACTTAAATATTGCAACAAAAACTTGGCTCATAATGTCTATGTCCAAGAATTTATTGAAAGAATGACCGTTGCTTTGGAAGAAAATAATGGTATGCATGAATCTATAGATAATGATGATTCCGATGATTTGGTTGAAATATCCTTGATGAACATGATGCTTTCTATTCTTGTGGCCATGATGCCAATATTTATGAAGACGAATTTGCTATAGTTCCTTATGTTAAAATGAGATCGCTATATTGCACCCATGCTTGATAGTTCCTCGATGAAAAGCATGATTTCAATGATTTTACTATAATTTCTTGATGTTAGTTGTGCAATAATATGCAAAACCCTAAGCTTGGGGATGCTAGTTTTGCTATGTCTACTACTTGTTGCAATGATCATGATTGGGGTGATTCTTCTTATGATCTTGAAAATTTATTTAAACCCCATGATGAATATGAGATTGATAATATTGTTTGCAATAATATTGAAAGTGGGTTTGAAGAGTGTCAACTTTAGATCCCACATATTTGGAGTATGTTCAATCTTATGATATTTTTGATAAAAGTGGGTTTGAGAGGTCATGACTTTAGTTAATGACATTCCCACTATTTTGGAAGAGTGTCAACTTTGCATGCATGTGGATCATGTAGAATTTTTTTATGTGATAGCTATATTGTTGAATTTTTTTATGGTCCTACATGTAATTATTATGAGAGAGGAAAATATGGTTGTAGAAATTTTCATGTTACTAAATTACCTCTCGCTATGTTGAGATTGCTATTATTTCTTTCCACTTCGCTGCATATGCTAGTTTTTGCTTGCCTTGATAATTTGTTTGCTTATAAGATGCCTATGCATAGGAAGTATGTTAGACTTAGATGTGTTTGTCACATTTTTATGATGCTCTTTGGGCTTCAATTCTTGTCTTTCATGTGAGCATCATCGAAATTATCCATGCCTAGCTAGGGGCGTTAAACGATTAGCCGCTTGTTGGCAAGCAAACCCAATTTTGTTATAGTTTTTTTTGTTTTTGTTTATGTTTAGGAATAAATAATCCATCTACCTTATGTTTAGATGTGGTTTTATGTTTTAATTAGTGTTTGTGCCAAGTTAAACCTATAGGATCTTCTTGGGTGATAGTTACTTGATCTTTCTGTAATTTCCAGAAACTTTCGTTCACAAAACAATTGTTAAAAATCACCGAACGTGATAAAATAGTTATTCCAATTGCTACTGATCAATAAACAAATTGCCTAGGTCGTCCTATTTTGGCAGAATTTTTGGAGTTCCAGAAGTTTGCATTAGTTACAGATTACTACAGACTGTTCTATTTTTGACAGATTCTGTCCGTGTGTTGTTTGCTTATTTTGATGAATCTATGGCTAGTAAAATAGTTTATAATCCATAGAGAAGTTGGAATACAGTAGGTTTAACACCAATATAAATAAAGAATTAGTTCATTACATTACCTTGAAGTGGTCTTTTGTTTTCTTTTGCTAACGGAGCTCACGAGATTTCTCTTGAGTTTTGTGTTGTGAAGTTTTCAAGTTTTGGGTGAAATATTTTTTATGGATTATGGAACAAGAAGTGGCAGAGTTTGCTTGGGGATGCCCATGGCACCCCCAAGATAATCTAAGGACACCAAAAGTCAAAGCTTGGGGATGCCCCTAAGGCATCCCTCTTTCGCCTACTTCCATCCAGAACTTTACTTGGAGCTATATCTTTATTCACCACATGATATACATGATCATACCTAGATACTCTCATAGCTATGCTCAATTCTGTCAATTGCTCAACAGTAATTCGTTCACCCACCGTAAAATACTTATGCTCTTGAGAGAAGCGACTAGTGAAATCTATGGCCCCGGGGTCTATTCTCTATCATATCAATCTTCCATCACTTTATTATTGCTTTGCTTTTTACTATGCATCTTTATACCAAAAATACCAAAAATATTATCTATCATCTCTATCGATCTCACTCTCATAAGTGACGGTCAAGGGATTGACAACCCCTAATCGTGTTGGTTGCCTTGAGCTATTTGTTTTGTGTAGGTACGAGGGACTCCAAGGGCCTCCCAATCGGATTGATACCTTGGTTCTCAAAACCGAGGGAAATACTTATGCTACTCTCGCTGCATTATCCTCTCCTCTTCGGGAAATCCAACGCAAGCTTAAGAGGTAGCAGCACGCCACTGCAAGATCCTTGTCGGGCCACCCCGCAAGGCCCTCACCATGGACGCCAAAGAGACCACCGCCAGTCCACGCCAACCAAGCTTCCACCACATTCAACATGTAACCACCTAGCCCCAACCACTGGCGGCACCAGGTGGCAACATGCAGCTCCCAGCCAACTCATCGAGCGCCAAGGTGGGCATGGCATGCAGATCTCGTGAAGGCTCCACCATCCGGCCACCTCACTTGCCTGCTCGCTTACATGGCGCCAGGCAAGATCGCTGGCTGTATGCCGGTCAAAGCGAGGAGGAGCGGTAACGACGGACGGCCTCGCTTCTGGTCCCCAATAAAGCAAGGACAATTTAAGCTACATTAAATGCGTCTTGTCCTATAATACAGCGATAAGCTCAGTGGCAATCAGACGCTTTTCCACCTCCTCAGTGGTGCACCGTGGCAGCCCCTTTCGACTATAAAAGGAGGCCCATGGTATCTTGGAGAAGGATTTGGCTCTTCAACCACACAATGAATTACAGCTAGTTTGAGAGCTCAAGAACTCTCAAATACACCCACCAAAGCAGACTAGGGTTTTACGATCCTCGTGGGTCGAACCTGGGTAAACGATCTCTTGTGTTGTCTACTAGCCCTGCTCTCTCTCGCAACTCAGGCGCCGCAAACCGTAGTAGGGATTCTTGTGATCACATAGGTAAATGCCCCACACCGACATCTTGATGCCAGGTGGGGGTGCAATTGTGAGAATCCGCTTTGCTTTTACTTTGCTTTTTATATACTTTGCATCTTTATACCAAAAATATCAAAAATATTATCTATCATCTCTATCAGATCTCACTCTCGTAAGTGACCGTGAAGGGATTGACAACCCCTAATCGCGTTAGTTGCGTTGAGCTATTTGTTTTGTGTAGGTACGAGGGACTCACAGCGTGGCCTCCTCTTGGATTGATACCTTGGTTCTCAAAAACTAAAGGAAATACTTACGCTACTCTGCTGCATTATCCTCTCCTCTTGAAATCCAGCATAAGCTCAAGAGGTAGCAAGAAGAATTTCTGGTCTTTGTTGCCGAGGGAGGTCTCATAAAAGTCAACATACCAAGTACCCATCACAAACCCTTATCTCCCGCATTACATTATTTGCCATTTGCCTCTCATTTTTTTCTCCCCCACTTCTGTAACACCCCGGATGTAACTTCCCATATTTGTAACTCCAACTCTTGCCATTTTCGGCATTGTGATATGGTATTCCCTCCGTGGTTGGGTTTTTCTTCATTTTGCATTTTGTCCATGTCATGCATTTCATATCATGTCATCATGTGCATTTCTTTTGCATACGTGTTAGTCTCATGTTTCGAGCATTTTCCCGTTGTCCGTTTTGCAATCCGGCACTCCTATGTCCCCGCGTCCCCTTTTACATTTTTCCATGGCGGGTACTAAACTTTCTCGGAATGGACGAGGTTTGTAAAGTGGCCTTGGTATACCACCGGTAGACCACCGGTCAAGTTCGGGTCATTTGGAGCTCGTTTGGTACTCAGCGGTTAACCGCACTCTCGCAAAGGCCTCTTTTAAGTTGCAGCCCAACACCCCTCCAAAACAGCCCAATAACCCATCTAAGTCACTTCCATGTCCGCCGCCGTTCGATCACGATCGTGTGGTAAAACTACACCATTTGGAGCTTCCTAGCTCCTTCTACCTATAAACAACCCCCTCCTTGAAATCCGGGTCAATTCCGGACAAAACCCTAGCCCGCTCCTCTGCCGCCGCCCGGACACGTCCGGACGGCGCCCGGACGCGTCACGCCCCGCGCCGCAGCCAACGAGGGCTGCCACGTGGCCCCCGGTCCCCAGCTACGCCACCGACCGCGCCCGGCCCGCGGGGCCAGCGCCAGCCCTCCGCGCCGCTCCGGCCAGCGCCCGCCTCGCCCGCCCTGCTTCCCGCCGCGCGCCCAGCGCCGCCCGCCCTCCCACCCCAGCGCCCGGCCGCCGCGCCCCTCGGCCGGCCACCGCCGCCCGTCCGTCGTCGGCCGCCTCCGCTGCCCCGCCGCCGACCTCTCCTCCTCCGGCCGGCCTCCCCTCCTCCGGCGGCTCGCCCCGACGAGCTCCGGCTAGATCCGCGCCGCCCGGACCCGGATCCACGCGGTTGACTTCCCCCCAAATCCCTCCAAGTCTTTTTCTATGAGTATTTTACTGCATTTTCTTCATGCCATAACTCTGCACCCGTGGCTCCGTTTCGTGCGTGTAATATGTCAAAATGTTCGCCTCGAAGAGTAGATCATTTCATCTCATTGCATCATTTTCATTTGAGCTCATCTTGATGCCCAAATGCTGTTAGAAGAGGGCTATGTGATGTTAGTTTCATTTCTTAATGAACATGCACTTTGTCATTTTGCCATGATTGATGTGTGCACCCTATGAATTTGAGTCCTACATGTGTTTTGTAATATGCCATGCCATCTTTCCAGGGGTGTATGCCATGTATTTTTGTGATCTCTGTGGTGACTAGCACAAGCATGCAAACTAGGCTTCTGATGATGCTGATTTCAGCCCTGTTTTCTTGATATTTTTATGCCATGTTAACTTGATGCTACCGAGAGATCCATGCATATTTTGAGATACTTCATGAGGATGTTTTGAACATATGGTTATGCTCTATCCATCCATGCCTTTTTTGCAATTATGGAGTGCCATAGCTTGAGTCAATCAAGCTCTACTTTTGCTATAAAATGTTTCCTGCAGATTGTTTACATGTTATTCAATTTTGCCAAGGTTGTTGTGGTTGATCCGTGTATGCTATGATGTTGTTCTTGCCATGTATAACTTCTATGCCATGTCTTCTTGATGTATGTATGCTTAGTTTATCATGAGATGCTTTGTAGTGAGTGCATCGAGCTCTTAAACATGCCTACTTGTTATCTGTTTTTGTCATGCCACATTCTTTGAATCTGTATGAAACTTGCTATTTTGACATGGGTGTTACTATATTTTCTGATCCTTTTGGCTTATGGTCAGTAAGGGAATTTTGTTCTATGCTTTGAGTAGATTCATGCCATGCCTTGTTTTGCTATTATAAGTTCCTGTAGCATGTTGTTTGCTTGCTCTGAACATTGCTTCTGATGCTGATTTTGCCATGTTCATAATTTCACCAAGTCTGTGAAGTTGATAAGTTTTGCACTTTGCCATGCTTGTTTGGACCTGTTATGTTGTGAATTAGCCGTAGCTCAGTGTTCATCTTTTGTCAAGCATCTTGAGTAGATCACTGCCATATGCTTTGTTGATACGTTTGGGTGCGGTAGCTTAATTTCTTGTTGCTTGCTAAGTGGCATCATCTTTGTTAATGGCAGATTTGTGCCATTCTTGTTTTGCTTGTCATTTGCAAACCGTGCATCCGATTCGGTGATCTTTATATCGATTTCAACGAAATCATCTCATCTTTCAGAGGCATACTTGGTTTGCCAAGTTGATGCCTGGTTCATCATTTTCCTTCGGAGCGCGCATCGCATTGCATATCACATCTCGCATATCATGCCATGTTTTGCATCATGTTGCTTGTGCATTGCACCGTGATTTATTGTGGTTCCTTTGTTTGTGTTCTTGCTTTGGGTAGAGCCGGAGGCGAGTGCGTGAGCGAGGAACCTGTTGAGAACGCTTACGAGGATCAAGCTTTCGACAACTCTGAGAACTTTGCAGGCAAGATGACCATACCCTCGAAATCACTTCTATCTTTGCTATGCTAGATGCTCGCTCTTTTGCTATGCCTATGCTACGATGCCTATCACTTGCTATATCATGCCTCCCATATTGCCATGTCAGCCCCTAACCATCCTTTCCTAGCAAACCGTTGATTGGCTATGTTACCGCTTTGCTCAGCCCCTCTTATAGCGTTGCTAGTTGCAGGTGAAGATGAAGTTTGTTCCTTGTTGGAACATGGAGATGTTGTTCCTTGTTGGAACATGTTTACTTGTTGGGGATATCACAATATATCTGCTATAATTAATGCATCTATATACTTGGTAAAGGGTGGAAGACTCGGCCTTATGCAGTGTTTTGTTCCACTCTTGCCACCCTAGTTTCCGTCATACCGGTGTTATGTTCCTTGATTTTGCGTTCCTTACGGTTGGGTGATTTATGGGACCCCTTGACGGTTCGCTTTGAATAAGACTCCTCCAACAAGGCCCAACTTTGGTTTTACCATTTGCCACCTAAGCCTTTTTCCCCGGGTTTTCGCGAGCCGAGGGTCATCTTTATTTTAACCCCGGACCAGTGCTCCTTGAGTGCTGGCCCAACTGAGCTACTCATGGGCCACCACGGGAAACTTCGAGGCTTGGTTTTACTCGTAGCTAGTCTCATCCGGATGTGCCACGAGCGAGATATGTGCAGCTCCTATCGGGATTTGTCGGCACAATCGGGCGGCTTTGTTGGTCTTGTTTTATTGCTTTGTCGAAATGTCTTGTAGTCCGGATTCGAGATCTGATCGGGTCTTCCCAGAGAAGGAATATCCTTCGTTGACCGTGAGAGCTTATAATGGGCTAAGTTGGGACACCCTGCGGGTATTATCTTTGAAAGTCGTGCCCGCGGTTATGAGGCAGATGGGAATTTGTTAATGTCGGTTGTAGAAAACCCGAAGTTGACCTTAATTAAAATACACATCAACGCGTGTGTAACCGTGATGGTCTCTTCTCGTGAGTCCGGGAAGTGAACACGATGTTGGAGTTATGTTTGGCGTAAGTAGTTCAGGATCACTTCTTGATCGCTACTAGCTTCACGACCGTGCCTTGCTTCTCTTCTCGCTCTCTTTTGCGAATGTAGCCACCATATATGCTAGTCGCTGCTGCAGCTCCACCTCAAAACTCTGTCCTTCCTATAAGCTTAAATAGTCTTGATCTCGGGTGTGAGATTGTTGAGTCCCGTGACTCACAGATTCTACCAAAACAGTTGCAGGTGCCGGCGATGCGGTCAGATGACGCAACCGAGCTCAAGTGGGAGTTCGACGAGGAATGTGGTCGTTACTATGTGTCTTTTCACGATGATCGATGAGTGGAGCCAGTTGGGACGATCGGGGATCTGTGTAGCATTTGGGGTATCTTCTTTTATTTTGGTTCCGTAGTCGGACCTTGAGTGTAATCTGAATGATGGATGTTTATTTATGTATTGTGTGAAGTGGCGGTAAGCCAACTATGTATCTCTTTCCTTATGTATTACATGGGTTGTGTGAAGATTACCTCACTTGCGACATTGCTTTCAATGCGGTTATGCCTCTAAGTCGTGCTTCACACGTGGGAGATATAGCCGCATCGAGGGTGTTACAAGTTGGTAATCGAGCCATCCCGACTTAGGAGCCCCACAGCTTGATTGTTTGTTTGGCGTTGTTGAGTCTAGAACAAAAATGTTTTGAGTCTTAGGATTATATATATCGGAGAGTAGGATTCTTTTACTCCCGGTCCTTCGTCGCTCTGGTGAGGTCTCTGACGTAGAAGTTTTGACTCTCCTCTCCTCAAATTTCACTAAAAAATTTAGGATCACGCGGGTATCTTGGAATCGTTCCGATGGTTTTGTGACGAGAACATTGTTCTTGGTGCCTCGACATTTAGGGGTTGTGGCGGTGTCCGGGGAGTTGAGCTCCGAGGTGTTGTCGTCACAATTTTATCGTTGCAGTTCGGAATACGAGTTTTGCCGACATCGAAATCTCTTTTGTGCAGTTGTTGGTGAGATAACCCGATAACCCGATCTTGGGGTGAGCTCGGGAGTATTGCCATGACTTCATATAACGGATGCTTTTGAAGGTCGAGGTACCACGATTTCGAAGGTTTCTTGGTTATGTGTTGACGGATGGATACAATGGATCTAGGTATTGTTAGTTTGGGTGATATATTTTGTGTCCCTGTATCCCCAACACCAGATTGCATAACCGAGAAAGTTTCGGAGTTTATAGGTGGGATTCAAGTAGCTCTTAGCATTTCTTCCCGCAGATATTTGGTTTGTGATTGGGTAATCCTTACCACTTATTTGTTCGATCGTACCTTGTTATTTTTTCATCAACCCTTAATCAAGTGGCTTCTCACCTTAATGGACGTGTGATGTTAACTTTGGAATTCATTCGTTCATCCTTGTTGAATGTTTATTGTGAAGACTATATGTTGCAATTTCTATCCGTTGATTCAACTTGTCTATCTATCTATCAAGTGCTAACGGATGTCACCCTCTTCAGGATGGCTCCGCCAACGCGTCTGAATCCGGAATGCGATGATGGGAGTCAGTCGAATCCTCCACCTCCACCTCCGCCTCCGGAGGCATGGCAACTATCATGGCAGCCACCAATGCCAATGCTCGAGATGATTTTGCAACTCTTGCAAGAAGCGTACCCAAGGGCAAGGCAATCAAGGAAATCAAGGTCAAGGCAACAACCAGCCGCACTTTGCTACCCTCAATCGGTTCCTCGCTAATCAGCGAAGTCTTTCGGTTTACGTGTCGAGGCCACAGACGCCGACGATTGGCTTGTGGACATCTGCAAACATTTTGAATGTAGCAATGTCGGACATGAGGACTTTGTCAAGTTTGCTTCGTTTCAACTCAAGGACCAAGCTGCTGAGTGGTTCCACAATACAAAGATTCGAGAGGAGGTCGTGTCATTACAGGATGAGTTCATGAGAGACTTGAGCTCACCACATTCGAAAAGTGTTGTTGAGAGAAAGCGTGAGGAGTTCCGCAATCTCAAGCAAGGCAACATGTCGTGTATCAATACAATATCCAGTTCGAAACTTCGCTTTCGCTTGCTAAGCAAGGCGTCCACGATGAAAAGAGTATGATCTATCAATTCGGAGGTGGTCTCGAGAGAAGATCTGCAATTAGCTCTTGTGCTTTTGAGCGAGAAAAGTATGATGAATTCTACAACATGGCATGAAGCAAGAAGCTGCCCAGCTCAAATGTGAGGCTTCTAAGAAGAGAATCGGGGATGCAGTTCAGTCTTCTTCTTCCTCTCAAGTGGCAGCTAAGCAGCGAAGTTCTACCTTCCTCCTCCTCCGTTCCGTCGGCCTTATCGGCAGAAGAACTCGGTGGTCGTGGATCTTCCCACCCACCCAACCCAGCTATCGTAACAAGTCAAATTCTCAAGCTCCAAGGTCAAATGCTCCTTATCACCGTCCGCTCTCGAGGTGACTTGCAACAAATGTCGTGAGAAGGTCACTATGCGAACAAGTGCTTCAACCAAAGGCGCCTTCCGCCTCCTCCTCTGTGAAATCTTCCAGCAATGCAAAGGTCAAGCATAATCCCAAGTCTGCAAAGGTGAACATGATGAATGCAGCTCAAGCGGAGGAATCTCTTGATGTGATAATGGGTAATCTTCCGATTAATGATATTCTGCAAAAGTCTTATTTGATCTTGGTGCATCGCATTCTTTCATGTCATATCCTTTTGCATGAAGCACAATTTTGACACGGAGGAATTACCTAAAGCATTGCAAGTTATTTCTCCGGCTAAGCGTTTGAGCTCTAGCATGATGGTTCGAATGTCGGTATCAAGATGGGCGACTATAGATTTCGGCTAAACCAATTGTCCTTGGTGACTCGGATATTGATCTTATTCTCGGGATGGATGGCTTTCTCGGCACAAAGCTCAGCTTGATTGTGCTGCCGGGAAATTCAATTGACTCACTCTTCTAATGATGTGATCATCTATGCCTTCGTGATGAAACCATTCGGTTGTTTTCTCTCAATGAGAAGGGCGAATTGGATGCTATCTCTCGATTCGATCGTTTGTGAGTACCAAGATGTCTTTCGGAAGAGCTTCGGGTATGCCTCCTCACCGGCGCTTGAATTCGTTATCGATCTTGAGCCCGCATGAACCCGTTTGCAAGCGTCCATACAAGCTTGGACCTGATGAGCTGAAGGAATTGAAGAAGCAGCTCGATGAACAAGAGCGTCTGGGTTTGATCGGACCGAGTTCATCTCCTTGGGGTTGTGGTGTTCTTTTGTCCGGAAGAAGGATGGCACGGACCGACTTTGCGTCGATTACCGTCCATTGAATAAGAAGACAATCAAGAACAAGTATCCACTTCCCAACATCAATGAGCTTTTCGAGCAACTCAAAGGTGCTAAAGTGTTCTCCAAGCTTGACCTTCAGATGGGTTATCATCGATTCGCATTCGTGAACAAGATATTCCCAAGACAAAGATTCGAACAAGCTTTGGTTCTTATGAATATCTTGTCATGTCTTTCGGCCTTGTCAATGCTCCTCCAACATTCTCTCGAATGATGAACTTCATCTTCAACCCCTACACCAATGAATTCGTCTTGGTCTATCTTGATGATATTTTGGTCTTCTCCAAGAATAAGAAGGATCATGCCAAACATTTGCGATTGGTGCTCGACAAGCTCGAGAGAGTATCAATTCTATCTGAAGTTTTCAAATGTGAATTTTGGCTTGATGAAGTGCTTTATCTTGGTCACATCATCTCCGCCAAGGGCATCGCTGTTAATCCAGAAGGTGTCTGCAGTTGTGAATTGGGAACCTCCTCGAATGTCAAGCAGCTCCATGATTTTCTTGGTCTTGCAAGCTATTGCCGAAGATTCGTTGAGAACTTCTCTAAGATTGCAAAGCCTCTTTCCAACCTCCTCCAGAAGCATGTGAAGTATGTCTGGTCTCCTGAGTGTGATGTTGCTTTCAATACTCTCAAAGAGAAACTCGTCACAGCTCTGTCTTGACTCCTCTGATGAATCCAAGCCATTCAAGTTTTCGTGATGCTTCTCTTCAAGGTCTCGGTCTGTGTTAATGCAAGAGAAGAGAGTTGTGGCCTATACCTCTCGTCACCGAAGCCCAACGAAAAGAACTACCCCACTCACGATCTTGAGTTGGCGGCAGTTGTCCATGCATTAATAACATGGAGACATCTCTTGTTAGGAAGGAAAGTGGACATTTTCACCGATCACAAGAGTCTCAAGTATATCTTCACTCAACCCAACCTCAACATCAGGCAAACTCGATGGGTCGAAATGATTCAAGAGTACAACCCGAGTATTGAATATACTCCAGGCAAGGCCAATGTGATTGCAGATGCTTTGAGCAGGAAGGCTTATTGCAACAGTTTAATTCTCAAGCCCTTCCAACCGGATCTCTGTGAAGCTTTCCATAAGTTGAATCTTCAAGTTGTTCCTCAAGGCTTTCTTGCCAACCTCATAGTCTCTCCTACTTTGGAAGACCAAATTTGTGAGGCTCAACTCCTGGATACCATGGTGAAAAAGGTGAAGCGTGGTATCGACAAGGGCATTTCAAGTACAAGTGCTTCCACATTGATGACAAAGATACTCTTTTCTTGAGGACGGATTGTGGTTCCTAAGGGTGATCTCGTAAAGTCATTATGAGCGAGGCACACAATTCGCTTCTATCCATTCATCCCGGAAATGCGAAGATGTACCATGACCTCAAGCAGTCATATTGGTGGACTCGAATGAAGCGAGAAATTGCTCAATTCGTGAATGAGTGTGATGTCTGCGAGAAGAGTGAAAGCGAGAACACCAAAGACCAGCTGGTCTCCTCCAACCTCTTGCTATTCGGAATGGAAGTTTGATCATATCGAAATGGACTTCATGACTGGATTTCCTAAGTCCAAGCGTGGAAATGATGCTATCTTCGTTGTCATTGACAAGCTTACTAAAGTGGCTCATTTTCTTCCTATCAAAGAATCTATCACAGCAGCTTAGTTGGCAGAGCTATACACATCGAGGATTGTCTCCTTGCGGCATTCCACAATTGATCTCTTGAGACCGTGGCAGCATCTTTACCTCCAAGTTTTGGGATTCTTTTGAAGGCCATGGGCACCAACATTCGTTTCAAAGACAGCTTTCCATCCTCAAACAAGTGGCCAAGTCGGCGAGTCAATCAAATCCTTGAAGATATGCTCGGGGCTTGTGTCATTTCCTTCGGTATGAAATGGGAAGATTGTCTTCCATATGCCGAGTTCTCCTACAACAACAGCTTCCAAGCGAGTTCGGCAAGGCCCCATTCGAAATTCTCTATGGCGAAAAGTGCGTACTCCTCTCAATTGGTCCGAGACAGGTGAACGCCAACTTCTTGGCAACGACTTGATCATAGAAGCGAAGAAATGTGCAAAGTCATTCGTGAGAATCTCAAAGCCGCATAATCGCGCGGAAGAGCTATTATGATGACAAGCACCATGATGTGGCTTTTGAAATCGGAGACCATGTCTACCTCCGTGTCTCTCAATGAAAGGCACTCGTCGCCCGGTATCAAAGGAAACTTGCCACTAGATACGTGGGTCCTTTCAAGATCATTGGCAAAAGAGGCGATCTCGCCTATCAACGAGCTTCCGTCCAACTTTGCAAGCGTGCGATGTGTTCCACGTGTCACAGCTTCGCAAGTGCTTCAAGACTCTGAGCACTATCAACTTCAAGAAATTGACCTTCAAGAAGATCTCTCTTATCATGAGCACCCCATTGCTATTCTTGAAGAAACCGGCGCAAGACTCGCAACAAGTCAATCAAATTCCTGAAAGTGAAGTGGTCACACCATTCCGACCGAGAAGCCACACAGGGCGCGAGGATCACCTCCGTTCGAATATCCGGAGTTCTTTCAGTCCTAGATCTCGAGACGAGATCCTCTTGTATTGGTGGAGTGTTGTAACACCCCGGATGTAACTTTCCATATTTGTAACTCCAACTCTTGCCATTTTCGGCATTGTGATATGATATTCCCTCCATGGTTGGGTTTTTCTTCATTTTGCATTTTGTCCATGTCATGCATTTCATATCATGTCATCATGCGCATTTCTTTTTGCATACGTGTTCGTCTCATGTTTCCGAGCATTTTCCCCGTTGTCCGTTTTGCAATCCGGCACTCCTATGTCCCCCGGCATCCCCATTTACATTTTTCCGTGAGCGGGTACTAAACTTTCTCGGAATGGACCGAGGTTTGTCAAGTGGCCTTGGTATACCACCGGTAGACCACCGGTCAAGTTTCGGGTCATTTGGAGCTCGTTTGGTACTCCAACGGTTAACCGCACTCTCGCAAAGGCCTCTTTTAAGTTGCAGCCCAACACCCTCCAAAACAGCCCAATAACCCATCTAAGTCACTTCCATGTCCATCGCCGTTCGATCACGATCGTGTGGTAAAACTACACCCATTTGGAGCTTCCTAGCTCCTTCTACCTATAAACAACCCCCTCCTTCAAATCCGGGTCAATTCCGGACGAAACCCTAGCCCGCTCCTCTCCGCCGCCCGGACACGTCCGGACGGCGCCGAACGCGTCCGCCGCACGCGCCCAAGAGCCAACCAGGGCTGCCACGTGCCCCCGGTCCCAGCTTCGCCGCCCATTGCGCCCGAGCCCAGCATGCCCGCCTTGGCCCTCCCGCGCCCGCTCCGCCGCCTGCCGCTCCAGACCCTCTGCTCGGCCCGTGCTGCCCAGCGCCGCCCGCCTCCAGCCCGCGCCGCCCTCGGCCCGCCGCGCCGCCGCCGTCCGTCGCCGGCCGCCTCAGCTGCCCGCCGCCGACATCTCCTCCTCCTCCGGCCGGCCTCCCTCCTCCGGGCTTCGCCCGACGAGCTCCGGCCAGATCCGCGCCGCCCGGACCCGGATCCACGCGGTTGACTTTCCCCCCAAATCCTCCAAGTCTTTTCTATGAGTATTTTATTGCATTTTCTTCATGCCATAACTCTGCACCCGTGGCTCCGTTTCGTGCGTGTAATATGTCAAAATGTTCGCCTCGAAGAGTAGATCATTTCATCTCATTGCATCATTTTCATTTGAGCTCATCTTGATGCCCGAAATGCTGTTAGAAGAGGGCTATGTGATGTTAGTTTCGCTTCTTAACATGAACATGCACTTTGTCATTTTGCCATGATTGATGTGTGCACCCTATGAATTTGAGTCCTACATGTGTTTTGTAATATGCCATGCCATCTTTCCAGGGGTGTATGCCATGTATTTTTGTGATCTCTGTGGTGACTAGCACAAGCATGCAAACTAGGCTTCCTGATGATGCTGATTTCAGCCCTGTTTTGTTGATATTTTTATGCCATGTTAACTTGATGCTACCGAGAGATCCATGCATATTTTGAGATACTTCAGAAGGATGTTTTGGACATATGGTTATGCTCTATCCATCCATGCCTTTTTCTGCAATTATGGAGTGCCATAGCTTGAGTCAATCAAGCTCTACTTTTGCTATAAAATGTTTCCTGCAGATTGTTTACATGTTATTCAATTTTGCCAAGGTTGTTGTGGTTGATCCGTGTATGCTATGATGTTGTTCTTGCCATGTATAACTTCTATGCCATGTCTTCTTGATGTATGTATGCTTAGTTTATCATGAGATGCTTTGTAGTGAGTGCATCGAGCTCTTAAACATGCCTACTTGTTATCTGTTTTTGTCATGCCCTGTTGCTGAATCTGGTAACGAAACTTGCTATTTTGACATGGGTGTTACTATATTTTCTGATCCTTTTTGGCTTATGGTCAGTAAGGGAATTTTGTTCTATGCTTTGAGTAGATTCATGCCATGCCTTGTTTTGATATTATAAGTTCCTGTAGCATGTCGTTTGCTTGCTCTGAACATTGCTTCCTGATGCTGATTTTGCCATGTTCAGTAATTTCACCAAGTCTGTGAAGCTGATAAGTTTTGCACTTTTGCCATGCTTGTTTGGGCCTGTTATGTTGTGAATTAGCCGTAGCTCAGTGTTCATCTTTTGTCAAGCATCTTGAGTAGATCACTGCCATGTGCTTTGTTGATACGTTTGGGTGCGGTAGCTTAATTTCTTGTTGCTCGCTAAGTGGCATCATGCTGTTAATGGCAGATTTGTGCCATTCTTGTTTTGCTTGTCATTTGCAAACCGTGCATCCGATTCCGGTGATCTTTATATCGATTTCAACCGAAATCATCTCATATTTCCAGAGGCATACTTGGCTTGCCAAGTTGATACCTGGTTCATCATTTTCCTTCCGGAGCGCGCATCGCATTGCATATCACATCTCGCATATCATGCCATGTTTTGCATCATGTTGCTTGTGCATTGCACCGTGATTTATTGTGGTTCCTTTGTTTGTCTTCTTGCTTTGGGTAGAGCCGGAGACGAGTCGTGAACGAGGAACCTGTTGAGAACGCTTACGAGGATCAAGCTTTCGACAACTCTGAGAACTTTGCAGGCAAGATGACCATACCCTCGAAATCACTTCTATCTTTGCTATGCTAGATGCTCGCTCTTTTGCTATGCCTATGCTACGATGCCTATCACTTGCTATATCATGCCTCCCATATTGCCATGTCAGCCCCTAACCATCCTTTCCTAGCAAACCGTTGATTGGCTATGTTACCGCTTTGCTCAGCCCCTCTTATAGCGTTGCTAGTTGCAGGTGAAGATAAAGTTTGTTCCTTGTTGGAACATGGAGATGTTGTTCCTTGTTGGAACATGTTTACTTGTTGGGGATATCACAATATATCTGCTATAATTAATGCATCTATATACTTGGTAAAGGGTGGAAGGCTCGGCCTTATGCCCGGTGTTTTGTTCCACTCTTGCCACCCTAGTTTCCGTCATACGGTGTTATGTTCCTTGATTTCGCGTTCCTTACGGTTGGGTGATTTATGGGACCCCTTGACAGTTCGCTTTGAATAAGACTCCTCCAACAAGGCCCAACTTTGGTTTTACCATTTGCCACCTAAGCCTTTTTCCCCCGGGTTTTCGCGAGCCCGAGGGTCATATCTTTATTTTAACCCCCCCCCCACCAGTGCTCCTTGAGTCTGGCCCGAACTGAGCTACTGCTTGGGGCCACCACGGGAAACTTCGAGGCTTGGTTTTACTCGTAGCTAGTCTCATCCGGATGTGCCACGAGAACGAGATATGTGCAGCTCCTATCGGGATTTGTCGGCACAATCGGGCGGCTTTGCTGGTCTTGTTTTATTCTTTGTCGAAATGTCTTGTAGTCCGGGATTCCGAGATCGATCGGGTCTTCCGGTAGAAGGAATATCCTTCGTTGACCGTGAGAGCTTATAATGGGCTAAGTTGGGACACCCTGCAGGTATTATCTTTCAAAGCCGTGCCCGCGGTTATGAGGCAGATGGGAATTTGTTAATGTCGGTTGTAGAAAACCCGGTTGACCTTAATTAAAATACACATCAACGCGTGTGTAACCGTGATGGTCTCTTCTCGGCGGAGTCCGGGAAGTGAACACGGTGTTGGAGTTATGTTCGACGTAAGTAGTTCAGGATCACTTCTTGATCGCTTCTAGCTTCACGACCGTGCCTTGCTTCTCTTCTCGCTCTCTTTTGCGAATGTAGCCACCATATATGCTAGTCGCTTGCTGCAGCTCCACCTCAAAACTCTGTCCTTCCTATAAGCTTAAATAGTCTTGATCTCGCGGGTGTGAGATTGCTGAGTCCCGTGACTCACAGATTCTACCAAAACAATTGCAGTGCCGAAGCGATGCGGTCACGGATGGCGCAACCGAGCTCAAGTGGGAGTTCGACGAGGAACGTGGTCGTTACTATGTGTCATTTCCGATGATCATGAGTGGAGCCAGTTGGGACGATCGGGGATCTGTGTAGCATTTGGGGTATCTTCTTTTATTTTGGTTCCGTAGTCGGACCTTGAGTGTAATCTGAATGATGGATGTTTATTTATGTATTGTGTGAAGTGGCGACTGTAAGCCAACTATGTATCTCTTTCCCTTATGTATTACATGGGTTGTGTGAAGATTACCTCACTTGCGACATTGCTTTCAATGCGGTTATGCCTCTAAGTCGTGCTTCGACACGTGGGAGATATAGCCGCATCGAGGGCGTTACAACTTCGCCCTTGCAGTTTTATTCGCCCTCTCTTTTTCGTTCGCCTTCTTCACGTATGTATCTTTGTTTGTGTTTCCTTGTGCCTTCTATATGCTTGCATCTTCGCTTGCTGAAAATCTATTGATATGGATCCACTTAAAGTGTTCTACTTGGATCATCTTTGATCCTTATGCACTCGTGCTGAAACCCCAACTAGCCTAGTTGATGGGAAATCCTTAGATGAGCATGCTCATTTTGTGCGTCATCGTTTGTCTGAAAAAGGGAAGCTCTTAAGGTATCATATAAATAGTTTGCTATGCTATGCTTGGAATCTTTGTGAAATTTGTGATTTTACTTGTTGCTCTAAGAACCCTAAAAAAACATCTTCCCTACCTATGTGAGTTCAACGATAATGAAATCTTGTCTTCTTATGCAAAGGGTGTTTATAGTTACTATGATATCGAACAAATTGAAGAATTTTTCATTTTTAAGGGTGCTCATGAAGTTGCTTCTTTGATTGAGAAGTATGATTTTACTCTCAAAAATCAGAAAATTCTGTCATACTTAAATATTGCAACAAAAACTTGGCTCATAATGTCTATGTCCAAGAATTTATTGAAAGAATGACCGTTGCTTTGGAAGAAAATAATGGTATGCATGAATCTATAGATAATGATGATTCCGATGATTTGGTTGAAATATCCCTTGATGAACATGATGCTTTCTATTCTTGTGGCCATGATGCCAATATTTATGAAGACGAATTTGCTATAGTTCCTTATGTTAAAAATGAGATCGTTGCTATTGCACCCATGCTTGATAGTTCCCTCGATGAAAAGCATGATTTCAATGATTTTACTATAATTCTCTTGATGTTAGTTGTGCTAATAATATGCAAAACCCTAAGCTTGGGGATGCTAGTTTTGCTATGTCTACTACTTGTTGCAATGATCATGATTGGGGTGATTCTTCTTATGATCTTGAAAATTTATTTAAACCCCATGATGAATATGAGATTGATAATATTGTTTGCAATAATATTGAAAGTGGGTTTGGAAGAGTGTCAACTTTAGATCCCACATATTTGGAGTATGTTCAATCTTATGA
The DNA here is from genome assembly GCA_021605205.1 of Aegilops longissima. Classification (NCBI taxonomy): domain Eukaryota; kingdom Viridiplantae; phylum Streptophyta; class Magnoliopsida; order Poales; family Poaceae; genus Aegilops; species Aegilops longissima. Next base: position 526,498,655 of record CM038679.1, read on the forward strand.
TATTTTTGATAAAAGTGGGTTTGGAGAGGTCATGACTTTAGTTAATGACATTCCCACTATTTTGGAAGAGTGTCAACTTTGCATGCATGTGGATCATGTAGAATTTTTTTTATGTGATAGCTATATTGTTGAATTTTTTTATGGTCCTACATGTAATTATTATGAGAGAGGAAAATATGGTTGTAGAAATTTTCATGTTACTAAATTACCTCTCGTTATGTTGAGATTGCTATTATTTCTTTCCACTTCGTTGCATATGCTAGTTTTTGCTTGCCTTGATAATTTGTTTGCTTATAAGATGCCTATGCATAGGAAGTATGTTAGACTTAGATGTGTTTGTCACATTTTTTATGATGCTCTCTTTGGGCTTCAATTCTTGTCTTTCATGTGAGCATCATCGAAATTATCCATGCCTAGCTAGGGGCGTTAAACGACAGCGCTTGTTGGCAGGCAACCCAATTTTGTTATAGTTTTTTTGTTTTTGTTTATGTTTAGGAATAAATAATCCATCTACCTTATGTTTAGATGTGGTTTTATGTTTTAATTAGTGTTTGTGCCAAGTTAAACCTATAGGATCTTCTTGGGTGATAGTTACTTGATCTTTCTGTAATTTCCAGAAACTTTCGGTTCACAAAAACAATTGTTAAAAATCACCGGAACGTGATAAAATAGTTATTCCAATTGCTACTGATCAATAAACAAATTGCCTAGGTCGTCCTATTTTGGCAGAATTTTTGGAGTTCCAGAAGTTTGCATTAGTTACAGATTACTACAGACTGTTCTATTTTTGACAGATTCTGTCCGTGTGTTGTTTGCTTATTTTGATGAATCTATGGCTAGTAAAATAGTTTATAATCCATAGAGAAGTTGGAATACAGTAGGTTTAACACCAATATAAATAAAGAATTAGTTCATTACATTACCTTGAAGTGGTCTTTTGTTTTCTTTTGCTAACGGAGCTCACGAGATTTCTCTTGAGTTTTGTGTTGTGAAGTTTTCAAGTTTTGGGTGAAATATTTTTTATGGATTATGGAACAAGAAGTGGCAAGAGCCTAAGCTTGGGGATGCCCATGGCACCCCCAAGATAATCTAAGGACACCAAAAAGTCAAAGCTTGGGGATGCCCCCGGAAGGCATCCCCTCTTTCGTCTACTTCCATCGGTAACTTTACTTGGAGCTATATCTTTATTCACCACATGATATACATGATCATACCTAGATACTCTCATAGCTATGCTCAATTCTGTCAATTGCTCAACAGTAATTCGTTCACCCACCGTAAAATACTTATGCTCTTGAGAGAAGCGACTAGTGAAATCTATGGCCCCGGGGTCTATTCTCTATCATATCAATCTTCCATCACTTTATTATTGCTTTGCTTTTTACTATGCATCTTTATACCAAAAATACCAAAAATATTATCTATCATCTCTATCAGATCTCACTCTCATAAGTGACGGTCAAGGGATTGACAACCCCTAATCGTGTTGGTTGCCTTGAGCTATTTGTTTTGTGTAGGTACGAGGGACTCGCGCGTGGCCTCCTACTGGATTGATACCTTGGTTCTCAAAAACTGAGGGAAATACTTATGCTACTCTGCTGCATTATCCTCTCCTCTTCGGGGAAATCCAACGCAAGCTTAAGAGGTAGCAGCACGCCACGGCAAGATCCTTGTCGGGCCACCCCGCAAGGCCCTCACCAAGGACGCCAGCAGGACCACCGCCAGGTCCACGCCAACCAAGCTTCCACCGCTGTTCAACATGCAGCTGCCAGCCCAACCAGCTGGGCGGGCACCTGCGTGGCAACATGCAGCTCCCAGGCCAACTCATCGAGCGCCTGCGTGGCGGCATGCAGATCTTCGTGAAGGCTCCACCACCGCCACCTCGCCTGCCTGCTGCCTACATGGCGCCTTGGCGCATCGCTGGCTGTATGCGTGTCAAAGCGAGGAGGAGCGGCAACGGACGGGACGGGCCTCGCCCCCGTCCCCAATAAAGCAAGGGGACACCTAAGCTACACATTAAATGCGTCTTGTCCTATAATACGAGCGATAAGCTCAGGGCACTGTACGCCTTTCCACCTCCTGTGTGCCACTGTGGCAGCCCCTTTCGACTATAAAAGGAGGCCCATGGTATCTTGGAGAAGGATTTGGCTCTTTCGAACCACACACTGACCACAGCTAGTTTGAGAGCTCAAGAACTCTCTGAAATACACCCACCAAAGCAGGACTAGGGTTTTACGCATCCTCGTGGCCCGAACCTGGGTAAACGATCCTTGTGTTGTCTACTAGCCCTGCTCTCCTCGCAACTCTGCGCCCCGGCAACCGTAGTAGGGATTCTTGTGATCACATAGGTGTCGTTCCACACCGACATCTTTGGCGCGTCGGGTAGGGGGTGCAATTGTGAGAATCCGGTCTGGTAGTTAGCCTAGCAGTTCTTCGTCGCCCTTGGCTCCTGAGAAGAAGGCGGCCGGAGGAACGACGCCGGCTCGGCAACAAAAAAGCTAAGTCATTCAGAGCTTTGAGTTATCTGCTCCTATACATAAAGTTATCGTCCTCGGAGATCTCGCCTATGTATGAGAAACCTGCATGCAAAGGGGCCCTCCCGCAATTGGAAACGCCCTTGTTCTGTTTTGAGTCTGCTCAACAGCTCAAAGCAGTCGCGTCGAGAGTGGCAGGGTAGCCTTCCGCACTTGGCAACGCTCCCGACTCTGACTCGAGTCAAGCTCGACAGTTCGGGCGGCCGCGCTAAGGGTGGCAAGGTGGTTCGCCCGGCAGCAAGCACACTCGGCAGGCCACTGGGGATCCGTCCCCAAGACGCCGCTTTGGGTTTACGCGCCGGCGAGCCTACCCAGTGACGTAGGGTGGACATACAAGGGAAAATCAAACAGGAAAATAACATGCATAATACTGAAAGTGCTGCAGAGTTATATTACATCAAATTGTTGCTGCAGTTCTAACTAGAGATAGCAATTGTCTTGGTTGTGAACCTGCGGCGGCGATAAAGAACGGGATGCCTAATCCCGGCACGGCCCTCCACCCTCGGATTTCGCCGACTCGGTGATGATGGGCTTGATCGCTCCACTGGCGGGCGCGAGGTCGATACCCTCCGCAAGCTTTCCAAGCGGCGTCAAAGTCGAGTCGGGTACCAGTCGCCCACCTTGCTGAGAACCTTGGTCATGGCACCCTGGCAAAGCCTCCGGGACTCGTCGGCCAGTGAGGCCGCCCGGTTGGCGTGGAGCCGCTCCAGAGCGCCGACAACCTTCTCAAAGAACATGGTCAGGCTGCAATTAGCGCTCACGCTCCGCTCCGGGACATACCTCACGTCCGGCATCCCCATGATGGCCAGCTGCGCGGCGGCCTGGTTGGCAACGGTGGCGGGGCGATTGAGCCAACGGTTCTCGCCCTCCATGTGATCCGCGAAGTTGAGGCCCTCGTTCCTCCGCAACTGCTTCTTGGCCTCCAGCTCCTTGGCCAGGGTCCCCTCTCGAGTTTTGGCCTCCGACAGCACCTTCTCGAGACCCTCCAGCTTCAGCTTGAGGTCTTTGATGGAGTTGTTGGCCTCGGAGAGCTCCCAGCCTTGCTTGCGACCGCGCCTGCGCCTCTGTCGAGGCACTTTGTTAGCGTGTCCCTCTCACAGGACAGCTTGGGGCATGCTCCTTCAGCCCATTGCGCTCCGCCTCCAACTCCTCCACCTTGCCGGCGTGAACCTGGGCCTGGGCTCGAGTGCCTCTTTGTGCCTCTGCTCCAGCTCACTGGTCTGCTGCAATACAAGCTTCTCCACCTCTGCATCCTTGCCGCGAAGCATGGCGGCAAGCTTCTTCTCGCGTGCAGCGAGGTCCTCCTCCTGGGAGTTCAGCACGGCCTCATGCTGGGTCCGGGCGGCTTCGGCGGCCGCGGCCAAGTTCCTCGCCGTCTCTTGAGCCTTCTCAACATCGGCGAGCTCCATGGTGAGCTCCACGTCGCACTTGGCCAGCTCGCCCTGGGCAGCCTTGAGCTCCTTGTGGGCCTCGCGGAACTAGTCCTGCGTCTCGACGACGTGCTCCTGGAGGTCCGCCTCCGCCTTCTACACCACCGCCGTCCTGGACTTAACTTTGTCCAGGCGGGCGCGGTGGAGCGCCTGGAGCTTCCAGAAGCTGGCGCCCATGGCACGAGGAGCCGCTCCTCCTGCGAGCCGTTGCCACTAACGATTGGCTCGTTGACGACTTCAAGCCTGGCAGCGGCAAGCACTTCGTCATCGAACACCTCTCCCTCAACGGGTGTCCTGGTGCTCGACACGCCTGGAAGGTGGACGAACAAGTCGTCACTCACCCTCAGGTACTTGCCGGAGCCGGAAGCAGCAGAGGAGGAAGGCTGGTCGCCAGCCTCCTCCTCCTCCTCCTCGGCAGCGGCCCCGCCGGCCTCTTCGGCAGGCCCCTTGCCGGTGTCCTCAGCGGCAACCTTGCCGGCATCCCCGGTAGGCCCCTCGGTGGCATCCTCAGCAGCACCCTTGGCGGCCTCCTCGGCGGCGATCTTCTCGGCGTCCGCCTCGGCGGCCTTGGCGACGTCCTCGATGATGGTGTCCACGTCCTCTAGGTTCACCGAGGAGGGATATGGACACCAAAGAAGGGGGTGAGGCAAGGCCAAGACCAAGAACCAGAAAGAAAAAGGAACAGGGACGGGCGGCGAACGGCTTTCCAGTGCCGGTACCAGGCTGGGAAATGGAAGTCCCCTCCCTGCCAACATTTGGCGTCGAGGCAAAGCCGCCGGCGCCCAAGTTCTCCTCCTCCTCCTCCATGTGCATGGGCTCGGTACTTCGCGCCCTTGCCGGGGACGCCCCTCGGGGCTGCGTGGTCGATGGGGGCGGCATGTTAGGAGTAGCCCTCTGCGGCTCCTCCTGCTGCTGCTCTCCTCCTGCATACCTGGCAAGGTCAGTACCAAAGTGTCGCACCCCTGACGCGTGTCGACGGGGGAAGAGTGAAGAACTTACGCTGGGGGCTAGGCCGGGGGCTGCTGTCGAGGCTGCTCAACACCACCAACGGCGCCCTCGAAGTACCAGCCGGGGGCTGGCCACCCGTCGAGACCTTGGCCCTCTTCACTCTCTGGGCCATCATCTCTACGTCCCTGCAAAGACGAAGACAAGTCAAAACGAGCAACATAGGTTGAGGAGGCAGAGATAACGAAAAGGAACCAGATGCTTACTCGTCATCCGCCTCCTCCTCTGCCGTCTTCCTCTTCCTCCTCGGGCTGAGGGATCCATAATCGAAGGTGACCTCCATGTCAACATCCGCCGGAGGAGGGGAAGGAGGCGGTGTCTGGGAACGCTTGGATGAAGAAGGGGCGGCTGTCTTCTTCTTCACCGCGACCTTCGTCGGCTTCTTCGCCGCTGCGGCCCTCGTGTGGGGCCGGACCCTCCAAGGTCAATCTGCAGCTGCGCAGCCCTCGCCCGGGCCGGATCGCTCACGGGCCCAGCCCGCCACAGGACTCGCCCTCTCCCCATGGCTGGCGTCGGGACTGCGGTCTCGGCCTCCTCCTCCGATGACGACTCACTGGTCACATCCTCAACCAGAGGAGCCTCGGTGCCGGCGCTGCTGGCTCCCCGGCGCCGCCGCCACCGCCGAGCTCCTCCTCCTCCATGCCGTTCGGCCTTGTCCTCCACACCGCCGGCGCTGCCGGCCTCCTCGGCAAGCTGTGCCTCCCTCACCCTGGTGGCGATGTAGTCCAGCTCCGCCTGGGTGGTGTCCTGGACAAGCAGCCGCTCGGCATCGGCGTTGACGTACCCCTCGTGTAGGGTGTCGAAGAACTGCTGCACCTCAGCGTCCTCCGGCTCCTTCCAGCTCGGGTCAGGGCCATGCGCGTGGCAGTCCAGCATCATGGCAATGATTTTGGACCGGCGCGAGTTATTGCACAACGGGACCACCCCCCATCGGCAGCTTGAACAGAGGCCCCTTGAGGACCTTGTCGGCCTTCACGGTGGCCCTCACGACCTTGCCGGTCCGCTTGACCTCGCCGTCACGGCCCACGTCAAGCTGGAAGAGCTGCTGGCAGAAATGGGCGTTCCCCATCACTATGAAGTTGTGGTCGAGGCCGGGGCGAAGCCGCATGATGTCGGCGGGTGAGGGAGTCCTAGATTAGGGGGTGTCCGGATGGCCGGACTATGACCTTTGGTCGGACTCCTGGACTATGAAGATAGAAGATTGAAGACTTCGTCCCGTGTCTGGATGGGACTTTCCTTGGCGTGGAAGGCAAGCTTGGCGATACGGATATGTAGATCTCCTTCCATTGTAACCGACTGTAACCCTAACCCTCTCCGTGTCTATATAAACTGGAGGGTTTTAGTCCAGGGACTAACAACAATCATACCATAGGCTAGCTTCTAGGGTTTAGCCTCTCTGATCTCGTGGTAGATCTACTCTTGTACTACCCATATCATCTATATTAATCAAGCAGGAGTAGGGTTTTACCTCCATCGAGAGGGCCCGAACATGGGTAAAAACATCGTGTCCCTTGTCTCCTGTTACCATCCGCCTAGACGCACAGTTCGGGACCCACTACCCGAGATCCGCCGGTTTTGACACTGACATTGGTGCTTTCATTCAGAGTTCCTCTGTGTTGTCACCTTTAGGCCCGATGGCTCCTTCGATCATCAACAACGATGCGGTCCAGGGTCAGACTTTTCTCCCCGGACAGATCTTCGTACTCGACGGCTTTGCATCATGCGGGCAATTAAGCAGGCCATCCGGAGCAGATTGAAAGCTATGCCCCAGCCATCGTGTCAGATTTGGAAGTTTGAACTACGGCCGATGTCGCGAAGACTTGATCTTCGACGGGTTCGAGCCACAACCAGCGCGCCCGACCGCTACGATGGGCATGATCTAGCTCTGCCGCCGAACAGTGTCCTGGAGGCCGCACCAGTGTCCGCTCCGACCCTTAGATCGGAGCCGACTGCGCCAATCGAGGACGGGTGGCTGGACACCGCCTCGGGGGCTACAATCTCTACGGCGATCGAGCCGAACACCATACCTGTCCTTTGCGAAGCTCGTGACTCCAAGGTGCCAGACTCCTCTCCGGACTCCGAACCTTCCGTGCCCCTGCCAACCGAATCCGATTGGGCGCCAATCATGGAGTTCACCGCCGCGGACATCTTTCAGCACTCGCCCTTTGGCGACATTCTGAATTCACTAAAGTCTCTCTCTTTATCAGGAGAGCCCTGGCCGGACTATGGTCAGCAAGGTTGGGATGCGGACGACGAAGAAATTCAAACCCCACCCACCACCCACTTCGTAGCCACTGTCGATGATTTGACCGACATGCTCGACTTTGACTCCGAAGACATCGACGGTATAGACGACGATGCAGGAGACGGACAAGAACCAGCGCCTACAGGGCACTGGAAGGCCACCTCGTCATATGACATATACATGGTGGACACCCCAAAAGAAGGGAACGGCGATGGAACAATGGAGGATGACCCCTCCAAGAAACAGCCTAAGCGCCGGCGTCAGTGGCGCCGCTCTAAATCCCGCCATAGCAAAAACAGCGATTCCGGCACCGGAGACAATAACACCCCGGACAGTGGCGAAGACAACCCCCTCCAGCAGGATTCAGCACAGGAGGATGGAGAAGCCAGCCCTCATGAGAGAGCGGCAGACACAAAGATAGAGGACGATAATTACATGCCTCCCTCCGAAGACGAGGCAAGCCTCGACGACGACGAATTTGTCGTGCCTAAGGATCCCGTCGAACAAGAGCGTTTCAAACGCAGGCTTATGGCCACGGCGAGTAGCCTCAAGAAAAAACAGCAACATCTTAGAGCTGACCAAGACTTGCTAGCCGACAGATGGACTGAAGTCCTTGCGGCCGAAGAGTACGAACTCGAACGCCCCTCCAAGAGCTACCCAAAACGCAGGCTGCTACCTCGATTAGAGGAGGAAGCACTTAGACCTACATCACCAGCGCATGATATGGCCGACCAGCCACCTCGTGGCCGCGACAGAGAGGCCTCTCGGCCCTCCACTCAAGCCGCACCCGGGCGCCGCTCAAAGAATACCAAGGCACGGGGAAATGCGCCAGAGCTGCGAGATATATTGGAGGACAGAGCAAGGCAAACAAGATCGATCTATGGATCGCGTGGGCGCCCCATGACACGTGACGATAACCGTCATGCCGGATATGGTAAATCCGGCCGGGCCGAACACAGCAGACAAAGCTCATTTGAGCTACGTTGTGATATAGCCCAATACAGAGGCACCGCACACCCACTATGCTTCACAGATGAAGTAATGGATCATCAAATCCCCGATGGTTTCAAACCTGTAAACATCGAATCATACGATGGCACAGCAGACCCTGCGGTATGGATCAAGGACTATCTCCTTCATATCCACATGGCCCACGATGGTGATCTACACGCCATCAAATACCTCCCACTCAAGCTTAAAGGACCAGCTCGGCATTGGCTTAACAGCTTGCCAGCAGAATCAATTGGTTGTTGGGAGGACCTGGAAGCCGCATTCCTCGACAACTTCTAGGGCACCTATGTGCGACCACCAGACGCCGACGACCTAAGCCACATAATTCAGCAGCCAGAGGAATCGGCCAGGCAATTCTGGACACGGTTCCTAACGAAGAAAAATCAAATAGTCAACTGTTCGGACGCAGAGGCCCTTGCAGCCTTCAAGCATAACATCCGTGATGAGTGGCTTGCCCGGCACCTAGGACAGGAAAAGCCGAAATCCATGGCAGCCCTCACGACACTCATGACCCGCTTTTGCGCGGGAGAAGACAGCTGGCTAGCTCGTAGTAATAACATGACCAAGATCCCTGGTAATTCGAATACCAAGGACAGCATGGGCAGGTCGCGTCGCAACAAGAAAAAGCGCCGCATAACAGCGACAATGCTGATGATACGACAGTTAATGCCGGATTCGGAGGCTCTAAACCCGGTCAGCGGAAAAAGCCATTCAAAAGAAATACTCTGGGCCCGTCCAATTTGGACCGAATACTCGATCGCTTGCGTGCGGACACGGCACTTCCGAAAAACCAGCCAACCACACCAATAGGATTGTTGGGTGTTCAAGCAGCAGCAAGTTAAACACCGAAAACAATGACAAGGGCTGCATAGTGATGACGAGGAGGAGCCCCGCCACGAACAATAGAGGATGAAGGTTTCCCCCACAAGTGCGGACGGTGAACATGATATACGCAACCCACATACCCAAAAGGGAGCGGACGCGTGCACTCAAGGACGATATGCGTTGGAGCCGGTCGCCCCAAAGTTCAACCCATGGTCCTCCCGCCCAATCACTTTTGATCGGCGGACCACCCCACTAGCATCCGCCATGGCGGATTCGCCGCATTGGTTTTAGACCCAATCATTGACGGATTTCACCTCACTAGAGTCCTTATGGACGGCGGCAAGCAGTTTGAACCTGCTTTATCATGACACGGTCACGAAAAATGGGCATAGATCCTCAAGGATTAAACCCACAAAGACGACCTTTAAAGGCGCCATTCCGTGTGTAGAGGCCAACTGCGTGGTACAGGCTCGCTTACACTTGAGGTGGTCTTTGATCCCGGATAATTTCGGGCGAGGAGTTGATCTTCGACATAGTCTCGTTCCGCAGTGGCTATCACGCGACAGCTTCGGACGAACCGCATTTGCAAAGTTCAATGCGGTGCCGCTTTTCGATACCTCAAGCTCAAGATGCCAGCCCTCGAGTAGTCATTACGGTCAATCGAACACCAAACGCTCTCTCCGGACGGAGGAGCATACGGCGCCCTCGTGGCGGAAGTACAAAGCAACTGTCAAGGCAATTCTCCATCCAGCCATTAAACGCCGGACACCGCAAGCGCGCCGGAGTAACCTACAACAAGACCGCTGGCACGCCCGAGCACGCAGAGTAGCAATGCGGCCCCAACCCCAGCCCTCCCGAAATTGCGAACCAAGATTACGCGTACATAACTACGCCTGAAATACCATGGGCATAGGGGAGGGCACGACCACGGCACGCGCCCAAAATGCGGCTCAACCGCACAAGGGCTCCCAATTTTGTCATTCTTTTTTTCTCTTTCTTACTTTCAGGACTCCACTTTCCTAAGGCCTGTCTGCAAGATAATCGCCAACACACGATGCAACAGCCAGGGAGGCAGAAAGCTACGTCGAGTGTCCAGGTGGTCTCTATAACGAGCAGTATACTTGTTTCACATATCATCCCGCAGCTCGCCCCTAGAGGGGGGACATGTTAAATAGTCCCATCTCTTGCTTATCGCACTATTTGTATCGTTCTGCTTTTACCGCAGACTTTTCGAATAAACAATGCATAGCTTTTGTTTATTATTGCATTACCCTTTTTTATAACAATATGTTCTGTTATGACATAATGCAACCGCACACTTTGGTACGGCCAATACACCAGGGGCTTGCGTACCCCAGAATATGGTGTGAGAAGTCCGAACACTCTCATGAGTGCGGCACCCCGAACTTATAGCATTATATGCATCAGCTCCGAATCATGTCTTGGGTCAATAGTTGGGTTTGCCCGTCTCCCATGTTTTGGTGCCTTACGTTCCGTTATATCAGCTAAGGTAGCATGGAGAACCATCGCGATTGTGCCCGGTTGAGCCGGGCTAAGCACCTCGATGAGAAAGCTAAAACTGACCGTCATGATAAGGCGAGAGCTGGTCGCTGTTCGAGAGGTTTTCGAGTCCCTAAAGACTTATGCCGCTTAGAGCGAGGAGTCGGCTTTGTCCGGCCTAGGCGTGGATAGCGCCCCGAACTCGGTCTTCCGAATACTAGGGGCTTCGCCGAAATTTAAAATTATAGAATTCTATGGATAAGTGGGAGTGTTCAAGCATTATAGTCCGATTGCCTTGTTCGTTGTGTTGAGCGCCTCCCTCGAATGACCCAATAATGGGAAAAAGAGTGCTCAAGTTTATCCCGAACACCCCAGCACTCGCGGCATGGGGGCAGAAGCCGACGACTTGCCATCTCTCAATTTTGATAAACGGCCGCACATAAGGTAATATTTTAAATTCAAAAGCGTTGCTTAGCGCATATGAAACAAGTTTTCAGCGTACATGATTACAAATGCGAGTTTACTCAAAAATTACATCTTTGGAGCACTCATCCGCTATACGGCGGGCACCCTTCAGGACACCCTCATAATACATCTCGGGCTTGCGATGCTCCTTGCCCGGCGGTGGTCCGTCCGTCACAAGCTTCTTAGCGTCCATCTTGCCCCAGTGCACTTTAGCATGGGCAAGGGCCCTACGGGCACCTTCGATGCATACGGAGTGCTTGATGACTTCAAGCCTTGGACAGGCATCCACCAGCCGCCTTACCAGCCCGAAGTAGCTTCCAGGCATGGCTTCCCCATGCCACAGCCGGATCATGAGACCCTTCATGGCCTGTTCGCCACCTTATGGAGCTCGACCAGCTGCTTCACCTGGTCGCTCATAAACACGGGTGTCCGCCTCAAGATATTGAGACCGAACACCTTCTTCGTCGAGCTTCCCTCCTCGGCTCGATAGAATACGGCTGCGTCGGACACACTCCAGGGAAGATCTGCGAATGCTCCTGGAGAGCTCCGGACTCAGGTAAGTAACAAGTAATTCACTTTCGTGTGCTTGCTTTGCATAAAGAATGCCTTACCCGCCGCTATCTTCTTCATCGCCTCAATTTCCTGGAGGGCTTTTTGGGCTTCGGCTTTGGCAGATTTGGCGCTCTCAAGCGCCGAGGCGAGCTCGACTCGAAGTCTTGAGTCACGCCCAAACTCTCGTGTTTTTCCACGAGCCCGGAGCTTTGCTGCACCGCCGCCACCCGCGCCTCCTACTTCTCTCGCTCGGTCGCCCACGGCCGCATTGTTTTCGGCCCTGACAGCGCTTCCTTCGTGGGCCCCGTGATACCCACGCTGATCCTGCTATTTTTTGGCAACCACATCTTTTTATATATATACTTACATAAGGTATTACTTACCTTCCTTGTCCTCGAGCTGCTTCTTGGCAAGGCCGAGCTCGCCCTCGGACCGCCGAGGCTCGCTTCAATGCATTTACCACCCAGCGGTCTGGCGGCAGAGGTCAGCAAAGACAACCTGCATTCCCATATTGACACACTTATGTTAGACTCCTGCGATATCTTTTTGATCCTCGGTTCGGCTTTTCTTTTGAACACCAAACTGAGCATCGAGGGCTACCGTCTATGCGGTAATATTTCTACATATCTTAAATACATACCTCAAAGCTGTTAGAAGGTCGGCACGAGCTTCGTCAACCCGCTCTTGGCGGATCGAACCTTCGGATCACCGCACTCATAATAGTGCGGTGCTCCTCGTCGATGGAGGCGCCGTTAAGCACCTCCAGCAGATTATCCGTGCCTCCGGTTGGACGGAGGTCACCGGCGTCGTAGGCTTGCCCTTCTTAGTAGGGGGCCGCCTGCCGGATGCCGGAACTGTTGAAGGTTCCGGTGCGGTGTCCGGCCTAGGGCCAGACTTGGATCCCTTTGGTCCCCCTAGCGCCTGGGATCCGGGAGGTTGCCTTGTGGCGCCTCCAGGACCACCTCCTCCTGGCCTGGCCCCTTTTGGGACACCACCTCGGCATCATCCGCAGCGCGAGGAGAGGAGGCGGTCGGAAGTGAAGTGTTGTTCACATCCGACGAACCAGGGAACCGCCGACGAAGGCCGAGCCCGCCTTGGGCGGACTGCATGATTATATTCGGCGTCAGAAGGTACTGTGCAATAAAAGAAACGCCATGAGTTATTCTGGTACCCGGATACTTACGATTTCGCCAGGGGCTTGGACCAGGGTGGCCACTCTTCTTCGCCGTCATCGGCGTTGGTGGAGTAGTCCGGAGGGAGGGTCCTCCCCTTCTTGGACCCTCCGGCCTCCCCAGTTGGGGCGGCCTTCCTTTTCTCTCTCCCACTGGGAGAGACCTCTTCCTCCTCCTCGCCTTCATGAGAGGAGTCCGCCTCGAGTCATCGGACGATGAGTCCGACACCACCTGGCGCCGGGAACTCCTTCGAGTTCCCGTGGCCTTCTTCTTGGCCTTCTTCTCCGGCACCACGTAGGTGTCGGAACCAGCAGCCCCGCTGCGGGCATCCGCTGGTCTTCGGCAAGGAGCCGACAATCAATCTGCCGGACGCCCTCCGCCAATCCTATCAAAGGTAAGGGAGTTTAGATCCCGCATAGAGTCAAACTATGAAAACAAGTGTCCCGTAAAGGGCAAAATAACTTACCGTGTTGGCTTGATGCTGCGCACTGAATCAGCGATCCTCGGTAGCGGATGCGGGAGCCTCAGCGCCCTTGAACAGCACCTTCCAGGCATCTTCGTACGTAGCGTCGAAGAGCCTGCTCAGGGTTTGGTGTTGTGCCAGATCAAACTCCCACAAGCTGAAAGCTCGTTGTTGGCACGGGAGGATCCGGCGGATGAGCATGACCTGGACTACATTGATGAGTTTGAGCTTCTTGCTCACCAGGTTTTGGACACAGGTTTGGAGTCCGGACAGCTCCTCCGAATTACCCCACGACAAGCCCATCTCTTTCCAAGAGGTGAGCCGTGTAGGGAAGCCAGATCGGAATTCGGGGGCCGCTGCCCATTCAGGGTCACGCGGCTCGGTGATGTAGAACCACCCCGATTGCCACCCCTTTATGGTCTCCACGAAGGATCCCTCGAGCCATGTAACGTTGGGCATCTTGCCCACCATGGCGCCTCCGCACTCCACTTGTTGGCCGCCCACTACCTTCGGCTTGACACTAAAGGTCTTCAACCATAAACCGAAGTGGGGTTGGATGCAGAGGAAGGCCTCGCACATGACGATAAATGTCGAGATATTGAGGATGAAGTTCGGGGCCAGATCGTGGAAATCCAGGCCGTACTAGAACATGAGTCCCCGGACAAATAGGTGAAGTGGGAAACCTAGTCCATGGAGGAAGTGGGTGAGAAACACCACCCTCTCATGGGGCCTGGGGGTGGGGATGAGCTGCCCCTTGTTGGGAAGCCTGTGCGCGATGTCATTAGACAAGTATCCGGCCTTCCTCAGCTTTTTGATGTGTCCCTCCGTGACGGAGGAGACCATCCACTTGCCTCCCGCTCCGGACATGGCTGAAGAAGGTTGAGGTGGGATGTGCGGACTTGGGCACTGGAGCTCGAGTGCGCGAAAATGGATAAGCAAAGGAGGAAGAAGGCGTAGATGGAAAAGGTGGATCCTTATCCCCTTATATGGGCGGACGAAACTATGTGCCCCCACCAGCCTGGTAAAACTCGCTTATCTCCCAAGCACCGTAAATTAATGGCACGGTTGGGTTACCCACGTCCTTATTGATGAGAATCCCGGAATAAGGGGACACGATCTCTGCTTCAACAAGACGTGCCAAGGAAACCGCCTCGCTAAGTGCATTGAGGTGGGACAGTAAAAACGATTCAAATAAAGGCTTGGCCGTGGTGTGATGACACGCTGCGAAATACGTCAGCAGATTAGATGTGTGTAAGTATTATTCTCTCTACGGTGGTATGTGGAAATTATTTTGCAGAGCCGGACACTATCCTTGTGTTCAAAATCTTCTATGAAGTATTCGAAGGAGGAACCCGCCTTGCAATGTCGAAGACAAACTGCGCGCCGGACTCGTCGTCCTTGAAGCCTGGTTCAGGGGCTACTGAGGGAGTCCTGGATTAGGGGGTGTCCGGATGGCCGGACTATGACCTTTGGCCGGACTCCTGGACTATGAAGATACAAGATTGAAGACTTCGTCCCGTGTCCGGATGGGACTTTCCTTGGCGTGGAAGGCAAGCTTGGCGATACGGATATGTAGATCTCCTTCCATTGTAACCGACTCTGTGTAACCCTAACCCTCTCCGGTGTCTATATAAACCGGAGGGTTTTAGTCTGTAGGAAGAACAACAATCATACCATAGGCTAGCTTCTAGGGTTTAGTCTCTCTGATCTCGTGGTAGATCTACTCTTGTACTACCCATATCATCAATATTAATCAAGCAGGAGTAGGGTTTTACCTCCATCGAGAGGGCCCGAACCTGGGTAAAAACATCGTGTCCCTTGTCTCCTGTTACCATCCGCCTAGACACACAGTTCGGGACCCCCTACCCGAGATCCGCCGGTTTTGACACCGACAGCGGGGTTCATGAAGAGCCAGGCTGGCCTCCCCGTGTTATGCAGTGGAGCGATCCGGCGGCGGATGAAGTCCGCCCCGATCATCTCAAGGGTGAGGCCGGCCTCGGTGAGCCGGAGGATCCTGGTGGTGGCGACCGTGAGCTTCTCGTCGTCAGCATCGACGTCGCTCCAATCACTTCAGCGGACCGGCGGCGCCCGACGAACTTCGCAGAATGCTGGCGGGTCCTCCTCCTTGATCCAGCACCACCGGCCCCACCGTTCTTCCCACCTCTCCTTCATGGCGCCCTCCGGATACGCTCCCTTGGATCTTGAGACCCAGGCGATGCAACCGGAGATGGCGCCCCTTGGTTGGATCCGAGGGGAGAAGTAATGGTGCAAGAGCGCCGTGTTGGGGTGCACTCCGGTGAAGCCCTCGCAGAGATGCGCGAAAAGGACCATGTACGCCACTGCATTCGGAGTAAAATCTAGGAGGCGGAAGCCAAAGGTATGCATGACATCGCTGAAAAATCGGAGAAGGGAGGAAAGAGCCCGCAGGAAAAATAATCGACGAAGAAGGGGTACCGATTTGGGGCAGCTCCGGCGCAGTCGGCGGGGATGACGCGCGTGGCTGGATGCCCTGAATTCTCCCCGTCTTCACTCCCCACAGGGGCTTGAAGTAGTCTCGAAGCTCGAACACGTCAACCGTCGAGGGGAAGAAGACGGACTACGTCCGCTGCACCGCCAGTGCACTCTCCGGCGGCTCCATGGCTCTGGCGTGCTTGGCCACTCCCTTGCCCTTGGTGGATTTTGGCGTCATGGCGGCTGGGGGAGGAGGGCAGGACAGAGGGCGGCGGAAGCGCAACGACGGCGAGCAGGAACGAAGCTTGAAGAAGAAGAGGAAGGTGGGCGGAGGTTTCTGAGATTGGGGTTGCGCGAAGGGTAAAAGGAACAGTGCGCCCGCGGTTATCCCTTTTTATGGGGAAGCCGTAGGGCGTGTTGCCCATTTACTGCGATGTGACGCATGCGTGTGGAAACCGCCCCACGCATGCTATCCATGTCACGCACACCCCTCCACGCCGCGCCACGCTGGTCGTGGAAGCGCCACAAAAAGTCTTACAGCGGTAAAACCGCCCGCCGCCACAAGACCGCTTTGGGCCTGGCCCAACAACGTGTCGCGCTTATGTGTGGCCCAGGCCCGGGGGCTCCTGTCGGTGTACAAAAAGAGGGGCGCACATTTGTACCCCTTTACCTATGCACGGGCAGTTGGAGTCACGCCTGCGGTCGCACCAAGTAGAGCAGGGGAGGTGAGCCAAAGTAAGACCGAAGCCCAAGACAATCAGAGCAACGCCAAGGCCAAGACCACAAAGGGCAGAGGGACGAAGCAGGTTCCCCCAGCAAGACCCTTGCCGGAGCAGCTCGCCCCGCACCAACAGAGCGAGCCACCCTTGAGCCCACGGTCCCCAACGCCATCATCCACGTGGGGCCAGTGCTCGGGAAGGCACCTCTGTGGTGGCATGCAGATCTTTGTGAAGACATATTCAAGATCAGATGAGGATTAGAAGACGACAATCCTCAGCAAGATCCTTGCCGAGGAAGGCCACCAGACCCCCGGCAAGGCCCTTTCCGGGGACGACAGCACGCCACGGCAATACCCTTGCCGGGCCACCCGGCAAGGCCCTCACCAAGGACGCCAGCAGGACCACCGCCAGGTCCACGCCTACCAAGATTCCGCCGCCGTTCGACATGTAGCTGCCAGCCGAACTCGCCACAACTACTGCCGCCGCCTCCGTCCCCCTCCTCTTTCCCATCCGGCAGCCTCGTCGGCGGCAAGAGGAGTGGGGACCCGTCCATCTTGTTTTATTTTTCTTAGGTTTTTGTTTCTTCGGCGGTGAAAGATCGTGGATGTCGCCTAGAGGGGGGGGGTGAATAGGCGCTTTAAAATAATTACATTTTTGGCTTGAACAAATGCGGAATAAACCTAGCGGTTAATTTGTCAAGCACAAAACCTACAACAACTAGGCTCACCTATGTGCACCAACAACTTATACTAAGCAAGATAAAGAACTATGTGATAGCAAGATATATGACAAGAAACAATATGGCTATCACAAAGTAAAGTGCATAAGTAAAGGGCTCGTGTAAGAGATAACCGAGGCACGCGGAGACGATGATGTATCCCGAAGTTCACACCCTTGCGGATGCTAATCTCCGTTTGGAGCGGTGTGGAGGCACAATGCTCCCCAAGAAGCCACTAGGGCCACCGTAATCTCCTACTCCCTCGCACAATGCAAGATGTCGTGATTCCACTAAGGGACCCTTGAGGGCGGTCACCGAACCCGTACAAATGGCAACCCTTGGAGGCGGTCACCGAACCCGTACACTTTGGCAACCCTTGGGGGCGGTCACCGGTACCCGTCAAATTGCTCGGGGCGATCTCCACAACCTAATTGGAGACCCCGACGCTTGCCTAGAGCTTTACACCACAATGATTGAGCTCCGAACACCACCAACCGTCTAGGGCGCCCAAGCACCCAAGAGGAACAAGCTCAAGGGTACCAAGCACCCAAGAGTAATAAGCTTCTCAACTTGTAACTTCCACGTACCACCATGGAGAACTCAAACCGATGCACCAAATGCAATGGCAAGGGCACACGGAGTGCCCAAATCCTTCTCCCCCAAATCCCACCGAAGCAACTAATGCTAGGGAGGAAAATGAGAGGAAGAACAAAGAAGAGAACACAAAGAACTCCAAGATCTAGATCCAAAGGGTTCCCCTCACATAGAGGAGAAAGTGATTGGTGGAAATGTGGATCTAGATCTCCTCTCTCTTTTCCCCCCAAAACTAGCAAGAGTCCATGGAGGGATTGAGAGTTAGCAAGCTCTAAGAAGGTCAACAATGGGGGAAGAACACGAGCTCAAAGGATAAGGTTCATTGGGGAAGAAGCCCCCCTTTTATAGGTGGGGGGAAATCCAACCGTTATGCTCACACCCCGCGCCGAGCGGTACTACCGCTCCAAGGAGCGGTACTACCGCTAGGGCGGCAACAGCCCTTTGAAAAACAACGACGAGGAGGCAAAAGGCCAGAAGAACCGTCGGAGCGGTACTACTGCTTGTCCTCACGGTACTACCGCTAGGTGTAGCGGTACTACCTCTAGGGGTAGCGGTACTACTGCTTGCGAGGGTACTAAAAAAATACATCTGTGCCTACTTCCGATGGACTTGGGACGAGTTTTTGGTCCGGAGCGGTAGTACCGCTGTAGTAGCCGTGGTAGTACTGCTCTGTAGCGGTAGTAAAAAATTACATCCGCTCCTGTCCAAGGTAGTACCGCTGTAGCCTTTTCAGAACACCAAAACTGCCACAACTTCTGCAAACGGACGAATTCAATGAAACCAAGTTTGTTGGAAAGCTAGCAACAAGGGCTAACACAATCTTGATAGAAATAACAATAATAAGCAAATTAGAAAAAGGCCCAAAAGAAAATGGTGAGAACCCTTCCTCGAATAAGACCGGTAAAACCTCCAACACCGAAAACGCAATAGAAGAAGAATGTGAACTCCGTTTTCGATGAACTTGAGCTTGTGAAGAAGATGACCATAAGATCTAAGACTCACAAAGAGAACCAAACAAGAACCAAGAAAGATGATGCAAGGATGCAATGGTTTGAGCTCTCTGCGAACGATACGATCAAGCTACTCATCAAAGCCCCCCTTGATAGTACGTCAATCGATCCTATAAAGGTCTCCCAACTACCACCGTGAGACCGGTAAAATAGAAAATCTATCAAGGGCAAACCTTTGCCTTACACAAAGTCCACTTGAGCTAGATGTAGACGATCTTGACTTCCTCAAGTTGGACCACCTTTCTTGATTGTGTTGGCTCGGAGAAGACTAGTAGATTGCTCCCCCATACTCCACTATGGGTGAGACACTCTTCGGCACATCTTCACAAGTCCATTGTCACCACAATGGACGGCAAGCTTCAAGCACTTTATCTCTTCGTGATGCATCACTTGAACGTGCACACTCCAACCTAACTCCACAAAGAACTCTCACGAAGACCATGGGTTAGTACACAAAGCGTAATTGACAATGCTTACCATACCATGGGATCACTTGATCCCTCTCTGGACTTCTTCTAAGCTTTGTGAGTTGATAAACTTGATTCACTCTTGACTTAGTCTTGATCAACCTTGAACCTTTCCAAATCTCTTCATTTGGATGATGCCTTGAAGGTAAGCATGAATGATCACACAATCTTCTTCTTCAAGACATGCTTGCAATAAGATCAACTCTCACATGACCAATCTTTTGATAATTCCTTAATAGCACATTGGTCGACACAAGCTCTCCTTGAAACCAACACATGTACTCCAAGAAAAGCCTATGGACAAGACCTTCAAATATAACTCAAGGCAACCATTAGTCCATAGAGATTGTCATCAATTACCAAAACCAAACATGGGGGCACCGCATGTCCCTTAAATCTCCCCCATTTTGGTAATTGATGATAATCACTTTCAAGAGAGTTTATATAAGGAATTTTGCATCACCATGCAATGCAACAACCAATGATGCATGAGTAAGAGATGCAAATGCTTAGGAACAAAACCAAAGCAAGAGGAGAGAATTTTCTAAACTTCTCCACAAAACTCTCTGAAACTTCTCCCCCATTGGCATCGATTGCCAAAATGGGATAAAAGCTTAGAAGGCCAATATAAATTCCATAATTTGTGCATTTCTCAACAAGAGAGTGGAATGCAATACACATGTTTGACGGTAAATACTAGGAGGAAAACAAACTATATTTAGGCCCAAAGATTACAAAAGAAAGATATGCCACAAAGACATAACAAAGAGAGAAACAAGCAATCAAGCAATCATAAGATACCAATTGAAGCAAGCTATGAAAAGATACCAATTGAACCAACTAGACCAATGATCGTACGTGCAACATGAATGAAAGATATTATGATATGAGCAAAGAAGTGTTCTAAGGAAACTAGAGTAGCTCCCCATGATTTGCGCACACATAAGAATTTTTGTATTTGGATACAAAGTGCACAAAATAGGATCATAGCTCCCCCAAAATCAACAGAAACTTACAAAAAGTGCAGGTGAGCATATAGGAAACAAAGCCTAGTACTTGCAACAAACACATGGTTGAGCAACATGTAAAAAAGGAAACTTAAGAATAGGCTCAACCAAAACCGATGTGTGTGAGTTAAGGCAATGCACTTGAGAAGACTAATGTATGGATGAGCATTAAGCATCAATATAGTCTTGAATGAATGAGATACATGGTGCAAGGCCTATCATTCCCACACACAACTAGCAAAATGGGTCACAAATTCACTAATAAGCATATAAGAAAAACTATGCTTGTGACAACCCATGGTGAAGATATAAAAGAAAGCTTCATCAAGGCGAGGGATACCAATTAAGATGGCAAAAGCCTCGTAAAGACAAGCATGAGGAAAATAATCTTCACCACAAAAGAGTGCATCAAGATGCAATGAGATAAGACACGCACTCAAGGCAAAAGCTTTCACGGAGCCACAAAAGAAATAACATAAGAAGGACAAGGTGGATGTGAAAGAAAGGATATCATCTAGAGATGTAATTTCTCTCAAGTGTATAAGGTTCTAGGTAGACGAAATCATGATGATATATATCTACAAAGAAGGATGTACACCCGAAATAGTTACAACACGAAGGAACAAGATATCCAAAAGGAAGTCATACATATACCAATAAGATATTTGCTTGGAAGCATAGCACATGGCTAGATATGGTCTTATAGTATAGATGAATTCCAACCACACACCCATCAAAGACATCACAACTAGCAACATGAGATCATCGTTGAGATGCTTTGAGAAAGGAAACAAGTATCACAAGATGGAATGAATATCATGCTAAGATGCAACCTACACAAGGTTGAATGCAAGAAAAGAATGCATGAAGAGATACTTGTTGCCGAGATATCATTGGAAGGATGTAGTAGATACCAATTAAAGGTAGATAGTAGTTCATTGATCATCCTAGCTTGACTCCAATAAGCACATGGCGACACCACCTTCCTTGTGAGTGAGACGAGCGTCCAATGTATCTCCAATTGTTCCTAGAACAACAACACAAACAAAATGGTACCCAAACTCATTGGGACCAAGAGTTAGAGAACCAACAATACATAGGACAAACTCCACATAAATATGTGCGTATAGATATGAAAATGAATTTCATGCACATCTCATCCAATTTGAGACCAGGTGGAGTTTCCCCTATATATTGATCAAATAAAGAAAGCATGCCAAAGATACTACATGAAGTTAATATGCATGCTCAAGACTTTGAAGAACCGATACCAAAAGACAAAGAAATTCCAAGTGAAGAAAAGATACCAAATGAATAAAACATCACTTGGAGGATATCAAATGGAAGATACATCAAGGAATGAGATATCCATTGGCACACTCAAAATAAAAGATATCAAACTCCCAAAAGAGAGAATGGTTCCAAACAAACCAAGCTCTCTACAAAGTTTTCATGATGGCACAAAGTACCAAAAAGAAATGGTTTGCGTTCCACCAACACACACTTGATAAGGACCACAATATGAGTGTCTTATAGAAAATAGGATAGCTCCCCCAAGACTAGTGCATTAGAGAATTTGCATTTGAATACAAAATGCACACGGTGGGATCACCACTTTCACTATATCTAGAAAACACTAGACAAAATCAAGAAATTAACAAGATCCACAAGTGGTATGGAAGACAAAGGGAGTTGAAACAATCCTTGGCAAGGGAAAAGGAAAAAAGAAGCAAACACCAACGTGGAGATGATCAATAATTTCTACCACACATAAGTGAGTACCAATTGTCATAAGACAAGAATTATTTGGAAATAATTCCCGTTGGTAGATAACAAGGATATCAAACATCATCTTCACACCAAACACAAGCAAATTGCAACTTGTAGAGCTAACATGCCACCTAGGAACAAGAAAATTTACAATATCAATTCTAGGTGACAATATCTCAAATGCACCCATTTTCTAGGCTTGTAATATGCACATAGCATATTACTCCCCCATAATGTGATACCAATAAAAACTTAACAAGAGGCAATAAGAGGATCCAACAAGAGATAATTAATGGACTATTTAGAATTTGAATTTCTCATGAGAAGACATACCACATAGCGACTAGATAATCTTGAAATATCAATACTAGATGGTATTACTCATGTACACACATTAGGATTGTGAGGTGCACAAAGCACATCACTCCCCCATAATGGGATATTCCATTAATCTCTCACAAGAGACAACTAAGATACAAACAAGATGCACAAAGGCTCAACGTACGACACACATGTACATGAAGTGCAAACCAACATACATATACTTGATTACTTAAGATAAGCAATTGGAGGCACAACATATACAAACACATGCAAGGAAAAAAACCAAAACATGCAGAGGGGCAAGTAACTTTCAATGTAAACAATTTAAGTACAAGTTACCAGAAGGAGGGACATTGGATATAGTATAGAAACTTGATAACCCAATTAACTTGGCTTGAGACACTAAGAATGATGAAGTCCCCTTAATTCTTCATAATGTAGTCAGGTCTCCAATGCCCTCCAACAACACCTATTGATCAAGTTTGAGCTTGTTAGTCCCCAACCAAGTTGGGTCCTAAGAGGTTAGTCAAATAGGCTTGGCAACCCAAATGGTTCTTTTCTTGACACCACTTTGAGTACCAACAAACTTGGCAAACACATTTCCAACCTTATCCTTCCCAAGAGAATAGATATCATCAATAATAATTGGGTTGGATAAGTTGCCACTAGTGCATGAAGAAGCGAGGTGACCTTTCTCACGACATAGGTAGCAACGTCTACTCTTCACTTTCTTCTCACTTGATTTCTCAACTTGAGAAGCATTAGCTCGAGTTTTCCTGGGAAGAGGCATTTCTTCAACTTGTGGTTGAGCATGAGATTGAACTTGTGGCCGCTTCCCTTGTTGCTTGTCACTAATGGTCTTCTTCTTCAATGGGCAAGATCTCACATGATGCCCTTCAATTTTGTACTTGAAGCAAATGATCTTGGCCGAATTCTTGACTTGTCTTGGCCCTTATTCTTGTTGCTCTTGGACTTCTTCTTCTTATTGGAGTTGAATCCAAGTCCATATTTGTCATTGGGGGATTTTTGTACACTCAAGATATTGTTGAGTGTGGCCTTCCCTTCATCACACTTTTCCAAATCTTTCTTCAAAGAAGTGACTTGGGCCTTGAGCTTTTTGATTTCCTCTACATGGTTAGTCTCAACACAAGCACTAGAGGAAGTATAAGCTTCATCATTAGAGCAACAAGGCAAGGAAAGCAATTCATCACAAGATGTACCAGTGTTATGCATGGATGAATCACGGGGACTAGCACAAGGCAATATAGCATTTTGACTAAAAGTAGTGCTAGTGTCCACATGAGGCTCACTAGATGTTACCTTAGCACTCATGGCCTCATGAGCTATCTTTAGCACATTATGGGATACTAGAAGATCATCATGAGAGCATGAGAGCTTTTCATGGCTTTCTTCCAATTTCCCATAATTGCTAGATAGCAACTCAAGTTGAGCCCGTAGCTCAACGTTCTCCTTCAAAATGGATGCTTCACAAGTAATAGAGTTAGTAGCACAAGCATCATCATTAACAACAATAGGAGGGGGCAACTTGGCAAGCTCTTTTAAATAAGAAGCTTCAAGTTGATCATGAGACTCGGTGAGTCTGATGAGCTCACCCTTGATGACCCTTGAGCCATTTTCGAGGTTCTCAAAATCCTCAAGGAGTCTAGCATGAGCAACTTCAAGCTTAGCATTTTTAGTTTCAAAAATATTGGCCACCTCAAGAGCTCTATCATGAGATTCCTTCACTCTAGATAATTCTAGAGCAAAAGTCTCCTCAAGAGATTCCTTGGTGGTCTGTTCAAGTTCAAGAGCTTGAGAGATGTCCGCAATCTCATTAGCGTAATCACGCTCATGACCTTCCATTTTATCAATGGTGACCTCATGCTCCTCAAGACGAGATTCCAACTCATCAATATATTTCTTGCCCTCAATAGCAATAGACATGATTTCCATGAAGTTGGAACGAGCAATTTTATTCTTAAGAAGAGCTTTAAAAATCATTTCCCCCTTAATTTTTAAGGAGGCAACATCATCATTCTCTTCATCATAATCGACATCATCATCACTCTTGCCATCATCGATATCATCACAAGATATATTAGGATTCAAAGTGGGAGATACCTTTGAAGCCTTGGCCATCAGGCAAAATGCAATAGATAATGATGTAGGATCCCTTGAAGCACCATTCAAGACCACATCTTGTTCCATGGAGTGTTGGGTTTCCTCTACATTGTTAGCACAACAACTCGAGGAAATACATGCATTTTTATCATGGCAACAAGATATAGCAAGCATATCATCATGAGATTTAGTCAAGAAATTTCTACATGATATGCAAGGACTATCAACACAAGCATGTGAGACATTTGGAGTGCTCGAAGTGCTAAAGTCAAAATATGAAGCATTGCAATAAGAAAGTGATGAAGGATTATCAACAATGAGCCCACTATCATCATTGCAATGAACACCACTACTCACCATGTCATTACCTTGTGGCAAATCACATGTAGGTGAAGTAGAAGAAGTTGAGAAGACAACATGGCCGGAGGTGGAGGGAGAACAATCATCCCCACAAAGCTTGGACACACCATATTATCTTGAAGCTTTGTCCACAACTCATGAGCATCTCGGAACGGCATGAGTTGAAATATAACTACATTTCTCAAAGCATAGAAAACACATTAGAAGCTTGAGCATTGAGATAAGAGTTTTTCTCATCCTCTAAAGATAATCTTAGGGGATCCTTTGGAGGAGAAAAACCCATATCTACAATTCGCTCTAAATTTGGGTCCATGACCCTAAAGAGATTAAGCATGCGGAATGCCCAAACATCAAAATTTGTGCCATCGAAACTAAGAGTGTCAGAGAATCCTAATCCCTTAGTCGACATCTTTACTCTCAAGGCGGTTAAGCCTAACAAAGAGAGACGAGGCTCTGATATCAATTGAAAGATCGTGGATGTCGCCTAGAGGGGGGGGGGGTGAATAGGTGCTTTAAAACAATTATGGTTTAGGCTTGAACAAATGCGGAATAAACCTAGCGGTTAATTTTTCAAGCACAAAACCTACAACAACTAGGCTCACCTATGTGCACCAACAACTTATACTAAGCAAGATGAAGAACTATGTGATAGCAAGATATATGACAAGAAACAATATGGCTATCACAAAGTAAAGTGCATAAGTAAAGGTCTCGGGTAAGAGATAACCGAGGCACGCGGAGACGACAATGTATCCCGAAGTTCACACCATTGCGGACGCTAATCTCCGTTTGGAGCGGTGTGGAGGCACAATGCTCCCCAAGAAGCCACTAGGGCCACCGTAATCTCCTCACGCCCTCGCACAATGCAAGATGTCGTGATTCCACTAAGGGACCCTTGAGGCGGTCACCGAACCCGCATAAATGGCAACCCTTGAGGCGGTCACCGAACCAAGACACTTTGGCAACCCTTGGGGCGGTCACGGTGCCCGTCAAATTGCTCAAGGCGATCTCCACAACCTAATTAGAGACCCGACGCTTGCCGGAGCTTTACACCACAATGATTGAGCTCCGAACACCACCAACCGTCTAGGGCGCCCAAGCACCCAAGAGGAACAAGCTCAAGGGTACCGAGCACCCAAGAGTAATAAGCTTATCAACTTGTAACTTCCACGTACCACCGTGGAGAACTCAAATTGGTGCACCAAATGCAATGGCAAGGGCACACGGAGTGCCCAAGTCCTTCTCTCCCAAATCCCACCGAAACAACAAATGCTAGGGAGGAAAATGAGAGGAAGAACTAAGAAGGGAACACAAAGAACTCCAAGATCTAGATCCAAAGGGTTCCCCTCACATAGAGGAGAAAGTGATTGGTGGAAATGTGGATCTAGATCTCCTCTCTCTTTCCCCCCCAAAACTAGCAAGAATCCATGGAGGGATTGAGAGTTATCAAGCTCGAAGAAGGTCAACAATGAGGGAAGAACACGAGCTCAAAGGATAAGGTTCATTGGGGAAGAAGCCCCCCTTTTATAGGTGGGGGAAAAATCCAACCGTTATGCTCACACCCCGCGCCGAGCGATACTACCGCTCCAAGGAGCGGTACTACCGCTAGGGCGGCAGCAACCCTTTGAAAAACAACGACGAGGAGGCAAAAGGCCAGAAGAATCGCCGGAGCGGTACTACCGCTTGTCCTCACGGTACTACCGCTAGGTGTAGCGGTACTACCTCTAGGGGTAGCGGTACTACTGCTTGCAAGCGGTACTAAAAAAATACATCCGTGCCTACTTCCGATGGACTTGGGACGAGTTTTTGGTCCGGAGCGGTAGTACCGTTGTAGTAGCCGCGGTAGTACCACTCTGGAGCGGTAGTAAAAAATTACATCCGCTCATGTCCGCAGTAGTACCGTTGCAGCCTTTTCAGAACACCAAAACTGCCCCAACTTCTGCAAACGGACTCCGAATTCAACGAAACCAAGTTTGTTGGAAAGCTAGCGACAAGGGCTAACACAATCTTGATAGAAATAACAATAATAAGCAAATTAGAAAAGGCCCAAAAGAAAATGGTGAGACCCTTCCTCGAATAAGACCGGTAAAACCTCCAACACCGAAAACGCAATAGAAGAAGCATGTGAACTCCGTTTTTGATGAACTTGAGCTTGTCAAGAAGATGACCATAAGATCTAAGACTCACAAAGAGAACCAAACAAGAACCAAGAAAGATGATGCAAGGATGCAATGGTTTGAGCTCTCTGCGAACGATACGATCAAGCTACTCATCAAGAGCCCCCCTTGATAGTACGGCAATTGATCCTATAACCCGGTCTCCCAACTACCACCATGAGACCGTTAAAATAGAAAACCTATCAAGGGCAAACCTTTGCCTTGCACAAAGTCCACTTGAGCTAGATGTAGACGATCTTAACTTCCTCAAGTTGGACCACCTTTCTTGATTGTGTTGGCTCGGTGAAGACTAGTAGATTGCTCCCCCATACTCCACTATGGGTGAGCCACTCTTCGGCACATCTTCACAAGTCCATTGACACCACAATGGACGGCAAGCTTCAAGCACTTGATCTCTTCGTGATGCATCACTTGAACGTGCACACTGCAACCTAACCCCACAAAGAACTCTCACGAAGACCATGGGTTAGTACACAAAGCGTAATTGACAATGCTTACCATACCATGGGATCACTTGATCCCTCTCGGTACACCTTCTACGCTTTGTGAGTTGATCAACTTGATTCACTCTTGACTTAGTCTTGATCAACCTTGAACGTTTCCAACTCTCTTCATTTGGATGATGCCTTGAAGGTAAGCATGAATGATCACACAATCTTCTTCTTCAAGACATGCTTGCAATAAGCTCAACTCTCACATGACCAATCTTTGGATAATTCCTTAATAACACATTGGTCGACACAAGCTCTCCTTGTAACCAACACATGTACTCCAAGAAAAGCCTATGGACAAGACCTTCAAATATAACTCAAGGCAACCATTAGTCCGTAGAGATTGTCATCAATTACCAAAACCAAACATGGGGGCACCGCATGTCTTTTCAGGCGGCATCGACGAGGTGGTGGCGACAATGGCGTGTTGGAATAAAGTCTCTCCGGTCTCTCCCTACCTCGACGATGTCCGATCCGGCGCCGGCGAAGGGCCTGTGAGAGTTTCATGTAATTTCCAGTGGCATTTTTCGAACTGCAGTGGCGTTTTTCAAAATTTGCAAAATTTGCTGTGGCATTTTTCAAAGTTGGGAAATTGCAGTGGCATTTTTATGAATCATCATAATTAGAGTGGCATTTATCTAATTAACCCTAAAATATATTCTGTTGTATTCAAACAAACAAATCCTCCTAATACAACAACTATACATTGATAGAGAGAAATAATATATACTGAATTCAGACAGATTTTGTTTTCCATGTCCACATATAAGTTCTCTCTTATCTCTTTGTGTGCATTTTCAAATAACAACTTACTTGCTATGGAATTTATGTTCCTGCTTTATGTAGCTAAATAAATATCAGGAACTATGTTGCAGTGTTTATTCCCTGGCACTTTTTATTTACAAATAAGTCTATTTGTGTACAATCCTTATAACTGAAGTTGGTTGTTCATGCAGACACAATGTGCACTAACAGAAGATGGCAGGAACAATGGTACAAATTCAAGTATGTATCTGCCAAAGTTGATAGGTTTAACTCTAAGCACTGCATTAATATGTCGTGGTGTACTATCCTTTAAAGAATTTGTAGGAAGTACTAGAAAAATATCACTCGATGAGGGATGCATTGATTTTAAAAAACAACCTGAAAGCATTGAGTTTAGTAAAGTATTGTACAACTTTCTCCTAGAAGTTTCATACACTTTTCAAGAAAACAAATAAGCTATAACTTTTCTCATATTTGTACAACAACGTTATTTGAGTTTTGTTACAAACAATAGCAAGTTAATAAAGGTGACTTGGTGTAACTTTTGCAAAGTTTGTTGAAAGAAAGGCAATGACGGCCGGATATCCAATTCGGTGCCCAGGCTCATCTGCTCCCGCTCAGAAAGAAAATCAAAATAAATACTGGAAAAATTCAAACAATTCCAATTTTTTGTGTGATAGATAATTTTTCGCGTGAGGTACGCTCCAAATTTCAACTTATTTGGACATCTGAGTAGCTCTCAGCAAAAAAGACAAATCGGGTCAGAACAATGTGTGAACAGTAAACATTTTTACAGACCCTGATTTTGTCTTTTTTGCCGAGAGCTACCCAGATGCTCAAATGAGTTGAAGTTTGGAGCGGACCTCACGCGTCAAATTATCTACCACCCCAAAAAAATTGGAATTTTTTGAATTTTTCTAGTATTTGTTTTGACTTTTTTCTGATCGTGGGTGCATATGAGTTCAGGAGCCAAAACTCCGCGTCCAATGACGGTGCATTTCATTCTCATATGTGTTCCTTTTACAGCCCAATGCATCCTTTGGAATGGGAGTTGAGTAGGCATGGTTTCCCTCTACATCCAACGCCCACACGCTAGATCGGCAGATCTCACTATGGCGGTGTATTAGAAAGCCCCCCATGCAATTCAATTGGATATTTCTAGGGATCAATTCCATAAAATCACATAGGTACCCTCAGTTTATCTCATTTTGCGGTTATTTGAATGACTATTTATTGTTGTTCAGTAGCTATAAAATTTCAGAGGTGAGCTCGTCTCCTCTTTGTTTCGTAGTTTGCCTCAGATATCAATGATGGTAATGTAAAGAAACAACATATTATCTTTTGATCTTATACATTAATAAGCATGTCGATTAATAGCTTCTCTTTGTTTGTCACTTGGCAGTTACCATGAAACTCTTGAATTGTTTAAAGCTATTTTGTCGAATAAAAAACGTATATATGGATTTTCATCATGTGTTTCTGATTTTTATTTGTTCATGCCAAAATATTGGATGAACTCTGAGATTGTCACATGAATGATTTTATCGTATTTCTCTTTTGATCTGATATCATGAATCAACATCACCCTCTTGCTCAATAATGCTTAGATAATGGGGGTGATGTTTGATTGCATGCAACAGTTGTATGCACACTTGTGTAGCAAAATCACGGATATATTTATCTGCAAAATGGTAATCCTCATCTTTCATGCTTTGGTTAGATGGAAAACAGCAGAGATGGGGAAAATTATAGCACAACCCTTGCACACACACCCCTCCAGAATATATGAGAAATGGTATGTTATTACACTCGTACAAGTATTCAAAATTTTCTCCTCCCAATATTATCTAAGCTATCATTTAGGGAATACACTTTAATGTTTTCTTTACTTGCTTTGTGGCAGCTATTTCTTGTTTTGATTCCTTAGTCAGGTAATGTGGTACAAATAATAAAGATGTTAACCTGTGTAAACAGAGTACTGACTTTCACACTAATGGAATGCTACCACAAATTGAGACTGGAACTGGGACAATCCAGACCAGTGGTTTATATTGTTGAATTACTAAAACCTTTCATAAGCAGCTGGTATGAGTTGTCAGTGGTTGTCAACAAACATGAAGTTCCTATTAAGGCTACTACAAACGTGTGGAGGTGACTAGACCTAACTTCAAATAATATAGTCTCACATAGCTAATATAATATGGTATCTTTCCTTCGTATCTTTCTAAAGGAAAGATATATTATTTTACATCTGTTATTCTGTTGTACTCATTAGTTTGAGTATGGCTTTCTGGTACAATTTACAAAGCCAGTGTTCGTATCAACATTGTGTCGAACATTTACATCTTCTCAGCTTTATCACACAAGGAGCGATCACAGAATTTTATGATCTATTATTATTTTGTACTTCCACCTAACTGCTTGTGAAGATTGATAGTTTCCTTAGTTACTTACCTTCACGTGTTTCATCTAGGATAGCTTTCAACCCTGGCTCAACTTTTCTCCAACTTAAAGTTTTATTTCCAAAGAATAAATGATATTTAGGCTTGTTCCATATGCAGCTTCATTTTGTTCTCACCTAAATCGAATGCAATGCAGGAAGCATGGTTACTGGGGCAATGAGGTTAAACTCTACGAGCATCATGTCGACGCCCTGTTTGCCTTGTTTTGGCGCAATAAGCCAGACATCAAGTACTATGTATGCACCAACAACAAGACATTTCCCAGGCAAGGCCCGATGATGGTAACTCCAAAAATACATCCTTTCTTGCATATCACATAACACGGCGCATCCCTCTCAATTCCTTCCTTTCTCATGTAGTATTTTTAGGTGGGAAGTGCATGGATGAACTCGGGTACATATAAACCCACTTTGAAAAACATATTTTTAAATGCTAAAAAAATCTAAAAAAAAGTTACAGGGTACGTCTTCATGTTCTATGTGTGTGCATAAAGTTTCACGGAAAAATAACTATTTTCATGGGGTGTGCAAAAAAGACAAAAATTTATGTCGTGAAACGCTATTTAGAAGCACTGAAATTTGTCTTTTTTATGGATGCAAACCAAAAAGACATTTTTCATAAAATTTTGTGCCGCACACACACATTTGCAAACATGTATGCATGAAATTTTCTTTTATATTTTTTAATATCTTAAAACATGCCTAAAATGCATTTTTTAAAAAAAGTGGGTGCAGATGCCCCTGCGTTCAGGGTGTGCCCACTCATTTTCAGGTCCACTACACCAAAAAAAACCTCGAGGACTACATTCACTCGCATGATGATGCGTTGAAGATCAAGCTTTTGCCAACAACAAGGTGCATGACATTGTCACATCATGTTAGGAATGGAAAAGAGAGCCACCATCACCATTAACTGGTCAAGGTTTCGCGATTATGCAAACATCCGCCAAGGAGACATATATGCCTTCTGTTTCAAGGTCATCGCAAATCGCTGTCTTGCTCTCACCGTGAATCGCCTCTAGACACATCATCATCAACAACAGAAGCCTCTCCTTTTGGACGTTGCAATGCCCTGCTCTTGAACAGCTAGCATATTTGATGTCGCCATGTAGCCTCTAAGATTGACTCTTATCTATCTTTGTTTTTATGTTCTGCTCTGTTTCAAATATCAGTTCAACATCAATCACATAAGTTAGTAGATTCGGGAAGGAGGAAGGGGTGCGCCCAACCTGGCACTGCCCAGCTCCCGCTCAAGAGGCGCCACCAGGTGGCGCCCCAACCCCTAGTCAGATTTAAGATGCCCTTTAGGTGTCTTTATTCAAAAAAAAAGGACAAATAAGCGACAACTGCAACACTATGTGTCCCTCCAGCCAAGACCATCTTCCAGTTGATGCCCCCAAGAATGTACATGACACGTGTGACTGTCATTGTGTGCCCCATAAACTCGATCCTAGGGTTTTCCCTTGGAGCAATGGGGGCTCAGAAACTACAGAGGAAAAACCTTTTGCGAGATGAGAGCTGATCTCACTATAAGCGAGCGAGATATAGCTCTCGCGAAGATTTTTTTAATGGATAGTGATTTTTTTTAGCATATGCTGACTTTTCTACAGAGGCTGAACTTTTTAAAAATATACTACATTGTACATTTTTTAATAATCTATAATCAAACTTTTTAAAACATCCAACAGGCAGTTTATATGGAGAAGAAAAGAAAAATCTCAAGTGAGGTCGCCTATCTAAAAAAAAAGAGGTCGCCAGATTGGGCCTGCCCATTTTACGCTCACTTCAGCCGTCTCGTTCGGACGATTCCAGTCAGGTTCACCTTGCCTTCTGCGCCGCCGCGCCGGACCAACCTCGCTCCGTCGTCCAAACCAGATGCCCCCGCGCTTAACCCTCCTCCGCCGCCTCTCCACCCACGGCGACCCCAACCTCGCCACCCTCCTCGCCGTCCTCCGCTCGCCGGAGGCCTCGTCCACGCCGCTCCCGCGCGCCCTCTCACGCGCCTTCCCGTCCCCGTCAGACGCCTTCCCCCTCCACACGCTCCCCGACCTCCTCCCGTGCCTCCCCTCCCCGCTCCTCTCCCTCCGGTTCCTGCTCTGGCGCCTGCCCCCCTCCCCGCCGCTGCCCTCGCCGCACACCCTCTCCTCGCTCGCCGCCTCGCTCCCCGACCTCCCCTCCGCCGTGCCCCTCCTCCTCTCCTCCTCCCCGCACCCGCTGCCCCTCCCGCACTACGCCATCCTCCTCGGCATCTCCACTCATGCCGGCCTTTTCCCCGTCTCACTCGCCGTCCTCCGCCACATGCGATCCTCCGGCCTCGCGCCCGACGTGGCCTGCTTCCACTCCGCCCTCCGCGCAGCACGCTCGCATTGTGATGTCTCCGCCGTTCTGGACATCATGTCCAGATCCGGCGTCAACCCGACCGTCCCCCTGATCGTGACCGCGGTGCATAGGCTGGCATACAGGGGCGACTTCGAAGGCGCCCGCTGTCTGATCGACAAAATGCCTGAGTTTGGATGCGCGGCAAGTGTGGTGGTTTACACCGCGATGCTCGACGGGATGCTCGCTGTTGGTCATGTGGATGCCGCAGTGGGGCTGCTGGAGGAGATGGAGGGTGGCAGGTTGGGTGCCGGGTGTGTGCCCAACGTGGTGTCGTACACGTGTTTGGTGAAATGCCTGTGCCGAAAAGGGAGAATGGTGGAAGCTCTGAGCTTGCTGGATAGGATGGTAGCTAGAGGGGTGATGCCGAATCGCATTTTTGTGCGGACGCTGATCGATGGGTTTTGCGCGGACAGTGGGGGTGGCTTGCTTTCCAAGGCGTATGATGTGGTGGAGCGTTTGGTCGTTGACGGAACTTTGTCAAGCGGGCAGTGCTATAATGTTCTTCTGGTAGGCTTGTCTGTGGCTGGGATGACAAGGGAAGCTGAAGGCCTCGCGCAGAGGATGATGAAGACAGGGGTGCAGCTGAGCCCGCTCGCAGGAAGTGCAATGGCGAGGGAGCTGTGTCAGAAGAAAATGTGGTTTCATGCTTGCTGTTGGTTGAGACTGATGGATGAGAATGGGGTGCTCTGTGATTCTGATGTCTATGCTGGCGTGTTGCTGGGGCTGTGTCAAGAGGGGCACGTCCTTGAGGCCTCGGCGTTGGTGAGGAAGGTCATGGATAGGGGGATACGCATTGACGCTTCTTGTGCTGATTGTTTGGTGCAGTTACTGAAGCAACATGGTGATGAGGAGCTAGCATCACATGTATTAGGATTGAGGAGATCCCCTGAGGTGATGTCGCTGTGAGATTGTGTGGTTCTGTGCTCAATTCTTGTAGAAGATGGTTTGAAGAACAAGAACAGTGCAGGGAAAAAACTACCATTCATCGGAGGACCTGATGTTTTAACATTCTTGTGAGTAGATTGCACGATCTGCTATTGTTCGCGGAAGAGAGACCCCCGTGTTTGTCAAAGCTATCACAGTAATTCTAGATATCTGCAGAGAGGGAAGCAAATTATAGCAACTAGAATACCTGCATCAAATTTATGCAGATGTGCAATTCTTTGGTGCACTATCTGTAGATGATATTTTTTGTGCATATCCATGCAAATGCAACCTTCTCCATAAACATGTTTTTTTTCCAAGGGAAATATACACCCGGTATTTGCATCGAGGCATAGAGAAATTCTGAGAATGCTGTCACCGCTGTGTTCGCACCTGAAGATTTTGATATACGTTTATGCAATTAGTTTATTAAATGATAAATCATTGTATTACACTATTCCCCAAAAGGCTTTCTTTTTGGAGGCAAGATTTCTACTCGGATAAGAGCTCATATACAAGCAACTGCAAAAGGATTATTATCTTAACATTATTTGTTACTTTCTTAGCGTGGGCATGCGATGAAGCTGCAGATGGAGGCCGTGTTTATGGGCATTGGACTAATGGACACGCTTCTTGCCGCATAGATGTTTAAAAGGGGCTCTAGGCATATGAAGTTACCGGGCGTTGCGTGCATCTCCATGGCCACCTGCATCGAAGAGAACCAAGCATACAATTGGTAAAGATTTCCCTTGTATGACATGTACATTCTGTTCCAGTATAATTGGTGCATGATATATTTTCTAATTGCCAGCTTCAGTTGAGTACTACTGCAAGTTGTTGATGCCTGGCGGTCAGATTGCCTCGTACGAAAGTACCCTATTGAATGATGCACTGTTAATTCAAATAATTGTTCCGATTCTAGTAATTTCATTGTTCATTCATCGGATGGTTATAGCACAATGCTGTTATATCCTATCTAAACTCTTCTATGACGCATATGTTTTTCTATTTTCTGATCTCATTGCAGTATGACTTAATTGGACATTTGATATATAGCAGGCGCCGATGGCCAGGAAATGGGAATCTCCTGTGAACTGTCCTTGTTTAATCATGCGGGAGAAGTATATTTTTCGTCCCTCAACTCTTTCGAAAGTTTACTAATGATCCCTAAACTCCAAAACCAGCAAACTGTAATCCCTCAACTTTCAAAACCGGATAAGTTTAGTCCCTGGTGCCGCTTCGTGTGGTGTCTTTGCTGACCAGTAGTTTTTGACTAAAACTGGACGCATCATGTGCGGGTCCCACTTGTCAGCGTCAGGAGAACGAAAACAATAGGTTAACACAAAATGCACAATGCATAGTTCGAACCTGAGACCTCCAGCATAAAGAGTGCACAAGCTAGCCACTCACCAGGAGATGTTTTGTGTTTAACATGGAGGTATATATTGATTTATATTAATATGGGGGTATTAAACGTGTTTAAAATTAACTAATTTAAAAGTGATTTATTTTTCTTTATTCCTAATTAAAACTGAAGAAAAAGTAGTTATGCATTGCTGTGTATTTTCTTTTCCTTGTTTTTGTTCAATTAATTAGTAGTTTGACTCGTGCTTTTGCATCCGTATTAGGTGTTTGCTGATTCAACTCTGCGCTTTTTTTTTCTGGACTCAGGTGCATTATGGAGTGCTATATTGATGTGTACGAATTCGTACAACAGAGATATAAATGTAAAAATTGGTAAGAAAAAATGTAAGTAGTTATTAGTATTTTTAAATTTAATACTCCCTCTGTAAACTAATATAAGATCATTTAGATCACTAAAGTAGTGATTTAAAAGATCTTATATTAATTTACAGAGGGAGTAGCTAACTAACTAGTGGACTTAGACGTACCATTTGTTCTGCATTTCTACTTGTATCTGTTGTGTGTGCACTCTGCGTGTGGTGCCGATTTCGAGTGTGTGCACCCTGCATGAGGTGTGGTCGTGTGGAGTTCGTGTGTGCACCCTAACTAAATACTAAGTACTCCCTCTGTAAACTTTTATAAGATCGTTTAGATCACTGAAGTAGTGATCTAAATGATCTTATACAAGTTCAGAGTGAATAATATATAACATTAAGAAACCACCTAAAGCGGCATCTCCTGTCACTGACAGGCGGTTGCCGCCCAGTTTGAGTAAAAAATGACACCGGTCTGCAAAGAAAGCACCTAAAGCGGCATCAGGGACTAAACTTATCTGGTTTTTAAAGTTGAGGGACTACAGTTTGCTGGTTTTGGAGGTTAGGGATCATTTTTAAATTTTTGAAAAGAGTTCAGGGATGAAAAATATACTTTTCACTGGAGTTACTTATTTATATGTGACTCCCCATACAAACATGTGATAAACTGATAATAGCTCATAGGGAGTTACCTATTTTACTGGAGCCTTATAACTGCATGTGATTACTAAAAAGCCTTGATCAACCAACATTAAGAAATTTTGATCGCCTACGCATTTTAGAAATTGAATTTCCTGAATCCTGATTGATTTATCTGTGACCAGGTGAATCTCACCAACCGTTCAAGCAGAGCAGTTAGCATCTTCGATTTATATTTGGATACTTTATTTGTAATGTAGTGAATTAAGCATTGTAAGAGTGGTGCTAGTTTTCAGGCAATTCATCACAACTGGTGATTATTTTCCACTTGCATAGACCGTATAAACTGTTCTTTTTCCCAAGTAAACCCACCTCATCAACCTTTTGGTTACACATGATTAAAATCATAGCCTTTTTATGTTGGGTCTCGTTAAGGTTTTTCAGCCTGCATTCAGTTGGATCTTTCTTGTTCTTGCTTAGCCTCGAACAGTTATTAAAATATGTGGTGCCCTGTCTTATTCAGATTCAGTCCAGCTCCTCTGAATGTGAGCTAATGTTTATTAGAGGTCCACTCACCTGCATTACACTGCAGTACTTCTGAAACGGATTTGCACTGCAGTATCATTGTTGAACTTCTGAGTTTGTTCTCTTTTATGCCAGCATTTGTTCCCTGTTCCTTGCTTTTTGTGCAGGACAATATACTGTTATAGTCTTATGCTATCTCCTATCCTGCAAATACCTATCAAAGTAGAAATCATTACTTCAAACTGGAGCAAGGTTGTTGCTACGGACTAGCTGGTTAGTGAGGTTCTCAGCCCAGCCTTGCTCTCACTTCTGGACCATAAACACCTCTGCCTCCTGGCCTCAACCGCGGTCGCAGCCCCTGCTTGCCTATCTAGGGGTCCTGCCATTTGTTTTGGTACTAGAGGTAATACTGACCTCCTCCTCCATCAAAGATGTACATTTGTCTTATCTCTGGTTCAGAATATTGATAAGGCGTAATGATCCCAATAACGAACTGTTGCTCTTCCGTAAGACCGTAACACAAGAGGAGGACGAACAACCATCTGTTCCCTTTCTTTCTCGTGACTTCAATCTGATTATTTATCTAAATTACTCCCTGATGTCATGGACTGGACTTACATTCATAATCCGTGGTCTGTTCCTGCAGAGTCTCCAGTAGCTGGTCAACTTTGCTTCACAGTAATCTTCAGCAGTTCAGCTGATTCCCGGTAACACAGCACATCAGTCATTTAGCATATCTTCTTGCATGCACCGTTCGTTTGCACGGTGGTGTAGATATACAAAGAGGCAAGGAATCAGGTCCCACGAAATTTTGGCACTGCACTGTCAACCTCTGGGACAAGTGCCAGTAGGCTGTCTTTGCATCTTGGTTGGCTATCGAGGAACAATTAATGTCAGATGTCGTTGTATTGCTCTAGTTATATTTCTTAAACAAATGGCGGCGTTGATAATTAGTGTCCAACTGGTATTTGTTATGATCACGAAAGATCCTCACGTCAAATGAGTCAGTGTCTAGCTGTTGCCCCCATTATTGAGGATTGCACACAACAAATATAATGTTTGGTTAACCGAAAATCCCGAAGTGCATCAATGCTTGTTGCTTAACAAAAAATCCTTGCATATACCTTTTAGTTTATAAGATTATTTATCTAAATACTTGGGATCTTTTGAAATTTCGTGTTTTTTTAGCTTTTGAATCAACACCCACGTATTCCCATTTCCTACCTCACTATAAACACATGTGGATTAAAAGTTTCAGTAAGTTTTTAGTTACTAAACCTTCGTCCAATAATATAAGAGCGTTTTTTATATTTTTATATTATGGGACAGAAGGAGTACGTCTTAAAACGACTTAGTCCTAGGAGGAACTAGGAACACTGTTCGTCCATGCTTGAATTTCTTTTTTTTTTGAAACGGAGAACATGCTTGAATTTCATGTTTTGCCAGTATCTACTCCTTCTGTCCCATAATATAAGAGTGTCGGAAACGCTCTTATATTATGGGACGGAGGGAGTAGAAAATTGAAGCGGCTGAAAACTAGCAAAATGGCCATGTTCTTCTCCTCTCCGGACTGAGCTCCAGGATGCATCACGAAGGGCACGTACCTATCCCAGTGGGGCAACTGAAAGGCCGAGGCCATCGGTGTGACGTGCTTTCAAGCTCGAGCAATGGGCCTGGCTGGCTGCAATCGGCCGACGCCCGCCGCAGCCACTTGGGACTGTGGAAGGCCCTGCACTGCACACTATAAATGAGCACAGAAAAAGAATGCGTGCCATTTGGAACATCCTACTACTACTGTATATGCGTTCGTGCATGTGCCTCAGGCACTAGCAAATCCGTATACTGTGCTGTGCTGGCATACATCTCCCCTTTTTCCAGTTGCGCTTGCCCAGTGGCCCTCGTTTTCATTCGGGGAGCCGTCTCGTCTTCATGAGCTCCACATTGGAGATGGATAAACAGTGGCAGCTTCAGGAATTTGCACCGGGTATTCATGTATATTCATTTTATCAAAATCATTGTTGTTTTCAAAAATTGTCATTGTTTTGCCAAAATCAATATTGTTTTATAAAAATCATGGATATTCACATGAAGACCCAAGAATACCCCAAGGGCCGCTCTTGTGGATAAGGTTGCGCTTGCACGTTCAGGCAAACGGCGAAAACGGCAGGTGGTTATCGACCTAAACCTAAAACCTGCAGCTGCAAGTTGATCGGCGCATTGATACGCAGAGACGCACACGGTAAATTAACACATGCCCCATGTCCCCCGAAAGGAAGGCGGTAGGAACTCGCCCACGGTTGCGGAAAGTGAAAATCAGAGCTCTCCAAGAAGCGTCCACTGCGCTATTCCGTCACGTGTTACTACCTCACCTTGGTTACTTCCAAGGCATACAAGTATCTTTTTTATATTCCTCAGCAAGAAACAAAAGCAAGGCAAAATGTTATATTATACTACTATAGTTGAGATGGAGACGGTGCGATGGGGACGAGTGACAAGTTGGGCAGCTGGCTAGTTGCGCCTAAATTAAACCGGCCCCGGATGGAGATGGAGATGGAGATGGATCATGATTATCTTATCACAAACACTGCGTGCGTCATTTGCAGTTTAATTTGTTTACGCCGTGGGGAAAAGCAGATGAGGGAGGCATGCCAAACAACACACGGGGGCCTACCCAAAAACATGGATCCATTCTTTATATATCATCAAAAGCTATAGAGGTCACCTCAATATGGATAATTCTCTAATCCTCTGAAAATGGGTTGGTTTTCTATCTTTCCAAATGTTCCTCATAACATAGATAAAATGCACACTCCGTTTGCCCTTGATGTCTTTTCGGCCCAAAGAGCAGGGCATCCCACCATCAAAAATCGAGTAATAGACTTCGCCGTCCAATGACCAGGGACAGACGTCCCCGGACCAGGTATACACCTTCTCGGAGAAAGGGCAATTCTTGCACAAATGAGTAGCGGTCCTGAGACATGCAAGCAAAGCTGCCCGAAATGGTAGAGAAGAATGCTCAAAGTCCCCAATTTTCAGTTTTAGAAATTTAAAACGTTTACTTTACACGGTTAGGGTCTTTTTGTAGCGACCAGACCTCAAACAGTCTGATCTCTGTGCATCAGTGTCATCCCTGGATCAGTAATACACTGACACGCACATTACTCGAAGAATTTATAACAGAGTAGCAATCACACACTTATTACATCGAATGTCTCAAAAGAGAACTTACTACAATAAATATGGCTTAAGGCCATCTAATAACGATAACAGCGGAAGGCTTGGAAGATAAGCGAGTCCATCAACTCCAACGGCATCACTGAGTATAGAACTATGACCTAAAAGCACCTTACTCGTCATCTGAAAAGTCTGCAACATAAACGTTGCAGCCCGAAAACGGGTCAGCACATGGAATATGCTGGCAAAGTAACACACAGAGAGTAATGAAGAGAAATAGGTTATACTACATGTATATATGGCTGGTGGAAAGCTTTATGGTTACAGTTTTGCGTAAAACTAATTTTTCCCTACTGCAAAGGAATAAATTTTATTTAACTATCATGGTGGTTGTTAAACATTGAGAGTGTAGACACCCTCTCAATCCCAATTAAGCATCATCATTAAAACCCAACAATAATAATTAAAGTAACATGATGAGATTCACATGATAATCCAAGTACTAGATACTCAAAACGTCCATAATCGGGGACACGGCTAACCATGATTAGTTTGTACACTCTGCAGAGGTTTGCGCACTTTTCCCCACAAGACTCGATCTCCTCCGTTGGGATTCTCGCACTACATGGTATTTGAGAAACGAATGACCGAGACATAGTCTTTCAGAAGCGCTAGCACCTTACGATCGGGTAGACAGTTACACCTACTTTCCCCTACATCTGCTAGTCTACCACTGTAAGAGTTCGCACGGCTTGTGGCTGCACACGGAAGTTTTTAGCATGAATAATCTCATGATCCCTTTGAGCCTGGGTG
This sequence comes from Aegilops longissima, assembly GCA_021605205.1. Lineage (NCBI taxonomy): Eukaryota > Viridiplantae > Streptophyta > Magnoliopsida > Poales > Poaceae > Aegilops > Aegilops longissima. Next base: position 526,539,464 of record CM038679.1, read on the forward strand.
GCGGTCCATAAAGAAAACATGCAATCGCTGGAATACCCAGGTGCCTCAATCCACCCAGATGTGTATTAAAGTTGCCACCTTAAATAAACCATTAATTACGATCTCACATCTGTCATGGATACACTCACCCAATCCACGTCTACTAGCATAGCATGGCGATAAGCAAACGTAGAAGTAACTCCCAAGGGTTTGATAATAAAATAGGTAATAGGTACTACCTCATCTACTTCCCAAAACCCACAATTTAATTAGATCCTAGTCATGCAATGTTTGAGGGTTTGATCTAATGCAATAAAATTGGATAGTAAAGAGGTATGATCAAAGTGTTACTTGCCTCTGATGATCCGTGAAACCTAGAGATTCGAAGTAGCAAGCGGCGGACTCCGGGTACTCTATCGCAAACAAACAATCATACGACAAGCACTCATTTAATGCACAGGTAAAACTCAAATAAGAGATCTAACCAGAAAGTTCAACTTAAGAACTCCGGTTTGCAAAAAGAATCAAATCAAACGAAGCAACGAAAGTCAAACGGCGAAAGAAACAAGCTTCGTTTACTAATCTGGATCTAAGACAAATTTTACAGTAGCAAAAACTTGTTTGAGTTGGTTAAACGGAAACAGGGTTTCGATACGAAACTCTAGGCGCTTGAATCGCTTGATTCCGATAAACGAGCGAAAATTTATACTAAAACGAAAATCGGATCAGAAATCGCGATAAAAAATAATCGCGGAAAATCCGAGAAAAAAGAAAAACGACGAACAAGCTAACGAACGTTCGTTGTCTGCGGCTAAACGATGAAAACCGTTCGTTAAAACGAGCGTACGGACGAACGTCCGCTAAATAGACTAAACCGTAAAATAAACCGAACCGGATCTAAAAAACGGATCTAGGTTTTCAAAAAAAAACCGATCGGTTTTCTTTGCAAAAACCGAGGCAACTGCAGCTACCTCGGGCGGCTCGGCGAGACGGCAATGGCGGCGGCGTGGCGTCGGTCTTGGCGTGGCGGTGGCGGCGGCGGCTCGGCGGCGGCGGCATGGCGGCGAGGCGGCGGCGTGGCCGACTTCATGGGCGGCAAGGCGCAAGGATCGAGGGCGGCGACTAGGGTTTCAGCGGTCAATGCTGCGGCTCAGGCCCTCGCGGCTTTAAAGGCCGGCCGGGCCAAGTGTCCTAGTCGGACACGCCCCGGTTAGGTCGGTTCGCGTTTTTTTAAATAATTACCCATAGAAAAACAAATAAAAAAAATACTAAACAAACTCCAAAAATCCTGAAATAAATTTTCCCCGACTTCTAAAATTAAGCGGGACAAGATGAACATTTATTTGGGGCCTAAATGCAATTTTGAGAAACGCGCATTTTTCCTAAATTCAAATAAAATAGCAATAAACTCCAACATAAAATTTTATTTGATTTTATTATTAAAATCCTCAATATTTCTTTATTTTGGGAAATTCATTTTATTCCCCGAAGATAAAATAATTAAAATCAAATGATCCTATTTTCAAAATTTGAGAAAACTCAAATATGAAAATAACGAAATCCCCAACTCTCTCCGTGGGTCCTTGAGTTGCGTAGGATTTCTAGGATCAAGCCAAATGCAATAAAAAATGATATGCAATGATGATCTAATGTATAACATTGCAAATTGCAAATTTGGGACGTTACAAACCTACCCCCCTTAAGATGAATCTCGCCCTCGAGATTCGGGTTGGCTAGAAAATAGGTGAGGGTGGTCCTTCCGTAGATCTTCCTCTCGCTCCCAGGTGGCTTCATCCTCGGTGTGGTGGCTCCACCGAACTTTGCAAAACTTGATAACCTTCTTTGCGGGTGACTCGGTGGCATCTTGGAGAATCTTGACCGGTTTCTCCTCGTAGGTCAAATCACTATCCAATGAATCGCTTCGGTGACCTTTGTATCTCTCGTGTATATCGACCATCTCTGCGTGGCACTTCTTCAACTGGAAAATGTGGAACACATCGTGAACTCCTGACAATCCTTCTGGCAATTCCAACTTGTAAGCAACTTCTCCCATACGCTCCAAAACTTTGTATGGTCCCACAAAACGTGGCGCTAATTTCCCCTTAACTCCAAAGCGCTTAACTCCTCGAAGTGGGGATACACGAAGATAAACTCTGTCTCCGACTTCGTAAACTGTCTCCTTGCGTTTAGAATCTGCGTAGCTCTTCTGCCTGGACTGGGCTACCTTGAGCCTACCGCGAATCAACTTCACCTTCTGTTCAGACTCTTTAATCAAATCTGATCCAAACAACTGGTGATCTCCAACTTCATCCCACAACAACGGGGTTCTGCACCTCCTTCCGTACAAGGCTTCGAAAGGGGCCATCTTCAAACTGAATTGATAATTGTTGTTGTAAGAGAACTCCGCATATGGCAAGTTGTCATCCCAACTAGATCCATAATCTAGCGCACAAGCTCTCGGCATATCCTCCAAAATCTGATTGACTCTCCGGTGCATCCATCCGCTCGCGGATGGAAGGTCATCTTGATCTCTAGCCCGGTTCCCAAAGTTTCATGTAATCGATTCCGAACTTGGAGGTAAACTGGGTTCCTCATGCGATACAATGCTCCTCGGAACTCCATGCAGACATACGATCCTGGTCATGTATATCTTAGCCAACCTAGCACCGGTGTAAGTGGTCTTCACCGGGATGAAATGAGCTACCTTCACAAACGATCGACTACAACCCAAATCGAGTCATAGCCTGAGCGAGTCTGGGCAATCCGTGATAAAGTCCATGCCTAACTTATCCCACTTCCATTCGGTATCGGCAATGGCTGTAGCAATCCTGCTTTGCTTCGATGCTCGCCTTCACTCTCTGACATACATCACATACTGCTACATACTCCGCAATATCCTTCTTCATTCCGGTCCACCAGAAAGTATCCTTCATATCCAAATACATCTTGGTATTTCCTGGGTGAATCGAATACGGCAAATCATGGGCCTCTTGCAGAATCAACTTCCTGATCTCCGGGTCATTAGGCACATAAACACGGTCCTAACCATAAGGTATCGTGCTCATCCTCACGAAATCCCTTGGCTTTTCCTTTGTTCATCTTCTCATTTATCTCGGCAATCTCTTTGTCAGTCGTCTGAGCTTCTCTGATCCTATCCATCAAAGTAGACTGAATCTCCAATGCTGCTACATAGCCTCTCGGAACTATCTCCAAACATAGCTCGCGAAGATCCTCGGCTAACTCCTTTGGTAAATCTCCGGTCATTAGCGTGTTGACATGACTCTTGTGGCTCAAAGCGTCAGCTATTATGTTAGCCTTTCCGGGGTGATAATGCGATCTCATGTCATAATCCTTGATGAGCTCCAACCATCTCCTTTGCCTGAGATTCAACTCCTTCTATGTGAAAATGTACTTCAAACTCTTGTGATCCGTGTACACCTCACAATGGTTTCCAATGAGAAAATGTCTCCATGTCTTCAATGCGTGCACTACGGCTGCTAACTCCAAATCATGTGTAGCATAATTCAACTCATGGGGCTTAAGTTGTCGTGAAGCATACGAAACAACTCTTCCCTCCTGCATAAGCACTGCTCCAAGTCCTCGACGAGAAGCATCGCAATACACCCCGTAATCCTTGCGCTGATCTGGCAGAATCAACACTGGTGATGTAACCAAACGTTTCTTCAACTCTTGGAAACTGGCCTCACATTCCTCAGTCCAATTAAACTTAGTATCCTTCTTCAACAACTCCGTCATGGGCTTTGCAATCTTCGAGAAATTCTCAATGAACCTCCGGTAGTATCCCGTGAGTCCAAGAAAACTCCGGATCTCTCCAACTTTTGTTGGGGCTTCCCAGTTTGTCACAGTGACAACTTTGGTGGGATCTACTGCTATTCCTTCTCCGGATATAACATGTCCGAGGAATCCAACTTCCTTCAACCAAAACTCACATTTACTGAACTTGGCATATAACTGATGTTCTCCGAGCTTCTCCAATACCAAACACAAATGCTCCTTATGCTCTTCTTCGTTCTTCGAGTAGACCAAAATATCATCAATGAACACCACGACGAACTTATCCAGAAACTCCATAAACACTTTGTTCATCATGTTCATGACATAGGCAGGTGCGTTAGTCAGGCCAAATGACATAACGGTATACTCATACAACCCGTACTTGGTGGTAAAAGCCGTCTTAGGTATATCCTGCTCTCGAATCTTCAACTGGTGGTATCCTGATCGTAAATCGATCTTGGAAAATACCTTAGCTCCTTGCAATCGATCAAACAAGTCATTGATCATCGGCAGTGGGTACTTGTTCTTGATTGTCACCTCATTCAATCCTCGATAATCAACAACCATCCTTAATGATCCATCCCTCTTCTCCACTAGAAGCACAGGCGATCCCCAAGGTGAAGAACTTGGGCGAATATAGCCTTTATCCAATAGCCCCTTAATCTACTTCTTAATTTCCTCCAAATCTTTTGCGGGCATCCTGTACGGTCACTTAGATATCGGCCCTGTGCCTGGCAAAAGCTCAATAAAAAATTCAATGTCTCTATCCGGTGGCATGCCTGGCAACTCTTCTAGAAATACATCAGGGAAATCCTTCACCACTGGTACTTTCTCCTGCACAACTCCTGATAAGGAATTTACTTGTGTCCTCTTCGGCTCATGCTCGAAGGCGGAGGAAAAAGGCATATTACAGGCTCGAAATAAAGAGTGCGGTCTACAAAAAGTTATTGTGGACCTCCTGTCGCACGTCTGCGCCGCCTATCCTCGGCGAGGGGGAATCCTTGACGGAAGTAGCCCCTTAGGTGAGTGTACGGATCCGAACTCCGACAGAGTCAGTTTTAGATGTTTGTCCTTTGCGTCACCTATTTTTTTTAATAATGAAGAAAGAAGTAAAAAGAAAGTAGATAAAAAATGTTATGGGAATGCTTGCAGGCTTGTCCGTATTGTGCTTCCGCCAAGGCCCATGGTATCTTGAGTGCGTAATGATGTATGCGCGGTACAAATTCTAGGGGTATATGAGGTGGGCGGCGGAAGATGAACTGCTATTTCCGCACCGGGATTGGTCGATCCTCGGGGGGAAATTGCTCCTGACCTCCGGTATTTGGTTGGTGAACCTCTCCGTCGTCCCTATCGCCTGGTGGCCTCCTCCCTTGTGTTCGGCGTTGAGCTTGCCGGCTTGCTTGAAGACCCAACAGTTTCTGTTGGTGTGATTAGCTGGTTTATCGGGGTGCCCGTGAATCTGGCAGGGTCGGTCCAATATCCTGTCCAGGTTGGATGGTCCGTCTCGGTTCGCCTTGAATGGCTTTTTCCGTTGACCGGGTTTGGGATTGCTAAATCCGGCGTTGACCACTGTGTCGTGTGATCTTTCATTATCATTGCGACTGTTGTGTTTGCTTCGTCGTGGCTTGCCATTGCCGTCTCGGATTTCGGAAGTGCCCGAGTCGCCAGCGTTGTTGCTTCTACGAGCGAGCCAACTGTCTTCTCCCGCGCAAAAGTGGGTCATTAGAGCGGTAAGGGCTATCATGGATTTAGGTCCTTCTTGACCGAGGTGGCGTGCCAGCCATTCATCCCGGACGCTGTGTTTGAAGCCTGCAAGGGCTTCCGCGTCCGGACAGTCGACGATTTGGTTCTTTTTAACTAAGAACCTAGTCCAGAGCTTCCTTGCTGACTCTCCGAGCTGTTGGACAATGTGACTTAAGTCATCGGCATCCGGTGGCCGAACATACGTTCCTTGGAAGTTGTGGCGGAAGGCGTCTTCCAAATCTTCCCAGCTGCCAATAGAATTTTCCGGCAGACTATTTAACCAGTACCGAGCTGGTCCTTTGAGTTTTAGTGGCAGGTATTTCATGGCATGGAGGTCATCTCCGCGGGCCATGTGGATATGGAGGAGGAAGTCCTCGATCCATACCGCGGGATCCGTTGTTCCGTCATATGATTCGATATTCATGGGTTTGAACCCGTCTGGGAATTCATGCTCCATTACTTCGTCTGTAAAGCAAAGAGGGTGTGCGGCGCCTCTATGCTGGGCTACACTGTAGCATACCTCCGATGGAGTCCATTTGCGGTTTTCTGCCTGGACGTGGCTAGGTTAGTCATGTCCGAATAGGTAGCCGTCCACGTGTTTCGAGGCGCGTCCTTGTGATCCGTAGATCAATCTTGCGTGTCCTGCTCTGCTGTCCAAGTCCTGTCGAAGGTCGTATGTACAAACCCGAGCTGTTTTATTCTTGCCTTTACAGCGAGGTGGGGCGGTATGGTGTTCGGCCTGAGTTGCCGCTTTATGCGGACCAAGTTGTGGTCGGCCTGCCGCATTGTGCGATGATGGCACGGGCTCCAGTGCCTCATTATTGAACTGAGGTAGCAATCTATGCTTCGGGTAGCTTTTGGCTGGGCCACTAAGGCCGTATTCTTCGGCGGCCAGGACTTCGGTCCATCTATCATCAAGCAGACCTTGGTCCGCTTGAAGCTGCAACTGCTTCTTTTTCAGGCTTCTTGCAGTGGCTATTAGCCGGCGTTTGAAGTGCTCCTGCTCGAAAGGTTCCTTAGGCACGATGAAATCCTCGTTGCCGAGGCTTTCCTCTTCCTCGGAGAGCGGAAGATAGTTACTGTCCTCCGAGTCTTCGTGTATGGCATGTTCATCCTGTTCGGAGGTTGCTCCAATAGGGTCTTCATTGTCTTCGGCATCGTCCGAAGTATTGTTTTCTCTGGTGCCAGTGTTGTTGTCTTTTGTACGACTTGACTTAGAGCGGCGCCGCTGATGCCGGCGACTGGGCTTTGTCTCAGGAGGTTTGTCTTCAACTGGATCCTTTTTGTCATCGTTGTTAGTTTCTTTAGGCGTATCTACCATGTATATGTTGTAGGAAGAAATGGTCATCCGTCGCCCAATGAATGGCGGGTTTTGGCCCTGCTCCTCGTCGGCATCGTCGTCCATACTGACGATGTCTTCAGAGCTGTAATCAAGCATGTCGGTTAAGTCCTCGACAGTGGCTATGGTGTGGGTGGCGGGTGGGAAGCAAAATTCCCCGTCATCATCCCCTAGTTCGAACCATACATAGTTCGGCTGTGAGTCCCCCGCCAAGGACATGTTCTTTAATGAGTTCAGCACATCGCCCAAGGGCGAGTGCTGGAAGATGTCTGCGGCGCTGAATTCGAAGATTGATAAGCGATCAAGTTCGGCATTCGCGGACTCACATGGTTCGGAACTTATACCCGGAGAAGAGTCCGGAGTTCCAGTGACACGAGTATTGCGTGAGGTTAAGTCCATGTGCGGCTCCAACGCCGGAGAATCTGTGGCCTCCATGGTGGGGTTGAACCTCCGATCCTTGGATGCCGCGGTGTGCTCTGGATCTAAGGCCAGAGTGGTCACAGGAGCTATCTCCTGGATGCAGTCTGACGACAGATTTAGGTCATGTTCGTCAAGGTAACCGGGAGTAGTCGCCGCGGTCTCGAATCCGGCGAAGATCAAATCTTCACGGATGTCCGCGACGTAATTCAAGCTCCCAAATCTGACCTAACGGCCAGGGGCGTAGCTGTCGATCTGCTCCAGCTGGCCAAGCGAGTTGGCCTGCGGTACGAAGCCGCCGAATACGAAGATCTGTCCGGGGAGGAAGGTTTCCCCTTGGACAACATTGTTTTTGATGATTGAAGAGGCCATCAACCCTTTTGGGGACGACACAGTGGAACTCTCAATGAAAGCACCAATGTCGGTGTCAAAACCGGCGGATCTCGGGTAGGGGGTCCCGAACTGTGCGTCTAAGGTCGATGGTAACAGGATATAGGGGACACGATGTTTCCCCAGGTTCGGGCCCTCTCTATGGAGGTAATACCCTACTTCCTGCTTGATTGATCTGGATGAATATGAGTATTACAAGAGTTGATCTACCACGAGATCGTAATGGCTAAACCCTAGAAGTCTAGCTTGTATGACTATGGTAATGAGTATATGTGTCCTTTCCGGACTAACTCCTCCGGTTTATATAGACACCGGGAGGATCTAGGGTTACACAAGGTAGGTTACAAGGGAAAAGAATCTACATATCCGGTCGCCAAGCTTGCCTTCCATGCCAAGGAGAGTCCCATCCGGACACGGGTGCAGTCTTCGGTCTTGGTATATTCATAGCCCATCAGTCCGGCCCATGGCTAACAGGCCGGACGCCCGAGGACCCCTTAATCCAGGACTCCCTCACCTGGCTCGGATGCCACTTTTGGGGAACGTAGTAATTTCAAAAAAATCCTATGCACACGCAAGATCATGGTGATGCATAGTAACGAGAGGGGAGAGTGTTGTCCATGTACCCTCATAGACCGTAAGCGGAAGCGTTATGACAACGCGGTTGATGTAGTCGTACGTCTTCACAATCGACCGATCCTAGTACCGAATGTACGGCACCTCCGCAATCTGCACACATTCAGCTCGGTGACGTACCACGAACTCACGATCCAGTAGAGCTTTGAGGGCGAGTTCTGTCAGCACGACAACGTGATGATGGTGATGATGAAGTTACCGACGCAGGGCTTCGCCTAAGCACCGCTACGATATGACCGAGGTGTAATATGGTGGAGGGGGGCACCGCACACGGCTTGGAACAATCAACTTGTGTGTTCTAGGGTGCCCCCCGCCCTCGTATATAAAGGAGCAAGGGGGGAGGCCGGCCAGCCTTCGTGCGCCCCAAGGAGAGGAGGAATCCTCCTCCTAGTAGGAGTAGGATTCATCCTTTCCTAGTCCTACTAGGAAGGGGGAAGGGGGAAGGAAAGAGAGAGAGGAGAGAGAAGAGGGCCGCCCCCTCCCTAGTCCAGTCGGACTCCCCATGGGAGGGGGCGCGCCACTTCCTGGGCTGCTGCCCTCTCTCTCCCCTAAGGCCCACTAAGGCCCAATACTTCCCTGGAGGGTTCCGGTAACCCCTCCAGCATTCCGGTTTTCTCCGAAACCACCCGGAACACTTCCGGTGTCCGAATATAGCCGTCCAATATATCAATCTTTATGACTCGACCATTTAGAGACTCCTCGTCATGTCCGTGATCATATTCGGGACTCCGAACTACCTTCGGTACATCAAAACACATAAACTCATAAGACCGATCGTCACCGAACGTTAAGCGTGCGGACCCTACGGGTTCGAGAACTATGTAGACACTTCCGGTCAATAACCAATAGCGGAACCTGGATGCTCATATTGGTTCCTACATATTCTACGAAGATCTTTATCGGTCAAACCGCATAACAACATACGTTGTTCCCTTTGTCATCGGTATGTTACTTGCCCGAGATTCGATCATCGGTATCTCAATACCTAGTTCAATCTCGTGACCGGAAAGTCTCTTTACTCGTTCCGTGCTACCTCTTGAGCACTGCGTTGGTTTTCCCTTGAAGAGGAAAGGGTGATGCAGTAAAGTAGCGTAAGTATTTCCCTCAGTTTTTTAGAACCAAGGTATTAATCCAGTAGGAGGCCACGCACGAGTCCCTCGCACCTACACAAACAAATAAGTCCTCGCAACCAACGCAATAAAGGGGTTTTCAATCCCTTCACGGTCACTTATGAGAGTGAGATCTGATAGATATGATAAGATAATATTTTTGGATTTTTATGATAAAGATGCAAAGTAAAATAAAAGCAAAATAAACGGCGCCAGAAATAGCTTTTTGTCGGGAGATTAAATATGATGGAAAATAGACTCGGGGGCCATAGGTTTCACTAGTGGATTCTCTCGAGAGCATAAGTATTACGGTGGATAAACAAATTACTGTTGAGCAATTGACAGAATTGACAATAGTTATGAGAATATCTAGGTATGATCATGTATATAGGCATCACGTCCGCGACAAATAGACCGACTCCTGCCTGCATCTACTACTATTACTCCACACATCGACCGCTATCCAGCATGCATCTAGAGTACTAAGTTCAAAAGAACAGAGTAACGCTTTAAGTAAGATGACATGATATAGAGGGATAAACTCATGCAATATGATATAAACCCCATCTTGTTATCCTCGATGGCAACAATACAATCGTGCCTTGCTGCCCCTCATCACACCGGGAAAGGACACCTCAAGATTGAACCCAAAGCTAAGCACTTCTCCCATTGCAAGAAAGATCAATCTAGTAGGCCAAACCAAACTGATAATTCGAAGGGACTTGCAAAGATAACCAATCATACATAAAAGAATTAAGAGAAGATTCAAATATTGTTCATAGATAAACTTGATCATAAACCCACAATTCATCGGTCTCAACAAACACACCGCAAAAGAAGATTACATCGAATAGATCTCCACAAGAGAGGGGGAGAACATTGTATTGAGATCCAAAAAGAGAGAAGAAGCCATCTAGCTAATAACTATGGACCCGAAGGTCTGAGGTAAACTACTCACACATCATCGGAGAGGCTATGGTGTTGATGTAGAAACCCTCCGTGATCGATGCCCTCTCCGGTGGAGCTCCGGAAAAGGCCCCAAGATGGGATCTCACGGGTACAGAAGGTTGCGGCGGTGGAATTAGGTTTTTTGCTCCGTATCTGGTAGTTTGGGGGTACGTAGGTATATATAGGAGGAAGAAGTACGTCGGTGGAGCAACGTGGGGCCCACGAGGGTGGAGGGCGCGCCCAGGGGGGTAGGCGCGCCACCCTACCTCGTGCCTTCTTGGTAGCTTTCTTGACGTAGGGTCCAACTCCTCCGGATCACGTTCGTTCCAAAAATCATGTTCCCGAGGGTTTCATTCCATTTGGACTCCATTTGATAATCTTTTTCTGTGAAACTCTGAAATAGGCAAAAAACAACAATTCTGGGCTGGGCCTCCGGTTAATAGGTTAGTCCCAAAATTAATATAAAAGTGTATAATAAAGCCCATTAATGTACAAAACAGAATATAATATAGCATGGAACAATAAAAAATTATAGATACGTTGGAGATGCATCAAGCATCCCCAAGCTTAATTCCTGCTCGTCCTCGAGTAGGTAATGATAAAAACAGAATTTTTGATGTGGAATGCTACTTGGCATAATTTCAATGTAATTCTCTTAATTGTGGTATGAATATTCAGATCCAAAAGATTCAAGACAAAAGTTTAATATTGACATAAAAATAATAATACTTCAAGCATACTAACTAAGCAATTATGTCTTCTCAAAATAACATGGCCAAAGAAAGTTATCCCTACAAAATCATATAGTCTGGCTATGCTCTATCTTCACCACACAAAGTATTTAAATCATGCACAACCCCGATGACAAGCCAAGCAATTGTTTCATACTTTTGATGTTCTCAAACTTTTTCAATCTTCACACAATACATGAGCGTGAGCCATGGACATAGCACTATATGTGGAATAGAATGGTCGTTGTGGAGAAGACAAAAAGGGAGAAGATAGTCTCACATCAACTAGGCGTATCAACGGGCTATGGAGATGCCCATTAATAGATATCAATGTGAGTGAGTAGGGATTGCCATGCAACGGATGCACTAGAGCTATAAGTATATGAAAGCTCAACAAAGGGAACTAAGTGGGTGTGCATCCAACTCGCTTGCTCATGAAGACCTAGGGCATTTTGAGGAAGCCCATCATTGGAATATACAAGCCAAGTTCTATAATGAAAATTTCCCACTAGTATATGAAAGTGATATCATAGGAGACTCTCTATCATGAATATCATGGTGCTACTTTGAAGCACAAGTATGGTAAAAGGATAGTAACATTATCCCTTCTCTTTTTTTCTCTCATCATTTTTTTATGGCCGCTTTTTTTAGTCCGGAGTCTCATCCCGACTTGTGGGGGAATTATAGTCTCCATCATCCTTTCCTCACTTGGGACAATGCTCCAAAAAAATGATGATCATCACACTTTTATTTACTTACAACTCAACAATTACAACTCAATACTTAGAACAAAATATGACTCTATGTGAATGCCTCCGGCTGTGTACCGGGATATGCAATGAATCAAGAGTGACATGTATGAAAGAATTATGAATGGTGGCTTTGCCACAAATACGATGTCAACTACATGATCAGGTGAAGCAATATGACAATAATGGAGCGTGTCATAGTAAACGAAACGGTGGTAAGTTGCATGGCAATATATCTCGGAATGGCTATGGAAATGCCATGATAGGTAGGTATGGTGGCTGTCTTGAGGAAGGTATATGGTGGATGTATGATGCCGGCGAAAGGTGCGTGGTATTAGAGAGGCTAGCAATGGTGGAAGAAAGAAAAGTGCGTATAATCCACGGACTCAACATTAGTCATAAAGAACTCATATACGTATTGCAAAAATCTACAAGTTATCAAAGCAAAGTATTATGCGCATGCTCCTAGGGGGATAGATTGGTAGGAAAAGACCATCGCTCGTCCCCGACCGCCACTCATAAGGAAGACAATCAATAAATAAATCATGCTCCGACTTCATCACATAGCGGTTCACCATACGTGCATGCTACGGGAATCACAAACTTTAACACAAGTATTTCTCAAATTCACAACTACTCAACTAGCATGACTCTAATATTATCATCTCCATATCTCAAAACAATTACCAAGCATCTAACTTCTCATAGTATTCAACACACTCATAAGAAATTTTTTACTAATCTTGAATGCCTATCATAATTAAAGCAAATTACCATGCTGTTTTGTAGAACTCTCAAAATAATCTAAGTGAAGCATGAGAGAACAATAGTTTCTATAAAACAAATCCACCATCGTGCTCTAAAAGATATAAGTGAAGCACTAGAGCAAAAACTATATAACTCAAAAGATATAAGTGAAGCACATAGAGTATTCTAACAATTTCTGAATCATGTGTCTTTCTCTCAAAAGTTGTGTACAGCAAGGATGATTTTGGCAAACTAACAAACGAAGACTCAAATAATACAAGACGCTCCAAGCAAAACACATATCATGTGGTGAATAAAAATATAGCTCCAAGTAAAGTTACCGATGGAAGTAGACGAAAGAGGGGATGCCTTCCGGGGCATCCCCAAGCTTTGGCTTTTAGGTCTCCTTAGATTATCTTGGGTTCCATGGGAATCCCCAAGCTTAGGCTATTGCCACTCCTTGTTCCATAATCCATCAAATCTTTTACCCAAAACTTGAAAACTTCACAACACAAAACTCAGCAGAAAATCTCGTGAGCTCCATTAGCGAAAGAAAAAAACACCACTTCAAGGTACTGTAATGAACTCATTATTTATTTATATTGGTGTTAAACCTACTGTATTCCAACTTCTATATGGTTTATAAACTATTTTACTAGCCATAGATTCATCAAAATAAGCAAACAACACACGAAAAATAGAATCTGCCAAAAACAGAACAGTCTGTAGTAATCTGTAACTAACGCAAACTTCTGGAACTCCAAAAATTCAGAAAAAATAGGAAGACCTAGATAATTTGTTTTTTGATCAGAAGAAATTGGAATCAATATTTTATCAAGTTCTGGTGATTCTTAACAAATATTTTCGTGAACAGAAAGTTTCTGGAATTTTCAGCAAGATCAAATAACTATCATCCAAGAAGATCATATAGGTTAAACTTGGCACAAACACTAATTAAAACATAAAAACACATCTAACCAGAGGTTAGATCAAATATTTATTCCTAAATAGAAGCAAAAAGCAAAAAACTAAAAATAAAATTGGGTTGCCTCCCAACAAGCGCTATCGTTTAACGCCCCTAGCTAGGCATAAAAGCAAGGATAGATCTAGGTATTGCCATCTTTGGTAGGCAATCCATAAGTGGGTCTCATAATAGATTAATAAGGTAATTTTATTTTCTTTCTAGGGAAGTGTTCCATGCCTTTCCTTAACAGAAATTGGAATCTAATATTCCCTTCCTTCATATCAATAATTGCACCAATCATTCTAAGGAAAGGTCTACCAAGAATAATAGGACATGAAGAATTGCAATCTATATCAAGAACAATAAAATCTACGGGCACATAATTCCTATTTGCAACAATAAGAACATCATTAATTCTTCCCATAGGTTTCTTAATAGTGGAATTCGCAAGGTGCAAGTTTAAAGAGCAATCATCAAAATCACGGAAACCTAGCAAATCGCACAAAGTTTTTGGGATCGTGGAAACACTAGCACCCAAATCACACAAAGCATAGCATTAATGATCTTTAATTTTAATTTTAATAGTAGTTTCCCACTCATCATAAAGTTTTCTAGGGATAGAAACTTCCAACTCAAGTTTTTCTTCATAAGATTGCATCAAAGCATCAACGATATGTTTGGTAAAGGCTTTATTTTGACTATAAGCATGTGGAGAATTTAGCACGGATTGCAACAAGGAAATACACTCTATCAAAGAGCAATTATCATAATTAAATTCCTTGAAATCCAAAATAGTGGGTTCATTAATATCTAGAGTTTTGATCTCTTCAATCACATTTTTACCAATTTTTGCATCAAGATCTAAAAACTCCAATTTTTTGGAACGCCTTCTAGGTAAAGGTGGAACATATTCAGTCCCATCATTATCAAGATTCATATTGCAAAACAAAGATTTAATACGGGACACATCAATAACTTTTAGATCTTCATCTTTATTTTCATAGAAACTAGAAGAACACGCTTTCACAAAACAATCTTTCTTAGCACGCATCCTAGCGGTTCCTTCTTTGCACTCATCAATGGAAATTCTCATGGCCTTGAGAGACTCATTGATATCATGCTTAGGTGGAATAGATCTAAGTTTCAAAGAATCAACATCAAGAGAAATTCTATCAACGTTCCTAGCCAATTCATCAACTTTAAGCAATTTTTCTTCAAGCAAAGCATTGAAATTCTTTTGCGAATTCATAAAATCCTTAACACTAGTCTCAAATTCAGAGGGTATCTTATTAAAATTTCCATAAGAATTGTTGTAGGAATTACCATAATTATTAGAGGAATTACTAGGATATAGCCTAGGATTAAAGTTTCCTCTATACGCGTTGTTACCAAAATTATTTCTACCAACAAAATTCACATCCATAGATACATTATTATTCTCAATCAAAGTAAACAAAGGCATATCATTAGGGATCAGAATAAACACTTTTATTAGCAAATAATTTCATAAGTTCATCCATCTTTCCACTCAAAACATTAATTTCTTCTATCACATGCACTTTTTTATTAGTGGATCTTTCAGTGTGCCATTGAGAATAATTAACCATAATATTATCTTGGAGTTTAGTAGCTTCTCCTAAAGTGATTTCCATAAAAGTGCCTCCCACGGCCGAATCTAAAAGATTTCTAGAAGCAAAATTCAATCCGGCATAAATTTTTTGTATAATCTGTTGGAAATATGCCCTAGAGGCAATAATAAAAGGATTATTATTATATTTCCTTATTCGTGATAATTGTCTTTTATTCATGCTATAATTGTATTATCCGGAAATCGTAATACACGTGTGAATAGATAGACCACAACATGTCCCTAGTGAGCCTCTAGTTGACTAGCTCGTTGATCAATAGATAGTCATGGTTTCCTGACTATGGACATTGGATGTCATTGATAACGGGATCACATCATTAGGAGAATGATGTGATGGACAAGACCCAATCCTAAGCATAGCACAAGATCATGTAGTTCGTTTTGCTAGAGCTTTTCCAATGTCAAGTATCTTTTCCTTAGACCATGAGATCGTGTAACTCCGGATACCGTAGGAGTGCTTTGGGTGTACCAAACGTCACAACGTAATCGGGTGACTATAAAGGTGCACTACGGTATCTCCGAAAGTGTCTGTTGGGTTGACACGGATCGAGATCGGGATTTGTCACTCCGTATTACGGAGAGGTATCACTTGGGCCCACTCGGTAGTGCATCATCATAATGAGCTCAAAGTGACCAAGTGTCCGTCACGGGATCATGCATTACGGTATGCGAGTAAAGTGACTTGCCGTAACGATATTGAGCGAGGTATTGGGATACCGACGATCGAATCTCGGGCAAGTAACATACCGTGTTACAAAGGGAATTGTATACGGGGTTGCTTGAATCCTCGACATCGTGGTTCATCCGATGAGATCATCGAGGAGCATGTGGGAGCCAACATGGGTATCCAGATCCGCTGTTGGTTATTGACCGAGAGCCGTCTCGGTCATGTCTACGTGTCTCCGAACCCGTAGGGTCTACACACTAAGGTTCGGTGGCGCTAGGGTTGTATGAATATGAGTATGCAGCAAACCGAATGTTGTCCGGAGTCCCGGATGAGATCCCGGACGTCACGAGGAGTTCCGGAATGGTCTGGAGGTAAAGAATTATATATAGGAAGTGCTATTTCGCCATCGGGAGAATTTCGGGGTTACGGTATTGTCTGGGACCACCGGAAGGGTCCCGGGTCCACCGGTGGGGCCACCTATCCGGAGGGCCCCGTGGGCTGAAGTGGGAGGGAACCAACCCCTGGTGGGCTGGTGCTCCCCCCACTTGGGCCCCCCCTTGCACCTAGGGTTGGAAACCCTAGGGTGGGGGGGGGGGCGCCCCACTTGCCTTGGGGGGCAAGTCTCCCCCCTTGGCCGCCGCCCCCCTTGGCCGCCGCCCCCCTTGGAGATTGGATCTCCAGGGCCGGCGCCCCCCCTGGGGGCCTATATAAAGGGGGGGAGGGAGGGCAGCCGCACCCTGCATCTTGGTGCCTACCACTCCCCTGCTACACCTCTCCCTCTCGCAGAAGCTCGGTGAAGCCCTGCTGCGGTGACTGCTGCATCCACCACCACGCCGTCGTGCTGCTGGATCTTCATCAACCTCTCCTTCCCCCTTGCTGGATCAAGACGGAGGAGACGTCACGCTGACCGTACGTGTGTTGAACGCGGAGGTGCCGTCCGTTCGGCGCTAGGATCTCCGGTGATTTGGATCATGACGAGAACGACTCCCTCAACACCGTTCTCTTGAACGCTTCCGCACGCGATCTACAAAGGGTATGTAGATGCATCTCTCTCACTCATTGCTAGATGAACTCATAGATGGATCTTGGTGAACGTAGGAAATTTTTATTTTATGCAACGTTTCCCAACAGTGGCATCATGAGGTAGGTCTATGCGTAGTTCTCTTTTGCACGAGTAGAACACAATTTGTTGTGGGCGTAGATGTTGTCAACTTTCTTGCCGCTACTAGTCTTATTTTGCTTCAGCGGTATTGTGGGATGAAGCGGCCCGGACCGACCTTACACGTACGCTTACGTGAGACAGGTTCCACCGACTGACATGCACTAGTTGCATAAGGTGGCTAGCGGGTGTCTGTCTCTCCCACTTTAGTTGGAGCGGATTTGACGAAAAGGGTCCTTATGAAGGGTAAATAGAAGTTGACAAATCACGTTGTGGTTATTCGTAGGTAAGAAAACGTTCTTGCTAGAACCCAATTGCAGCCACGTAAAAGATGCAACAACAATTAGAGGACGTCTAACTTGTTTTTGTAGCAATTGTCATGTGATGTGATATGGCCAGAAGTTGTGATGAATGATGAATGATATATTGTGATGTATGAGATCATGTTCTTGTAATAGGAATCACGACTTGCATGTCGATGAGTATGACAACCGGCAGGAGCCATAGGAGTTGTCTTAATTATTGTATGACCTGCGTGTCATTGATTCAACGCCATGTAAATTACTTTACTTTATTGCTAAACGTGTTAGCCATAGTAGTAGAAGTAATAGTTGGCGAGCAACTTCATGGAGACACGATGATGGAGATCATGATGATGGAGATCATGGTGTCATGCGGTGACAAGATGATCATGGAGCCCGAAGATGAAGATCAAAGGAGCTATATGATATTGTCCATATCATGTCACTACTTTATATAATTGCATGTGATGTTTATTATGTTTTATGCATCTTGTTTACTTAGAACGGCGGTAGTAAATAAGATGATCCTTATGATAATTTCAAGAAAGTGTTCCCCTAACTGTGCACCGTTGCTAAAGTTCGTGCTTTGAGCACCACATGATGATCGGGTGTGATAGATCCTTACGTTCACATACAACGGGTGTGAGACAGTTTTACACATGCAAAACACTTAGGGTTAACTTGACGAGCCTAGCATGTACAGACATGGCCTCGAACACAAGAGACCGAAGGTCGAACATGAGTCGTATGGAAGATACGATCAACATGGAGATGTTCACCGACGATGACTAGTCCGTCTCACGTGATGATCGGACACGGCCTAGTCGACTCGGATCATGTAACACTTAGATGACTAGAGGGATGTCAAATCTGAGTGGGAGTTCATTATATAATTTGATTAGATGAACTTAATTATCATGAACATTAGTCTAAAACCTTTGCAAAATGTCTTGTAGATCAAATGGCCAACGCTCATGTCACCATGAACTTCAACGCTCCTAGAGAAACCAAGCTGAAAGATGATGGCAGCAACTATTCGGATGGGTCCGAACCCGAGGATCATCCTCATAGCAGCCAAGAAACAATATGTCCTAGAAGCACCGCTAGGTGAAGCACCCATCCCAGAGAACCAAGACATTATGAATGCTTGGCAGTCTCGTCTTGATGATTACTCCCTCGTTCAAGGCGGCATGCTTTACAGCTTAGAACCGGGCTCCAAAAGCGTTTTGAGCAACACGGAGCATATGAGATGTTCGAGGAGCTAAAATGGTTTTCCAAGCTCATGCCCGGTCGAGAGATATGAAGTCTCCGACAAGTTCTATAGTTGTAAGATGGAGGAAAACAGTTCGTCGGTGAGCACATACTCAAAATGTTTGGGCTGCACAACCGCCGTCCCACTGGACATTAACCTCCGGACGAGGCGGTCATTGACAGAATCCTTGATCGCTCCCACCAAGCTACAAGAGCTTTGTGATGAACTACAATATGCGGGGATGGTGAAGACCATTCTGAAGTATTCTCAATGTGAAGTCAGCAGAGGTTGAAATCAAGAAAGAACATCAAGTGTTGATGGTAAATAAAACCACTAAGTTCAAGAAGGGCAAGGGTAAGAAGAACTTCAAGAAGGACGGCAAAGATGTTGCCGCGCCCGGTAAACCAGTTGCCGGGAAGAAGTCAAAGAATGGACCCAAGCACGAGACAGAGTGCTTTTATTGCAAAGGAAGGGTCACCGAAGCGGAACTGCCCCAAATACTTAGCGCACAAGAAGGCCGACAACACTAAAGGTATATTTGATATACATGTAATTGATGTGTACCTTACCAAGACTCGTAGTAACTCCTGGTATTTGATACCGTGTCGTTGCTCATATTTGTAACTCACAGCAGGAGCTGCGGAATAAACGGAGACTGGCGAAGGACGAGGTGACGACGCGCGTCGGGAATGGTTCCAAAGTCGATGTGATCGCCGTCGGCACGCTACCTCTACATTTACCTACGGGATTAGTTTTAAACCTCAATAATTGTTATTTAGTGCCAAGTTTGAGCATGAACATTGTATCAGGATCTCGTTTAATGCGAGATGGCTACTCATTTAAATCCGAGAATAATGGTTGTTCTATTTATATGAGAGATATGTTTTATGGTCATGCTCCGATGGTCAATGGTTTATTCTTAATGAATCTCGAACGTAATATTACACATATTCATAGTGTGAATACCAAAAGATGTAAAGTTGATAACGATAGTCCCACATACTTGTGGCATCGCCACCTTGGTCACATTGGTGTCAAGCGCATGAAGAAGCTCCATTCGATGGACTTTTAGAGTCTCTCTATTATGAATCATTTGACACATGCGAACCATGCCTCGATGGGCAAAATGACCAAGACTCCGTTCTCGGAACAATGGAGCGAGCAACCAACTTATTGGAAATCATACATACCGATGTATGCGGTCCAATGAGCGTTGAGGCTCATGGAGGATATCGTTATGTTCTCACTCTCACTGATGACTTGAGTAGATATGGGTATGTCTACTTGATGAAACACAAGTATGAGACCATTGAAAAGTTCAAGGAATTTCAGAATGAGGTAGAGAATCAACGTGACCGAAAAATAAAGTTCTTACGATCAGATCGTGGAGGAGAATATTTAAGTCACGAATTTGGTACACACTTAAGGAAATGTGGAATCGTTTCACAACTCACGCTGCCTGGAACACCTCAGCGTAACGGTGTGTCCGAACGTCGTAATCGCACTCTATTGGATATGGTGCGATCTATGATGTCTCTTACTGATTTACCGCTATCATTTTGGGGATACGCTCTAGAGACAGCTACATTCACTTTAAATAGGGCACCGTCTAAATCCGTTGAGACGACACCGTATGAATTATGGTTTGGGAAGAAACCTAAGCTGTCGTTTCTAAAAGTTTGGGGATGCGATGCTTATGTCAAGAAACTTCAACCTGAAAAGCTCGAACCCAAGTCGGAAAAATGCGTCTTCATAGGATACCCTAAGGAAACCATTGGGTATACCTTCTACCTTAGATCCGAAGGCAAGATCTTTGTTGCCAAGAACGGATCCTTTCTTGAAAAAGAGTTTCTCTCGAAAGGAGTAAGTGGGAGGAAAGTAGAACTCGATGAAGTACTACCTCTTGAACCGAAAAGTAGTGCAGCTCAGAAAATGTTCTGTGGTGCCTACACCGACCGGAGAGGAAATTAATGATGATGATCAAGGTACTTGGATCAAGTTGCTACTTGAACTTCAGAGGTCCACAAGGACACGCTCCACACCAGTGGTATGGCAACCTGTCTTGGAAATCATGTTGTTAGACAACGGTGAACCTTCGAACCATGAAGAAGCGATGGCGGGCCCAGATTCCAACAAATGGCTTGAAGCCATGCAATCCGAGATAGGATCCATGTATGAAAACAAAGTATGGACTTTGACAGACTTGCCCGATGATCGGCGAGCGATAGAAAACAAATGGATCTTTAAGAAGAAGACGGACACGGATGGTAATGTTACCATCTATAAAGCTCGACTTGTCGCTAAGGGTTATCGGCAAGTTCAAGGGGTTGACTACGATGAGACTTTCTCTCCCGTAGCGAAGCTGAAGTCCGTCCAATCATGTTAGCAATTTCCGCATACTATGATTATGAGATATGGCAAATGGACGTAAAACGGCATTCCTTAACGGCTATCTTAAGGAAGAACTGTATATGATGCAGCGGAAGGTTTTGTCGACCCTAAGAATGCTAACAAGGTATGCAAGCTCCAGCGATCCATTTATGGGCTGGTGCAAGCATCTCGGAGTTGGAACATTCGCTTTGATGAGATGATCAAAGCGTTTGGGTTTATGCAGACTTATGGAGAAGCCTGCGTTTACAAGAAAGTGAGTGGGAGCTCAGAGCATTTCTCATATTATATGTAGATGACATAATTTTGATGGGAAATGATATAGAACTCTTGGACAACATTAAGGCCTACTTGAATAAAAGTTTTTCAATGAAGGACCTTGGAGAAGCTGCTTATATATTAGGCATCAAGATCTATAGAGATAGATCGAGACGCCTCATAGGTCTTTCACAAAGCACATACCTTGATAAGATATTGAAGAAGTTCAAAATGGATCAGTCCAAGAAAGGGTTCTTGCTCAGATTACAAGGTGTGAAATTGAGGTCGGCTCAATGTCCCACCACGGCAGAAGATATAGAAGAGATGAGTGTCATCCCTATGCATCAGCCATAGGTTCTATTATATATGCCATGCTTGTGTACCGGACCTGATGTAAACCTTGCCGTAAGTTTGGTAGGAAGGTACCAAAGTAATCTCGACAAGGAACACCGGACAGCGGTCAAGAATATCCTGAAGTACCGAAAGGAATAAGGACATGTTTCGTTTATGGAGTTGACGAAGAGCTCGTCAGAAGGGTTACGCCGACGCTAGCTTCGACACGATCTGGATGACTCTAAGTCACAAACCGGATACGTGTATATGTTGAATGGTGGAGCGAGAAGCTGGTGCAGCTGCAAGCGAGCGTCGTGGCGGGATCTACGTGTGAAGCGGAGTACATGGCAGCCTCGGAGGCAGCGCATGAAGAAATTTGGGTGAAGGAGTTCATCACCGACCTAGGAGTCATACCCAATGCTTCGGGGCCAATCAAACTCTTCTGTGACAACACTAGAGCTATTGCACTTCCCAAGGAGCCCAGGTTTCACAAGAAGACCAGGCACATCAAGCGTCGCTTCAACTCCATTCGTGAAAATGTTCAAGATGGAGACATAGAAATTTGCAAAGTGCATACGGATCTGAATGTCGCAGATCCGTTGACTAAACCTCTTCCGCGAGCAAAACATGATCAACACCAGAACTCTATGGGTGTTCGATTCATCACAATGTAACTAGATTATTGACTCTAGTGCAAGTGAGAGACTGTTAGAAATATGCCCTAGAGGCAATAATAAAAGGATTATTATTATATTTCCTTGTTCGTGATAATTGTCTTTTATTCATGCTATAATTGTATTATCCGGAAATCGTAATACACGTGTGAATAGATAGACCACAACATGTCCCTAGTGAGCCTCTAGTTGACTAGCTCGTTGATCAATAGATAGTCATGGTTTCCTGACTATGGACATTGGATGTCATTGATAACGGGATCACATCATTAGGAGAATGATGTGATGGACAAGACCCAATCCTAAGCATAGCACAAGATCGTGTAGTTCGTTTTGCTAGAGCTTTTCCAATGTCAAGTATCTTTTCCTTAGACCATGAGATCGTGTAACTCCGGATACCGTAGGAGTGCTTTGGGTGTACCAAACGTCACAACGAATCGGGTGACTATAAAGGTGCACTACAGGTATCTCCGAAAGTGTCTGCTGGGTTGACACGGATCGAGATCGGATTTGTCACTCCGTACACGGAGAGGTATCACTGGGCCCACTCGGTAGTGCATCATCATAATGAGCTCAAAGTGACCAAGTGTCCGGTCACGGGATCATGCATTATGGTACGAGTAAAGTGACTTCCGTAACGAGATTGAACGAGGTATTGGGATACCGACGATCGAATCTCGGGCAAGTAACATACCGTCGACAAAGGGAATTGTATACGGGTTGCTTGAATCCTCGACATCGTGGTTCATCCGATGAGATCATCGAGGAGCATGTGGGAGCCAACATGGGTATCCAGATCCGCTGTTGGTTATTGACCGAGAGCCGCCTCGGTCATGTCTACGTGTCTCCGAACCCGTAGGGTCTACACACTTAAGGTTCGGTGGCGCTTAGGGTTGTATGAATATGAGTATGCAGCAAACCGAATGTTGTTCGGAGTCCCGGATGAGATCCCGGACGTCACGAGGAGTTCCGGAATGGCCCGGAGGTAAAGAATTATATATAGGAAGTGCTATTTCGGCCATCGGGAGAATTTTGGGGGTTACCGGTATTGTACCGGGACCTCCGGAAGGGTCCCGGGGGTCCACCAGGTGGGGCCACCTATCCTGGAGGGCCCCGTGGGCTGAAGTGGGAGGGAACCAACCCCTGGTGGGCTGGTGCGCCCCCCACTTGCCCCCCCCCTTGCTCCTAGGGTTGGAAACCCTAGGGTGGGGGGGGGGCACTTGCCTTGGGGGGCAAGTCTTCCCCCTTGGCCGCCGCCCCCCTTGGAGATTGGATCTTGTCACGCCCAATATGCGACCCTATCCAAAAGGAACTCGACGGTCCCACCAAGGATAGACCCGCATATTGAAACGCTTTTGCAAGGTGGATATCATTACATCAACATTACATAATAGATGGGGATACATACATAAGGCGCAAATGTCACAAGAATACATCAACATCATATACAAGAGATCAACATCCGACTACGGATGGAACATAAACAGAGGCTCAAACGACATCCACCCTGCTAGCCCAGGCTGCCGACCTGGAACCTATCCCCTGATCAAAGAAGAAGCAGAAGAAGAACTCCAATACAAGCAAACATCGCTCTCGCGTCATGAGCATCGCAAACCTGTACACTGCAATCGGTGGTGTAGTAATCAGAGCCACGAGGACTCAGCAATCCCATTACCATGGGTATCAAGACTAGCAAAGCTTAATGGGAAAGGAAGGGGTAAAGTGGTGAGGTTGCAGCAGCGGCTAAGCATATATGGTGGCTAACATACGCAAATGAGAGCGAGAAGAGAAACAAAGGAACGGTCGTCAACTAGTAATGATCAAGAAGTGATCCTGAACTCCTACTTACGTCGAGACATAACCCGAAACCGTGTTCTCCTCTCGATCAACCCGAAAAGAGACACTCACGTTACGCATTACGTTGGTGTATTTTAGAAGAGTTTGCTTCAAGTTTACTACAACCGGATATTAACAAATTCCCATCTGCCACATAACATGCGGCACGGCTCTCGAAAGTTTATACCTGCAGGGTGTCCCAACTTAGCCCATGATAAGCTCTCGCGATCAACGAAGGATATTCCTTCTCCCGGGAAGACCCGATCAGTCTCGGAATCCCGGCTACAAGACATTTCGACAGCAATAAAACAAGACCAGCAAAGCCGCCCGGATGTGTCGACAAATCTCTCGTGGAGATCCTCCTTGCTACCTCTTGAGCACTGCGTTGGTTTTCCCTTGCAGAGGAAAGGGTGATGCAGTAAAGCAGCGTAAGTATTTCCCTCAGTTTTTGAGAACCAAGGTATTAATCCAGTAGGAGGCCACGCACGAGTCCCTCACACCTACACAAACAAATAAATCCTCGCAACCAACACAATAAAGGGGTTGTCAATCCCTTCACGATCACTTATGAGAGTGAGATCTGATAGATATGATAAGATAATATTTTTGGTATTTTTATGATAAAGATGTAAAGTAAAATAAAAGCAAAATAAACGGCGCCAGAAATAGCTTGTTGTCGGGAGATTAAGTATGATGGAAAATAGACCCGGGGGCCGTAGGTTTCACTAGTGGCTTCTCTCGAGAGCATAAGTATTACGGTGGGTAAACAAATTACTGTTGAGCAATTGACAGAATTGAGCATACTTATGAGAATATCTGGTATGATCATGTATATAGGCATCACGTCCGCGACAAGTAGACCGACTCCTGCCTGCATCTACTACTATTACTCCACACATCGACCGCTATCCAACATGCATCTAGAGTATTAAGTTCAAAAGAACAGAGTAACGCTTTAAGTAAGATGACATGATGTAGAGGGATAAACTCATGCAATATGATATAAACCCCATCTTGTTATCCTCGATGGCAACAATACAATACGTGCCTTGCTGCCCCTACTATCAGTGGGGAAAGGACACCGCAAAATTGAACCCAAAGCTAAGCACTTCTCCCATTGCAAGAAAGATCAATCTAGTAGGCCAAACCAAACTGATAATTCAAAGAGACTTGCAAAGATAACCAATCATACATAAAAGAATTCAGAGAAGATTCAAATATTGTTCATAGATAAACTTGATCATAAACCCACAATTCATCGGTCTCAACAAACACACCGTAAAATAAGATTACATCGAATAGATCTCCACAAGAAAGGGGGAGAACATTGTATTGAGATCCAAAAAGAGAGAAGAAGCCATCTAGCTAATAACTATGGACCCGGAGGTCTGAGGTAAACTACTCACACATCATCGGAGAGGCTATGGTGTTGATGTAGAAGCCCTCCATGATCGATGCATCCCCTGGCGGAGCTCCGGAAAAGGCCCCAAGATGGGATCTCACGGGTACAGAAGGTTGTGGCGGTGGAATTAGGTTTTTGGCTCCGTATCTGGTAGTTTGGGGGTACGTAGGTATATATAGGAGGAAGAAGTACGCCGGTGGATCAACGTGGGGCCCACGAGGGTGGAGGGCGCGCCCCCTACCTTGTGCCTTCCTGGTAGCTTTCTTGACGTAGGGTCCAAGTCCTTTGGATCACGTTCGTTCCAAAAATCACGTTCCCGAAGATTTCATTCCGTTTGGATTTCGTTTGATATTTTTTTTCTGCGAAACTCTAAAATAGAAAAAAAACAGCAATTCTGGGTTGGTCCTTCGGTTAATAGGTTAGTCCCAAAAATAATATAAAATTGTATAATAAAGCCCATTAATGTCCAAAACAAAATATAATATAGCATGGAACAATCAAAAATTATAGATACGTTGGAGACGTATCATTCCGTAATGCATCATCCCTCAACTAACTCATTAGTCACATTGCTTGCAAGGCTTATAGTGATGTGCATTACCGACAGGGCCAGGAGATACCTTTCCGACAATCGGAATGACAAATCCTAATCTCGATCTATGCCAACTCAACAAACACCATTGGAGACACCTGTAGAGCACCTTTATAATCACCCAGTTACGTTGTGACGTTTTGCAGCACACAAAGTGTTCCTCCAGTATTCGGGAGTTGCATAATCTCATAGTCATAGGAACATGTATAAGTCATGAAGAAAGCAATAGCAACATACTAAACGATCAAGTGCTAAGATAACGGAATGGGTCAAGTCAATCACATCATTCTCTAATGATGTAATCCCGTTAATCAAATAACAACTCATGTCTATGGCTAGGAAACTTAACCATCTTTGATTCAACGAGCTAGTCAAATAGAGGCATACTAGTGACACTCTGTTCGTCTATGTATTCACACATGTACTAAGTTTCCGGTTAATACAATTCTAGCATGAATAATAAACATTTATCATGATATAAGAAAATAAATAATAACTTTATTATTGCACCTAGGGCATATTTCCTTAATGTCAAGGCTTGACGCCACGCAGTCGTGACCTATTAATAGAATGTCCACACACACCTTTCTCACTACAACTAGCCGGTGCTAATCCCTTGCATTCATAGATTATTAACGGGAGCGTACAAAGACAATTGCACAGGAGACAAAAAAGAAGAAGAAGAAAAAGAAAGGAAATCCGCAGCGACTCGGTGAAGATCTTGAAACAAAACAGAATCTATCGATAGGTGGAAATAGAGGCTCTGAACCCTGGCTGTCTAGCCCACCACCTCATGGTGCTAACCAGTAACACTCAGGGCCTTTCTCAAATTTGCACATCTTCCATGCTTGAATTTCACGTTTTACTGATATTCACAAAATTTAAGCAGCTCAAAATTCGCAAAGTCGCCGTGCTCTTATCTCTGAACTGAACTCCATGATGAGTTGTCAAAAAAAAAACTGAACTCCACGATGCATCACAAAAGGGTACCTATCCCAGTGGAGGGCACTATAAATGAGCACAGCAAAAGAAGGTGTGCCATTTGGAACATCCCACTGTCACTCTGTATATACGTTCATGCATGTGCGTGTCTCAAGCACTAGCAAACCCATACACTGCACTGTCGCACACATCTCTTTTTTCTCAGTTGCGCTTGCCCTCGTTTTCATGTGGGAGCCGTCGCGTCTTCATGAGCTGAGCTCGATCTGGCGCAGATGACGTGCCAGCCGCATGTGCTGCTGATTGTGCTCAACTAAGAGCATCTACAACCACATATGATAAATATGGCCCCTCAAATACCCGTGGACGCATCTGGATATGTCCGTGTGCAGTGATCGGGCAGGCCTCAAATTTCATTTCTTACAACTGGACATCTCATACTAAATTTTTATATCCATATAAAGACATGCAAAAGAAGTAGAACATACGTACTACGTCGATTCTAGCTACTCCTCGTCGGAGATCACAACGATCTCCGAGCTCGGCTCTGGCAGCATGAGCGGCATCTGCAGCTCCGGCTGCTCCCCTCTGGCCTCCTCCGCCTCTATCTTCGCGTCGAGCTCGGCGAAGAGCGCGTCGGACTCCGCCAGTAAAATATAGGGTCTAGTATATTGTACATGTACACGTATTTGTATACGTATGTAATTGCATTGTGATCATCTATATATTGAGACGTGAGGCTGGATGTCAACCGCCCACGCAAAACCCTAAACCCTGTGTTCAACTTGGTATCAGCCAGGTCGCCGCACGTCCCTCACGTCGCCGCCCGATCCCTTCTTCCGCGTCGCCGCCGCCGCTTGCTAGCTAGCTACGCGCATACGCAGGAATCTATCCAGCTGCTAGCTAGCTAGCTAGCTTTGCCCGTCCGCTGCCGCCGCGTGGAGTCTCCGTCCGCCACCGCCGCGCGATGCTTCCTACGCGCCACCGACGCGAGTTCCTCAGCCGCGCTGCGTGACGTTTTCCTCCATGCCGCCGCTGCAATGTCGTCCTCCGCCCTGTCCATCGCCCAAACCGCGGGTGCAATCGTCTCGTCCCCCGTCGCCACGATGGCCGTCCCGACGAAATCCGTCCGCCTCGGCCGCCACAACTTCATGCTTTGGGGGGCATCACTGTTGAATATATGGTTTGTGCATGTATATTGTATAGTCCGGCCCACCTCCTAGTCATTGTATAGTTGAGGTTGTGGCACCTTGTACTCCATATATACGTGCGCTATGCACCGATCAATACATCGAGTAGCATTTCCAAAATATTCGTTTCCAACATGGTATCATACCTGCGATCCTAACCCTAACTCCTGCCGCAGCCAGCCGCCATCATCCCATCGCCGCCGCCGCAACCGCCCGCCGCCGCCGCCGTTGTTCCGCGCGCCAGCGCTCGCTTCAGCTTCACCCGCAAGGCCAGCACTAGCCGCCACTAGCCGTGCCGCCCCTTGTCAGCCCGTCTCCCATGTGCCGCCGCATCCCCTTCTCGGACCCATGGCCTCCCCCGGTTCCACCGGTACCACCCGCAGCCGCCGCACCAACCCGTTCAAAGGCCCCGATCTCGTCGTCATCCGCGATCTCAATATCCTCGCTCGGGTTCCTGTCGTCCTCGATCACCTCACCTCCACCTACTATGCCTGGAAGACGTACTTCTCCCTTGTGTTCCGTGAGTACAATCTCCGGGATCACATCGATGGCTCCGTGGACTCCCGCTTCATGGAGGACGATGAGGAGTGGACGTCCATCGACGCCACTCTCATCCACTGGTTCTACACCACCATCTCGAAGGACCTCTTTCACGCGGTGGTCTCCGCCGACGATGAAGCTCACGCCGTTTGGACTAAGCTCAACGGCCTCTTCACCGACAACGCGCTCCAATGCAAGGTTTTCTTGCACGGCGCATTTTTTGGGTGTCATCAGCTTGACTCGTCTGTTGACGATTATTGCATGCGCCTCAAGAAGCTTGTTGACGAGCTCCGTGACCTCGGCAAGAAGGTCTCCGACGAGCTTCTCCTCAGCACCCTCATCTCCGGCCTGAACGAAGACTTCGGGAACGCCGCCTCCAACATCCCTCTCATCACCAACTCGACCTTCCCCAAGATCGTCACGTACCAGAAGCTGGAGGAGAGGAGGATGTGGATGTCGCGCACCCGGGCCACCCACACGGCCCTCACCGCTGGTACCCGCGGTGATGCACCGCCCACCTCCCCGGTCCCCCCGCCGCGGCCCGCCTCGGGCCCCTTCCAGGCGCGCCGCACCCCGGGTTCTGATACGTCTCTAACGTATCTATAATTTTTTATAGCTCCATGCTATATTATCTTCTGTTTTGGACATTATTGGGGTTTATTATTCACTTTTATATTATTTTTGGGACTAACCTATTAACCGGAGGCCCAGCCCAGAATTGCTATTTTTTTGCTTATTTCAGAGTTTCGTAGAAAAAGAATATCAAACGGAGTCCAAACGGAATGAAACCTTCGGAGTGTGATTTTGGAACGAACAAGATCCAGAGACTTGGACCCTCGTGAAGAGAAGCTTCCAGAGTCCACGAGGTAGGGGCGCCTACCCCTGTATGCCCCTCCACCCTCGTGGGCCCCTGTTGCTCCACCGACGCACTCCTTCCTCCTATATATACCTCACGCACTTCCCAACGATCAAAACAGGAGCCAAAAACCTAAATCCACCGCCGCAACCTTCTGTACCCACGAGATCCCATCTTGGGGCCTGTTCCGGAGCTCCGCCGGAGGGGGCATCCATCATGGAGGGCTTCTACATCAGCACCATAGCCTCTCCGATGAAGTGTGAGTAGTTTACCTCAGACCTTCGGGTCCATAGTTAGGAGCTAGAGGGCTTCTTCTCTCTTTCTGGATCTCAATACAATGTTCTCCCCCTATCTCGTGGAGATCTATTCGATGTAATCTTCTTTTTGCGATGTGTTTGTTGAGACCGATGAATTGTGGGTTTATGATCAAGATTATCTATGAACAATATTTGAATCTTCTCTGAATTCTTTTATGTATGATTGGTTATCTTTGCAAGTCTCTTCGAATTATCAGTTTGGTTTGGCCTACTAGATTGATCTTTCTTGCAATGGGAGAAGTGCTTAGCTTTGGGTTCAATCCTACGGTGTCCTTTCCCAGTGACAGTAGGGGCAGCAAGGCACGTATTGTATTGTTGCCATCGAGGATAACAAGATGGGGTTTTTATCATACTGCATGAATTTATCCCTCTACATCATGTCATCTTGCTTAAGGCGTTACTCTATTTTCATGAACATAATACTCTAGATGCATGCTGGATAGCGGTCGATGAGTGGAGTAATAGTAGTAGATGCAAGCAGGAGTCGGTCTACTTGTCTCGACGTGATGCCTATATACATGATCATACCTAGATATTCTCATAACTATGCTCAATTCTGTCAATTGCTCAACAGTAATTCGTTCACCCACCATAAAATACTTATGCTCTTGAGAGAAGCCACTAGTGAAACCTATGGCCCCCGGGTCTATCTTCATCATACTAATCTTCCAACACTTATTTATTTCCTTTGCTTTTTACTTTTTATTTTACTTTGCATCTTATCATAAAAATACCAAAAATATTATCCTATCATATCTATCAGATCTCACTCTCGTAAGTGACCATGAAGGGATTGACAACCCCTCGCGTTGGTTGCGAGGATTTATTTGTTTTGTGTAGGTACGAGGGACTCGCGCGTAGCCTCCTACTGGATTGATACCTTGGTTCTCAAAAACTGAGGGAAATACTTACGCTACTTTGCTGCATCACCCTTTCCTCTTCAAGGGAAAACCAACGCAGTGCTCAAGAGGTAGCAAGAAGGATTTCTGGCGCCGTTGTTGGGAAGGTCTACGCAAAAGTCAACATACCAAGTACCCATCACAATCCCTTATCTCCCGCATTACATTATTTGCCATTTGCCTCTCGTTTTCCTCTCCCCCATTTCACACTTGCCGTTTTATTCGCCCTCTCTTTCCCATTCACCTCTTTTTTGCTTGCTTTTTGTTTGCTCATGTGTTGGATTGCTTGTCTGTCATGATGGCTCAAGATAATACCAAATTATGTGACTTTACCAATACCAACAATAATGATTTCCTTAGCACTTCGATTGCTCCTCTTACCGATACTGAATCTTGTGAAATCAATGTTGCTTTGTTTAATCTTGTCATGAAAGATCAATTCGCCGGCCTTCCTAGTGAAGATGCCGCTGCTCACCTAAATAGCTTCGTTGATTTGTGTGATATGCAAAAGAATAAAGATGTTGATAATGATATTGTTAAATTGAAGCTATTTTCTTTTTCGCTTAGAGATCGTGCTAAAGCTTGGTTTTTGTCTTTGCCTAAAAATAGTATTGATTCTTGGAACAAGTGCAAAGATGCTTTTATCTCTAAGTATTTTCCTCCCGCTAAGATCGTCTCTCTTAGAAACGATATTATGAATTTTAAGCAACTTGATCATGAACATGTTGCACAAGCTTGGGAGAGGATGAAATTAATGATACGTAATTGCCCTACTCATGGTTTTAACTTATGGATGATTATACAAAAAAATTATGCCGGATTGAATTTTGCTTCTAGAAATCTTTTAGATTCGGCCGCGGGAGGCACTTTTATGGAAATCACTTTAGGAGAAGCTACTAAAATCCTAGATAATATTATGGTTAATTATTCTCAATGGCACACTGAAAGATCTACTAATAAAAAAGTGCATGCGATAGAAGAAATTAATGTTTTGAGTGGAAAGATGGATGAACTTATGAAATTATTTTCTACTAAGAGTGTTTCTTTTGATCCTACTGATATGCCTTTGTCTACTTTGATTGAGAATAATAATGAATCTATGGATGTGAATTTTGTTGGTAGGAATAATTTTGGTAACAACGCGTATAGAGGAAACTTTAATCCTTGGTCGTTCCCTAGTAATTCCTCTAATAATTATGATAATTCCTACAACAACTCTTATGGAAATTTTAATAAGATGCCCTCTGAATTTGAGACTAGTGTTAAAGAGTTTAGGAATTCGCAAAAGAATTTCAATGCTTTGCTTGAAGAGAAATTGCTTAAAATTGATGAATTGGCTAGGAAGGTTGATAGAATTTCTCTTGATGTTTATTCTTTAAAGCTTAGATCTATTCCTCCTAAGCTTGATATCAATGAGTCTCTCAAAGCCATGAGAATTACCATTGATGAGTGCAAGGAAAGAACCGGTAGAATGCGTGCTAAGAAAGATTGCTTTATAAAAGTGTGTTCTTCAAATTTCTATGAAAATAAAGATGAAGATCTAAAAGTTATTGATGTGTCCCCTATTAAATCTTTGTTTTGCAATATGAATCTTGATAATGATGGGACTGAATATGATCCACCTTTACCTAGAAGGCGTTCCAAAAATTTGGAGTTTTTAGATCTTGATGCTAAAATTGACAAAAGTGGGATTGAAGAAATCAAAACCCTAGATGTTAAACCCACTATTTTGGATATCAAGGAATTTAATTATGAAAATTGCTCTTTGATAGATTGTATTCCCTTGTTGCAATACGTGCTAAATTCTCCTCATGCTTATAGTCAAAATAAAGCGTTTACTAAACATATCGTTGATGCCTTGATGCAATCTTATGAAGAAAAACTTGAGTTGGAAGTTTCTATCCCTAGAAAACTTTATGATGAGTGGGAACCAACTATTAAAATTAAGATTAAGGATCATGAGTTCTATGCTTTATGTGATTTAGGTGCTAGTGTTTCCACTATTCACAAAACTTTGTGTGATTTGCTAGATTTCCGTGATTTTGATGATTGCTCTCTAAACTTGCACCTTGTGGATTCCACTATTAAGAAACCTATGGGAAGAAATAATGATGTTCTTATTGTTGCAAATAGGAATTATGTGCCCGTAAATTTTATCGTTCTTGATATAGATTGCAATCTTTCATGTCCTATTATTCTTGGTAGACCTTTTCTTAGAACGATTGGTGCAATCATTGATATGAAGGAAGGAAATATTAGATTTCAATTTCCATTAAAGAAAGGCATGGAACACTTCCCTAGGAAGAAAATCAAATTACCATATGAATCTATCATGAGAGCCACTTATGAATTGCCTACCAAAGATGGCAATACCTAGATCTATCCTTGCTTTTATGCCTAGCTAGGGGCGTTAAACGACAAAGCTTGTTGGGAGGCAACCCAATTTTATTTTTAGTTTTTTTACTTTTGCTTCTGTTTAGGAATATTTTTTTTTCTAGCTGCTGGTTAGATGTGTTTTTGTGTTTTAATTAGTGTTTGTGCGAAGTTAAACCTATAGGATCTTCTTGGATGATAGTTATTTGATCTTGCAGAAATTTCCAGAAACTTTCTATTCACGAAAAGAATTGTTAAAAATCACCATAAGTGACAAAATACTGATTCCAATTGCTTCTGATCAATAAACAAATTGTCTAGGTCTTCCTATTTTGGCTGATTTGTTGGAGTTCCAGAAGTTTGCGTTAGTTACAGATTACTACAGACTGTTCTGTTTTTGACAGATTCTGTTTTCCGTGTGTTGTTTGCTTATTTTGATGATTCTGTGGCTAATAAAATAGTTTATAAACCATAGAGAAGTTGGAATACAGTAGGTTTAACACCAATATAAATAAAGAATGAGTTCATTACAGTACCTTGAAGTGGTCTTTTGTTTTCTTTCGCTAACGGAGCTCACGAGTTTTCTGTTAAGTTTTGTGTTGTGAAGTTTTCAAGTTTTGGGTGAAAGATTTGATGGATTATGGAACAAGGAGTGGAAAGAGCCTAAGCTTGGGGATTCCCATGGCACCCCCAAGATAATCTAAGGACACCAAAAAGCCAAATCTTGGGGATGCCCCGGAAGGCATCCCCTCTTTCGTCTACTTCCATCGGTAACTTTACTTGGAGCTATATTTTTATTCACCACATGATATGTGTTTTGCTTGGAGCGTCTTGTATGATTTGAGTCTTTGCTTTTTAGTTTACCACAATCATCCTTGCTGTACACACCTTTTGAGAGAGCCATACATGATTTGGAAATTATTAGAATACTCTATGTGCTTCACTTATATCTTTTGAGTTATATAGTTTTGCTCTAGTACTTCACTTATATCTTTTAGAGCACGGTGGTGGATTTGTTTTATAGAAACTATTGATCTCTCATGCTTCACTTAGATTATTTTGAGAGTCTTAAATAGCATGTCAATTTGCTTAAATAATCCTAATATGCTAGGTATTCAAGATTAGTAAAAACTTTCTTATGAGTGTTTTGAATACTAAGAGAAGTTTGATGCTTGATGATTGTTTTGAGATATGGAGGTAATAATATCATAGTCGTGCTAGTTGAGTAGTTGTGAATTTGAGAAATGCTTGTTTTGAAGTTTGCAAGTCCCGTAGCATGCACGTATGGTAAACGTTATGTAACAAATTTGAAACATGAGGTGTTTTTGATTGTCCTCCTTATGAGTGGCGGTCGGGGACGAGCGATGGTCTTTTCCTACCAATCTATCCCCCTAGGAGCATGCGCGTAGTGCTTGGTTTTTGATGACTTGTAGATTTTTGCAATAAGTATGTGAGTTCTTTATGACTAATGTTGAGTCCATGGATTATACGCACTCTCACCCTTCCATCATTGCTAGCCTCTTCGGCACTGCATTGCCCTTTCTCACATTGAGAGTTGGTGCAAACTTCACGGTGCATCCAAACCCCATGATATGATACGCCTTTCACACATAAACCTCCTTATATCTTCCTGAAAACAGCCACCATACCTACCTATTATGGCATTTCCATAGCCATTCCGAGATATATTGCCATGCAACTTTCCACCATTCCGTTTATCATGACACATCCATCATTGTCATATTGCTTAGCATGATCATGTAGTTGACATAGTATTTGTGGCAAAGCCACCATTCATAATTCTTTCATACATGTCACTCTTGGTTCATTGCATATCCGATACACCGCCGGAGGCATTCATATAGAGTCATACTTTGTTCTAGTATCGAGTTGTAATCATTGAGTTGTAAATAAATAGAAGTGTGATGATCATCATTTTCTAGAGCATTGTCCCAAGTGAGGAATAAAAAAAGGGAAAGAGAAAGGCCATAAAAAAAGAGAAGACCCAAAAAAAAGAGATAAAAAGAGAGAAGGGACAATGTTACTATCCTTTGCCACACTTGTGCTTCAAAGTAGCACCATAATCTTCATGATAGAGAGTCTCTTGTTTTGTCACTTCCATATACTAGTGGGAATTTTTCATTATAGAACTTGGCTTGTATATTCCAACAATGGGCCTCCTCAAGTGCCCTAGGTCTTCGTGAGCAAGCAAGTTGGATGCACACCCACTTTGTTTCTTTTGTTGAGCTTTCATACATTTATAGCTCTAGTGCATCCGTTGCATGGCAATCCCTACTCCTTGCATTAACATCAATCGATGGGCATCTCCATAGCTCATTGATTAGCCTCGTTGATGTGAGACTTTCTCCTTTTTTGTCTTCTCCACATAACCCCCATCATCGTATTCTATTGCACCCATAGTGCTATGTCCATGGCTCACGCTCATATATTGCGTGAAGGTTTATACGTTTGAGATTACTAAAGTATGAAACAATTGCTTGGCTTGTCATCGGGGTTGTGCATGATGAGAGCATTCTTGTGTGACGAAAATGGAGCATGACTAAACTATATGATTTTGTAGGGATGAACTTTCTTTGGCCAAGTTATTTTGAGAAGACATAATTGCTTAGTTACTATGCTTGAAGTATTATTATTTTGATGTCAATATGAACTTTTATCTTGAATCTTTCGGATCTGAATATTCATACCACAATTAAGAAGAATTTCATTGAAATTATGCCTAGTAGCACTCCGCATCAAAAATTCTATTTTTATCATTTACCTACTCGAGGACGAGAAGGAATTAAGCTTGGGGATGCTTGATACGTCTCCAACGTATCTATAATTTTTGATTGCACCATGCTATATTATCTTCTGTTTCCGACATTATTGGGCTTTGTTATTCACTTTTATATTATTTTTGGGACTAACCTATTAATTGGAGGCCCAACCAAGAATTGTTGTTTTTTGCCTATTTCAGAGTTTCGCAGAAAAAGAATATCAAACGGAGTCCAAAAGGAATGAAACCTTCGGGAGCGTGATTTTTGGAACGAACAAGATCCAGGAGACTTGGACCCTACTAAGAGAAGCTTCCAGGAGGCCACGAGGTAGGGGGGCGCGCCTACCCCCCCAGGGCGTGCCCTCCACCCTCGTGGGCCCCCTGTTACTCCACCGACGTACTCCTTCCTCCTATATATACCTACGTACCCCCAAACGATCAGAACAGGAGCCAAAAACCTAATTCCATGGCCGCAACCTTCTGTACCCACGAGATACCATCTTGGGGCCTGTTCCGGAGCTCCGCCGGAGGGGGCATCCATCACGGAGGGCTTCTACATCAACACCATAGCCTCGCCGATGAAGTGTGAGTAGTTTACCTCAGACCTTCGGGTCCATAGTTAGTAGCTAGATGGCTTCTTCTCTCTTTTTGGATCTCAATACAATGTTCTCCCCCTCTCTCGTGGAGATCTATTCGATGTAATCTTCTTTTGCGATGTGTTTGTTGAGACCGATGAATTGTGGGTTTATGATCAAGATTATCTATGAACAATATTTGAATCTTCTCTGAATTCTTTTATGTATGATTGGTTATCTTTGCAAGTCTCTTCGAATTATCAGTTTTGTTTGGCCTACTAGATTGATCTTTCTTGCAATGGGAGAAGTGCTTAGCTTTGGGTGCAATCTTGCGTGTCCTTTCCCAAAGATGAGGGGCAGCAAGGCACGTATTGTATTGTTGCCATCGAGGATAACAAGATGGGGTTTTTATCATTTTGCATGAATTTATCCCTCTACATCATGTCATCTTGCTTATGGCGTTACTCTATTTTCATGAACTTAATACTCTAGATGCATGCTGGATAGCGGTCGATGAGTGGAGTAATAGTAGTAGATGCAGGCAGGAGTCGGTCTACTTGTCTCGACGTGATGCCCATATACATGATCATACCTAGATATTCTCATAAGTATGCTCAGTTCTGTCAATTGCTCAATAGTAATTCGTTCACCCACCGTAAAATACTTATGCTCTTGAGAGAAGCCACTAGTGAAACCTATGGCCCCCGGGTCTATCTTCATCATACTAATCATCCAACACTTATTTACTTCCTTTGCTTTTTTACTTTGCTTTTATTTTACTTTGCATCTTATCATAAAAATACTAAAAATATTATCCTATCATATCTATCAGATCTCACTCTCGTAAGTGACCATGAAGGGATTGACAACCCCTTATCGCGTTGGTTGCGAGGATTTATGTGTTTTGTGTAGGTACGAGGGACTCGCGTATAGCCTCCTACTGGATTGATACCTTGGTTCTCAAAAACTGAGGGAAATACTTACGCTACTTTGCTGCATCACCCTTTCTTCTTCAAGGGAAAACCAACGCAGTGCTCCAGAGGTAGCAGGTTCCCCTACCCGGCGCCGTCGCAGGCCCCCCCGCTGCCCCCCACCGAGCAGCAGCAGCATTGCCGGGGCGGGTGCCACGGTCGAGGCGGCCGCAAACAAAGCAGCAGAAGAGCCGGCTGCCCACGGCGGGCGCCACCCACCAGAGCCGGTCCCGCCGGCACCCTGGCAGGCCGGCCAGAACCCTTGGACGGGGGTTGTTCACGCGTACACCATGCCTGTACCGCGCGCCCCCGTCCCCGGCTTCTTTGGTGCCCGCCCGGCATCTCATCAGGCGCTCTACGCGGCCCCTCAGCCGTATCCACCGGCGCCACTCTACGGCCCCTCTGCGGCCTATGGGATGCCTTCGGCCGGTGGATTCGTGGCGCCGCCGCCACAGCCGCTGCCGTCAGCCCCGGCCACACCGCCCCCACGCCACATCAGTACACTGGTGGTAGCGACTGGTATATGGGCATCGGAGCCACGGCTCACATGGCCGCCAACCCCGGTAACCTTCTTACCGCTCACCCCGTTCACACCGTAGCTCGCATTACCATGGGCGACGGTTCCTCCATGCCTATTACTCATGTCGGCCATGCTGCTTTTCCTTCTAACTCCATTCCATTATATCTTTCTAACGTACTTGTCTCTACTGACATCATTAAAAATCTTGATTCCGTTCGTTCTCTTACACGTGAAAATCCTGTTACCGTTGAATTTGACATGTTTGGCTTTTCTATTAAGGATGCCCGTACCCGGATGGTGCTCCACTGATGTGACAGCCCTGACGAGCTCTACCCGGTCCACTCATCCACCTCCTCCGTCGCTGCATCCATGGCGCTTTTCGCTGGAGTGGACCTTTGTCATGCTCATCTCGGTCATCGCAACACCGCCACACTTCGCCATATTCTTCGGAGTTTTTCATTCACGTGTAATAAGATCGACGATCACACTTGTCATGCTTGTCGTCTCGGCAAACATGTTCGTCTTCCCATTAGCACTTCCTCGCATGTTGCATCATACCCGTTTGAGTTAATTCATAGTGATGTTTCGACCTCTCCTGTTGCAAGTAACAAGGGCTATCTTTACTATCTTGTTATCCTTGATGATTTTTCGCACTATATGTGGACCTTCCCATTGCGACGAAAGTCGGATTCTGTTGCCACTCTCACCGCATTCTACTCCTATGTCTCCATGCAGTTTGGTCGACCCATTCATGCGTTGCAAATAGACAACAGGAAGGAGTTTGATAATCTTGCGATTCGCAACCTTCTCGCCACACATGGCACGATTTTTCGTCTCACTTGCCCGTACACTTTGCAACAAAATGGCCGCGCTGAGCACGTGCTTCGCACTCTTAATGACTGTGTCCACACCCTTCTCTTTCACGCCAACATGCCACCACGTTTTTGGCCCGACGCGCTTGCCACCGCATCACTACTCCTTAACATTCGTCCCTGTCGCACTCGCGGGAATTTTGCACCTCATCACCTTTTGTTCGGCACGCCACCTTCCTACACTGAGCTCCGCATCTTCGGTTGCTTGTGCTACCCTAGCATCGCTTACACTACTCCTCATAAGCTCGGACCAAGGTCCGTGGCGTGTATTTTTCTCAGCTATCCCCCCAACACCAAAGGCTACTACTGCTACGATCCTATCTCACATCGGGTGATCACTTCCCGACACGTTTACTTTGATGAGATGGTCTTTCCGTTTCAGCAGGTACCTTCGGATGACGCGGCTTTGCCCGCTCCCGGTGATGGCCGCTCGCGTGCTTCTCTCGGGCCGCCTCCCGGCTTTGAGGGTGCCCCTCCCGCGCCCCGGGTCGAGTTTCTCCCCGGTTGGCTGCCTTAGGGGCTGCACCCCTCCCGGCGCCCGCGACGCCCACCGTGCCTTCGGCCTCCCCGACGGCCGCGACGCCGCCGGCCTCCTCGGCGCCTCCAGCGCCTCACGCACCACCTCGCCCAAGGCGGCCTTGCCCGCGGCATCAGCGGTGGCGGGCTCTTCTTCGTCTTCGCCCGTCGCCGGCCCGGACTCACTGCCCCGCCCGATGAATCGCTCTCGGGCTGGCACTTTCTGCCCGAGTACGCGGTACACTCGCGATGAGTACTGTAGGATCGAAAGTATGTCTAGAGGGGGGTGATTAGACTACTTGACCAAATAAAAATCCAGCCTTTTCCCAATTTTAGTTCTTGGCAGATTTTTAGCAACTTAGTACAAGTCAAGCAACCCACCTACACATGCAATTCTAAGAGTATAGCAGCGGAATGTAAAACAATTGCATATGAAGGTAAAGGGGATGAGATTGAGGGAGCAAACGCAATGTTGACACAGAGATTTTTTATCCGTGGTTCCGATAGGTGGTACTATCGTACATCCACGTTGATGGAGACTTCAACCCACGAAGGGTAACGGTTGCGCGAGTGCATGGAGGGCTCCACCCACGAAGGGTCCATGAAGAAGCAACCTTGTATATCCCACCATGGCTGTCGCCCACAAAGGACTTGCCTCACTAGGGTAGATCTTCACGAAGTAGGCGATCTCCTTGCCCTTACAAACTCCTTGGTTCAACTCCACAATCTTGTTGGAGGCTCCCAAGTGACACCTAGCCAATCTAGGAGACACCACTCTCCAAGAAGTAACAAATGGTGTGTTGATGATGAACTCCTTGCTCTTGTGCTTCAAATGATAGTCTCCCCAACACTCAACTCCCTCTCATAGGATTGGATTTGGTAGAAAGAAGATTTGAGTGGAAAGCAACTTAGGGAAGGCTAGAGATCAAGATTTATGTGGTTGGAATGGAATATCTTGACCTCAACACAAGTGTAGGTGGTTCTCTCTCAGAAAATATGTATTGGAAGTGTAGGCATGTTCTGATGGCTCTCTCCACGAATGAAGAGTGGGTGGAGGGGTATATATAGCCTCCACACAAGATCTAACCGTTACACACAAATCACCAAACTCGGTGGGACCGAATCAGAGAACTCGGTCAGACCGAATTGGTTCATAATGTGACCGTTAGGTGTTTCGGTGGGACCGATATCATTAGGGTTAGAGCATAACGTAATCTCGGTGTGACCGATTACACAAACTCGGTGGGACCGATTTTGGTAATAGTCAAACAGAGAGTTGGTCAGGCAAACTCGGTGGGACCGATTCGCTCATCTCGGTGGGACCGAAACGTT
Organism: Aegilops longissima; assembly: GCA_021605205.1. Taxonomy (NCBI): domain Eukaryota; kingdom Viridiplantae; phylum Streptophyta; class Magnoliopsida; order Poales; family Poaceae; genus Aegilops; species Aegilops longissima. The sequence goes on from CM038679.1 coordinate 526,580,198, forward strand.
ACGAAAAGGAAACAGAGTGTTTGCATTGCAATCTCGGTGGGACCGATCGCTCATCTCGGTTGGATCGAAACGTTACGAAGGGAAACAGAGAGATTACAATCCCATATCGGTGAGACAGAGATGCCCATCGGTGAGACCGAAAAGACTAGGGTTTCTGGCTGTGGCTATGTCAACTGAACTCGGTGGCGCCGGATAGAAAGAATCGGTGGGGCCGAGTTTGACTTTTGGTTTGGCACATATGTGGATATGAGAAAGTAGTGGATGGTTTTGGAGCATATCACTAAGCATTTTGAGCAAGAACTTCATTAAGCAACACCTCATCCCTTCTTAATAGTATTGGCTTTTCCTATAGACTCAATGTGATCTTGGATCACTAAAATAGAAAATGTAGAGTCTTGTGCTTTGAGCTTGATCCAATCTTTTGTCTTTAGCATTTTGAAGGGTCCACTTTCTAATCCATGCCATGCCAATTATTGAGCTTTCCCGAAATATCTATCTTGAAATAGCATTTGCTCAATGAGATATATGTTGTTAGGAATTACCAAAACCACCCAGGGATAGTTGCACTTTCAATCTCCCCCTTTTTGGTAATTGATGACAACATATAGATCAAAGCTTCGACAAATGATAAGTAAGATTAAAAAACATCGTCGCTTTGAGAAGTATGTGATAAGCAAGAGCTCCCTCTAAATTTGTGCATTATTTAAAGTTTGCTTTTGAATGCAAATGCACAATAGATTAGGATCATGGGTTACTCTTCCATGTCACATACATCCTGGTGGAGCGCTCAAAATGATAGAAGTTAAAGCATGCACTCATCACCAAAACAAGTGAATGATCATATAAGGATATAAGAAATAATATCATCCAACAAGCATTAAGAGTAGCATATGATCAAACACATGATCAAACAAGTATCTCATAAGTAGCTCGCACAAGCACGCAATAAAGTTTCAAATCAAACCAAATAAGTGCAAAGAGAGATAAAAGCCAACACTCTCTCTCTCTCTCTCTCAGCCTATGATCTATACATTTTTCTCCCTCTTTGACAACAAGTTACCAAAAAGTTTGAAAATGCATAGTGCTAAATGACTCTCAGGCTTGATCTTTGGGAGGTGGCGTTGAGAGAACTCCAAGGATGAAGGCTTCTGATGAAGTAGCTGGAGCTGGTGGAGTAGCAGCTGGAGCTGGAACTGGAGCTGTAGCTGCTGGTGCTGATGCTGTAGCTCTGGTGTCAGTCACTGGCACTGCAGCAGATCTCTGTCCTCTGGGCACTCTGGCAAAAGCATTTGTGGTAGACTTGCCCTTCTTCTCCTCTGCTTCCTCCTGAAGTTGCTCAACTACAGTTTGGATCTCTGTTACCTTGACATCAAGGTCATAGAATTTTGTCTCAATAATCCTTTCCAAGCTCTCCTGGTTCTTGGTCAGGGTGGCCAAGCACTTCTTAATCCTCAGGGTGGACTAGATCAGATATCCTAGTTGGTCCTGCTTGCTCTTCAAAAATACTTGAGATGCCTCTTCCACAGTTGGCATCTTTGCAGCCTTCTCTGCCTTAGCTTTCTCTCTCTTTTCATGTGCTTGAGCTGAAGATGGTTCATTCTCATTCATCACAACAGTGTTATCTTCAAATTCAGGATAGATGGGTAGGTGCTCCTTATCCAAGATGTACTTGCCTTTTCCCATCTTTGAGTTGATTAGCTCCTGAATGTGTGGGGCATACCCATAACTTCTCTTCTGGTCAGCAGCAGTCATCTTGATTGTCTCAACAATCAGGCTCATAACTTTGAACTTTTGTGGGACATCAAATATGTGCAGCAAGTTGATGGCATGCCCTCTGATCATCTTGTGATCACCTGACTTGGGTAGCAGTGTGTGCCTTAAGATCCAGTTGATTGTTGGCGCACTGCATAACGGTAGTGGACAGATCCAAACTTATGTGTATCCAAGGCAGCATCTGGGATCTCCTTGTACATGTTAGCCATAGTGTTGTGGTCTTTCTTCTTCTCTGCATAAATGTCCAAGTCATCCTCATGTTCCTCGGGAGCATTTATGAGCTTGGCCCACTCATCAAGTGTAGATTGGTACCTAGTACCCTCAGACATTCACTCTCGTGCTCCTCCAGCGGCTCACTGCTCGTCTTCGCGACGAGTTTGCCCTGAAGGACTTGGGGCCCCTGCACTACTTCCTTGGCATTGAGGTGGTTCGACGGCCAGATGGGTTCTTCCTGCACCAGCAGCGTTACGCCCATGAGCTTCTCGATCGAGCCGACATGCTTAACTGCAAGCCCGCTCCCACGCCTGTCGACACCAAGGCCAAGGTTTCCTCTGTGGAGGGTTCTCCCGCATCCAATGCGGCCTTCTATCGCTCCATTATGGGTGCTTTGCAAGACTGACCGACGCGCCCGACTTGCGATGTCTTTGTTCAGCAGGTCTGTCTTCACATGCATGCTTCGCGTGACTCTCACTGGACCTTGGTGAAGTGTATCCTCCGTTACATACGCGGCACCCCGTCCATGGGACTTACACTGACGGCCTCCGCCTCCACCGACCTCGTCGCCTACTCTGATGTGGACTGGGCTGGCTGCCCGGATACACGGCGCTCCACTTCGGGGTACTGTGTCTACCTTGGGCCGTCTCTGATCTCTTGGTCCTCCAAAAGACAGCCCACTGTCTCCCGCTCGAGTGCCGGGGCAGAGTATCAGGCAGTGGCTAACGCCGTTGCCGAATGCTCTTGGCTTCGTCAGCTTCTCCAGGAGGTGCTTTGTGATGTCCACAAGGGCACGCTCGTCTACTGCGACAACATCTCCGCCGTGTACCTCTCCGCCAACCCGGTCCACCATCGACGAACGAAGCACATTGAGCTCGACATACACTTTGTTCATGAGCAGGTGGCTCTTGGGCACATCCGGGTCCTCCACATCCCGACGGCGCAATAGTTTGCTGATGTCATGACAAAAGGACTGCCTACTTCTGTTTTCGAGGAGTTTAGGTCCATTCTTTGCGCCTCCGTGACACTTCGATGCGGGGGGTTGAATATATAGTTTGTGCATGTATATTGTATAGTCCGGCCCACCTCCTAGTCATTGTATAGTTGAGGTTGTGGCCCACCTTGTACTCCATATATACGTGCACTATGCACTGATCAATACATCGAGTAGCATTTCCAAAATATTCGTTTCCAACAATCACCAACACCGTTCTCGCCGAGGCGAACCTCCATGGACACGTCGATGGCACCGCACCGTACACTCGCGGTCGGTACCGGCGATGCCGCTACCACTGTCGCCAACCCAGAGTACCACCAATGGTGGGTTCAAGATTAGCGGGTCAAGAGGCTTCTCCTCACCTCCATGGATGAGGACATTGCGTGCCAACTCATTGGCTGCGAGTCGGCGCATGCGGTGTGGACCGCCGTCGCTGCCATGTTCGGCGCTCACAGCCACGCTAATGTTCACCATATCGGGCGTCAACTTCAGTCGCTCCGGAAGGACGAGATGTCTGCAGCGGTACATGCACAAGATGAAGGCACTGGCCGACACTACGGCCGCCGCCGGCTCCCTGATCCGCGATGATGAGCTTATAGATCACATACTGACCGGATTCGGCTCCGCCTACAACTCCATTGCCGCTTCCTTGGGCATGAGTAACGCAGCCATGCCCTACTCCAGCTTCTACTCATTGTTTCTGTCATTTGAGGCGTTGCAGGCACAGCAGAGTGCGGTGGAGGGGTGGTCTCCCTCCGTGAACGGCGTGACCCGTTCGGGTTCGTACGGCACGGGCGGACGCGCGCCCTACTCCGATCCCTACCCCTCCCAAGGGGGGTGCCCGGCTGATGGACATGGCCAGCCCGGGCAGAGCCGCCAGGGCGGTAATGGTGGCAACTCCGGCTGCCATGACCGCAACGTTGGTTATGCCGGCAATGGCCAGCAAGGTGGAGGGGGCAACACCGACAACAACGGTGGAGGAGGTGGGCGTCGCAATCGCTGGCGTCCCCGGTGTCAAATTTGCAAGAACTAGGGCCATGAAGTCGACGACTGCCGCAAGCGCTATGATCAGGATCACAACTCCCACTCCGCCATCTCGGCCTCCACCAACACCGTTGACTTTCCTTGGGTGCTGGATACCGGGGCTACGGATCACTTGACTAATGATCTTGAGAGCCTCCAGGTTCACGAGCGCTATGACGGCAAGGATCAGGTTCAGGTGGCCAATGGTGCAGGTTTGTCTATTTCACACATTGGTCATTCGCGTTTACCCAGTTCATCTCTTAAACTGCGTAACATCCTTCATATTCCACACATCAGCCAACATCTTCTCTCTGTTTACCGTCTTCTCTGTGATAATGACGTGTTTGTTGAATTTCACAATAGTTTTTTCCTTGTTAAGGACAAAGCAACCAGGCACGCCATCCTTCACGGTAGAAGTTACGGGGGTCTATCCGTCCCCTTCGCTCGTGCGTCATCTTCATCGTCTCACCGTGCCTCCTCCGGTGTTCGAGTTTCCTCGTCGCAATGGCATCAACGTCTTGGTCATCCTACAAATAATGTGGTCACTTCCATTGTTCGGAGTCATGAACTTCCGTGTTCTAGTTCAAATATTTCATCGTTAGTTTGTGATGCCTGTCAGCGTGCTAAGAGTCATCAGCTACCTTATTCTACATCGTCTCATGTCGCTACTGTACCTCTTGAATTAATACATTCAGATGTTTGGGGTCCCGATCTTGCTTCATCGGGAGGGTACGAGTATTATGTTAGCTTTACTGATGACTACACGCGTTTTACCTGGATTTATTTTCTCAAACACAAGTCTGATGTTGAGCAAGTTTTCTATAACTTTCAGGCTCATGTCGAACGCCTTTTGGATTGTAAAATCAAGGCCGTTCAGTCTGACTAGGGTGGTGAATACCACAAACTCCATCGATATTTTCAGCGCACGGGCATCTCTCACCGTGTGTCATGTCCACATACATACCTCTCAGCAAAACGGTATTGCCGAGCGCAAACACCGTCATTTGGTAGAGACTGGTCTAGCCTTGCTTGCGCACTCCTCTCTCCCACTTCGGTTTTGGGATGAGGCTTTTCTTACGGCATGTTACCTCATCAACCGTATGCCCACTCCGGTTCTCAACAAGGACACCCCTTTGTTCCGTCTGTTTCATGTTCAGCCCAACTACTCCTCCCTTCGGATTTTACGGTGTGCTTGCTGGCCTAGCCTTCGCAAGTACAATCCTCACAAGATTGAGTTCCGTTCCAAGATGTGTGTTTTTCTTGGCTATAGACCTCTACATAAGGGCTATAAGTGTCTTGACCGTACCACAGGTCGGATATACATCTCTCGCGATGTTGTTTTCGACGAGTCTGTGTTTCCTTACTCCAACACCAGCGTCTCGGTTGATCATGCTTCCCTTGAACATGACCTCACTTTTCTGTCTGATGAACCAGTTCCGGATGTCCATGTGCGTAAATATGACTTGTCCTATTTGTCACCTAACTTGTCTTCTGCAGGCAATGTTGCTATCTGTTCTCCTCAGGTACCGGTTGCTGCTTCACCGCCTCCTGACGTGATCGACGTGCATGCTCAGGACGTGCATGTCACGCCGCCCGAGGTAGGCGCGGCGACCTCTCCAGCTGGCAAGCCCGCGGTCGCGACTGGGTCGCCACCCTCGCCCGGTGCGTCACTGTAAGTGCATCTAGTGCCCCTTAGTGATTTTGGTTTATTGAAGACTTATAGGTTAAGGAACTAATGTGTTTGTGAGTGTACACAGGTCTATAAGTCTATGAGGAGTTTGATATTTACAGAGAAAGTCGACCCCTAAAAATGAATGTCTTCGACTGAAGACTTTGGAATTCTAAAGACTTTCTGAAGACTTTGAAAGTGAAGAAATTGGTGTGACCATGAAGACTTGGATTTCATGCGAGGAACATGAAGCGTGAAGACTTTTGTTTTCGTAGTTTCATTTTCTCTTTCTTGAGTCATAGGAAACACCGTACTGTTAAAGGGGGTCGAGGAAATACTAAGGAAAAGTTTCCAAGTGATGCTCATCTGAAAATCCTACACCTACCAATCCCTTCGAGTGAAGCCATTGGAAATCTCATGCAGCTCACTCAATTTCTTCAGTGACAGAGACGAAGTTCTTCTGGTCTCTGAGGAATTTGTTCTGACTGAGGAGTTAGGAATTCGCCAGTGCGGATTGCCTACAAGTGAGGAACATGATAGCTGATGACCCACAAGTATAGGGGATCTATCGTAGTCCTTTCGATAAGTAAGAGTGTCGAACCCAACGAGGAGCAGAAGGAAATGACAAGCGGTTTTCAGTAAGGTATTCTCTGCAAGCACTAAAATTATCGGCAACAGATAGTTTTGTGATAATGTAATTTGTAACGGGTAATAAGTAACAAGAGTAAATAAGGTGCAGCAAGGTGGCCCAATCCTTTTTGTAGCAAAGGACAAGCCTGGAAAAACTCTTATATAAAGGAATACGCTCCCGAGGACTCATGGGAATTATCGTCAAGCTAGTTTTCGTCACACTTATATGATTCACGTTCATTACTTTGATAATTTGATATGTGGGTGGACCGGTGCTTGGGTGCTGCCCTTCCTTGGACAAGCATCCCAGTTCTGATTAACCCCTATTGCAAGCATCCGCAACTACAAAAGAAGTATTAAGGTAAACCTAACCATAGCATGAAACAAATGGATCCAAATCAGCCCATTACGAAGCAACGCATAAACTAGGGTTTAAGTTTCTGTCACTCTAGCAACCCATCATCTACTTATTACTTCCCAATGCCTTCCTCTAGGCCCAAACAATGGTGAAGTGTCATGTAGTCGACATTCACATAACACCACTAGAGGAAAGACAACATACATCTCATCAAAATATCGAACGAATACCAAATTCACATGACTACTTATAGCAAGACTTCTCCCATGTCCTCAGGAACAAACGTAACTACTCACAAATCATATTCATGTTTATAATCAGAGGGGTATTAATATGCATAAAGGATCTGAACATACGATCTTCCACCGAATAAACCAACTAGCATCAACTACAAGGAGTAATCAACACTACTAGCAACCTACATGTACCAATCTGAGGTTTTGAGACAAAGATTAGATACATGAGATGAACTAGGGTTTGAGAGGAGATGGTGCTGGTGAAGATGTTGATGGACATTGACCCCCTCCCGATGAGAGGATCGATGATGATGACGATGATGATGATTTCCCCCTCCCAGAGGGATCTTTCCCCGGCAGAACAGCTCCGCCGGAGCCCTAGATTGGTTCCGCCAAGGTTCCGCCTCGTGGCGGCGGTGTTTCGTCCCGACAGCTTCCTCCTCATTTTTTCCAGGGTGAAAGACTTCATATAGTAGAAGATGGGCACCGGAGGCCAGCCAGGGGGCCCACGAGGCAGGGGGCGCGCCCAGGGCGGGTAGGGCGCACTCCCCACCCTCGTGGATGGTGGGTGGCCCCTCTCTGGTACTTTCTTCGCTCATTATTTTTTATTAATTCCAAAAACTGCCTCGGTGAAGTTTCAGGACTTTTGGAGCTGTGCAGAATAGGTCTCTAATATTTGCTCCTTTTCCAGCCCAGATTCCAGCTGCCGGCATTCTCCCTCTTCATGTAAACCTTGTAAAATAAGAGAGAATAGGCATAAGTATTGTGAAATAAAGTGTATTAACAGCTAAGGTTGGAAAAAGCGGTAGGCGTAAGTGAGGCGGTTGGCCTTTGCCTGGTGCCTAGGCAGTGCTTTAGCGCCCTAGGCGTGGCCTAGGCGATAATATAGTTTTTACTATGAGGGTGTATCTGTGGTTATTATATGTGCATCGATATTAATTTAGGGCATATAAATAAGCTAAGTACCAGCTACTACCATTGGAATATGGCCGGTTTGGAATATTAGTGTAATATGGCACGATTTCTTGCTTGGGTAGATAATTTCTTGCGTGCCCCGCCTAGACTTCCGTTTATGCCCTAGGCGAGGCGTTTGGCCATCGCCTAGCGCCTAAGCGTGCCTAAGCGCCTCCTAGGCACTGCCTTTTCCAACAGAGAACAGCCCATAACGCAATAAATATCGATATAAAAGCATGATGCAAAATGGACGTATCAATAGCCCTGAGGAATTTGATAGTCAAATTTCTGACCGTTGTTGTGCTATGCACCAGCTGTCCCAAAATATCTACCCACCTAACGGTCATATCATTGAAGGGCAATTATGTCTTATCATGTCAGGCTGCTCCCTAGGCTATAAATAGCCGCCCCCCTACAACCACTAGCTGGTTGGCTGCTCCGAGAGAAACTGACACTTGTTATTGAGAGCATCCCATCCTCCGAGGACTTTGAGTGAAAATCATCAAGTGAGGAAAATCCAAACCCAAACACCTACAAACCCAAAGTGATTGAGCATCACTGAAGAGATTGATCCTACGTGGATCCGACGCTTGTTACCTTTGAAGACTGTGCATCTTCCAGATGGTTAGGCGTCATGGTCTGAGCATCCAGGAGGAAATTGTGGATCATCGAGTGACCGAGTTTGTGAAGGTTTGGAAGTCACCGGAAGACTTACCACGAGTGATTGGGCGAGGTCTGTGTGACCTTAGCTCAAGGAGAATACGGTGAGGACTGTGTGTCGGGGACTGTGTGTCCTCAGGTTTAAATACCTAGCTTCTCTAACCAGACGTACAACTGTCACAGCAGTTGGAACTGGTCTACCAAATCATTATCTTCACCAAGCCTACTGGTTCTATTTCCTCATTACTGTGTTGAGTACTTGTTCATATCTGTTTGAAGACTTTGAATGAAGACTTCCTCAATTTCCTCAGTACAATTTCTTCAGTCTGTTTGTCTTCATCCTGTTTTATCTTGTGCTTACGCTTCTTGTACTCTGTGTCTGTTTTCATTTCATCATGATGTCCATGTTGACGTTATGTCATGTATGCATCTGAGTACTTATTCCGCTGCAAGTAGTTCTTCGCTTAGGAATTTCCTCACCCTGAAATTCCTCAGTGAAGAATTCATAAAAATCGCCTATTCACCCCCCTCTAGTCGACTTAACGCACTTTTAGTTGGTATCAGAGCAAGGTACTCCCTTGTTCTGTGTGATTTTGATTTAACCGCCTAGATTTTTAGTTATGTCGACCGCATGAATGAAGACCGTGTCATGCCCCATATTTGACGGTCACGATTATCCCAAGTGGAAGGCCATGATGAAGAAGCGCCTCATGGCCACGAACAGCAAGTTGTGGACCGTCATTGAGATTAGTCTTACCGATCTGTGCAAGATGGCGGAAGCTGATGAAATTCGCAAGTACACTCTTCTCAACCTCACGGTGAAGGACGTCATTTTCTCTTGTCTGTCTCAAAATCAGTTCAGGAATATCATGCATCTCAACCATGCGAAGCTTATCTAGGACCGACTCTCTAAGGTCTATGAAGGCCATCGAACTCGGCATGATCCTTGGTTTGAGGATTTCAAGGAATCACTCAAAGCTATGATATTCGAACCAGAATCATCATCCTCTACACCATGCCTTATGGCAAAAGGTGCTAAGGTAACAGAATGCTACCTATCCGAGTCCAGTGATGATGAATCCGGTGATGAATTTGGACCCAGTTATGTCAAACTTGCTTCCCTTGCCACTAAACAACAAAGAGCTTTGGAAAAAGTTTAATACATGCTGGGTAAGAGCGATGATATGTTGGGTGAAGAAATGGATTAGTCGAAAGCTCTGGCTGAAAGTCTTCAGACTAAGTTTTACAACCTTCAAAGTCATCATAACACTCTCTTATCTAATCATGAGAAGCTTTCTTACGAATTTCTTCAAAGAAAGCAAGATCTTGAGAAGCTAAGGGTGAGTTATGAAGATCTTCAGAAAGAGCATGATTCATTACTTGCTCAACAAATCAGCGCTGCTCAGGAAGAATTCATTCCTCCATGGTTAAAGTGCATTGAACGTGAATCTGCTAATTCTTCACCTGAATGTTCAAAATGCTTCTACTGCTACAAATTCTTCACCTGTCTCTGCTATCACTAATTCCTCATCTGAGGATATTGCTAGTATCATTGACAATGCAGGGCTGAAGGAATTGTATATGACAGGCATGTACAAAAGCCTCAAAGGGCATCAGGCTCTTTGTGATGTGCTTAAAAAGCAGATCCTCAACGGGAACCCTAGGAAAGAGGGTATTACCTTTGAGAGGAAACTCAATGCTAATGGGACATACTAGAAGCCTGAGCAGTATCCCAAAACCTCATGGGTTGCTGCAAAGGGACCTCCAGTAGATCCATCTACTCTATTTGGCTTTACATGTGATTCTCCTCATTCTTCTGATGAGTCATTTGACTCCAACTATAAACTGTTCAAAAATCAGAATGGTGAAGTATTTGCTAGATATGTTGGCACTAACTGCAGGAACGGTTCTCCTATGAAGAAAATCTTGGTTCGCAAAAGGTGCCTTGAAAGTCTTCAGGCAAATGTCACCACCTGTGAAGAATAGGAACCCCGGATCAAATTCTTCACATGGACCAAATTATTCATATGGATCCAAGTCCTCATACGGACCAAATTCCTCACGTGGATCAAATTCCTCAAAAGGATCAAAGTCCTCATATGAACATCATCGTGCTAACACTTCTGTTTCGGAGGGAAGATCTAAGGGCTATGAATATGTGCATTATTCTTCAAACATTATGCTCATAAGTCCTCGAAGAATTTCTCTGCTTACTCATATGCTTTTCCTAACTCCTCCTATGTGAAACGAAGTGGACTGGCTTCTATGCCACCTTTCTCTTATGGAGCTCGCAGAATGATGAACTCCTTGCCACCCCTTTAGATGTGGGTGGTGAAGAAAAAGAACTAATCTCTTATGCAGGGCCAGGTCTCCAGACGTGCTTAAACGTCTGAAGAATTTGCTGGAGACCTGAATATGCTTGAAAGGACGCAAGCTAATCATGAAGAAATGAATTTTCATTTCTCACGTCCTCAAACTGCTTTATCTGTTCTATTGCTTGATGAAATTGATCTGATGAAATTGATGTCATATTCTTCACTGATGAAGTATATGAGTTCGTAAGCTGAACTAATTCATCTGCAGGATGATCAACCCAAAGCCACTGAGTGGGTCCTCGATAGTGGATGTACAAATCACTTGACTGGTGACAAGAATCTATTGATGGACGCTCCCTTATCTCCATCGTATCGGAAGTATATCACCTTCGCTGACAAAGGCAAAAGCAAGGTATTGGGTCTAGGTAAGGTTGCGATCTCAAAGGATCGACACATGGACAAAGTCATGCTTGTCGAGTCCTTAGGATACAACCTCATGTCAGTCTCAATGCTTTGTGATCTTGATATGGTTGTTATCTTTGGAAAGTATCATTGTCTTGTGATCATGGAAGCTGACAATTCCAAAGTCTTCGAAGGCTTGAGGAGAGGGGATCTGTATATTGTTGATTTCTCTACAGGACCACAACCAGCTATATGTCTACTTGCAAAAGCTTCAGAAGGCTGGCTATGGCATCGACGACTTGGTCATGCTGGCATGAGGAACATGCACACGCTCATGAAGAAGGAGCATGTCATTGGCATTGAGAATGTCAAATTCCTCAAGGATCACTTGTGCGGAGCCTATGAAGCTGGAAAGATGACCAATGCCAGGCATCCAACGAAGACTATCATGACTACCACTCGACCATTTAAACTGCTTCACATGGATCTCTTTGGTCCTAACCACTATTCTGCATTCACAAATGAAGCATCTCTATATGGCGTTGTTATTGTTGATGATTACTCTCGTTACACATGGGTGCATATTGTCACTTACAAACGTGAAGTGCAGGAAGACTTCAAACGATTTTCCTCGAGGGCTTAAATCAACTTTGGTGTGAAGATCAAGCACATCAGAAGTGACAATGGAACTGAGTTCAAGAATATTGGTCTTGATGACTATCTTGATGAACTCGGTATCACTCATGAGTTATCTGCTCCTTATACTCCTCAACAGAATGGTGTCGTGGAGCGCAAGAATAGGACTCTTGTTGAGATGGCTCGCAGTATGCTTGATGAATACAAGACGCATCGTCATTTCTGGATCGAGGCAATTGATACTGCATGCCACATCATCAATAGGATATATCTTCACAAATTCTTCAAGAAGACCGCATATGAACTCCTCACTGATAAGAAACCCAATGTGAGTTATTTCAAAGTCTTAGGTGCTAAATGTTGGATTAGAGATCCTCATCACAATTCTAAATTTGCACCGAAAGCACATGAGGGTTTTATGCTTGGTTACGTAAAGGACTCGCACACCTACAGAGTCTTCAACAACATTCACCACAAAGTTGTTGAAGCTGTAGATGTGTTGTTCGATGAAACTAATGGCTCACAAAGAGAGCACCTACCTCCTGTGCTAGATGAAAGGTCACCTGAGGAAACCATCAAGTTCAAGGCTACTGAGGATGTCATTCCTACCGAAGAATCTGCTGAAGAAGTCATTCCAGAACGTGAAGAACATCGTGCTGATGCACCTGAGGAAAATGGTGCTGAAGAAAATGCTGATCAAATTCCTCAACGACAACCCGCTCATCCTCGTGTGGCAAATGAAGTGCAGATTGAGAAAATCATCAGCGACATCAACATTCCAGGTCCTCTCACACGCTCAAGAGCTTCACATTTTTCTAACTTTTGTGGGCACTTTGTTTTCATTTCTATCACAGAGCCCATTAAGGTAGATGAAGCATTCCTAGAGCCTGAGTGGATTCAAGCTATGCAAGAGGAATTACATCAATTCGAGCTCAACAGCGTTTGGGAACTGGTCAAACGTCCAAATCCTCGCAAGCACAATATCATTGGCACAAAGTGGATCTACCGCAACAGGCAAGATGAAAATGGCCTTGTGGTGAGAAATAAGGCACGGCTTGTAGCTCAAGGCTGCACACAGGTTGAAGGAATTGATTTCGATGAAACTTTTGCACCTGTTGCTAGACTTGAGGCTATTCGCTATTACTTGCTTATGATAACCATCATGATATCATCTTATATCAAATGGATGTGAAAAGTGCATTCCTCAATGGTAAGATTGAGGAAGAAGTATATGTTGCTCAACCCCCGGGGTTTGAAGATCCAAAGCATCCTAACAAAGTCTTCAGACTCAATAAGGCCCTCTATGGCCTCAAGCAGGCCCCTCAGGCGTGGTATGATACTTTGAAGGAATTCCTCATGAAGAAATGCTTCAAACCCGGTTCACTTGACCCAACTCTTTTCACTAAATCCTATGATGGTGAATTGTTTGTGTGCCAAATATATGTTGATGATATCATTTTTGGCTATACTGACCAACGTTACAGTGATGAATTTGCCTATATGATGAGTGAAGAATATCAAATGTCTATGATGGGAGAATTGAAATTCTTCTTAGGTCTTCAAATCCGTCGACAGTGCAATGGCATTTTCATATCTCAGGAGAAATACCTCAAGGATGTACAGAGGAAATTCAGCATGCAAGATTACAAAGGCGTCAAAATCCCTACGCCCACAAATGGCCATCTATGCACTAATGAAAATGGTATTGACTTCAATCAAAAGGTATATGTAAGTGCATCTAGTGCCCCTTAGTGATTTTGGTGGATTGAAGACTTATAGGTTAAGGAACTAATGCGTTTGTGAGTGTACACAGGTCTATAAGTCTATGAGGAGTTTGATATTTACAGAGAAAGTCAACACCTAAAAATGAAGTTCTTCGACTGAATACTTTGATATTCTGAAGACTTTCTGAAGACTTTGAAAGTGAAGAAATTGGTGTGACCTTGAAGACTTGGTATTCATTTGAGGAACATGAAGCGTGAAGACTTTTGTTTTCGTAGTTTCGTTTTTCTCTTTCTTGAGTCATAGGAAACACCGTACCGTTAAAGGGGGTTGAGGAAATACTAAGGAAAAATTTCCATGTGATGCTCAACTCAAAATCCTACACCTACCAATCCCTTCGAGTGAGGCCTTTGAAATTTCATACAGCTCACCAATTTCTTCAAAGGATGAGATGAAGTTCTTCCGTCACGAGGAATTTGTTCGACCGAGGAGTTTGGAATTCGCCAAGCGGATTGCCTACACGGTGAGGAACATGATAGCCCCGAGGAATTTGATATTCAAATTTCCGACCGTTCTTTGTCTTGTCTTGACTGTCCCAAAATATCTTATCCACCTAACGGTCATATCATTGAAGGGCATTTATGTCTTATCATGTCGGGCTGCTCCTAGGCTATAAATAGCCGCCCCTACAACCACTAGCTGGTTGGCTGCTCCGAGAGAACTTGACACTTGTCATTTGAGAGCAACCCATCCTCCGAGGACTTTGAGCGAAAATCATCGAGTGAGGAAAACCCCAAAACCAAACCCCTATAAACCCAAAGTGATTGAGCATCATCAAGAAATTGATCCTGCGTGGATCCGACACTTGTTACCTTTGAAGACTGTGCTTCTTCCAGACGGTTAGGCGTCATGGTCTAGAGCATCCAAGAGGAATTGTGGATCGCCGAGTGACCAAGTCTGTGAAGGTTTGGAAGTCGCCTGAAGACTTACCACGAGTGATTGGACGAGGTCTGTGTGACCTTAGTTCAAGGAGAATACGGTGAGGACTTGGTGTCCCGAGCTGCGTGCTCGGCCGATCGGGTGTCCGGACTGTGTGTCCTTGAGTTTAAATTCTCAGCCGCTCAACCAGACGCATAACCGAGACAGCAGTTGGAACTGGTCTACCAAATCAATGTCTTCACCAACCTAATCGGTTCTATTTCCTCAACCCTTTCATTTCCTCATTCTTGTGTTGAGTGTTTGTTCATATCTGTGTTTGAAGACTTTGATCAAGACTTTCTCAATTTCCTCGCTCAATTTCTTCATCTGTTTGTCTTCATCTTGTGTTATCCTGTGATTATGCTTTCAGACTCTGAGCTAGTCTTCATTTCATCATGATGACCATGCGTGTATTCTGTTATGCTTACTTCGAGTACTTATTCCGCTGCAAGTAGTTCTTCGCTAAGAATTTCCTCACCGCAAATTCCTCGATGAAGAATTCATAAAATCGCCTATTCACCCCCTCTAGTCGATATAACGCACTTTCAATTGGTATCGAGCAAGGAACTCCTTGTTCGTGTGATTTTGGTTTAACCACCGAGTTTTAGTTATGTCGACCGCAGGTATGAAGAAAGTGACATGCCCTATCTTTGACGGTCACGATTATCCCAAGTGGAAGGCCATGATGAGGAAGCGCCTCATGGCAATGGACAGCGAGTTGTGGACCATCACTGAAATTGGTCTCACTGATCTGTGCAAAACGGCGAACGCAGATGATATTCGCAAGTACACTCAACTTGACATCATGGCGAAGGATATCATCTGTTCCTGCCTATCTAGAGATGAATTCAAGCGCATTATGCATCTTTGCAATGCGAAGCTTATCTGGGACCGAATCTCCGACGTCTATGAAGGTCATCGAACCCGTCATGATCCCTGGTTTGAGGACTTCAAGGAATCTCTCAAAACGATGACTTTCGAACCGAATGTTCCTCATCTGAATTTAGTGACTATGAATCTGATGATGATGGATCTGATGATGATATTGAACCTAGCTATACCAAACTTGTTTGCATTGCCACCAAACAACAACATGCCTTGGAAAAGGTTCAAAACATGTTAGGTAAAAGTGATGATATGTTAGGTGAAGAAATGGATCGCACTAAAGCCCTGACTGAAAATCTTCAGAGACTTCAGTCTAGGTTTGACAACCTTCAAGGTCATCATAACACTCTCTTATCTGATCATGAGAAACTTTCTTATGAATTTCTTCAAAGAAAGCAAGACCTTGAGAAGCTAAGAGTGAGTTATGAAGATCTTCGTAAGAGCGCGATTCATTACTTGCTCAACAAATCAGCACTTCTCGTGAAGAATTTGTTCCTCCATGCTTAAAGTGCATTGAACGTGAATCGCTAATTCTTCACCGAATGTTCAAATGCTTCAACTGTTACAAATTCTTCACTTGCCTCTGCTATCACTAGTTCCTCATCCGAGGACATTGCTAGTATCACTTGACGATGCAGGGTTGAAGGAATTGTACATGACAGCATGTACAAAAGCCTCAAAGGGCATCGACTCTTTGTGATGTGCTTAAAAGCAGATCCTCAACAGAACCCTAGGAAAGAGGGTATTGCCTTTGAGAGGAAACTCAATGCTTGATGGAACATATTGAAGCCCGAGCGGATCCCAAAACCTCATGGGTTGCTGCAAAGGGACCTCCAGCTTGATCCATCTAACTTATCTCGCTTTACATGCTAATCTCCTCATTCTTCCGATGAGTCATTTGACTCAACTATAAACTGTTCAAAAATCAGAATGGTGAAGTATTTGCTAGATATATTGGCACTAATCGCAGAACGGTTCCCCTATGAAGAAAATCTGGGTTCCCAAGAAGTGCCTTGAAAGTCTTCAGTGAATGTCCTCATGACACCACCGTGAAGAATAGGAACCCCAGATCAAATTCTTCATATGGACCAAATTCTTCATATGGATCCAAGTCCTCATACGGACCAAATTCCTCACGTGGATCAAATTCCTCAAAAGGATCAAAGTCCTCATATGATTATCATCGTGCTAACAACTCTGCTTTGCAGGTAGAGCTAAGGGCTATGAATATGTGCATTATTCTTCAAACCAATATGTTCATAAGTCTTCAAGAATTTCTCTTCTTATTCATATGCTTACCCTAACCCTCTTATTTGAAACAAAATGGTTTGGCTTCTATGCCACCATTCTCGTATGGTGCTCGCAGAGTGATGAACTCTTTGCCACCCCTTCGATGTGGGTGGTGAAGAAAAGAACTAATCTCTTCTGCGAGGGTCAGGTCTCTAGACGTGCCTTAACGTCTCAAGAATTTGTTGGGGACCGACAAAATGCTCGAAAGGACGACGCTAATCATGATGAAATGAACCTTCATTTCACACGCCCTCATACTTGCTTATCTGTTAATCTTGATGATGAAATTCATCGATGAACTTGATATCATATTCTTCACCGATGAAGTATATGAGATCGTAAGTTGTACTAATTCATCTGCAGGATGATCAACCCAAAGCCACCGAGTGGGTTCTCGATAGTGGATGTACAAATCACATGACCGGTGACAAGAATCTATTGATGGATGCTCCTTATCACCGCCACATCTGAAGCATATCATCTTTTTGACAAAGGCAAAAGTCGTATTGGGTCTTGGTAAGGTTGCGATCTCTAAGGACATACACATGGACAAAGTCATGCTTGTTGAGTCCTTAGGATACAACCTCATGTCGATCTCAATGCTTTGTGATCTTGATATGGTTGTTATATTTGGCAAGTATCGTTGTGTTGTGATTATGGAAGTGACAATTCCAAAGTCTTCAAGGCTTTAGGAGAGGAGACTTGTATATTGTTGACTTCTCTCTGTGACCACAACCAGCCGTGTGTTTACTTGCAAAAGCTTCGTAAGGCTGGCTATGGCATCGGCGACTTGGTCACGCAGGCATGAGGAATTTGCACACGCGATGAAGAAGCATGTCATTGGCATTGAGAATGTCAAATTCCTCAAGGATCACTTATGCGAGCCCGTGAAGCTGGAAAATGACCAAGGCCAAGCATCCAAATAAGACTATCATGACCACTACTCGTCCCTTCAATTGCTTCACATGGACCTCTTTGGTCCCAATCATTACTAAGTTGTCGTTAATGATGCATCTCTATATGGCTTTGTTATTGTTGATGATTACTCTCGTTACACATGGGTACACATTGTTACTTACAAAAATCAAGTGCAGGAAGTCTTCAAACGATTTTGCTCGAGGGCTTCAACTAACTTTGGTGTGAAGATCAAGCACATCAGAGTGACAATGGAACTGAGTTCAAGAATTCGGTCTTGATGACTATCTTGATGAACTTGGTATTACTCATGATTTATCTGCTCCTTATACTCCTCAAAGAAATGGCGTCGTGGAGCGCAAGAACAGAACTCTTGTTGAGATGGCACGACTATGCTTGATGAATACAAAACGCCTAGTCGTTTTGGATTGATGCAATTGATACTGCGTGCCACATCATCAACAGAGTATATCTTCACAAATTCTTCAAAAGACTGCCTATGAACTCCTCAACGACAAGAAACCCAATGTAAGTTATTTCAAAGTCTTGATGCTAAATGCTGGATTAGAGATCCTCATCACAACTCTAAATTTGCACCAAAAGCACATGAAGGTTTTATGCTTGGTTACGGAAAGGACTCGCACACACCTACAGTAGTCTTCAACATCACTCTTCACAAGATTGTTGACACTGTAGATGTGCGGTTCGATGAAACTAACGGCTCGCAAAGAGAGCACCTACCTTATGTGTTAGATGAACCAGCACCTGAGGATTCTATCAAGTTCAAGGCAACTGAGGATGTCATTCCAATTGAAGAAACTGCTGAAGAATTCATTCCTGTACGTGAAGAACATCGAGTGATGCACTCAAGATAATGTCAAGACAATGGTGCCGAGGAAAATGATCAAATTCCTCGACGACAACCAGCTCATCCTCGCTTGCAAAAGAAGTGCAAGTGGAGAAGATCATCGATGACATTAAAGCGCCAGTCCTCTCACACGCTCAAAAGCTTCACATTTATCTAACTTTTGTGGGCACTATGCTTTTGTCTCTATCACAGAGCCCACTAAGGTAGATGAAGCATTTTGGAGCCGAGTGGATTCAGGCTATGCAAGAAGAATTACATCGAGTTCGAGCTCAACAATGTCCGAACTGGTCAAACGTCCAGATCCTCGCAAGCATAATATCATTGGAACAAAGTGGATCTACCGCAACAAGCAAGATGAAAATGGTCTTGTGGTGAGGAATAAGGCACGACTAGTAGCTCAAGGCTACACACAGGTTGAAGGAATTGATTTCGATGAAACTTTTGCACCTGTCTCTAGACTTGAGTCTATTCGCATATTACTCGCCTATGCTAACCATCACAATATCACTTTATATCAAATGGATGTGAAAAGTGCATTCCTCAATGGTAAGCTTGAGGAATAAGTGTATGTTGCTCAACCCCCAGTTTTTGAAGATCCAAAGAATCCTGACAAAGTCTTCAGACTTAATAAGGCCCTCTATGGTCTCAAACAAGCGCCACGGGCGTGGTATGATACATTGAAGGAATTCTTCATGAAGAATGGCTTCACACCCGGTTCACTCGACCCTACTCTCTTTACTAAATCTTATGATCGTGAACTGTTTGTGTGCCAAATATATGTTGATGATATTATCTTTGGTTGTACTGACCAACGTTATAGTGATGAATTTGCCTACATGATGAGTGAAGAATATCAAATGTCTATGATGGGAGAGTTGAAATTCTTCTTAGGTCTTCAAATTCATCAACAACACAATGGCATATTCATATCTCAGAGAAATACCTCAAAGATGTCCTCAAGAAATTCGCATGCAAGATTGCAAAGGCGTCAAAATTCCTATGCCCACAAATGGCCATCTATGCACTGATGAAAATGGTATTGACTTCGATCACAAGGTATACCGCTCCATGATTGGTTCTTTATTGTACTTATGTGCATCTAGGCCAGATATAATGCTTAGTGTTTGCATGTGTGCCCGATTTCAAGCTACACCGAAGGAATCACACCATAAGGCTGTGAAGCATATTCTTCGATATCTAGCTCACACACCAACACTAGGATTATGGTACCCCAAGGGCTCTACTTTTGATCTCATCGGATATTCTGACTCTGACTATGCTGGTGATCGTGTGGACCGCAAGTCAACATGGTACTTGTCATTTCCTCGGACGATCTTTGCTCTGTTGGTCCTCGAAGAAATAGAACTGCGTATCACTGTCTACTGTGGAAGCTGAATACATTGCTGCTGGCTCGTGTTGTGCTCAATTGCTGTGGATGAAGCAGACTCTCAAGGACTATGGCATCAACGTGAAGAATGTGCCTCTCATCGTGACAATGAGAGTGCCATCAAGATTGCTCACAACCCAGTTCAGCACTCGAAGACAAAGCACATTTAGATTCGTCATCATTTTCTTCGTGATCATGTGTTGAAGGGCGACATCTCCATCAAGCACGTGAAGACTGAAGAACAGCTAGCTGATATCTTCACTAAGCCCTTGGATGAGAAGAGATTTAGCAAGTTGCGGTGTGAGCTAAATATCTTAGAATCTTCGAACGTTCTTTCAAAAGGACACACATCCTGACACTTATGCAGAAATGATGACTTAGATGTGCAACACATGAAGAAACATTTTTCTTCAATCAATGAAGAATAACACTCTTAGTGTGAAGAAATTAATGAAGAATTTGATTCTCAGAACCCTACGACAATTGTACGCGGTGTCTGAAATCATCATTCTTATACGGTGGGTCACGCCACCACCAAAGTTGAAAATCTTCAATTTGAGTTTTTCCTCAGTTTTGAAATTCTTCAGTTTTTCAAATTCTTCAACTTTGCAAAATCTTCACTGTTTCCGTCGACTTTCTTCATTGGCTATATATATATATGGGTTTATGTCCTCTACAGCATTCACTTATGGCTATTTCTTCAAGTCGTTTTTTTTCTGCTAAGTGAATGTGATCGGACCCTTCCCCCTCTATGCTATACTCAACCCAATCTATTCACAAATTCTTCATGTGCGTTCTATTTTGAAACTCGTTCAAAATCTTCACTGTGTCCTTGACAATGAAGAAATTGCGAACAGAACTTTAAAACTGATCTTATCCAAACTTTCAGTTTTGCCGCTCAAACCGTTCCGCATCCCATGATGCATTATTTTACTCACCCACAACCGTACACGATCTCCACTACACAGTACGTGGATGACACATATCGTGAGAAGGAGAATGGTCAGGGGCACGTTCGTCCTAAATCTTCGGGCGAACCGTTTTTCACCGTGCCTATAAATACCCCTCTCCCCTTCCTCACTTCTTTTACTCCGCCGATCTCTCTCTCCGCCGAGCTCCTCAAACCCTAGCGCCGCCGCTCCACCGTCGCCGGTGAGGAAGAGCTTCATCGCCTCGACCTCGTCATCGACGTACTCGCGCCCGATCGCGAAATCCTCACTCCGCCGCCGCAGTAGCTGTCTTCCTCCGCCAAGTTAGGGCGTGGAAGATCTGAATCGACGAACTTCCCAACTGTTCTTCTTAGTTCGTCGTGTTCTTCACTTCGGTAATTAAAAGTTACTTTTATTACTCGCTTTGATTCTCAAACCTTCCGAAAATCTTCAAAGGTGTTTATTCTTCAAATCTTCACACATATGAACACCTCAAACAAAATATGCTCTTGATTCGCTTTCTAAGCAATGATTTTCTTCAAGATTCCTCAATTGTGTGGATCCTCGATCTGTACAACTCGAACCTAAGACAAAGAACGCTTAGTGAAATTCTTCAAGGCTCATCTGGTCAAAATCCTCAAAACTTGTTCTTTTGGAAAAACCTTCTGAGAACGCATATGACCTCTCCAAATTCCTCGCAACTATACTCAGTTCACAGGTACACATGTCCGCTGCTGAATCACTAGGTTCTCATCAACTTAACTCATTTGCAGCGTTCCTCGAAGAAAAACTGCATACTTCTTCAGAGAACTCAATTGTTCAAATTCCTCAATCAAGAACATGGCGACGGTAAGAAGCCACGAAAAGGAGGAAAGAAACCTGAGGTTATGACTGCGTTTGAAATCCCTGAGGAAATTTATGCTGATTATTGCACACCTGATGAAGAAAACAAAAATCAGCGCAAGGTGCGATTCGTAAGATTGAACGGAGATGGGCAAGGGAATGGAGGAATACAGATATGTGACTCCAAAGTACATGAAGAAATTCGCCTCAATCCTCCATGCCCAAGAGCTCCATTGGCACCTGGCCAAGTAGCGATCCCACAAGCATCAAACGTGGTGAGGACTTTCCGATGAATGGGCTAAGCGCCAAGCTAAATTGGCAAAACAAGCCAAGGAGGCAAAGAAGAAATTCAATGAGGATTCTGCCATCGCTATCACTCATCGAGGCCTCGGTCAAACCGAGGAAATCCATGCCAAAGAAGCCTGCTCATAAGCCAAGTGCTTCACCATCAGCGCCCTCACGGCCAAGTTCCTCGCCAGCGCCCTCAAGGCAAATTCTCACACCTTTGCTACAGCTCCACCAAAGTCCTCAATTGCTCCGTCAAAATTCTTAGTTCCTGTGCATCCGCTACATGTCAAAGGACTGCTGGTTTCTCAATTGCCTCGAGTTTTCAAGACATTCCTCAAGAGCACCAATTTCATCATCCGCCCGACTCAAAGACCAAAGCAACAAATGGGCGAGGTCCTCGCCAAGTCCAAAGAAACAGGTTGCATTCCATGTGCCTTCTGATGATGAAGCTTCTGATGATGAACTTGCGGAAATCATCAGAGACCGTCAAGAAAGGGCCGCTAGAGCCAAAGGTACATTTGTGCCACTGCTGTTGGATCCGAAGAAAGTCCTCGATTATATTGATCTCTGGCACAAGGATCCCAATACCCCTATGCCTGACTTTCATCTGACCCCTGGACAAAGTCATATGTTGACCCATTTCATCGCTGAAGAGAAATGGAAGTTTGAAAAGGCAAGAGAAATCAAAAAGGCTCAATACAGAAAGGAGAAGTTCTCAAGAAAAACATTGTCAAAATGACACCGAGGAGCTTCTCAAGGTCCAGATGAAATTCAAGACCTCAAAGAAAACTTCGATTCCTATTATGTTGATTGGCAAGGAGCCAAGGTCGATTCGCTAACTGACGAAGAAATTCACAAATGTTGCTGCCCCAAAACATGAAATTCCTCAGTGAAGCCTCACCTCAGCAGATCGAAGAACATGCCAAGACCACCGATGACGTTCAAAGGCTGATAAAATGCTAGTTCCAGGGCTGATGATCCCATTCCACCACCGAAGAAATTGCCGGGGCATCCACTTGTAGTGCGCTGAAGAAATCGAACAAGACAGGCAATCGCATCGATTGCGCCAAGAAATTCAACCAGACTCCTCAGCTCCTCCTGCACCAACTCCAACTCCAACTCTTCCATCTGCCTCTGAGGTGAAGAAAACCAAGGCTGCAGAACGAGCTGCTGTGAAGAAAAGGAAGGCATCAGCTGTGTCACATTCTTCGGCTGCGAAGAAAATGAAGCCAATGACCAGCTCATTCGAAAATCCAATTGATGCTGTTCCGATTTCCTCCATGCCATCAAAGGACCTTGTTCCTTTTGGAGAAGACTATGATATCCCAATCGGATCTGATGAAGAACATCATTCTGCTGCTTCGTCAGAGCAGATTGATGAAGAAATTTAAGTGGACGCAATCCCTTCAACCCCAGTCATTTCCTCACCTATGCCTCAGTTCACAGCTGAAGAGGCTGGTGTTAAGGAAATTGAAGATGAAGATGTGGATATAGGGTGCACCACACCGGTGATGAATGATGACTTTGGGAAAGTCTGCATCCCAATACTCCTCTCTTCACCCCGCTCCAACAGATTCCTCGGTCCCTGCACAAACAGTCCAAATGGACTCAAGAAACTCAACCCACTTGCTCAGGCATGAAGAAATTCCAGCCACTAGTGCCGATGAACTCTCTGCTGCTGATCCTCGATCGCACTGTTGAGGAACAAGAAATTCCTCACCTGAAGAACCTGAACTTGCGATTCTGAGGTGGTGATGCAACTCATCGACACCCTCTCGCCAAGCAAAAGAATCCGTTCTCAAGCAAACAAAAGTTCAAGGCTGATGATTTCTTTGCCGAGCACGTATTCTTCACTGACTATAATCCATATGATTCTGCTCGCATTAGGAAGAGGCGTTTCTGGACTGCCAGCTAAGCCAACTTCTATTCCTCAGTGCTCTTCAACAAAGATAAAGTCTTCGATCATGCTCATATTCCTCATGTGGACATGGAGTCTCTGCCAGGCTTTGAGCCAGTCCTCAGTGTTCTTCACGACGCAAGACTTCTGAATTTCTGCACTGATATCTGTGACTAGAATGAAGAACTAATTCTTCAATTCTATGCAACGCTGCACATCACCGGAGACGTCAAGACGTGAACTCATGGGTATTAGATCGATGTCCGAAAATACTCACTACAAGGCACCAAAGAATGAATTGCTTCGTGCTCTACAACTCAGTCCTCCACTTGATGGTGCTCATTGTATCTACAATGAACCGAACTTTCAAATCACTATATGCAAGTGCCGATGAAGCCTTTGAAGCCAAGGCAGGCCCTAAGAACCAAATTCCTCGTCAAGGAATTATTGTATGTGCCTCGGACTGTCTATCGGATTCGACGAAGACAATGAGTCCTATCAAAGGCCACGACTCGAATGATGAAGAAGTCGTTGGCATCATGAAGAATATGCTTTTCAACATCATCCATGGCGTTCCGTCAACTTCCATGATTTCTTCATGAGGACTCGGCAAACATTGCTATGTCACCATTTGAGCTGAAGCCTTATGCACCTTGGATAATGAGATTCATCGGACAAGGTCTTCACTCAATTACAAGGTGATACTCGAACCACTGCAGCTACTTGCCCCGATTGAAGTCCTCAAACGGACATTTACCTCACCGATGACAAGGGCAAGGCTATCTGCCGTGATAGATGAAGGCATTCGTCCATTGGATGGACAGTTTAGCAAAGCAGCATCCTACTCCACCAATGATGACTCGCCACACATGACTCGCCGAAATACCTCGGTCAAGCAAAGTCCTCAAGCTACTGCACCCAGGGTGATGACTGATCGTGAGTTACTCCGCAGTCTTCATCAGAAGGTTGATCGTAATCATAAATGGGTCAAGCGTCAGTTTGGTTCAATTCTTCACAACATGACCTCAACACACAATGCAAAGAAGAAAACCACTACTACCTCCATGAAACCTTCAAACGCACTGGCTGTTCTTTCACATGTCTACAAAGTCGAAGAACTGACGTCAATGGGACTCAAGGAAGAATTTGACTGGTCTGCACCTCCTCCAAGAAATACAAGAAGGTCAAACTTCCTTCCTTGGTGGCCAGCTCCTATTCTTCATCGTGCGACATCGATGAAAATGAAGACTTGGACGACACCGCTGCAGGTCCTACTACAACAACCGACCCCAACAACGCCGGCGCTCCTTCTTCAACTTGAAATTCTTCAGAGCGTTAGTCCTCGCCGATCCTTTTTGTCATTCGATGACAAAGGGGAGAAATTTGAGTTAGTCTTCAAGCGGGTCTAGTTTATTGCCTATATATCGTAATTTAATCTTGTTAAGTTACAACTCTCGTTCTTCTGAAACTTTTATTGGATCGAGTTGTAATCTTAAACCCGATGGTGCTTTGATACTTTTGATGCATTATGCTCTTGCACTATGCTCTGATTCTCTTGAGCTCCTTGAAAATCTTCATCGCAAATCTATTTGAGCTCGATACTCTTGATGCGTTATTTTGCATGCTTGTTCCTCATTAATGTTATCGCATCATGCTGAATAACATCAAGCACCATATTTCATCATGCATTTCAAATTCTTCATATTATATGTCAAATGCGTGTATGAATTACAAGATATAGGGGGAGATCTCCATGATTCAACTCTTCAAATGTGCATTGCCTCAAAAGCAAATTCCTCACTATGCACATCTTGTGGGGAGTTCTTCTATATCTTGCAATCAAATTCCTCATTATCGAGATTTACACTTCATATGTTTATCCCGTTGAAAACTTAACCTATATTGTCATCAATCACCAAAAGGGGAGATTGTAAGTGCATCTAGTGCCCTTAGTGATTTTGGTGGATTGAAGACTTATAGGTTAAGGAACTAATGCGCTTGTGAGTGTACACAGGTCTATAAGTCTATGAGGAGTTTGATATTTACAAAGAAAGTCGACCCTAAAAATGAAGTTCTTCGATCAAGACTTTGATATTCTCAAGACTTTGAAAGTGAAGAAATTGGTGTGACCTTGAAGACTTGGTATTCATTTGAGGAACATGAAGCATGAAGACTTTTGTTTTCGTAGTTTCGCTTTTCTCTTTCTTGAGTCATAGGAAACACCGTCTTCGTTAAAGGGGTCGAGGAAATACTAAGGAAAATTTTCCATGTGATGCTCAACTCAAAATCCTACACCTACCAATCCCTTGAGTGAAGCCTTTGAAATCTCATACAGCTCACCAATTTCTTCAAAGGACAAAGATGAAGTTCTTCCGTCACGAGGAATTTGTTCGACCGAGGAGTTTGGAATTCGCCAGTCTTGGATTGCCTACACATGAGGAACATGATAGCCCGAGGAATTTGATATTCAAATTTCCGACCGTTCTTGTGTGCGCCACCTGTCCCAAAATACCTTATCCACCTAACGGTCATATCATTGAAGGGCATTTATGTCTTATCATGTCGGGCTGCTCCTAGGCTATAAATAGCCGCCCCTACAACCACTAGCTGGTTGGCTGCTCGAGAGAACTTGACACTTGTCATTTGAGAGCAACCCATCCTCCGAGGACTTTGAGCGAAAATCATCGAGTGAGGAAAACCCCAAAACCAAACCCTACAAACCCAAAGTGATTGAGCATCATCAAGAAATTGATCCTGCGTGGATCCGACGCTTGTTACCTTTGAAGACTGTGCTTCTTCCAGACGGTTAGGCGTCATGGTCTAGAGCACCCAAGAGGAATTGTGGATCGCCGAGTGACCAAGTCTGTGAAGGTTTGAAGTCGCCTGAAGACTTACCACGAGTGATTGGACGAGGTCTGTGTGACCTTAGTTCAAGGAGAATACGGTGAGGACTTGGTGTCCTGAGCTGCGTGCTCAGCGACTGGGTGTCCTCGAGTTTAAATACTCAGCCGCTCCAACCAGACGCATAAGCCGAGACAGCAGTTGGAACTGGTCTACCAAATCATTGTCTTCACCAACCTAATCTGGTTCTATTTCCTCAACCCTTTCATTTCCTCATTCTTGTGTTGAGTGTTTGTTCATATCTGTGTTTGAAGACTTTGACTGAAGACTTTCTCAATTTCCTCAGTTCAATTTCTTCAGTCTGTTTGTCTTCATCTTGTGTTATCATGTGATTACGCTTTCTGTACTTTGAGCTAGTCTTCATTTCATCATGATGACCATGCGTGTATTCTGTTATGCTTACTTCTGAGTATTTATTCCACTTCAAGTAGTTCTTCGCTAAGGAATTTCCTCACTGGCAAATTCCTCAGTGAAGAATTCATAAAAATCGCCTATTCACCCCCCCTCTAGTCGATATAACGCACTTTCAGTATACCACTCAATGATTGGTTCTTTAGAGTAGTTATGTGCATCTAGGCCAGATATTATGCTTAGTGTTTGCATGTGTGCCCGCTTTCAAGCTACATCGAAGGAATCACACCATAAGGTTGTGAAGCATATTCTTCGATATCTAGCTCACACACCAACACTTGGATTATGGTCTCCCAAGGGCTCGACTTTTGATCTCATTAGATATTCAGACTCCGACTATGCTGGTGATCATGTGGACCGCAAGTCAACATCAGGCACATGCCATTTCCTCGGACGCTCCTTGGTCTGTCGGTCCTCAAAGAAATAGAACTGCGTATCACTATCTACTGCTGAAGCTGAGTACATTGTTGCTGGTTCTTGTTGTGCTCAATTGCTATGGATGAAGCAAACCCTCAAGGACTACGGCGTCAACATGAAGAATGTGCCTCTCTACTGTGACAATGAGAGTGACATCAAGATCGCTCATAACCCAGTTCAGCACTCGAAGACAAAGCACATTCAGATTCGTCATCATTTTCTTCGTGATCATGTGTTGAAGGGCAACATCTCTATTGAGCATGTGGAGACTGAAGAATAGCTAGCCGATATCTTCACAAAGCCCTTGGATGAGAAGAGATTTAGCAAGTTGCGGTGTGAGCTAAATATCCTAGAATCTTCGAATGTCCTTTGAAAAGGACACACATCCTAACACTTATGCAAAATTAATGACTTAGATGTGCAACACACGAAGAAACGTTTTTCTTCAATCAATGAAGACTAACACTCTAAGTGTGAAGAAATTAACGAAGAATTTGATTCTCAGAGCCCTACGACAATTGTACGCGGTGTCTGGAATCATCATTCTTATACGGTGGGTCACGCCACCAACAAAAGTTGAAAATCTTCAATTTGAGTTTTTCTTCTTTTTAAAATTCCTCAGTTGTTCAATTTCATCAACCTTTAGATGTCTTCACCCTTTCCGTTGTCGTTCTTCATTGGCTATATCTATCTATCTATATATATATGTGTATATATATGAGTTTATGTCCTCTACAACATTCACTTATAGCTATTTCTTCAAGTTGCCTTTTCTGCTAAGTGAATGTGATCGGAACCTTTCCCCACTATGCTAAACTCAAACCAGACTATTCACAAATTCTTCATGTGCATTCTATTTGAAACTCGTTCAAAATCTTCACTGTTTCCTTGTCAGTTGAAGAATTTGCGAACGAAACTTTAAAATTATCTTATCTGAATTTTCGGCGTTTGCCGCTCAAACCGTTCCACCTTCCATGATGGATTTATCTACTCACCCACGATCTCGCTCGATCGCCACCTCTCAGTACGTGGGTGACACATGTCACGCGAATGAGAAGGGTCAGGGGCACGTTCGTCCAATTTCCTCGGGCGAGCAGTTTTTCACCACGGCTATAAATACCCCCCCCCCCCTTCCTCACTTTGTTTTTACTCCGCTCGACCTTGCTCCCTCGCTCGAGCTCTCAAAACCTAGGGCCACCGATACTTCCATCATCATAGGTGAGGAAGAGCTTCACTGCCTCGACCTCGTTGCCGTTGTACTCGCGTCGGCCGCGGATTTCTTCACTCTGCTGCCGCCGTAGCTGTCTTCCTCTGTCAAGTTAGGGCGTGGAAGATCTGAACTGACGAACTTCTAAATCTACACTTCACAGTTCATCGTGTTCTTCGTCAAGGGTAATTAAAAGTTACTTTTACTGCCCTTGTTGATTCTGATGTTTTCTACAAAATCTTCAAAGGTGTTTATTCTTCAAATCTTCACACACTAAACACCTCACATAACATCTGTTCTTGATCTATTTCCCTAAGCAACATTTTTCTTCAAGATTCCTCGATTGTGTGGATTTTCAATCTGTACAACTCTGGAACCTAAGTCAAAGAATGCTTAGTGAAATTCCTCAAGGCTCATCTGGTAAAACTCCTCAAACTTGTTCTATTTGCGAAAACTTCTAAGAACGCATATGACCTCTCCAAATTCTTCACAACTATATTCTGTTCACAGGTTCAAGTTGCAAAGTCCTCAGCTCCTTCTTCCAAATCCTCAGCACCTGCGCATCTCACCTCGTGCCAAAGGACAACTGGCATCTCTATTGCCTCAGGAGCCTCTGCAAGTTCTTCAGCTCCTCCAAATTCCTCAACTGGCCCCACTCTGCTGAAGACTAAGGCCACTGCTGGACGAGGTTCTTGACCAAGTCCTCACAAGAAGCAGGTCGCTTTCAAGGTGCCGTCTGATGACGACAAAGCTGATGATGAGGAACTTGCTGAAATCATCAGAGACAGACAGCACAGGGCCGCTAGAGCAAAAGGCTCAAATGTACCTCTACTTTTGTATCCAAAGTTGATCCTTGAGTACATTGATCTCTGGCACAAGGACCCCAACACTCATATGCCTGACTTCAATCTTACTCCTGGTCAAAGTCACGTGCTTTCCACCTTCATAGGCGAAGAAAATGGAAATTCGAGAAGGCCAGGCAAAAGCGCAGTACAAGAAGGAGCGCCTTCTGAAGAAGAACATAGTGAAAATAACCACTGATGAACTCATTGCTGCTCAAACTGAGATCAAAAACCTCAGTGATGAATTTGACACCTACTGTGCAGACTGGCTTGGAGCCAAAGTCAGATTTGTCAAATTGGCAAAAGGATTTTCTTCAAATGTTGCTCCAATTCACATTGAAATTCCTCAAGCTGAAGCATCTGCCCAGCCGACTGAAGAACATGCCAGCACCGCTGATGAAAATCAAGCTGCTGATGAAACTGCTAGCACCAGGGCTGATGACTGCATTCCAGCCGCTGATGAAACTGCCAGGGCAACCACTAGTGTTGCGCCTAAATAAATAGTTAGGATAGCTGGAGCTTCAACCGCTGTGCCTGAAGAAACTGACCATGACAGGGAAACTGCATCGGTTGTGCCTAAAGAAAATGAACCAATTTCACTGCTCCTCCTGCACCTACACCAAGTCCAATTCTTCCTTCTGCATCAGATGCGAAGAAGACCAAGGCTGCGGAGCGTTCAGCTATGAAGAAAAGGACAACATCAACTTCATCAGAATCTTCAGCTCCAAAGAAGATGAAAAATTGACAAGCTCTCTTGAGAATCCAATTGATGTTGTTCCAGTCTCATGCATGCCATCAAAGGAACTCATTCCCTTTGGTGAAGAATATGCGATCCCAAGCGGATCCGATGAAGATATTCCTTCTGCTGCTTCTTCAGAGCAGTTGGATGAAGAAATTGAAGTGGATACTATCCCTTCAACCCCAGTTGTCTCATCGCCCACGCCTCAGTTCACAGCTGAAGAGGCCGGTGTTGAAGAATTAAATGAAGAAGATGAGGATGTGGACATTGGGAGCACAACACATGCGATGAATGATGACTTTTGGGAAAGTCAGCACCCCAATTATCCTTTGTTCACTCCTCTGCAATAAATTCCTCAGTCCCCAGTGCATACTGAAGTTCAAATGGGCTCTGAAGAACCTCGCACCACTCCATCTATTCATGAAGTGATTCGAGCCACTAGTGTTGATGAAATTGCTGTTGAAGAAATGCGGACCCAGGCTGCAACTGACGAAGGAACTAAAATTTCTCAGCCTGTGGATCCTGAGAAGCGATTCCCGAGGTTGTGATGCAATTGACTGACACTCCTCAGCCCAAGCCAAAGGATCCTTTCTCAAAGAAGCAAAAATTCAAGGCTGATGACTTCTTCCACGAGCACACGTTCTTTAGGATTACAAGCCATATGACTCGGCTCGTCTTAGAAGGAAACGTTTCTGGACTGCCAGCCACGCCAACTTCTATTCTTCACTACTTTTCAACAAAGACAAAGTCTTCGACCATGAGCATATTCCTCACGTGGACATGGAATCACTGCCTTGCTTCATGCCAGTCCTCAGTGTTCTTCATGACGCTGGACTGCTCAACTTCTGCATAGATATTGTTGATTGGAATGAAGAGCTAATTCTTCAGTTCTATGCAACGTTGCACATCACAGGAAATGCTGAAGATGTGAACTCTTGGGTATTGGACTGGATGACAGAAAATACTCACTTCAAAGCATCGGCCTCTGAATTTCTTCATGCCCTGCCTGTCAGTCCTACCCTTGAAGGTGCTCGTTGTATATATCATGAACCTGAGCTCACAGATCACTACATGCAAGTGTTGATGAAGCCGTTGAAGCCCGGTCAAGCCCCAAGGACCAAATTCCTCATGAAGGAATTGTTGTATGTGCCTCGGACTGTCTATCGCATTCTAAGGACACGACTCGAATGATGAAGAGGTCATTGGCATCATGAAGAATCTGCTTTTCAACATCATTCATGGTGTTCCTGTCAACTACCATGATTTCTTCATGGGGACTCTGGCAAATGTTGCATTATCTCCATTTGAGTTGAAGCCTTATGCTCCTTGGATTATGAGATTCCTCAAAACAAGGTCTTCACTCAACTACAAAGCTGACTTTCAAAATCATCTCAGCTACTTGCCCCCCATTGAAGTCCTCAAACGGACATA
Source organism: Aegilops longissima (assembly GCA_021605205.1). NCBI lineage: Eukaryota > Viridiplantae > Streptophyta > Magnoliopsida > Poales > Poaceae > Aegilops > Aegilops longissima. The sequence goes on from CM038679.1 coordinate 526,612,014, forward strand.
TTCCTCAGGTGATGCAAAGGCCAAGGCCACTGCTGTTATTGATAAAGGCATTCGTCCATTGGATGGTCAGTTCCGCAAAGCTGCATCCTACTCCACCAATGATGACCCTGCCACTCATGACTCTGCCGCCAATGCTTCAAAGCTAAATTCTCAAGGCACAGCTTCAAGGGTGATGTCTGATCATGAGCTTCTCCTCAGTCTTCACCAGAAGATCGATCGCAACCACAAATGGGTTAAGCGTCAGTTTGGTTCAATTCTTCGCAACATGATTGCTACACACAATGCAGTGAAGAAAACCCATTACTACCTCCATAAAGTCTTCGGTCGCACCTGGGCTGTTCTGTCACATCTTTATGGTGAAGAAGATCTGAAGCAAATCGGTCTCAAGCAGGACTTTGACTGGTCTTAGCCACCAGCGAAGAAATACAAGAAAGTCAAAGTTCCCTCCTTGGTGGCCAGCTCATATTCTTCATCGCGCGACACAGATGAGCATGAAGATTTGGACGACACTGTGGCACGCCCTACTACAACAACCGACCCCAACAACGCTGGCGCTCCTCCATCAACATGATATTCTTCAGGGGCGTTAGTCCTCATTTTTCGACCCTTTTGGTCATTCAATGACAAAGGGGGATAATTTTGAGTTAGTCTTCAAGCGGGTCTCACTATATGGGCGTTTTTTTTGCTAAGTTACAACTCTCGTTCTTTTGAAAACTTTGTTGGATCAAGTTGTAAACTTAAACCCGATGGTGGTCTGATACTCTTGCTGTGTTCTTCTTCATGTTTATTCCTCATATATGTTAATGCACGCATGCTGAATTACATCAGTCACCATATTTTATCATGCATTTCAAATTCTTCATATATATGTTAAATGCGTGTATGAATTACAAGATATAGGGGGAGATCTCCATGATTCTACTCTTCAAGTGTGCATTGCTTCAAAAGCAAATTCCTCTCTATGCATATCTTCAAGGGGAGTTCTTCTATATCTTGCAACCAAATTCCTCAACATCTGTATTTACATTTCATATGTTTTATCCCCGTTGAAAACTTAACCTATATTGTCATCAATCACCAAAAAGGGGGAGATTGTAAGTGCATCTAGTGCCCCTTAGTGATTTTGGTTTATTGAAGACTTATAGGTTAAGGAACTAATGTGTTTGTGAGTGTACACAGGTCTATAAGTCTATAAGGAGTTTGATATTTACAGAGAAATTCAACCCCTAAAAATTAATGTCTTCGACTGAAGACTTTGGATTTCTGAAGACTTTGAAAGTGAAGAAATTGGTGTGACCATGAAGACTTGGATTTCATGCGAGGAACATGAAGCGTGAAGACTTTTGTTTTCGTAGTGTCATTTTCTCTTTCTTGAGTCATAGGAAACACTGTACTGTTAAAGGGGATCGAGGAAATACTAAGGAAAAGTTTCAAGTGATGCTCATCTCAAAATCCTACACCTACCAATCCCTTCGAGTGAAGCCATTGGATATCTCATGCAGCTCGGTCAATTTCTTCAGTGACAGAGACGAAGTTCTTCTGGTCTCTGAGGAATTTGTTCTGACTAAGGAGTTAGGAATTTTCCAGTGCGGATTGCCTACAAGTGAGGAACATGATAGCCCTGAGGAATTTGATAGTCAAATTTCCGACCGATGATGTGCTACGCGCCAGCTATCCCAAAATATCTACCCACCTAACGGTCATATCATTGAAGGGCATTTATGCCTTATCATGTCAAGCTGCTCCCTAGGCTATAAATAGCCGGCCCCTACAACCACTAGCTGGTTGGCTGCTCCGAGAGAAACTGACACTTGTCACTGAGAGCATCCCATCCTCCGAGGACTTTGAGCGAAAATCATCAAGTGAGGAAAACCCAAACCCAAACACCTACAAACCCAAAGTGATTGAGCATCACTGAAGAGATTGATCCTGCGTGGATCCGACGCTTGTTACCTTTGAAGACTGTGCATCTTCCAAACGGTTAGGCGTCATGGTCTGAGCATCCAAGAGGAAATTGTGGATCGCCGAGTGACCGAGTTTGTGAAGGTTTGGAAGTCACCTGAAGACTTACCACGAGTGATTGGGCGAGGTCTGTGTGACCTTAGCTGAAGGAGAATACGGTGACGACTGTGTGTCCGGGACTGTGTGTCCTCACATTTAAATACCTAGCCGCTCCAACTAGACGTACAACTGTCACAACAGTTGGAACTGGTCTACCAAATCATTGTCTTCACCAAGCCTATTGGTTCTATTTCCTCAACTCTTTCATTTCCTCATTACTGTGTTGAGTACTTGTTCATATCTGTTTGAAGACTTTGACTGAAGACTTTCTCAATTTCCCCAGTTCAATTTCTTCAGTATGTTTGTCTTCATCCTGTTTTATCCTGTGCTTACGTTTCCTGTACTCTGTGTCTTTTTTCATTTCGTCACGATGTCCATGTTTTTGTTATGTAATGTATGCATCTGAGTACTTATTCCGCTACAAGTAGTTATTCGCATAGGAATTTCCTCACCTGAAATTCCTCAGTGAAGAATTCATAAAAATCGCCTATTCACCCCCCCCCCTCTAGTCGACTTAACGTCCTTTTAGTCACCTGGGCCGGCCCTCGCCTGCCGTGCCGGGGTCGCCACCCTCTTGGGTCGTCACCCGGTCACCGTCTTCGCTTTGGTCCGCCCAGCCTCGGTCATACCTCGCCCATGTCGCTTTGTCATTGAGGCCTCGAGCCGTGGGCACCTCTGGCCGAGCCCTCGTCGCCGCCGTCTCCTGATACGTCTCCAACGTATTATATAATCTCTTTTGGATGTTTAATGGGCTTTACTAAGCACTTTTATATTATTTTTGGGACTAACCTACTAACCGAAGGCCCAGTGCAAATTGCTATTTTTTTTGCCTATTTCAGTGTTTCGCAAAAAAGCAATATCAAACGGGGTCCAAACGGAATGAAACCTTCGGGAGAGTTATTTTTGGAACAAACGTGATCTAAGAGACTTGGAGTGGACGTTAAGAAAGAAGCGAGGAGGCCACAAGGCAAGGAGGCGCACCTGCCCCCCTGGGCGCGCCCCCCACCCTCGTGGGCCCCTCATAGCTCCACCGACCTACTTCTTCCTCCTATATATATCCATATACCCCGAAAACATCCAGGAGCACCACATAACCCTATTTCCACCGCCGCAACCTTCTGTACCCGTGAGATCCCATCTTGGGGCCTTTTCCGGCGCTCCACCGGAGGGGGCATCGATCACGGAGGGCTTCTACATCAACACCATAGCCTGTCTGATGATGTGTGAGTAGTTTACCATAGACCTTCGGGTCCATAGTTATTAGCTAGATGGCTTCTTCTCTTTCTTTGGATCTCAATACAAAGTTCTCCTCGATTCTCTTGGAGATCTATTTGATGTAACTCTTTTTGAGGTGTGTTTGTCGAGATCCGATGAATTGTGGGTTTATGATCAAGATTATCTATGAACAATATTTGAATCTCCTCTGAATTCTTTTATGTATGATTGGTTATCTTTGCAAGTCTCTTCGAATTATCAGTTTGGTTTGGCCTACTAGATTGATCTTTCCTGCAATGGGTGCTTAGCTTTGGGTTCAATCAACAATCATGCAGTGCTCGATCCCAGTGACAAAAGGGGAAACGACACATATTGTATTGTTGCCATCGAGGATAAAAAGATGGGGTTTATATCATATTGCTTGAGTTTATCCCTCTACATCGTGTCATCTTGCCTAATACGTTACTCTGTTCTTATGAACTTAATACTCTAGATGCATGCTGGATAGCGGTCGATGTGTGGAGTAATAGTAGTAGATGCAGAATCGTTTCGGTCTACTTGTCGCGGACGTGATGCCTATATACATGATCATGCCTAGATATTCTCATAATTATGCACTATTCTATCAATTGCTTGACAGTAATTTGTTCACCCACCGTAATACTTATGCTATCTTGAGAGAAGCCACTAGTGAAAACTACGGCCCTCAGGTCTATTCTCCATCATATAAGTTTCCAATCTATTTTTACTTTGCAATCTTGACTTTTAATTTATATCATAAAAATACCAAAAATATTTATCTTATCATCTCTATCAGATCTCACTTTTGCAAGTGGTCGTGAAGGGATTGACAACCCCTTTATCGCGTTGGTGCAAGGTTCTTATTTGTTTGTGTAGGTACGAGGTGACTTGTGTGTAGACTCCTACTGGATTGATACCTTGGTTCTCAAAAACTGAGGGAAATACTTACGCTACTTCGTTGCATCACCCTTTCCTCTTCAAGGGAAAAACCAACGCAAGCTCAAGAGGTAGCAAGAAGGATTTCTGGCGCCGTTGCCGGGGAGATCTACGCCAAGTCAAGTCAAGTCAAGACATACCAAGTACCCATCACAAACTCTTATCCCTCGCATTACATTATTTGCCATTTGCCTCTCATTTTCCTCTCCCCCACTTCACCCTTGCCGTTTTATTCGCCCTCTTTCCCGTTTACCTTTCTTTCGCCATGGCCGAATCAAAGAGGGTTAAAGGTTCTCTCCCGGGTTTTAGTGCTTTGGATAGTCCCTCTGTCCTCTCTAAGCTCATAAATAATGATGCTATGGAAATACCTACCAGGGCTATCAATGAGAGTTTGAACAACTTTTATAAAGATGATCCCGGAATCTTTCATTATTTACTTGATGAGTCTTTGAAAGATGCTTGGGGTAGGCTATTAAGGATCCGAGCTAGCTATGTGCCCGAATATCAAATTGAGGTCTACCTAAAAAGCCTTTATGTTGGCTTGCCCTCTTTGTTCAAGCAAGTTTTAGATTCTATTTTTGAAGAAGGTTTTCTTGAGGGGGATCCCATAGATACTTATGAAAAGATGAAAACTATATTTGGGCACCCCATGAGTGAGAAGGTTGAATCCACCTCTCTTTCGTGCTTTTATCAAAACGAAATTATCAAAGAGATGAAGGCTAGCTTAGATGCAAATTTCCGTAGCGTGCTTAATCTTTCTTCCTTCATTACTGGCCATGTGCTTACCCAAAATAGAAAGATAAATGATATAGATAAGAAATTTTCTCTTTTCTTTCCCAATACCAAAGATGATAATACCTAGATCTATCCTTGCCTTTATGCCTAGCTAGGGGCGTTAAACGATAGCGCTTGTTGGGAGGCAACCCAATTTTATTTTTGTTTCTTGCTTTTTGGTTCTGTTTAGTAACAAAATCTTTTATCTAGCCTCTAGTTAGATGTGGTTTTATTTTTTAATTAGTGTTTGTGCCAAGTAAAACCTGTAGGATCTTCTTGGATGATAATTATTTGATCTTGCTGAAAAAGTCAAAAACTTTCTGCTCACGAAAACAATTGTTAGAAACTACCAGAACGTGATAAAATACTGATTCCAATTGCAGTAGTTCAATAAACAAATTGTGTAGGTCGTCCTATGTTGGTAGATTTTTCTGAGTTACAGAAGTTTGCGTTAGATGCACATTACTACAGACTGTTCTATTTTTGACAGATTCTGTTTTTCGTGTGTTGTTTGCTTATTTTGATGAATCTATGGCTAGTATCGGAGGTTATGAACCATAGAGAAGTTGGAATACAGTAGGTTTAATACCAATATAAATAAATAATGAGTTGATTACAGTACCTTAAAGTGGTGGTTTGTTTTATTTCGCTAACGGAGCTCATGAGATTTTCTATTGAGTTTTGTATTGTGAAGTTTTCAAGTTTTTGGGTAAAGATTTGATGGATTATGGAACAAGGAGCGGCAAGAGCCTAAGCTTGGGGATGCCCAAGGCACCCCAAGGTAAAATACAAGGACAACCAAAAGCCTAAGCTTGGGGATCCCCCGGAAGGCATCCCCTCTTTTGTCTTCGTCCATCGGTAACTTTACCTAATGCTATATTTTTATTCACCACATGATACGTGTTTTGTTTCGAGCGTCTTGTATGATTTGAGTCTTTGCTTTTTAGTTTACCACAATCATCCTTGCTGTACACACCTTTTGGGAGAGACTCACATGAATCGGAATTTATTAGAATACTCTATGTGCTTCACTTATATCTTTTGAGCTAGAAAATTTTGCTCTAGTGCTTCACTTATATCTTTTAGAGAATGGTGGTGGTTTTATTTTATTAAAATTATTGATCTCTCATGCTTCACTTATATTATTTTGAGAGTCTTTTAGAACGGCATGGTATTTTGCTTTGGTTAAAATTTTAGTCTTAAAGTAATGAGCATCCAAGATAGGTATAATAAAAACTATCATATATAGAGTGCATTGAATATTATGAGAAGTTTGATACTTGATAATTGTTTTGAGATATGAAGATGGTGATATTAGAGTCATGCTAGTTGAGTAGTTGTGGATTTGATAAATACTTGTTCTAAAGTTTGCAATTCCCGTAGCATGCACGTATGGTGAACTGTTATGTGATCAAGTCGGAGCATGATTTATTTATTGATTGTCTTCCTTATGAGTGGCGGTCGGGGACGAGCGATGGTCTTTTCCTACCAATCTATCCCCCTAGGAGCATGCGCGTAATACTTTGTTTTGATAACTAATAGATTTTTGCAATAAGTATGTGAGTTCTTTATGACTAATGCTGAGTCCATGGATTATACGCACACTCACCCTTCCACCATTGCTAGCCTCTCTAATACCGCGCACCTTTCGCCGGTATCATACACCCACCATATACCTTCCTCAAAACAGCCACCATACCTACCTATTATGGCATTTCCATAGCCATTCTGAGATATATTGCCATGCAACTTACCACCGTCCCGTTTATTATGACACGCTTCATCATTGTCACATTGCTTTGCATGATCATGTAGTTGACATCGTATTTGTGGCAAAGCCACCATTCATAATTCTTTCATACATGTCACTCTTGATTCATTGTATATCCTGGTACACCGCCGGAGGCATTCACATAGAGTCATATTTTGTTCTAAGTATTGAGTTGTAAGTAAATAAAAGTGTGATGATCATCATTATTAGAGCATTGTCCCAAGTGAGGAAAGGATGATGGAGACTATGATTCCCCCACAAGTCGGGATGAGATCCGGACTAAAAATAAAAATAAAAGAGGCCATAAAAAAAGGAGGCCCAAACAAAAAATGAAAGAAAAAGAGAGAAGGGACAATGTTACTATCCTTTTACCACACTTGTGCTTCAAAGTAGCACCATGATCTTCAGGATAGAGAGTCTCCTATGTTGTCACTTTCATATACTAGTGGGAATTTTACATTATTGAACTTGGCTTGTATATTCCAATGATGGGCTTCCCCAAAAATGCCCTAGGTCTTCGAGAGCAAGCAAGTTGGATGCACACCCACTTAGTTTCCGTTGTTGAGCTTTCATACACTTATAGATCTAGTGCATCCGTTGCATGGTAATCCCTACTCACTCACATTGATATCTATTAATGCGCATCTCCATAGCCTGTTGATACGCCTAGTTGACGTGAGACTATCTTCTCCTTTTTGTCTTCTCCACAATCATCATTCTATTCCACATATAGTTATATGTCCATGGCTCACGCTCATGTGTTGCGTGAAGATTGAAAAAGTTTGAGAACATCAAAAGTATGAAACAATTGCTTGGCTTGTCATCGGGGTTGTGCATGATTAAATACTTTGTGTGATGAAGATAGAGCATAGCCAGACTATATGATTTTGTAGGGATAACTTTCTTTGGCCATGTTATTTTGAGAAGACACGATTGCTTTGTTAGTATGCTTGAAGTATTATTATTTTCATGTCAATATTAAAATTTTGTCTTGAATCTTTCGGGTCTAAACATTCATGCCACAATAAAGGAAATTACATTGAGAATTATGCTAGGTAGCATTCCACATCAAAAATTCTATTTTTATCATTTACCTACTCGAGGACGAGCAGGAATTAAGCTTGGGGATGATTGATACGTCTCCAACGTATCTATAAATTTTGATTGTTCCATGCTATTATATTATCTGTTTTGGATGTTTAATGCGCTTTACTAAGCACTTTTATATTATTTTTAGGACTAACCTACTAACCGAAGGCCCAGTGCAAATTGTTGTTTTTTTGTGCCTATTTTAGTGTTTAGCAGAAAAGGAATATCAAACGGAGTCCAAACGGAATGAAACCTTTGGGAGAGTTATTTTTGAAACAAACGTGATCCAGGAGACTTGGAGTGGACGTAAAGAAAGAAGTGAGGAGGCCACGAGGTAGGGAGGCGCGCCTGCCCCCCTAGGCACGGCCCCACCCTCGTGGGCCCCTCGCAGCTCCACCGACCTACTTCTTCCTCCTATATATATATATATATATATATATATATATATATATATATATATATATCATATACCCCGAAAACATCTAGGAGCACCACAAAACGCTATTTCCACCGCCGCAACCTTCTGTACCCGTGAGATCCCATCTCGGGGCCTTTTCCGGCGCTCCGCCGGAGGGGGCATCGATCACGGAGGGCTTCTACATCAACACCGTAGCCTCTCCGATGATGTGTGAGTAGTTTACCACAGACCTTCGAGTCCATAGTTATTAGCTAGATGGCTTCTTCTCTTTCTTTGGATCTCAATACAAAGTTCTCCTCGATTCTCTTAGAGATCTACTTGATGTGACTCTTTTTGCGGTGTGTTTGTCGAGATCCGATGAATTGTGGGTTTATGATCAAGATTATCTATGAACAATATTTGAATCTCCTCTGAATTCTTTTATGTATGATTGGTTATCTTTGCAAGTGACGGTGTCCTGGACTAGGGGGTACTCACCACGTCGTCTCCCGATCAGTTGGATTGGCCCGAGGATCCCCATGGCCGTATACTCATGGGCCAGTCCGGACAGCTTACCGCATACAATGAAGATTCCGCAAGACTTGGCGATCAAGACAAGGACTCCTCACCCACCGGGTGATTCGGCTAGGACTCTTGTTATCCTAGGCCTCGGTGCATTATATAAACCAGGGCGAAGCTAGTCGACACATATACAATATACAACAATCATACCATAGGCTAGCTTCTAGGGTTTAGCCTCCTTGATCTCGTGGTAGATCTACTCTTGTACTACCCATATCATCAATATTAATCAAGCAGAGTAGGGTATTACCTCCATCGAGAGGGCCCGAACACAGGTAAAAACATCGTGTCCCTTGTCTCCTGTTACCATCCGCCTAAACGCATAGTTCGGGACCCCCTACCCGAGATCCGCCGGTTTTGACACCGACATTGGTGCTTTCATTTAGAGTTCCGCTGTGTGTTCGGCAAAAGGTCGATGGCTCGCCTGCATATCAACTGCGACTTCGGCATCTTCGTCACCAGCTCGACTGGTCACCTTGGTTCGACCAAGGACTGCGCCCTACATCCGATCGTCATGTTCGGATGAGGGCCTTCATCAACATCAACTCCGATCTCTATCAAGATCTTTAAGGAATCATCCAGGGAGCCCGGGGGCTCAACGTCAACATTGTCCTCGGGCGACCGTATTGTTTTTCTGGACAGCGGACTTGTGTCCGCCGCCACCGCCTCCTCAAGCGTCGTTTTAACGATTGCTTCAGTGGAATTGTGCGGAATTGAGCCGACAACAACCCTGGAAAATTTCATCGAGTTCCGATTGAGGAATCTCTGGCAATCTCCGATACACCGGAGCCGCATTGAATCTGGACGAGAATCCGGACGAGTTTAGGGCGTGGTGTCCAGCTTCTAGCTCGGACTTCCTTTGGAAGATCCAACCGTTGATCGGCTGCGGAATTCCTATATCTACCACCCCTCAAAATTTCAGCTCGATCCGACCGTCCAAACTCCGAGAACCTTCCTATTAGTGCATCCCTTTCCGGATCTGTTTTCTGCGTGAAAACGAATCCGACCTTAGTTCGTCTTTTTTATGAACAGGATTTCGGACATCCTTTTTGAAGGAAGTTTTGTATGGGGTATTGTGTTTTGTTTCCGAACACATCCCACTAACTTTAAGATCTTTTGAACATGATCTTCAACATCATGCTGGTGTCAAACCAGTCCGGCAATATTGCTCCACGGCTGCCGACCTGCGCTAGACACGTCGTCACTTTATTGAGCCGAGCTCAACTTCTTCAGATCATCATCTCGGCAAGCCAAACAAGAGTCCGGCATCGCGAAGGATAAATCATCACCAACATCACCGCCCCACGGATTACACGGAATGGGCATACCGGCATCACCGCACGGTCGCTTCATCAAGCAAGCATCGACCACGTCACGACCTGCATCGGCAGGGCCGCACTATTGCTTCTTCAAGCTGGTGTCCATCACGCCGACCTACTTCGACATCTCGGCTGGACCGGGGGCTTCGCCATCTCTTCATCAACCTACTCCGGACACTTCAGCGTCGCTAGCCGACCAGCTCCGTCACGTTAGCTGGACCGAGGGCTTTGCCTCGGCGAGCCAACCTTTGCCAGCATTGCCATGTCGTCGTTTTATCGCCCACCAGGCAATGGGTGCGCTGATCGAGTCCCAATTTTGGGAATCACCTCCCTTCGGATTGCTACAACCAATAAACCAGGTGCTATTAATCCCAGTATTTTTTGCTTGTTTGGGTTCATTTTTCCCAAGGAATTATTACTCTGGTTTGTCCATCATATATACGCAGGTCTATCAAATGGTGGTCGCATTAACGACGATCGCATGGTGGTTCGGTCAGTTTTCGTACATAGTCCGGCGAACGCCGCATCCGGAACTCGGACCGACCTGTGAATTCAGGCTTTGCCACGCCTTTATTGTATTACGCCGACGACCTGCATCGACATTGACTTCGGCGCCAGGCCATATTTCTTTTATTACTCACTTTGCATAAATTATTTATTATGCAACATTTTTTTAAATTCTTATTATTACTATTATCCGCGGTCTGCACTATTTTTTGTGCACAGGAAAACGATCCAGCTGGACTATATCCTTTGGCGTCACCTCGGCTGGACGGGGGGCTTCGTCAACACTTCATTACCCCATACAGGGGACTTCGGCATCACTCTGCCGTCCTGCATTGACCGTGCTATGTCACCACTTCGGAGTGCCGAGCTCTTTTGCTCCGCCACCTCGGGATTGGCTTGGGGGATGGAACCTTGTCCCGCATCAAGCTCGGACCGCGTCGTCAATACCGAACACATTAACCAGCTAAGTTGCCTTCATGCTCAAAGTTTTAAATTTCTAACTTGTGTTCGGTTCGACCAAGCATTATACTTTTTGAAAAAAGTTGCTTGTAAAATTTTTCCTTGTCCAAACTTTGTTCAAGACATACTTGACACGCTACCCGCTCATTATACACGGGCTTCTTTCACGTGCTTATTAATACGGGCTTTATGCTCAACACATGTGTCACACTTCCGCATGTACATTTTATTCACCATTATATGCATCGATATGACTTAAGTTTTGGCCAAGCTGGGTTGTTGGCTCCTGTGCTTACCCCTCGCTCCCGATTGTTCGGCTAGGTGGTAAAGGAGCACCTCTGCGATTGTTACTTGCCGGGTCACCGGATGTGTACCTCGGACCGGGTGAAGCCGAAGCTAGCGTTTTAAGGGAATACTCGGTCGGTGAACTAAAAGATGATTTCTTACCTATTTATTTACCTGCCCCCATATGTTTTCCTGCTCTTTCCGCAGTCCGACATGCACTTTAGGGCATGCCTCCTGTGAAAGGAACCCCTAACGGAACTATTCTCCTGGAAGATGTTTCTTACTAACCATGTAATATAACATAACTAGTTGGGCACTTGTCCGATAAAGCACTAATGACCCTACGCTTTGGTCTCCACGCATGCCCCGATTTTTATAACCGCGAGGTATTCGGACACACTCCGGACTATTGGGTCCAGAGGTTGAAGCGAAAAGGTCCGCTACGACAAACGATCTACAATCCGCTAGAAGGCATTCTACATGTCACCTTACATTATATAGTCAACTTTTACCCAAGTCACTTGGGGGCTCTTACGTTTATTTGAGCCGTTTCATACTAAGTGTTTTTCTTCTTAGTCGTTGCAAAGTTTTTATTATTTATCACTCCTTTTCTCGACACGAAAAAGCGGTCACTAGCCGGGAGCCTAATTTCTCTCTCAAAACCGCTAGAGTTTAGTTTTCTAAACTGGCCTAATGAGAAGTACTCCGCCTTGGGACGGAGATCAAGCAGAGGGCTGACCCGCTTGAAGTCTTGAGATAGGATGTGTCATGTTAAAGCACGGAAGCACCTTTTTTTTTCTCTAAAGTCCAATTTTCGGATTGGCATCGAACACTTGATCTTGTTCGACGTCATGTTTTTACCGACGTTTTTGGTTTTCCAAGCTTTTGGCACTTTTAAACTATTTGTGTGTTTTCAGCACAAGTCTCATGAGACAACGCCGACTCCTTTAGAGATTCGCAAAAATATTCTCGGATATTGCTATATATGCATCGTTTGAATTGTGTCTTCGGTCAATAGTTGGGTTGCCGCTCCGCTTGCCTCCTACGCCCGCTTTGTTCGGCTAGGTGTGCAAAGGAGAACCATCGCGATTGCGCTTCCATTTCGCATGGTCAAGCAGCTCGATGGAGAAAGCCAAAACCGATGTCACAATAGGTGTAAACTGGTCAGCGGTCCGATGACTATATTAAACGACGGGCCATTCATAACATTGGTCAAGTGTTTCCGCTTGACCTCGATCGTCGCGAACACTACCGGGGCTAGTAACTGCCTCCCAAACTAAATCCTCAATATTCTGCTCTTACATTGAGCTGAGGTTTCATGATCATGCTTAGCATGACAACCCAAAGAAAGGAACCGATAGCGGGACTATTTTCTTTGGAAGACGTTTCTTACATTAAACAGAATATAACATATCTCTCTGCGTACCTTTGTTTATAAAACCGTATGACCAGATTGCCTTGTTTGTCGTAAATCTTTGCCCTCATAAAGGCTTTATAAAGTAGGATTAAACACTCCTCGACATCGCCGAGGAGGTTGAAGCCGACGGTCGGTCAACAAAGTTTTGTACAATGCGGATCCGAAAATTAATGACGTAAAGTACTTGGATACATAGAGTCATTACACATAATTTGTGATTTTACTATGGATATCGATCGTTAATTCGGCCACCCGTGCCCGCATTAAGGCTCGGGGGCTACTGGGCTTCGGGCTTATTATTTACAAATATTAAAGGGGCACATTGATCCCCTGATCTGGTGTTGCCACCCGACCAGTGTCTCGGGGGCTACTACATTGCTTGTTCTATGTAGAAAATCTTAAGTGCAATACAGTTTCCGAGGAGATTTTGATCCTCAGGTTGGTCGGCCGCACCCAACCTGAGTCTCGAGGTCTGAGCACGCCGCTTTTTGCGTCCCGAAGTATTCTGCCGAGCTAGGACTTGATCCTAGGCCGATTTTGCAAATCAACTTTGAGTCTCGGTGCTCTTTGGGATCAGCGGTCTTATGTCATCCTTCAGTGCATCTCGGTTTTAGACCGATACACACCTTGTGGGCTATCGCTATGTATCTCGGCAGAGAATAAATTGCATCAATCAAAATATTGACAAAATCGCCCACATTCGGGTGGTGCACCACCTCGAAGCGATCCGCATAAAGCTCGGACGCTAGTGGCTGGCTCCATAGAGGGCATTTCCGGCATTAAGCTCGGCTAAACTCCTTCAAACTTCTTTGAACCAAGGTGATTTACGACACCTCGGATACAGTCCGGCGTTGGAGCTCGGATACATAGTCCGGCGTTGGAGCTCGGATACCGTCCAGCGTTGGAGCTCGGATACATAGTCCGGCGATAGAGCTGGGAAGCAGTCCGGCGTTGGTGCTCGGCTGCAAAAGATACCTCGAATGCAATCCGCGTTAGAGCTCGGACGAAGAGGACACCGCCTCCGGAACAACTTCAAACCCGAGATGTGGCATAAAATAACAAGGCATTGATAAAGGCCGAAACTTAAAGAGGCTCTAGGATACCCGACGTGTAAACTCGTCGAATGCATTTCGGCGATCCTCAAGATCGAAGATGAGAAGATTTGTTGAACCAGTTTTCAAGACCGACGACCGAAGATAAAGAACAGTTCGGAAGAATCAAGGAGCGTCCCCAACTTGAAGACCGGTTCAGGGGCTCTCGACGGTGTCTGGACTAGGGGTACTCACCACGCCGTCTCCCGATCGCTTGGATTGGGCCGAGGATCCCCATGGTCAGATACTCATGGGCGATCCGCATAGTTGCCGCATACAAGGAAGATTCCGCAAGACTTGGCGATCAAGACAAGGACTCCTCCCCCACCGGCGTATTCGGCTAGGACTCTTGTTATCCTAGGCCTCTTGTGCATTATATAAACCAGGGCCAGGCTAGTCGACACATATACAATATACAACAATCATACCATAGGCTAGCTTCTAGGGTTTAGCCTCCTTGATCTCGTGGTAGATCTACTCTTGTACTACCCATATCATCAATATTAATCAAGCAGGAGTAGGGTATTACCTCCATCGAGAGGGCCCGAACCTGGGTAAAAACATCGTATCCCTTGTCTCCTGTTACCATCCGCCTAGACGCACAGTTCGGGACCCCCTACCCGAGATCCGCCGGTTTTGACACCGACAGCAAGTCTCTTCGAATTATCAATTTGGTTTGGCCTACTAGATTGATCTTTCTTGCAATGGGAGAAGTGCTTAGCTTTGGGTTCAATCATGCGGTGCTCGATCCCAGTGACAGAAGGGGAAACGACACGTATTGTATTGTTGCCATCGAGTATAAAAAGATGGGGTTTATATCATATTGCTTGAGTTTATCCCTCTACATCATGTCATCTTGCCTAATGCGTTACTCTGTTCTTATGAACTTAATACTCTAGATGCATGTTGATAGCGGTCGATGTGTGGAGTAATAGTAGTAGATGCGAATCGTTTGGTCTACTTGTCATGGACGTGATGCCTATATACATGATCATGCCTAGATATTCTCATAATTATGCACTATTCTATCAATTGCTTGACAGTAATTTGTTCACCCACCGTAATACTTATGCTATCTTGAGAGAAGCCACTAGTGAAACCTATGGCCTCCGGGTCTATTCTCCATCATATAAGTTTCCAATCTATTTTTACTTTGCAATCTTTACTTTCAATTTATATCATAAAAATACCAAAAATATTTATCTTATCATCTCTATCAGATCTCACTTTTACAAGTGGCCGTGAAGGGATTGACAACCCCTTTATCGCGTTGGTTGCAAGGTTCTTATTTGTTTGTGTAGGTACGAGGCGACTTGTGTGTAGTCTCCTACTAGATTGATACCTTGGTTCTCAAAAACTGAGGGAAATACTTACGCTACTTTGCTGCATCACCCTTTCCCCTTCAAGGGAAAGACCAACGCAAGCTCAAGAGGTAGCATCTCCTTCTACCGGCGATGCCGTTACGGGGCACGCTATGGTTACCCGGCAATGTGATCATACGCGCAAGGAGAAGTCTTACACTGATGGTACGGTTCGGTATGATTCTCGTTGTCGTGCCTTCTTCGCTGCACCGGTTTCCCATGGTGATGCCTTGGGTGAACCTACCTGCCGCGCCGCCATGTCTGAGGAGTTTGCTGCTCTCGTCACACTAATACCTGGGTGTTGGTGCCTCGGTCACCTGGTGTCAATGTTGTGGGCTGCAAGTGGATTTTCAAAACCAAGCATCGTCCGGATGGGTCTGTTGATAAGCACAAAGCTCGTCTTGTTGCTCGTGGTTTCACTCAACAACACGGGATTAACTATGGCGATACTTTTAGTCCGGTGGTGAAGCCTGCCACGGTTCGCTTGGTTCTGTCTCTTGCTATGTCTCGTGGTTGGAGCCTCCGACAGATTGATGTGAGCAATGCCTTTTTACATGGGTTCCTGGCCGAAGATGTGTATATGCAGCAGCCACTCGGGTTTGGGGATGCCACTTATCCCTCTCATGTCTGCAAACTTCAAAGGTCTATTTATAGTCTCAAACAGTCGCCTCGTGCTTGGTATGCTCGCTTGAGTCAGCGCCTTTCGCGGCTCGGTTTTATCGCCTCCAGATCAGATGCGTCTATGTTCATCTTATCCCAGGGTACTATTCAGATATACATGCTGGTGTACTTCGATGATATTGTGATTGCTGGCTCTACCCCCACCGTGGTAGATCGTCTTGTGCAGTCATTGTTTGCTAGCTTTCCCATCAAAGATTTGGGTCGCCTGGAGTACTTCCTTGGTTTAGAAGCGTCCTTTCATTCAGGGGGCATGACCTTGACGCAGAAAAAGTATGCATTGGATCTTCTTCATCGCGTCAACATGGAGAACTGCAAGGCCACTTCCACTCCGCTTGCCACATCCGACAGTCTCTCACGTCATAGTGGCGCACCACTGGGTACTGATGACTCCTTCCGGTATCGCAATGTGGTTGGAGCACTTCAGTATTTGACCCTCACTCGTCCGATTTTTTTCAAAACTATGACATATTTTATAGCAAATTCGGAAACTATAGCGTGTAGTGGCGAAAAATCAAAACTAGCACCTCGTCGGCCACGCGTGGGCCGAAAAGGGTGTTGTCAGCCTCCCCTTGGCCGAAAAGGACTTTTCGACCGTGCCTTGGCCAAAGAGGTGCGTAGCTGGGCTGAAAAGACCTTTTTGGTCAGTAGTAGGCCGAAAAGTCCTTTTTGGTCAGGAGTAGGCCGAAAAGTCCCTTGGGCCCACCTTTTCACGTTAACGGGTGGCCGAAGTTGCATGGATCCACTCTTCGGCTTACGTTAGGCCAATTTTTTTTATTTTGGCCTATAAATACTGTGCAACCATTGCCCATCTTAGACATTAAAAAAATATTTTCGCACAACCCTTTCCTGTCAATATTTTCCCGCCAACTATTTCCCTCCATATGTTTCCGCCACCCGTTTCCCGCCAACCCGTTCCTGCCATATGTTCCCGCCAACCGTTTCCCGCCATACCGCAGACGTTCTTTCCCGCCATTTTCTCCTCTCTACCTATAAAACCCCATTCACACGGAGGTGGATAAGCAGTCCAGTGTAGTGTAGTCGAGATGTCCCATTATCCTTTCGATCGTAGTTTTCACCCTGGGATGAGCAGATGTCTTTTGAGGCTAGCCACCGATTTCAGGATGGACAACAGGATAGTTCCATGGGACAAACTCACCGGTAGTGACACCATAATGAACGGGTTGGCTCACGAATTACGTAGGTCTGGGTGGCCTGAAAGGACCTATGAGGAGGTACGTAAAGAACTTCTTAGGTTGCATGAAAGGTGGAATAAGGTAGTGGATCCGAAGAGTGAAACTTTCAGAAGGACTGCAACAAAGCATCCATTTTTATGGATTGAGGACAGCGAGGACGAAGATGATATCTTCATGCCGCCGCTTCCGAGTTCTGTATCCTCGAAGGGTAAGAGTTCTGCATCGACGGAGGATGACGATAATGACTTCATGTAGTTTTTAAGCTGTATTCACTACAAGAAACTTGTTAATACATGACGGTACTTGTCTGTCACAGATCAGCCAAATACTGTCATGCGTACCCATCCTTGACGGATTTGAAATCCGTCATGTATATCGCGTCATAATTTGACATCGCACCTTCCATGACAGTTCTCGGCCGTCATGGATCTGCCCCAGGCCCGCCCAGCCCAAACTAGGCCATGACGGAACAAACCGTCACCGATTTATATGACCTGGAAGCAACGCAGACCTGACATGGCATCTATGTGGATCTGACGTGGAGGCCAACGTGGCCCATGAGGTAACCAGCCCAGTTAGGGTTTTGGCCAAATAATTTCATTCCAGTTCAACCCATTAGCTATTTATTTTCGTCCTGCCCATTAGCCTAGCAATTTTTTTAGTCCAACACATTAGCCCCTAGTCTAGCCTATTTTCTTGATGCAGCACAATTTTCAACAAGACAACCAAATTATATTCATTCAAAAATAACATCTATTCACATGACAATACAGAGTTCCAACAATCTAGTCTGATTACAAAAAACAAAGCATATATGAAAACACAAGCATATCTAGAAAGCGCTATGAGCATATTTTTTTGAGTAACATGGCTTCCATGAAAAAATGTCCTACTAGCTGATTTTAGTCTCCATCACCACCACTTCTCCAGGAAGCTATACGGACCCAAGTAATTCCTGCTAAAAAACTTCAATATCAAGTAACACGGACTAACCGTCAAACCTGCATAGAATCCAAAAACACACAAAATTATAATAAGTTATAACAGCAAACTCCATATGAATCTAGAGTAATAATATTAGTTTATTTTCCAAGCTATCATCGAGGGGACACCAATACCATATTAAGGTACCATGAAAACATGGGCAAAAGAATACAAAAAAGCAGACTATATACAAGTTAGAAAAAAATTCTGTTATATCCGATACAAATATTGAATGGATTTACATGCATGTAATTACTAGTTGTTCTTTGGACATCTTATCAATTCAGGTATATATCTAAACATTTTTGCTCCACTCGACGCATCCCAGCACCACTCCTTTTAACATGGTTTAAAATAACACTACTAGGGAAAAGGCTAGCAGCAGCGCGGGTTTTAGGTGTATCAGTAGCGTGGGGAGTGGCGCTACTAATAAGGCGCTACACCTAACACATAGCAGTAGCGCGTGCTCACCAACACTACTGCTACACAAGTGTAGCAGCAGCGCGCTTAGTGGAAGCTCACATCGCTAGTAGCTCTAGCACGCTTTGCCCGACGCGCTCGCTATCGCTATCGCGCTGCTGCTAACTTTTATACACTCGCCATCGCTAATTTTAGTAGTTTTTGTTTTTTTGTTATATTTGTTTTGTATTGGAACAGGCTTTATAGAAGAATCTTTAGCACATAGAAATGTCATCATGATACACATACAAATGCTTGCGAGACCACAAATGTAATCATAGCATATACATACAAATAGTCTCATCATAATCATCATCCAACACAAAGTGGTATCTTGTCATCATCTCGAAAATAGCAATACATGCAAGTCTTGAATACTTGCAACTACAACAACGCTATCCATCTAAACAAAGGTATACGCAAGAAGAGCTATCACTATGAGTGAGAGCGAACTATGCAATACATGAGGTGGCGATTCTGAGTCCTCTCTCGCTTAGCGTGAACCTCAAGTAACTAGCTTCTCCTTCTTGTCTGCTTTTGAAGTTTTATGGCTGGCGCCAGAACCCATTCACTTGCGCCGACACTCATGCCACTCGTTGTACACCCGGAACCTTCCCTTTGTACACGACATAGCAATTCCATCTCGCCATCAAGAAACTAGGTACCTGTTAGAGATGCATGTTCATGAAGAGGATGTACAATCATATATATGCAACAAAATATACTAGAGCAACACCGAAAAAGAAAGGTTAGCAACTAGATGCAACATATAGTATGCAAATTAATTAACTAGAGGTACTAAGGTCATCGTACGCAAACTAACAAAGTAGCGTTACGCAAGTTCGGCAGGGACCATGGACATCACAAAGTTTCATCGCTTCAAAAAGTATACAAGTTCAACCGACACATATCATCATCATCGGCATCATAAATCACTAGAAGTTCCATCCTTCCATATCATTGAGGATGAACCCTAGCTTCTTGAACGGCATGAGGTCTAGACGTTGCATGCCTATGCGAGTTCGGACGTCAGCTCGCGATATAGGGCCGTGGTGGAACATCCCCTTCTCATCGACGACTTCTTTCATGATGATTGTCGCAATGTCGCTTTGGATGCGAAAGAAGTCATCTCTAAGTTTATAATCCGCTTCTCCATGAGATTCTAGACACTTGTGGATATGATCATCATTTCTGCTTGTCATGCGAAGCTTTTGGTGATCCGTGTTGAACTGAATCATGAGATGGACGATGTAGAATCCATCCTTCTTGCTTGGTTTTGGGACATGGATGCAGGAGAAGTTATTTTTATGCGTGAAACCCATCTTCTTGTTCCTTTGTTTCCTGATCTGCACGTGGCCACCTCTAAAGCTGAAGCCTTGGAGAGCATCATCTAGAATATTCATTATGTGGGTGTAGTCTTTTTTTCTCGTAGTCTCTGGAAGGGTCAAAATACACGGCGTGGGAAACTTGCGGGTAAAGAACGATAAGGACGGCGTGCCCGTTGCTGCGGGGAGAAGACACCTCAAATTATTCCCCATATGAGAGAGAAGGAATGATTGAAATATACGAAAGGGTTGTCCGGAACTGACTTACTTTGGATGATAAGGCACGAGGACAATTTCCCAGTCCTTATTCTGTACCATGAAGTTTTGGAGGTACTCCCTAGCAGTTTCACGCTCAAAGACTCCGAGACTCAAGAAAGACTTGTGCATGTAGTACGGATCCGCCACACAGATTTGCGAGACTTCTTCACTCTTCACGACGGAGCTCATATGTAGCGCAAAAAGGCAGACGATTGTAAAATCGAGCCGCCTTGTCAGAAACATCTCAAAGATATGGTCAAACCGCAGGAAGAACACCTCTGCGGGTCGTGTCTCGACGTAGCACTTCCCCTCAGGCACACGAGCCGCGTATGTCGGATATCCTGGATCCTTTGAGGCTAGTAGGCTTTTCTCAGTCGACAGCACATGGTCATGCAGTCTCCTGAGATCCCCTGATAGTGCCTCCAGCGGTTTCAGCGGTAGCATCGGCTCGCCCGTGAGATGGAACATGACCGCACCTTTCACGGGTACACGCTCTTGTAATGCATCGTCTGCTGCTATGTGCTCGCTTGTTTGGAGGCGCTTATCTTCCCGATCTCTTCCTCTCCTTTTCTTGGGCACACCTTCCGACCCTTCCTTAACCCCTGCCCCAGTGTTCCCGGCTAAGCTAAATCAGACGACCCTCGCGCCCGGCTAGTTGAGCCTGTGTTGAGGCGGCATCTTCAGCGTGTCCTGTGAGGATTTCATGAAGAGAGACTTTTGCAATCCTCGCCACGACCCTGCCCGGAAAATCATCCATATCCTCATTAGCAAGTCGATAGCCCGATTCGCCATATGGTTGACTCATCATATCTATGTCACACCATATGCGTTTGTATTGAGGAAATCCATAGGTTCGACCTCCGCCTCATCATCCATTCTCTGCTCTACAGACAAATTACATCAGCCAAGATTATTGCACCCCTTCATCATGTCGTCCGCCGCTCTCACCCGACACTACAGAGCTGGTAATTGCGTGGCGGGGTGGTGGTCTCCGCACATGCTTGTTGATGTGTGATCATTGGTGTGCTCTCGGACGGCTCCTGCATTTAATAAGATTCTTCAGCCATAGCAGCACCCAACCCTTGCAGCTTCCAATCATGGCGGGGTCTCGCTGTCTGCTCCCACATGTCAGATCGAGGAGGCAAATCCTCGTGCCCGATTTCACACTGGTCAAGCTAACCTCAAGTGCCCAGCGGGATCGGCTGGTTGTGGAACGTGGTTTGCGAGGGGTCCATTATCATCCCTTTCCCACGCCCACCTTCCGCCTTTGATCAAGTAGAGTATGGTGCACGGGTTTCTTCGCCTACAAACACATATGTCTGTGGCGTAAAACAACCGAAAGGCAACAAAATGGAATATTATATTTATATATATATATATATATATATATATATATATATATATATATATATATATATATATATATGTTGGTGCGACATGTAATTACCGTGACGGCGTCGAGCTCAGCTAAAGACGAAGGCCCACCTAGCGCACTGAGACCGAGGACGGCTGCTATGAGCGGAGCGGCTGCGAGAGGAGGCCCGGTTGCGTGAGCAAGTGATGGTGCGATGGTGTTGTTGTTCATGGAGTTGCTCCCGATTTAAACCGGCCAACGGGAAATCATGTACCGCCTTGTTCGATTTTCCTTCGCCCGCTTGATGATAATCGAACCAAGTTAGTAGCGAAATCATTTCTGCAGTGCGATTCTGTGCATTGATCATGCGTCTGTAGCAACTCATATTTGTCCTCGGCTGCTTTTTTTATCCCTCGGCTGCTTTTTTCTCGACCGCAAGCTTCACCTTCGCGTCGATGTCTACCTGACTAAACTTCTTTTCCTGCTTCTTGGTCTCCGGGCCCTCGTTGTAAAACACCTTCCACGTGGCGCCGTCTCCAGCGCCGTACACACGACCATATTGCGGCCGCTGGCCCAAAGGGAGTCCCTTAAGTTCGTTCAAGGCCCGGTTGAGAGGGGTGTCCCACTTGGGCCTCATCGGAGAAGTAGGGCTTTCGGCTGCAAGCTGGTGTTGCTTCTCCAGTAGTCTAATCAATTTCCTCGTGATCTTGTCCGTGTAAAAAACCTTTTTCTCCTTGTCCCACTTGTAGCGGGCCCTGATGAAGTCACGCTCCAAGGGGTTGGTGAACTTCGCGAAGGGGTCTGGGAGACCCGCGACTTCACGTTCCGCGTCCTCCTTATCCCATATGGGCCTTTTACCGAGGTAGCCACGGCTTCCGAGGCGATGCTTCCCCGTGTTCCTTTGCTGAAGGCTCTTGAATTTCGCAGCCTTAGCCTTGGCTGCCTCGGTAGCGCAAGTGTCCTTGAACTTTTCGAACTCCCCTTCCGTAAGTGTCGGATTTTCCTCCAGAATCTTGGACAGGGGTTCATCAGCCTCAATAGCTCGTTTCACCCTCCCTTTCCAAGAGGCCAAATCATTGCTGAACATGCCCATGGCGTGATTGTTAATCTTTTTCATCTTCGGATCATCCCACGGTTGTTCTATGTTATCATCCCGGTCGGGGAACTTGAATCTCTTGTGCAACTTCGTTAGGAGCAACTATGTCAAATGTTCTTTACTCCTTAAGTCATCATCGTTGATGCTCGCGCATTCCCGTAGGATGCATCCTACTTGGTTCCCATAGCACTTGCGAGGTTCTTCCGGCTCTAACGGCTCAAACTTGCCAGGTGCCATCTTTGTGATCACAAGTCGTCCAATCCCTAGTTTGTTAGGTTTTCGTATCCTCTGCTTCTTATGCTTCCTCTTTTCGGTAGCGGCATCGGGGACGGTACCTTCCCCGCCGGTATCTTCCCCGTCGGTACCTTCCCCACCGGTGTCGGCGCCGTCGGTGTCGATGTCGGCGTCAGTACCATCATCGAGGCCGACCTGCAAACCTTGCTTAGCAGTCAAATAGTCGAGGTACTCTTATTCACCCTCATAATCCATCTCGTCTGCATCTTGGTCAGAAGGCCCAGTTTCTTCGTTGTTCGACATGTTTCCTATGATTAAGTGCCCTCATTTATTTCTAAAAGTATGAATAAATGAGAAATGACATAAAAAAGAAATCTATGTACCAGCACTCGATATGCCAACTATGTAGCACAAATCATGCCTTTATTCACGGAAATTTCGCATGACCTTTGCTAAAAATGGACATATCGAGCTGAAATTCACCGAACGGAAATGAATCAACATTCTGGTGTAACATAGGCCACTCGGATCATTCTCCAAACATGACATGTCCAAAACATGACATATCCACATATCACATGTCCAGTTCAAATTTGCATATAAATTCAGCTAATTTTGAAACCTAGCTAAATTCATAACTAAATAGATAACCTAATTAACATACTGCCCTAACTAAAACCTAAGTAAATTAACCGAAGAACCCTAGCAGAGAGAGAGGGGGGTTTACAGAGGGTGCAGGGGCGAGGAGGCAGGCCCGACGACGGCCGAGGTTGGGAGGGGAGGAAGCAGAGGAGGGAGGCGAGGGCCGACGGTCGGGGCGAGCGCGCCGGGGTCGGGGGCGAGCGCCGGCGCCGGGGTCGGGGCGAGGGCCGGGTCGGGGCGAGTGTCGGGGTCGGGTCGGGGCGAGCGCGGGGCGAGCGCGGTCGAGAAGGCCGGCTGGGTCGGGCCGAGCGACGGGGAAGAGAGAGGGGATTTGGGGAAAAGGCGGATGAAGCAGGATAGTGAGAATTTTGGGTTATGGACGTAGCAGCAGCAGCTGCTTGGACAAAATGCGCTACTACTACCTTCAGTAGTTGTAGCGGTTTATACGAAATGCGCTACTACTACCTTCAGTAGTTGTAGCGGTTTAGACAAAATGCGCTGCTACTATCTTCACTACTGCCAGTTTTCCTTTTTCTTTTCCTTTATTTTCTCCCACTTTTATTTCCCGAGAGCAGTGAACGAAGGGAGGGCGATATATATTGCATCATTTGACGGTTAAATATGTATGCAAAATAGGAACATATATATTACATCATTGGACCCATGCATAATAATGGCTAAGTGTGTATACAAAATAGGAATATATATATATATATATATATATATATATATATATATATATATATATATATATATATAAAATATTACATCATTTGACCGATAACATACGGTTCCTCAGTCTTTGACGCTTTCGCTTTTGAGTCAGCTTCTTTCCTTCTTGTTCGTCAAGAATAATTGAGCCCCTCATTGTGACTTTGCCTTTTCCATGGAGTATGATTTTTCTTAGGTAATGTAGTATTGATTCTTCTTTTGACGATACTTCATCATCATCGCCATCTTCCTCATTGGGTTGCAGATCGATCATAGTCTTCCTCGTTGGCGACTCCATCCATTCCAATGATGTTCCTTTTGCCTCTCCTCACGACAACACGACTGGGATTGCATGGGTCGGTTATGAAGAAGCATTGTGTCACGTGCTTAGCGTGTACCCATGGCTCGTTTTTTGCGATAGCGTTCACGGTAGCGCTCTTGGCGTCGGGTATACTCATGGTAGTGAAAATCCAGTTTTCTCTTTCGTCATTCTTTGCCCATCTGACACGGAACATTGTCGTGTTGTGCATTCCAGAGTAGTCAAGCTCCCAGATCTCCTCGACCCTTCCATTAAATCGTTCAGTTGCGCCGTTGTCGCTGCCGGTCATGCATTCCATCGTCACCCCTGAGTTCGGATCATCACTGTCCATATCTTTGACCTCCGTGTAGAACGTGTATCCGTTGATATCATATGCCTGATAGGTTACGAGGTTGGGCGAGGGGCCATGTGCTAAGGAGTATATGAGCAATCCGTCCTTAGAGCCCTCCTCCGAGGGATTAGCAATAATATGCTCTTTGAACCAATGCAGGAAAGTGGAGTTGTGCTCTCTAGTAACTTCGGCGTCATCCCGCATACCCCCGGTCACGATACTTCTTTGCGATAATTTCTTTGTGCAGTGCCACGAAAGGATCTACCTCGTCTAGGTGTTGTAGCACTACCAAGTTTGCTCACAAAGTCGCCGTGTCGATCTGAGTATGCCACGCAGTTCCTCGCGACCGCTGCATGACCATCTCCTTCGAGCCTCCCATCGTGCTTGTTAACGGGCAAACCAACACTAACACCGGCGGCTGGTCTGCGCCATATAGAAAATTCTCACGAAAGAGATGCACTCTTGTGTCAAATAGCCTCGACGATGCTTCCATCCGGACGGGACATGTTACTTAATCGCCCTTTGATGATCCCATTCATCCTCTCAAACGGCATCATGTTGTGCAGGAATGACGGCCCCAGTCTATTATGTCATCCACAATATGGACACACAGATGCACCATCACGCCAAAGAACACGGGCGGAAGTACATCTCAAGCTCATTCAAGATCACAACAATCTCTTCCTCTAGCCTTCGGAGCTGCTTCACACCGATCGACTTTCGAGAGATGACGTCGAAAAGTTGCGAGACCAATAAGCGTGTCACGGACGTGCTTGTCCATTATCCCTCTTAAGGGCAACAGTAGTATCTGCGTCATCATCACATGACAGTCATGAGACTTCATCCCGCTGAACCTTTTCTTGTCTCGTGTCTAGATATCTGCTTATCTTGCCACAAGAATCGAACTAACTTTGACTCGGTAAGGCACTTAAAAATTGATTGGTCTCACCGACTTAAGGTGAAGCAAGAAGGGGGCAATAATCCTCTTTCTTTATTTTATTGCCCTTCTTCTCCCGTGCCTCTGTCTCCGTCTCTATCTCGTCTGACATTTTACGGGGCGGCATGTGCAGATCTTCCCTGATTTTCAAATCTTGCAAGTCTTTTCTTGCCTTCGCCCATCCTTGGTCTTATCCGCATGTTCATCGTTGTTGCGAGCAAGCTCTCAAGGACATTCTTACAGATATGCATTTGATCAAGGCAATGAGGTGTATCGAGTTTGTGCCAGTACTCCAAGTCCCAGAACATAGACCTTGTCTTCCATACCTTCAGCAGCGGCTCCGGCGCCTTTCTCATCGTCTTTCCCGGCGCGGGGCACTCCTTCCAGTTTTTCAACAGCTCATAGATTTCGGCATCGCTCCGCTTACGTGGAGGTCCTCAATGCTCAGCGTGACCATTGAATAGATCTCCATGGTTTCTCCACGGGTCGTCCTGTTCAAGCCATCTTCGATGCCCCATGTACACGATTTTCCCAGACCCGCCATCTTTCCTTGACGTTAGTTGCTGAGATGTCGTATCATCCATGCACCGCGTGCATCCGCAATATCCATGGCACACCTGGCCTGCCACATATCCATAACCGAGATAGTCGTGCATTGTCGTGATCAGCGCGGCTCTCATGTTGAAATACTCGCCTTTGCTGGCGTCCCATGTCTTGGCCGGTGTTTTCCATAACGTGTCTAACTCCTCTTAAAGTAGCCCCAGATACAAATTAATATTATTTCCTGGTTGTTTCGGCCCTTGAATAAGCATGCTCATGTGAATGTACTTCGATTTCATGCACAACCAGGGGGGAGGTTGTACATCCATACAAACACGGGCCATGTGCTATTGTTGGTGTTCTGGTTGCCAAACGGATTCATGCCATCGCTACACGTGCCGAGCGCGATGTTCCTTGCATCACATTCAAAATACCGATAGAAGCTATTCAATGCTCTCCACTGGCTTCCATCCTTCACGTGTCTCAGCTTCGGATCATCTCCATCATCGGGCTTCTTCCTCTCCGCGTGCCAGCGCATTAGCTTTGCTTCCTTGGGATCTACAAAATACCTCTGGAGACGGGGAGTGATCGGTAAGTACCATACAACTTTCTGGGGACATTTCTTCCCGGCCTTCTTGTATCGAGAAGCATTGCACACCGGACAGCTTGTTTTTTCCGCGTGCTCCTTCCGATAAATTATGCAATCGTTGATGCATGCATGGTATCTAACGTGTGGCAGATCAAGAGGGCACACGATCTTCTTGGCCTCATCAACACTAGTAGGACATAGATTACCCGCGGGAAGAACATCCTTTAGGTACTTGAGATGCTCATCGAGGCTAGTGTCGGTCCATTGGTTTTAGCCTTCGCCTTTAGGAGTTAGAGCGTGAAACTCAAGCGGGTCACCTCAGGATTGCAACCATCATACAATGGAGTGTTCAAGTCTACCACCGCTTGCTCCAGCTTAGCCTCCTCTCTAGAAGCAGCTCTCTCAAGATTGCCTCCTTGCGAAGCAATGCTTGAATATGAGGGTCCCGCATGATTGAACTTAGTACCGATTTAACTCTGCTGCGTGGAGTCCATGTCGTTCTCTCCGCCGCCATGTCCGCCCCTTCTCCTCCGCCATGTCCGCCCTTCTCCGCCTCCATGTCCGCCTCTTCCCCGCCGCCATTATCGATCATCTCTTCGTCTTGCCCCGTGCCATCATTGCCTGCCCCGTCGGCATCCTCAACATCGTCATCCTCATCTTCAGTTATCCACTGAGTATAGCCATCCATGAAACCAGTCATGAGCAGGTGCGCTTCGACATGACCATAGTCATAGGGGTCGAGCCAAACTATTCCTTTGCATTTTTTACACGGACATAAAACCTTTGTCAGGTTATTTTCTTTCATGTCCTGCATCGCCGACCGCAACCACCTGTCCACCATCGTTCCACTGGCCATCATGAACGTCTGCACAATAATAATAAAACAAATTGATTATAAAAATGCGTGCATGCATCAAAGTCATACAAAAATTCGGCATGACCTTCTCTAAAAATAGGACATATATGGGTCTAGAGTTTGCCCGGAATTCACCGAAACGGAAATAAATCGACATTTCGGCAAAACATAGGCAACTCAAAAGCATAATTTTGCGTCAACTCATGCCACACACACAATTTCCATAAACATATTTCCATTTTGCAAAAGCATGAAATTTTAATCACCTCTATCTCGAGATCGAGCACACGGTGGAGATGATGTTGTAGGGAGATCAAAGGTGCACAAAGCTCTTCTTGACAAAGATAGATCTAGTTAGGGGGCAAATAGGTCACTTAACTAAATCCTACATCTACCAAGCTACCTAATTTGGGAGGAGACAACTTCAACTAGTGGAGGGGGAAGGAAAAAGAGAAAGGAGATGCATTAATGGAGGTGGTGTAGTTAGGTAGGAGTAATGAAGAGAGAGAAAGGTAGATAGAAGAGGGAGAGTAATGGGGGAGAAGTATTGAGGAAGAAGAAGAGTGAGAGTGGGAGCATGTGGGAGGTAGGGGAAAGGGAAGAGAGGAGGGGAGGGACGGTGGGGAAAAGGTGGTGGGTTGGTGCGGATTAGCGATGGCTGGTGTTAAAACGCTGCTGCTAAGGAAGTAGCAGCAGCGCTTTTTGGCAACGGCGCCATCGCTAACCGGACCAAAAAGTGTGCCAATTTGAAATTTAGCAGCAGCGACCTCGTAAAAAGCGCCACTACTACATCCATAGCAGTAGCGCGGCTCGCGGCACCGCGCTGCTGCTAAATGGAGTTTGGTGGACACCGCCGGTCGATATTTGTAACAGCGCAGTTTACCCCGAGCGCGCTACTGCTAAAAACTTGTCAGTAGCGAGTTTCCCGCACATGCGCTACTACTAATGAGCAGCAGCGCTCCTTTTTGAGCCGCGCTGCTGCTAAGATTCTGTGTATAGGCTTTTCCCTAGTAGTGTAACTATATAGATTTAACGTGTTCGCATTTGAATTGGAGAGATATTAGGCGTGTCGAATTTGATAGACTGAGATAAAAATTCAGAACAAATATTGTTCTTGGGTGTGATAGGTTGCACGTCACTTCACAAAACCAGGTACAAAACTGATATAAATATAGGTGCCAAAAATACATAGTACAATGTGATCAGTTAAGAAAAAAAATCTGAGCGACATCTACATAGTAACTACAATCTAGCAGTACTTTGAGTAACAATAATCTTCAAACATACGAAAAGTAGTTGTGTAAAGCTAATTTTTACCTGGCTTACAACTTTAACAGCGAGCAGTAACATTTAGAATTAGATGCAATTAAAGAGTACCAACAGCACCTCCTTTCTAAAATAAAACTTACTACAGAAATATATAAGTTGCATCAAACTGGCTGCTATTCTACTTTTTCATATGATCAATAATCATGATTCTTTGCGAGAAATAATGGGCATTTCTTGACAAATTAATTCAACAATAGTTACAGGAAATGGTGAAACAGAAGGCTATTTAGTACTTGATGGGTAACAATAACATATCTTCACCGACATTTAGTTTGGTTGTAGCCACAAAACTTGCATGATAAAATATTTGAGGACCAACGCCATAACAATATTAGATGAGATCGAAGCCTTGAACAGGTAAAGATTGGAATGTTTGGAAGAAATAATCCAGTTGTACCGTTTAATTCAGATGTACTCGCATTATTAGTTTAGTTTGTACCGTCTTATTGTAGGGCATTATGTTCTATCTTAATTTCATTTTGTAGTATGTAAGCTATATTTTTTAAGTTCAGCCGCACCGTTTAATTCAGATATACTACATGAAGGCCATCGTCATCCTCCGTCGATGCAGAACTCTTACCCTTGGATGATGCAGAACTCTTGCCCTTCGAGGATGCATAACTCTTGCCCTTAGACGATGCAGAACTCTTGCCCTTCGAGGATGCAGAACCCGGAAGCGGCGGCATGAAGATATCATCTTCGTCCTCGCTGTCCTCGGTCCATAAAAATGGATGCTTTGCTGCAGTCCTTCTGAAAGTTTCACTCTTCGGCTCCACTACCTTCTTCCACCTTTCATGCAACCTAAGTAGTTCTTTACGTACCTCCTCATAGGTCCTTTCAGGCCACCCAGACCTACGTAATTCGTGAGCCAACTCGTTCATTATGGTGTCACTACCGGTGAGTTCGTCCCATGGAACTATCCTATTATCCATCCTAAAATCGATGGCTAGCCTCAGAAGGCATCTGCTCATCCCAGGGTGAAAACTACGATCGAAAGGATAATGGGACATCTCGACTACACTACACTGGACTGCTTATCCACCTCCGTGTGAAGGGGGTTTTATAGGTAGAGAGGAGAAAATGGCGGGAAAGAACGACTGCGATATGGCGGGAAAGGGTTGGCGGAAATATATGGCGGGAACGGGTTGGCGGGAAACGGGTGGCGAGAACATATGGAGGGAAACAGTTGGCGGGAAATATTGAGAGGAAAGGGTTGCGCGAAATTATTTTTTTCAGTGTTTAAGATGGGCAATGGTTGCATAGTATTTATAAGCCAAAATTAAAAAAGAAAAAACATTTCGGTCTACCATAAGCCGAAGAGTGGAGCCATGGAACTTCGGTCAACCGTTAACGTGAAAAGGTGGGCCCAAGCGACTTTTCGGCCTATTGTTGACCAAAAAGGACTTTTCGGCCTACTGCTGACCAAAAAGGTCTTTTCAGCCCAGGTACGCACCTTTTCGGACAAGGCGCAGCCAAAAAGTCCTTTTCGGCCAAGAGGAGGCCAAAAACTACCTTTTCGGCCCACAAGTGGCCTACTGGGTGGTAGTTTTGAATTTTTTTGGCATTGGATGCTATAGTTTCCGAATTGCTACGTCCTGATATCTCCTTTGCGGTGAACAAAGTGTGTCAGTTCTTGTCTCAGCCTACGGTGGATCATTGGGAAGCAGTTAAGCGTATTCTGAGATATGTGAAAGGTAAGCTAGACATGGGACTACGGATTCGTAAGTCCAGATTTACTGGAGTGAGTATATTCACCGATGCAGACTGGACAGGTTGTGTTGATGATAGGCGCTCCACTGGTGGATTTGCTATCTTTGTTGGACCCAATCTTGTATCTTGGGGCTCAAAGAAGCAACCCGCAGTCTTGAGGTCAAGCACCGAGGCAGAGTATAAGGCATTGGCCAATGCGCAGCTGAAGCCATTTGGATAGACTCAGTTCTCGCAGAACTTAGAGTCCCACGGTAGCGTACACCTATATTGTGGTGTGATAACTTAGGGGCAACCTACCTGACGGCGAATCCAGTGTTTCATACTCGGACTAAACACATTGAGATTGATTTTCATTTTGTGAGAGAACGAGCAACGGCTTGTGAACTGGAAGTCAGGTTTATTTTTACATATGATCAGTTAGCGGATGTATTTACTAAACCCGCTACTAGACAGATGCTAGACCGCTTTAGAACCAATCTGAATCTTGTATGTAGTTCAAATTGAGGGGGCATGTAAAATATAGGATCTAGTATATTGTACATGTACACGTATTTATATACGTATGTAACTGTATTGTGATCATCTATATATTGAGACGTGAGGCTGGATGTCAACCATCCATGCATAACCCTAAACCCTGTGTTTAACTCCGCCTACTCCCGCCGGAGGAACGCCCGGTTGGCCTCCACATATGCCTTATCCTGGATGGACGCCTGGATGGCCTGCTGCTCCGCCATTTCGTCGAACTGGGCGACGGCGAACTCCGCCTCCACCTGCTCCAAGTTGAAGGCCGACACCTGCCGGTCCGGCTCCTCTGGCTCCTCCACCTTCATCGAAGCCATCTCCTCCTCCTCCTCTTCCCCCGCTGCTCCTCCTCTTCCTCCGGGTCCACGAGTCCGGAGGCAGCCCGACAACAATGTGGGCGGCGCCAGGGACGGAGCTCCCATGTATTCACTGGTGTCAATTGACACCAGTGCCTTCTGGCTTTTCATCTAATAGTATTAACAAAAACTGTGTATGACCCCAGCCCAAAAATTCCATTGACCCCAGCCCAACAGCAGACCAGCTAATCCCTAAAGCCTTAGCCCATAAAATCCATTAATTTCTAAAAGAAATCGACAGCCTACGGCAGCAAACAACGATACAAGGCCAGGCCCAATGCATACACACTATGTATTAATTAATCGATGTACGCTACCCGGCTGCTGTACGCGTACACGAACAGACAGACGCCCTCGTCTCTTCGCCTCCTATCTCGAACCCTAATTCCGCAGCCGCCGCAGCGAATCAGCGACGAACGACGGCGAACTCGACACCGTTTCATCAGGTGAATGTTGACATCGGCTGACCGTCCACCAGCGCATAATCTTTAATTTGCAAGTGTTGGCTCTTCCAATCCTAGGTAATTTGCACCTTCTCTCTCGCCTCTCGATCTCTAGACTGTCTACAAGACTACAATTCTACATGTGCTTTGATTTCATGATGGCTATTGGCTAAGTAATTTTTTTAGTTTATTTTCTTTGATTTGCCCAGGACCAGTCCAGGAGGATATGGATAAATTTTTGTTCAAAGAGAAACGACCAGCATTAGATATTAATGTGGCAGGGACTTCAAGGCCAGTTAGACCAGCACTTGATTTGCTATGTGGAGAAAGACATATTTTCTACAATAACGAATGACGATGTGATTGATATATTTAAGAAGATAAAAGATCAAGAAGGGAAGTTATGAAATGTGAGTCTCGTATCATTTTATTTTTTCCTTCACGATACTTATTTTCTGCACTATTTCTTTCTTACTATTGTTGTGAATATAATATGTACTTTTGTTCATCCTTTACAGAAAGTTACAAATGAAACGTTCCAAAGTCATCCTTTTGCCTATTATTTCCTGAATATGTAAAGAAGTGTTATTTTATGACTTTGCTCAGCCAATACTCGCTACTTGGTATGATTTTTTTAGATGTAATAATAATATCACCTGCATATTGTTGCTTTTTATATCGCTCTCGGCCATTATCTATGTTGTTGCACCACTATAATTTCTGCTAGCGGCTTAGCGTGGGAAGCGGTTGACATCAGTGCTTATTTTTTCTAGCTTCGTCCCTGGGCGGCGCACGCGGCTTGGCAAAGAAGGTGTGCCATTTGGGACATCCCATTGTCACTATATATATGTTCATGCACTAGCAAACCCATACACTGTACTACTGCATGCAGCTCCACTTTTTTCCCAGTTGTGCTTACCCTCGTTTTCATTTGGGGGAGCCGTCGCGTCTTCATGAGGTGAGCTCGATCTGGCCCAGATGATGTACTAGCTAGCCGCATGTGCTGAACCAACTTGATCAATGAAACCTCGCAATCCCGAAAAGAGAGAAGAAGATTGGGACGTTCCTGAAGGGAGGATAAAGGTTGCACGTCAGGGCAAACCGCGAAAACGGCAGCTGGTTATCGACCCGCTCTCTCTCTCTCTCTTCCAGCCCTGCGGCCGCAACTGCAAGTTGATCGGTGCACTAAGTTGATACGCAGAGACGCACACAGACACAGTAAATTAACACATGTTCCATTGTGCCCCCAAAAGGAAGGAAGGCGGTAGGAACTCACAGACGGTTGGGGAAAGTAAAAATCAGAAGTCTCCAAGAAGCGTCCACTCCGCCACCCCCCTTGTCTCGTGCTCACTGCGCCATTCCGTCACGTGTTACCTCACCATGGTTACTTCCCAAGGCACCGTTTTTATATTCCTCTGCAAGGAACAAAAGCAAGGCAAAAAAAAACTGTAGTTAGTTGAGATGGAGATGGTGCAATGGGTACAAGTGACAAGTTGGGCAGCTGGCTAGTTGCGCGTAAATTAAACAGTCCCGGATGGAGATGGAGATGGAGATGGAGATGGGTCATGATTATCTTATCATAAACACTGCGTGCGTCATTTGCAGTTTAATTTGTCTATGCCGTGGGGAAAGAGATATGAGACTGACACCGGTCTCCCCAATAAAGAATATGTAATCGGCCACACTTAGCTTTCGGGCCTGAACTATATGATATGTTCCAGTTGTTATTCCAGCGAAAATAGAATATGATCTTTTTAGGGTGACATGGAATACATTGACGTTCGTATTACGTGGGCAGAAATAAAATTGTGGACTGCCTTTATTTTGCGGGAATATTAGTCCCAGTATGAACATAGGGTTTTCAGTATGGAGTAAGTGTCCTAACAAAAAAAATATGTGTTCTGCTTTCTTCTCACTTTAGTTTTCTAGGGCTATTCACCGCCCACATTCAAAATTTGTGAGATTGCGTCTCAAGCAACGATGCGTCATCGATGGCTATAAAGTTAGATAAAAAAGTATTGAGCAAAGGTAATATTTCGAGCCACTAATAAGACCGCTGCATTTTCATTTTGAAGAGTGTGAACCGGGTTTAAATCTTAGAGTTGACACATGTGGTCGTATTTTTTCTGGATTTATTTCATGTCTGTCGGTGCTATTTTTTTGGTAATACGACATTTCTGCTATCTATGAGCTGTTTGTGGTGACTTTGTCAATCTCAAGAACTATCAGGTCGGGCTCTAAGTGATGCTCATAAGGATATTGTCGTGGTTTTGTCACGGCAGATGTCCTCATGAAAGGACTTAGTCGTGAGGCCATCGCTACGGGTTAGC
The DNA here is from genome assembly GCA_021605205.1 of Aegilops longissima. Lineage (NCBI taxonomy): Eukaryota > Viridiplantae > Streptophyta > Magnoliopsida > Poales > Poaceae > Aegilops > Aegilops longissima. Next base: position 526,646,501 of record CM038679.1, read on the forward strand.
TTGAAGGGGTTAAAACGGACACAGGGACGCAAGGGAGTTTATACTAGTCCGGCCCCTTCGATGAAGGTAAAAACCTACGTCTAGTTGTGATGGAATTGATGGGGTTTCGATGACTAGGGAGCAAACAAGCTTCGCCTAAGTCTCGAGTTGTGTCTGTTCTCCTTGAACCGCCGCCGGGTCGTCCCCTTATATACATGGGTGGCGCCCGTCGGTTTACAGAGTCCCGACGCTGGTTCATAGATGTATCCGGCTCGGTCTCTACTATTCCTAACTTACAATACAAGTTACATACCGACGCCGGTTTACGGCTACAGGCCTTGAACTGACTATGGGCCAGCCCTCATATGCCTACATGGGCTTTAACATACTCAACTACTGACGAAGTTAACCCAGCCTGTCCTGGCCGGTTTATACCCAGTAGTAATATCCCCAACATTAGGCCCCAGATTGATTTGAACAGGTTCATGTCAATCCTTAGAAAAAAACTTCATCTTCAGCATCTTTGTGTAGTTTGGTGAACCGCCATGATGTCATCTTCTCTGGTCGTTGTAAACCGGCGTGACGTCACCTGTCATAAAACTATCCACGATACCTTTTTTGTTTAATAGATCTGCAACAATCGAGGCGACAGCTCCGTTTCCAAACTCGCGACCCCTTGATTTTCGCGCCTGACACATGTCCCTTGCTTTATAAATAAGACCGAAGGGTCATTTCTTTTTCCCCTTCATGCCCTTCTGCTTCGTCTTCCTCGTGTCGCCCAGCTTCGGAGCTCCGCCGCCGCCGTCGACTTCTGCACCAACCTTGGCCGCTGCATCACCCTGAATACACCAGAGCATCGCGGCGATCTTCCATTTCTTCCTCGGCTCTGGTAAGTCTTCTATCTTTTTCATCATAGATCTGTTCTAGGGTTTCCATGTTCTTCAGCGTTCATCACTTGCTTCTTGTTCATATGATAAACTTTAGATGAGTCTGTAAATCTTTGTTCTGCGTAGCAGTAGTTTTTATCATCCGTTGTCACTTGCGCATCTCAAGACCATAGATCTCTCTGTATCCTTGCTCATTGATTCGGCATCTGCTCCCTTTTGGACCTTGAATATTTATCTCTTTTTCTGAACATGTTCCAGATCCAAAACTGTGATGTAATTTTGTGAAACCTGTTTTCGCACACCTACTCATCTGCAATCTTGACTCTTCAATATTTTAGACCAGGTGGTTTAACTTTGTAGAAAAATTGATAACTCGGTATATACCATTAGTCCCCTTGTGGAACCGCCAGAATTCCTTAGCTAAGTATTGCCACTTTGCAGAACTCCGGTTTGTAAGTAACTGCTCCCGGTTTAACAATGACAGTATCAATGTATACTCTTCCAACATACTCTTGAACCGGTATTACTGTTTTTTAGATTGCGCCATGGCCAAACAAGTGTACGATTGCAACTGGGTCCCTTCTCGAGTGACCTAGATTCAACTGAATAACCTAGTCAAAACCGGCGCTTTAAGCAAACAAGATGTCGTTCACTGGAGGGTCCCTGGCCCGGAATGTCCTCTAGAACCCAAAGATGGATAGGTTGTTGTCTTTGCTGACCATCTAGCCCGGGGCTTCAGTCCGCCCGGTTCAAAGTTTTATCGGGATGTCTTGGCCAACTTCCAATCAAGGCCCACAAGATATTGGCCCCAACTCCGTAACCAACATCTGTCACTTTCAAGTACTCTGTGAGGTGTTCTTTCAAGAGGAGCCCACAGTTGAATTATTCAGAGATTGCTTCCATCTGAACCGCCGCACCGAATTTACTGACGATCCCAATACAGAGTTAGGCGGTATGGCAATTCAAAAGAGGAAAGAGGTCACTTACCCTCACGCCAAACTGCACAGCCATCCCAAAGAGTGGAATCAAACATGGTTTTACTGCAAAGATACCTCTCCTGATGGAGAAAATACCTTGCCGGGTTACCATCCGGAGCGGCTAAGCAACACACATCCCTTCCCCCAGAGACTGACTACTAAGGAAAGAAGCAAATATGCTCCTCAACTATCCAAACTCAGGGCCTTCATGGCTAACGGGTTGACAGGGGTTGACCTTGCTCGCTGCTGGATATCTTGGAGTATATTGCCCTTAAGCCTGCGCTCCGGTTTGATGTGCGAATACACAGGAGATGTAAAAGACCCTCTACAGCATATTGAGATCCAGCTGACAGATGACGAGGTTATTGAGGCTGTGAAGAAGATATTAAATGAACCGGAAGCTGCTTGCGCTCAAACTGGCCTGTCTCCCTTTTGTGCCATTAACAAGCCCCCAGCCGTAAGACTCATATCTTATGCTTTCACGGAATCTAACTATGTTTAAGCACCCTTTGTTGACATTAACATCTTTAAAACAGGGTGGTGATCCATTTTGGAGCAAGAAGCCTCCATAAGAGAAACAGGAGAAAACAACCCGGCCCAAAACCAGAGTTGTGAAGAAACCAGCTAATAGGAAGAGAACCACTGCATCCTCCGATCCACCAGCTGACAATGATGTGGGTAAGCCGGACCTTGAGGTAGAGCTTGACTCACTTGGTTTATTTTTCACACGCCTTATTGATAATGATTATTGCCAGGACGACGTTGAAGTCAGTCACGTTGATGTTGTAGAGGTAATCGCTCTTTCTTCCTATTCAAACCCTTTGCCTTCACTAAAAATCCGTCGGGCAAACCGGAAAGTTAAATTTTCTCATCCTCTTGCTTATTTGGACCCAAACTTTCTTATGAAGACACAACAACACGAAGCTCGCTGCACAACCCGGCACAGCGGCCAGGTAGTTACTTCCGCTGGTTTACCGAACAGTCCGGTTCGGAAACGCCGTTCAGAGGTCTCTAACTCTTTCGTCAATGCTTATCCGAAAGCGGGTCGTTTTCGCCAACCTCTTAATCCATCTGACTCCGATTATGAGGGCACTTCTCATTCTTCTTCCGGCGAGTCATCAGCCACCCAGCTTCCACCACTCAAAACGGTGCTTGGGTGAGCCATATTCCTTATAATGTTGTTTGATATATCACTTTCAATATTCACTGGACCGATCCGTCTTCTTCCTTTCAGAGCCAAGCCTAGGCCAAGCAAGAAAGCTCGTCTGGACGAAGCGGCAGAAGAAAATGACGCTCATGAACTGGACAAAATACCAGATCCCGAAGAACACATCCGCGACGATGTGCTGAACGACCCACCATCACAAGATCATGATGTTATTGCTGAAGAGGCACATGTTGATGCCACAGTGCCCTTTTAATCAGCCCACAAGTCCTGTCGGATCGACAAAACAACGAGCCCATCAAAGCATCTCGATAAACCGCGACCCCAAAGCGGACCGGTGAAGCCAAAGATGATGATGTTGTTATTCGGCATTGGTCGCCCGAGCCAAGCAATCCTGTCGCTTTATCTAAGCACAGTGCCAAAGATGAACTTGCTGCATTTGGCAAAGGCAAATGGAATGCCGACTTGGCCACTTATGCCGCTCTGAACACCCAAGATCTTCATTCCGGCTATCTGAATCGGCTATACACCAGCCGTGATTATGAAGCCGGTCTGGTAAATATGATGAAGGACAAATATGAGGTAATTTCCATATGACTCTCTGCTTGTATATTTTAATCTGTCAACTCCAATAGCCCCCAAGTGACGGTTTTAAGATATCAACTTAAACCGGGACTTTCCAATGTGAACTTTAATGCAGCCGGTTCAACTTAATGCAGTTAAACCGGGCCTTTATATAGTAAGAATTCCCGTGTCACTGAAGGACAGAGCAAATAGGCATTAGCCCCCAAGTGCCAAGTTGAATACTTGTATTGAGCTTGGGACTTATATAGAAATTGTATGATGAAAAGCAAATATGCATTAGCCCCCAAGTACCGAGGGCATAACTTGTTATGTGGTTGGTACTTCAACTCTGCACCGTAATCTTTACCAAATGATTATCTGTATGTAGGCTGATCTGAGCAAGAGAGAAAGTCAAATCGCCGATCTGCAAGAAAATATAAAGTCCCAGCAAGCTGAAACTTCTAATGCAAAAAAGGAATTAACCAGTGCTTTAAGCGTCATGGAAAAGCTTAAAGAGGGTTTCAACAAGGAGCGAGCGGATTGGGCCACTGAAAAAGCCGCTTTAACTCAACGAGCAGAGAAGGCCGAGGCTGCACTCAAACCGGTGGTGGATGAATTGACCAGTGTAAAACGGCAAGTGCATGCCATGACCGCTGCTGTCTTTGGTAAGCCTTCTTCATTTCTGAAGTAATGAGGCCTTCTCATGTAACTGCCGGTTTACTAACCCTTCAAATGATACAGGGACACGTATTGGTCACTTGGGATCAGATGTGCGGAAGAAATTGAAAGTCGCCTATACATTGATAGAACAATCAGATATCGATGCGCAACGGATCATCTCAGACTTGCTTCTCACAACAACCCGGCGCCCACCTTGATCCAGGACACTATTAAAAGGTTGTCGATGCTTCTTGCCCGGGTTGAAGAGTTAAAGAAATCTGCTGCTAGAACCAGTGCTATAAACGCCTTAATCCGGGCAAAAGCATGGGTGTCGGATTTTGATCCTGTTGAAGCGGCCCAGGGCTTCCCAAGCTTGAAGGAAGACGGGACAGAGTTAAGCGAAGAGGATCTCCGAGCTATAAACCGGGAAGTGCGCCCTCTAGCTTGTCAATTGGCTGAAGAGGCAGATTTGTCTCACTATCAAGCTCAATATGATGGACAAAACAAACGAGTGGTTGCACCAATTCCTGAAGCGGCGAACCTTATACCTCCAATCCGTAAGCATACTTACGCTCCTGACATTGAACCATCATTGCTGATCAACGGTGAAGCTGTCTTTCAAGCATTAATGGGAATCGACTGGACAACTGTTGATTTCCAGACGCTGGGTAGGGAAGCAGAGATTGAAGCGGCGCGAGATGACCCGCAACCATCAGACCAAGCTGGTGACCAAGCATGAACCGGAAGCCGGTTTAAATTACTGCTCCTTTATGTTACACAGAAAACAATGATCTTATCTGGGCTCCACGTTGCCTTGTAATAGGCTAGCTGCCACACTTGGTTTTGATATGCCTTCGTGCATAATTATTGCAACTTACGCTTCCGTTGAATCATCAATCTTAAACTGTTGTCTGCAGCCAAAAAAGCTTAAAACGCCGCCGTGGTTGTATCACCAGGCGGGTCATAATATCTATGTATATGAAATCAAAGATAATATCTTAGATTTAAACATATGATCAAATATGGAGATATATGATACCTGCCATCGTAGGGCATGAAGTTGGTTGTGCCAATCTTGAAGTGGAGTTTTAAGAAACCCACTCTACTGGAGGAGAAAACAGCTCCTGTGTATATAAGGTCGGTTTACCAGGTAAACCGTTCCGTGTTACGATGAACACCGGTGTTACTCCATAATAGGATGTTAACAAGAAATCAAACCGGGCAAAGAGTCTCCGGATTAAGAGTGGACCGTGTTCTGTCAACTGACAGTCGAACCGGTTTAATAATTGTCGGTTTAAAAACACAACAAAATAAATATGCATCGAAAGAGAGACAAAATTCAAGCAAAGACAAAGATAAAATCATTCACAAAAAGAGGTTGTTGAGCCGATCAAGTGGCATTACCATGGTCGGACACGACCAAGCCCCCAATAAGCGTAGCTATGGTTCAAGTCAGCCAGGTCCCAAATGATGCAGTGGCATTACGCCAATCAAGACGTGTAGCGATGGTTCGGGTTCGACCAAAGCCCCCAAGTGATTTTGTGGCCTTAGGCCGATCAAGAGGCGGATCGGTTCAGACGTGACCAAGTCCCTAAGTGATTCTCAGGGCTTTCGCCTATCAAAAGGTGTTGCATTGGTTCGGACACCACCAAGCCCCCAAGTGATAAGATATAAAGCTTTTTGAAAAAGCTAACTCAAGGGGTAAACCGGAGGCCGCTTTAAGACAAAAACTCCGTGTAACCACACATGATGTAAAAATAACAGAGAACCCGCTTTAGCTAAGGCTCCGGTTTATTGTATTGATCATAAAATATACACTATCATAATATGTACATAAGTAGAGCCTATAACTCAAGTATAGTAAGGCCGAAGATGAGCTATGTTCCACGGCCCGTTAGTCTCCTCCTTTGATGTACGTGAGTCTTTATGCTCTTGAATGTCGATCAGATAGTATGACCCGTTGTGCAGATTCTTGCTGACTACAAAAGGTCCCTCCCAAGGTGGGGATAGCTTGTGCATATCAGTCTGGTCTTGGATGAGCCGAAGCACCAAATCTCCTTCTTGAAAGGTTCTGGTTCTAACTCGGCGACTGTGATAGCGACGAAGATCCTGCTGGTAAATCGTCGAACGGGCAGCTGCGATGTCACGCTCCTCGTCCAACAGGTCCAAAGCATCTTGCCGTGCTACCTCGTTGTCCGCTTCAACATAAGCTGCTACACGAGGTGAATCATGACGGATGTCACTGGGGAGAACCGCCTCCGCTCCGTAGACCATGAAGAATGGTGTGTATCATGTCGATCTGTTGGGTGTAGTATTGATGCTCCATAATACAGATGGTAACTCCTCAACCCAACAACCCGGCGTCCGCTGCAAAGGAACCACAAGCCGGGGTTTGATGCCTCGTAAGATCTCTTGGTTAGCCCTCTCTGCTTGGCCATTGGACTGCGGGTGAGCCACTGATGAAACGCTGCGGATGTGCTCACGCTCACGTAACTCCTTCATAGCACCCTTGGACAGGTTGGTACCATTATCAGTAATGATGCTATGTGGAAAGCCAAACCGGAAAATCACCTTTTTGATGAATTGAACCGCCGTGGCTGCATCACACTTACTAACGGGCTCCGCTTCCACCCACTTTGTAAACTTGTCAACCGCCACCAAAAGGTGGGTCTTCTTGTCCTTGGACCTTTTGAAAGGCCCAACCATATCCAGCCCCCAAGTCGCAAACGGCCAAGTAATTGGAATCATCCTCAATTATTGAGCCGGCACATGAGCGCGTCTTGAGAACTTCTGACAGCCATCACATCGCCTAACCAGGTCCTCCGCATCAGCATGAGCAGTCAACCAATAGAAGCCGTGACGAAACGCTTTAGCCACCAAGGACTTTGAACCGGCGTGGAGACCACAATCCCCTTCGTGGATTTCACGCAAGATTTCACAGCCTTCCTCAGGAGACACACAACGTTGAAACGCCCTTGACACACTGCAATGATGCAACTCGCCATTGACAATAGTCATGGACTTGGATCGTCGGATTATCTGCCTGGCCAGAGTCTCATCCTCTGGTAACTCGCCCCGATTTATGTACGCAAGATAAGGAATCGTCCAATCCGGAATGACATGAATAGCCGCCACCAATTGAGCCTCCGGATCAAGAATAGCCAAATCCTCTTCTCCAGGGAGCTTGACAGACGGGTTATGCAGAACATCCAAGAAGACATTAGTCGGGACCGGTTTACGTTGAGAGCCCAACCGGCTTAAAGCGTACGTCGCTTCGTTCTTCCGTCTGTCCACGTGATCCACCTGATATCCTTTGAAGTGGCCTGCAACAATATCCACCTCACGACGATATGCTGCCATGAGCGGATCCTTGGAATCCCAAGTGCCAGACACTTGTTGGGCCACCATGTCAGAGTCACCGAAGCACTTAACTCGGCTGAGATTCATCTCCTTAGCCATCCGGAGACCATGGAGTAAAGCTTCATACTCAACTGCATTGTTAGTACAAGGGAACATTAAGCGGAGAACGTAACAGAACTTATCACCTCGTGGGGAAGTTAACACGACTCCAGCCCCCGAGCCCTCCAATTGCCTGGACCCATCAAAATGAATAGTCCAATAAGTGTGATCCGGTTTTTCTTCAGGTGCTTGTAGTTCCGTCCAATCATTGATGAAATCCACAAGTGCTTGAGATTTGACCGCCGTTCGAGGCACGTATTTCAGTCCGTGCGGCCCAAGCTCTATAGCCCACTTGGCAATCCGATCAGTTGCCTCCCTGTTCTGAATTATATCTCCCAAAGGAGAGCTGACCACTGTGATGGGATGTCCCTGGAAGTATTGCTTAAGCTTCCGGCTTGCCATGAAAACTCCATACACCAGCTTCTGCCAATGCGGGTACCTTTGCTTGGACTCAATAGGCACCTCGCTGATATAGTAAACCGGACGCTGAACCAGATATTCCTTGCCCGCCTCTTTGCGCTCCACCACAATAGCTACGCTGACTGCACGAGCATTAGCTGCCACATACAGTAGCAATGGTTCCTTGTCAATCGAGCAGCAAGAACAAAGCGGATTATTAGCTGCCGCTTTAAATCCTCAAACGCTTTATCGCAAATGAACTCCAAATGAATTGATCTGTTTTCTTGACATCGATACAAAGGGATCGCCTTCTCACCAAGGCGGCTGATAAACCGGCTCAACGCGCAATCCGGCCTGCCAAGCGTTGAACGTCATTGATACACTTCGGTTTAGCCAGGGAGGTGATAGCTGTGATCTTCTCCGGATTAGCCTCAATTCCCTCTTGGATACCGTAAAACCCAATAACTTGCTCGCCGTACACCAAAACACATTTGGCGGGTTGAGCATCATCTTGTATGTCCGCAGGTTATCAAAGGTTTCCTTCAAATCGCCAACCGTAGTCTCCTTCTCCTTGACTTAACCACAATATCATCCACATAGGCATGTACATTACGGCCGATTTGCTTATGAAGGCAATTCTGCACACACCGCTGATAAGTTGCTGGCACTTTGAGCCCAAAGGGCATAGATACATAGCGAAGGCTGGGCTCGCAGAAGGCTCCAAAGGGAGTTATGAACGCCGCCTTCTCCGGGTCCTTAATCGCCATCTTGATCGATGATAACCGAATATGCATCCGTAAAAATCAAACGCCACAACCCGCAGAGCATCAATAATCTGATTGATGCGGGGAGGGCAAAAGGATCTGCCGGACAAGCCTTGTTAAGGTCTGTAATCCACACACATGCGCCAGTGCCGTTTTTCTTAAGGACCAAAGACCGGATCAGCCAGCCATTCGTGATGGAAAACTTCAACAATAAAGCCAGCCGCTAAGAGCCCGCCACCTCCTCTCCAATAGCTTTGCTCCTTTCTTCGTTAAACCGGCGGAGAAACTGTTTCACCGGTTTGTACTTAGGATCGACATTAAGAGTGTGCTCGGCGAGTTCCTCGGTACACCGCATGTCAGAAGGCCTCCATGCAAAAATGTCCCGATTCTCACAGATGAACTCGATGAGCGCGCTTTCCTATTTCGGATCCAAGTTGGTACTGATACTGAACTGCTTGGACGAATCGCCGGGTACAAAGTCAACAAGCTTAGTCTCAGCTGCCGATTTGAACTTTAGGGCCGGATCATGCTCTGTAGTTGGCTTCTTCAATGGAGTCATGTCCGCCGGATCAACATTATCCTTGTAGTATTTCAACTCCTCCGTGGCACAAACCGACTCTGCATAGGCCGCATCACCTTCTTCACACTCCAAAGCAATCTTGCGACTTCCATGAACAGTTATTGTTCCCTTGTGACCCGCATCTTGAGCTGCAAATAAACATAACAAGGCCATGCCATAAATTTGGCATAAGCCGGCCGCCCAAATAGGGCGTGATATGGGCTCTGGATCTTCACCACCTCAAAAGTCAATGTCTCTGACATGGAATCATGATCATCTCCAAAGGCCACTTCCAGAGCTATCTTGCCGACAGGATATGTTGACTTACCAGGTACCACACCATGGAATACCGTATTGGACGGTTTAAGATTTTTGTCTGTTAGCCCCATACGGCGGAAGGTCTCATAGTATAGGATATTAATGCTGCTCCCTCCATCCATGAGCACCTTGGTGAATTTATAACCTCCCGCCTGAGGTGCCACCACCAACGCTAGCTGACCCGGATTGACAACCCGGGGAGGGTGATCCTCTTTGCTCCATATGATTGGCTGTTCAGACCATCGTAAATAACGAGGTACGGCCGGTTCAACAGAATTCACCGCTCGCTTGTGAAGCTTCCGGTCTCGCTTGTCCAAGCTAGTGGTGAAGACATGATATTGCCCGCTATTCAACTGCTTCGGATTGCTCTGATAACCCGACTGCTGCTGCTGCTGGTTGTAACCACCCTGGCTACTCTAATTACTTTCATTGTTATGTCCGCCCTGATTACTATTGAAGCCTGAACCGGAATTTCCTCCACCGTAACCCGGCCCATGGGATCTGGATCCTGAGCCACCACCCGATCCGTGATCATATCGGAAAGCATCAGAATTCTTGAACTCCTGCATAATGTAGCAATCCTTCCAAAGGTGGTTGGCTGGCATCTCCTTCGTCCCATGCTTTGGACAGGGCTGGTTTAATGATAGGTCAGCGGTCCAGGTTAGGATTTGGCGCCCGCTGCGATTCGGCGGTTTACCCTTTCATCGCCGCCCCGTCCCGTCTTGCGGTATTAGCCACAAAGTCCATGCTGCTATCCGCTTTACGCTTGCCTCCATTTCCATGACCTGCCGTGTTGTGTTGCTGCCCTTTGAGTTGCTGCTCTTCTTTCCTTCCCCGTCTTGTCATCATCGACTCGGGATCCTTGGTACTATCGAAATCAGCATACTTCACTAACGCAGCCATGAGGGTCCCCATATCGTTGCAATGGCGCTTCATTCGTCCCAATTTCAACTTCAGAGGCTTAAACCGGCAGTTGCCTTCCAAGGTTATAACCACGGTATCAGCGTTGATACGGTCTGATGAATGCAAAATTTCCGAGACTCGGCGCACCCAATGGGTTGTTGACTCTCCTTCCTCCGGGACACAGGCCGCTAAGTCCATTATCGACATGGGCTGCTTACATGTATCCTTGAAATTCTGGATAAACCGGGCTCGCAACTGGGCCCATGAACTGATAGAGTTGGCCGGTAAGCTTTTTAACCAAGTACGGGTCGTCCCTTCAAGCATCATGGTGAAATACTTCGCACACGCCGCATCATCCACATCAAGCATCTCCATGGCCATCTCATAACTCTCCACCCATGTTTCCGGAGACAAATCGGCAGTGTAATTTGGCACTTGGTGCGGGCCCTTGAAATCCTTGGGCAGGCGCACATTGCGTAAAGCGGGGACAAGATAGGGCACCCCTAAAGAACTAGAAGTAACCCCTGGCTCGACCGAGGTGGTTGGACGAACCGGCATAAGCTGACGAGCCTCATACTGCGCCGCTAACTCGGCCTCTCTGCGCGCCCGGGCCCGATCCACCACTTCCTGAGCATCACCAATACCACCTGCCGGGTTATTGCCACGGGGCGCTTCACGGTTTCGTGCATTACTTGATACGGCCGGTTCATCCATACGCCGTAGAGTCGGCTTGGGCGGGGTGGAGTGAATCCGGTCACGGCTGTGTGAATATGCTTCCTGTTGAATCAAAGCTGTCCGAAGAAGCTCCTTAACCCGACGCGTGTCCACCGCCTGCGGAGAATCACCTTCAATCGGAATGGCCTCCAGTCGTGAAGCGGCGGCGACAAGATTGTCCATTGGATTGGAATAATGACCGGAGGTGTCGGACAGCCGAGGCACGATATTGTTCGCCGAGGCGGATCCATCGGGTGAGGCTCAACGGCGCGCGCGTCGAGTTCTTCCGCCGGTTTACCACCGCGGGTTACTAGTTCCTGCTCCTGGGGTGTTAAAGAGATTTCTGGCTTCGAAAACCGGAGGCAAGCGAGATCGGTGCTTCCTCTTCAGGACTTCATGCGACGCGGTCGATCCAAAGATAAGCCTATAGGCTCACGATCCAAAGTGGCCCACTCTGCGACCATCCTGGCGTTCTCGGCTGCTAGGTTGGCCTTGGCCTGAGTGATCTGTTCCCTCACCTTCGCAATTTCTGCGTTGTGAGCGTCCTGATCCGCCGGGTTAGCCTCTGCCATAAGCGCAGCCAACGCATCAAACAGATCAGGTAAAACTTGAGCCGGCAGGTGCACACGGCCTCCTGCCCCGGCAGCCGTCGCCGCTGCTGACCCGGAGATCATTGCTGCTGCGGTCGAAGAGTGGATCGCCGCTTGTGTACCGGCCATGAATATTCCAACCCAGTTGGGCAGATCAGAGGGGTCCGGAATACTGTCGCCATCGGAACAGCCCCCAATCCAGCCGTCTTGTAGCTGATACAACGATTCGGTTTCTCCGGTTGAGGACTCGTCGCCGGAATAAACGACGGTCTCGCCACCAGATTCCGATCCATCCTCATATTCTCCTCCGTGGATGACTCCCACGAAGGCACGCTTCACGGCCGGTTTAACTCAGGCGATCACGCGACGCCGAGCCGCTTCGACGAGGTCGGTGCAGATGTCCGCTCAGGTCGGTTCACCGATCTTGCCGATGAAGACGTGTATGCCACCAAAGGGGACCCGGTACCCATACTCAATCGAGCCGGCCTCGGGGCCCCACCCTGCATCATCGATGTAGAGCTTGCCGCGACGACTCTTGGTCATCCGGCCCACAACGTAGCCCTTGAGTCCTTCGAAGTTGCCCTCCAAGAACTTGAAACCATCGTGCGATAGCCCCACGGTGGGCGCCAACTGTCGTGGTTTTGTCACGGCAGATGTCCTCATAAAAGGACCTAGTCGTGAGGCCATCGCTACGGGTTAGCTTGAAGAGGTTAAAACGGACACAGGGACGCAAGGGAGTTTATACTAGTTCGGCCCCTTCGATGAAGGTAAAAGCCTACGTCTAGTTGTGATGGAATTGATGGGGTTTCGATGACTAGGGAGCAAACAAGCTTCGCCTAAGTCTCGAGTTGTGTCTGTTCTCCTTGAACCGCCGCCGGGTCGTCCCCTTATATACATGGGTGGCGCCCGTCGGTTTACAGAGTCCCGACGCCGGTTCAAAGATGTATCCGGCTCGGTCTCTATTATTCCTAACTTACAATACAAGTTACATACCGACGCCTGTTTACGGCTACATGCATTGAACCGACTATGGGCCTTGAGCCCTCATCTGCCTACATGGGCTTTAACATACTCAACTACTGACGAAGTTAACCCGGCCTGTCCTGGCCGGTTTATACCTAGTAGTAATATCCCCAACAGATATGGTGTGTATGTGCTCATAGGTGATAGTATGCACATGTATGTTACAATATGTGTATGTTGGTGTATTTTCCCAAAAAAAGAAAAGATTAAATAACCACGAACAGTGAATCTTTTTGGGGAGGAAGGACGCATGCCAAAAAATACAAACACATGCGCAAATTATCTTTGTCCATTTTGAAACTCATGGGAACCCTACTGAAAAACATGGATCCATTCATCATATATCCTTGAAAGCCATAGAGGTCACCTCAACATGGGCAATTCTCTAATCCTGTGAAAATGGGTCGGTTTCTATTTTTCCAAATGTTCCACATAACGTAGATAAAATTTCGTTTGCATTTCATGGTTTTTCTGCCCAAAGAGGAGCGCATCCCACCATAAAAAACCGAGTAATAGACTTCGGGGTCCTATGCCCGAGGACAGACACCCTCGGACCAGGTAACCTTCTTTGAGAAAGGACAATTCTTGCACAAATGACTAACAATCCCAAGACACGCAAGCAAAGGTAACCAAAATGGCAGAGAAGAATGCTTGAAGTCTCCAACTTTCAGTTTTAGTCATTTAAACGTTTATTTTACATAGTTAGGGCCTTTTTGATTTTCAGGATTTCAAAACTACAGGAATAGAAAAATCACAGAATTACAATGCCATAGCATTTTGAATACTATAGGAATTTGGTTTGCTTGAATGCATCAGAGAAAAAACGGAGGATTCTTTTCAATAGATTGGAGTGGATGCTAACATTCCAATGTGATGTACTCCCTTCGATCCCAAAAAAAGTGCCATGGTTTTAGTTCAATTTGAACTAAAACCACGACACTTTTTTGGAGGGGGGGAGCAGTACAAAGGAATCCTTAAGAAAAGTCCTATGAATCAAGCGATCAATGTAGGAAAAACTTCTAAGGGCATCTCCAACGCGGACCCTGAAATTGCCCCTATATGTGGTTGCGGGAGTCCGGACACTTTTTACCATCCAGTGCTATCCCCCAAGTGTCCGAAAACGCGTCCAGGCGTCCAAATTCTCCCATTCTAGAAGCAATTTGGGGGGGACCAAAAGCCACCACATCGGACATCCCCTCTCTCTCCTCAACCGTGGCATGCACATGCATTGAAGGACATTTAGGGGACATGGTTGGATGGCCGACTCTTGTATCAGTGTCGACGGGATGGTCTCTACCATTCCGCGGACAAATAATGTGTTTGTTTTAGAGGTCAACGTTGGAGATGCCCTAAAGATTGTAATTTTTCAAAATTATTATGAAAATCTCTTGAATGAAAGAAGGCGTTCAATAAAAAGATTAGAAGCAAGGAAAATCTACACCTTTGCTTTTTTTACTAGTGGTTGGGGCCCGCCATTACGTGCCACTTGAGAGGAAGCTGTGGACATCGCATCCATCTTAAACAGAATAAGGAGAAGCCTAGAAAAACTTTTCTCAAAAAGAAAAAGGAAAAGGTCTCACTTTCATTTAAAAAACTACAAAAAAATAAAAATAAAAACTTCCTCACCACGACCAACCAGCATGTGCCACATGGCGTAGCTGGTTGGCCACCATTCTACCTCTTCTTAATGGGTTTAACGAGGTTGAAGAAAGAGAGAGCCATGAAGTAGCACATGAACTAGCTAGGTTAGTGAGAAGAGTTTTTTTTGGTTATGAGTGATGATCTCCCGTTTGTATGATGAGAGACGTCGGAACAACTGATCACATTCTTTTATATTATATATGGGACGGGAGAGTAATTTAACTAAGCGGACACTTGTTTACCGGGAGTAAAAAAAAAAGACACATGGTAGGGAGAAATATACGAGCCCAAACAGGTCGTAGTGGTTGCCGGCGAAAATGCTAAACCTACGTAAACTCCTACGAAGGGTTACGTAACTTGCCGAGGGCAGGAGTAAGCGCGAGAAAACGTCAAAGTTTGACGCCACGCAGTCATGAACTATTAATAGAACTAGATGATACCCCGCGCGTTGCTGCGGGACTTTATGGTTTCCATTGACAGATTCCAAGAAAAGCATATATTGTAAAATGAATATTAAATACAGCTTGAACTGTTAAACAATACATTTATATTTTAAATGCTGATTTTGGAGACCCAATGGAATATTGACATTTACATTTGAAATGTTGAGCAAACATATTTCTGCACAGACATAAAGAGAATTATCAGTAACATGCACCGATTTCTCTCCCAAGTAACTATGTTGGATTTTGCTGATAAAAGAAACTATGTTGGATTTTAAGAGCATTGAAGTAATTCTAATAAACTTGGTTAGCCTATAGTCGCTCCAAATGAGGCATTTGTTCACCTACAAAGAAGTTGAAATTCGAGTGGCCAAATCTTAACAACTGGAAAATAAAAGTATGGGCGTATGATAGTACATGTAAAGCACATCTGAGAAGTCAGCTGAGATATATGTTCCAAACGTCCAGAGAGCCATCATGAATAGCATAATTCTTTTAATTGCTAAGGAAACAGTACTGTACAGAAACAAAACTAATTTATTTATTTATACCGGCATGATAACTTTTTGGAAAGGCTTATACCTATAGGTTGTACCTTCTATAGAAATTCCTTACTCAGATGATTTTATCTTTTTCATTCGCAGCAAAGAAACAATTCGAAGTTGAGTTGTACTTGCATTCTTGATTCTTCAAAAAAAAAAAAAAACTGAAATGAGAGAATAGACTCTTCATATTTACTCTGAATATTTTGGTTCATAGCCACTCCATTAACATCGCCGATGAGTGGAAGCTGCAAGATCTCCTACAAAAGCAAGGCACAACAGTGAGGCAACATGTTCTTCAACAACTGGATGGAAAGTTTTAAACATGAAGTATGTACGACATCCATAGGGCTAGGGAAACAACCTACTGTGCTACAATCTGATGATATCTTTTGGTTTTGTCTTGATGGTGTGCATGACAAAATGAATAATGAAACTCCAGCCCTCCATGTGCCGTAACCATCCATGTTTCATTGTTCTGATGTAGGAAATTAGATAGCACAATTTAACAATAATCCAGAAGAACAACCAATAAACGTGTATAGATGAGATGCAAAATAATGCAAACATTCACTTATCTGCAAACATAATTGCAGAAAGCATGGGAAAAATAATAGTCATAAAATTATAGAGGATAACCTCATAGTAAGTAGCAAGCTAGTGTACCAGCAGGCGACTGGAACTCCAAATTTGTCCGAGCATTATAACTTGTATGAGACTAACAACATACATGAAGGGAGCAAATAAATAGCATGGTGAGGCTAATTTCAGCGGTATAATCAGGGATTAAGGTAAGATGGTTTTTACTGGTATGTCTCCTAATAAATTCACTGTCCCAGAACAAATGTACTCCCATATTCGTGTTTCTGTGAAAATCATGTATCATGGTAACCCTGCACTATTGCTTAATTTCCAGACATAAAATTAATCTAAAATTGGTAACTTTCAGAAAACAGTGGACTGAAAATTTATTTAGTCAAGAAATAGCACATGAGTTGAGGAGGGGCGGTTAGTTGTTCATATGGCTGCATGGATATTTCTTTTCTAAGTTTACAACAGAGTGCATGAAGGTGAAATTTGGTGGTCATCTGCATATATTGTGAATGTCCTTGTGTATCTGTTGTTGACTCATATGGGTATAAAGAAGAGAACAGGTGGATGACATTGGTGACGAAGGTATCAATGGATATGAAAGATTTAAATGGGTACACAGTTGCATATGTACTCAAAAGCAACGCACATGCATGTTTATTTCAACGGTGAGAGTAATAAGAATATACAAAATGAAGTACTAAACTGTAGTCAGGCCATGACTCATCTTCTTTGTACAGTTCTCACCTGAAAACTTTGAGGCAGCTCATACCAAAATATAAGAGATTAAGGTTTAGTTAGTACCATCCCACAAAAAAGGCTAGGAAACAGAATAGCATATCAGAATGGATTCCAACAATCTGAACTTCCCATATTCCTGAAAATTGGTTCTTTTTTCTCGGCCACCTGAAAATTAGCTCCACCCAAATGAAAGTTTCCAACTTGTATGATACGTGTGAATCCACTGCCATCTGCATTGACAAACTTGCATAAAAGAAAATTCGAGATGTTCCTAATTAATTAGTACATGCCAAAGCATGAAGAAATCAGACTGCGGAAGTAATTTAGGTAAGTCGTAATCATACTGAAAATGATTCCTTTTCCTAATATTGTATAAAAAGGAAAGTAAATTAATGCCCCAATCAGGATGCAATCCTCATTTTCTAATTCCAAATCAATCCTTATTTTTTCGGGGAGTTCTAACCAATCTGGGAGAATACGTATGTACCTCGTTGCTTCCGATTCTTGGGTTATTCTAATGTGCAGCCGACGCAACTGACTCTTGGCGAGGCCATTGCTGTTGAGAAGAGCACGGCGGGGTAGAAACCTCAGGGATTATGCCTTCATCGAGGATCTGGGATTCAGGGTAGCCGGCGTCAGAAAGGCGGCCTGGACCGCGCTCCTACAACCATAGAGATGTTGGAGGCGAGGCGGAGTGGTGGGATCTCAGAGGAGGTACGGGGCAGACCAACCTGTGCACAGGTTGATTCGGCCATGTCTTCCTCCATGATCTGCGTCGCCGGCAAGGGATCGCAGCAGATAGGTGGGGAGGGAGCAAATCTCCAGATTGACAGCGGAGCAAGACTGATCCATCTTGGATTTGTTAGGCAGACCAAGAAGACGGACCGGGGAGACACGGGATGTGTTGGGAATTAAAGGTGAAAGTGAAAGCAGAAGTGGAAGGGGAAGGGGAGAGAAGGCTCGTGAGGTCAGATTGTGGTGGGTCTTGGCAGTAACCGAACACCTATGTGGCAGTGTTGTTGTACTTGTCGGTCCCATATGTAAGTCACCAATTAGACGCTGATGTGGCAAGCGTGCTGAGGTGGATAGGCTGCATGTCAAGAGAAATAGGATAGTGGGGATGAACTATTTAGGTATTATAGATGTCCACACACCTTTCCTAGTGTAATTGGCCGGTGCTGTGCCTTTACACACCTTTCCTAGTGTAATTAGGAGTAGATTATTAACGGGGGCGTACAAAGACAATTGCGAGAAGACAAAGAAGAAAGGAAATCCGCAGCGACTCGTGAAGATCTTGAAAACAAAACAGAATCTATCGAGGTCCTGGCAATCCGTTTCACACTTGTGAACCAAAATTTCCACACAAACAAACAAAAGAACAGAGAGAAGCTGAACCAATGTGACGCCACGGCGCCACCGCGGCCAATGGAATTCCACGCCGCGCGACCCGGGTACCGCGCTGACGAGCGGCCATGCGTCACCGCCGGCGCACCGCGCCCAGCGCTGTCGTGGCGCCGGGAGGGGAGCCCCGGCCGGCCGGGGGCCACCGCGACGTGACGCGAGAGAAAGTTCTCCGCCTCTTCCTTCCGTCCCACTCCGCCTGCGGATCCGAAACCCCGCCCTGTCCCCGTCGGCTTCCCCCACCACTTTCCCGGTTGGATCTTCACCGCGCCCGGCCCCACCACACCCGGGACAGGCACGTTTTCTTGCTCGGTCCGCTCACCTCCTTCCCTCCGGTTCACGTACCTGTACCTCCCTCCGGCGATGGCTGCTCCAGCTTCATCCATCCACTGTGCTTATCATAATCACGCTCGTAGTTTCTACTCCTAATGTCTCAGTTTGTAGGTCGCGTTTCAGGTTTTCTTTTCGTCCCACCTACTATGATCTTTTTTTGTACCTGCTCTCACCTCCCGCTCAGCCGCGATGAAGCAAGAAAAACCCTCAGGGCCGAGTCCCACACCCGCCCCAACGCGCCTAAGCTCCCTTCGCACCCATGTGACACGAACAAACCGGCAAAAATTAACCAGTGAAAAATAACCGGCGAAAATTAACCAGCGAAAAAAAATCGCAAACAATCCCCCGCACGTACGAGCTAGGTCTCGTGCCCTCAAGGGAGAAACAGATGCCCGAGTCTGTGCCCTCATTCGCCCGGCGCCGCTCTTCGTCCCTTCACCGCCACCGCTCCATCCCTTCGCCGCCGCCCTGGCACTGAGCCGCCGCTGGTCTCCACTGATCCGTCCTCTTCTCGACGCAATCAGAGTCACAGCCGCCGCCAACGTCCCGAGAGTAGTCGCCGCGCCGAGGACCGAGAGGAGCCGCCACCGAGATCCGAGACTAGCCGCTGCGGCTGAGGACCGAGAGGAGCCGCCGCCTCCAGGTTGCATATGTGACACACCGCCGCCTCCAGGTCGCCGCCGAGGTCCGCAATCGCCGAAGCCGGCCGGCCCTCACCTCCATCGACCTCCTCTCGGATGGATCCTGCACGTCGCTAGATCGACGGGAGGGACCTCCACCACCGCCGTTCTTCTCCTCCTGCACCTCCGTCACCATGCTCCCGGATCTGCCGTGGCCTGGCCGCAGAGCTTCCGCCACCGCCGACGACGCCAATGAGGTAGCCACGGTCGTTCTTGCCAGATCCATGGAGGAGCGCACTCGCCTTCTCCTCGTTTTCCTCTTGTTGTATGCCTTTATGCATATTGCTATGCGTTATCACTAACACATTGGCAATGCAACACCTTCTGGAGATAGCATTGACGGTAGTACACATGTTTTGTACTGTAAGCCATTACATTTACCTGTAGGAATATGCAACTCACAGTTCTCTCTGTATGTTTTCGGTACATGTTCGGAATATCTGCTACTAGGTGCATACAAGATGAATCTTCAAGACATGCTATCTTGCTTCGTAAGTACTGCTATTTAAGGTGAGCCGTGCAGAACTATCTTTTAATGTTTACAGTTTATCCTAAAATATTTTAGCCTAAATTTCCTGTCATTTAGATAGATGTGGGTTATGGTAATTTGACTGGTAAGTTATGGTATTGTAGCTACTGCACATGTCCCTCGATTTCCCAGTTCCATGTGTCAGGATGCTAATATGGGTGTTACTATATTGCCTTCCAGTTTATCCTAAAGTATTTTAGCCTAAATTTCTTGTCATTTAGATAGATGTGGGTTATGCTAATCTGACTGGTAAGTATGGTATTGTAGCTACTGTACATGTCCCTCAATTTCCCAGTTCCATATGTCAGGATGCTAATATGGGTGTTACTATATTGCCTTCCATTTTGTAATATGTTATGTTTGCAATTTCTCAGGGCCGCCGCCACCGCCGTCCGTAGCAACGCATAGGCCGCTTGCCCAGCTCCCTCATTCCGAGCACGACACCACGCGTCGGAGCTTGTTGGGAGGCACGGAAGGACCAACAGAGTTCTAGCGGTGATTCGTGTTGTCGCTGACGGTGTCATAGGATCTGCGGTGCACGTGGACAAGGCGATGGGGTTGCCAACCTACCTCCTCTTCACCACAGCGCATGTGGATTCTTAGGCTACCTCAACTTGGATCAGCTTTTTCAAGAGAGGATGCTTGCCATTCAGAGGTAAATGGTGCTCTTCAATTTTGTTGTTGTTCGATTTGGCTTGCAGTTCCTACAAATGATGTGAGGCTTGGCTTTGGGTAGTACATCATCTGCTCCAGTGTCTAATTGCACGCATAACAATCACTTGATTTATGCGCTTCAACCTTCAAATAGTTTGTAATTCATAAAATTCACTACGGCACTTGTTCATTCATGTATATGTGGCTGGATCTGATCGAGAAGATAAAGACAACTAATACGCTGAAAATGATTTTACATCCTGGTTCGAAAAGTAAAAGGGAAATCTTCGAGTAAATGTATGTTCTACTGCAAAGGAACTTCCCGAGGGATCCCATTGAAATTGAAAGTATGTTTCTTTTTTTATTCCTATGCATACTAAATGTGCATCTTAGCCTGGCTCTTGGCACACGCACAATCTATCAGATGAACAGAGCACTCTTGGAGTACTCCTGTATTTCCTAGAGCAATATTACTTACATTTAGTTTCGTGCCATCATGGAAATTCAGACGGGCGTTTCGCAGAGTGTTCAGAATAATACTTTGCAAGGGACAGCAGCGCGATGTCAAGCAGCAGTAGCAGCAGCAGGTTCTGCAGCTTTGACGACGCTGGTGAGTCCACGGTCATGCTCAACTCCCACCAGCAGGGCGCGAAGGAGTTTCCCCTTGAACCCCATGACCTGATTCTCAGGTTCGTAATTTAGCCTATTTTTGGCTGTTGATCACTCCTTTGTTTCTTTGTACATGTTCTGATTAATGGTGCTTTGGAACAGTTCAACATGTAGTTTTTGATGGGATTTAGTAATTTTGGGCTGTTGAGATAGAATAGTTCAACACGGTAGTAATTTTGGGCTGTTGAGGTGGGATTTAGTACAAATCTGGGAAGCTGAAGCTTAAGAAGTTACAGAATGAGTTTGCCTCGTTTTTTACTCTATATATTGATTTTATTGACTACAAACATTTTGTATTTTCCATCGTCAAAACAGGCTGCACTATTCCTAAATTTTATGACTAATGGAGGTGTATAGTGCAATCTAAGCTGGAGTACAACCTGTATGCTTATTTATATCCCTCCTGTTGCTAATACGCAGGAAGATATTTATCATATATTTTTGTTGCCTCATGAAAAAAATGAACCTAATGTTCTTCCCTGATATACTATTAGTCACGGTGTTGGCTATTGTTATTTGGAGTATAGATTGAAATGCTTCAAATATTGTGCCTTATGAAAGAACACACTTATGTTATGAAATCAAACTTTCCAGTTTCTAAAAAGATTAAGTGTCAGTTGGCTGCTAATAATTTTGTTTATAAATAAATTATATTGTTGTTTATTATATATGCAGGTTGATTTGAACAATGTATAAGGTCGCCACTGCTGCCCGAGTTGGATACCCATTTGTGGTCCTTTTTTCCTTGTTCTTGTTGTACAGATGACAGTTCATGGATTTCTGATATGATTGCTTCAGTGATGGTTTTTGCAGAACCACATGCCGATGGTGCACTTGCCTTTGGAATTAAAGATCAGCTTACTACACTAACCAGATATCATATATAAATACTCTACTCTATAGCAGTATGAAGGGGTGAGCTAATTATGTTGTCACTGTGTTTCACACTTTTCTGTCATAGTTTGCGTCTAATTTCCCTACAGATTTCGGGGCTAGCAAATATGTTAAAGATAGATACAGAGAAAGGTGATTAGGGGAGTGGATTCCGATAATGATGCAAAAAAAATAATGGGGGGGTTAGCACGCCACCGGTTTGTAATATCACTCGCAGGACGATATATTTTCATCGAACTGATAAAAACAACTAGATAATGAGCTAAAACAAAAATATGGGGGACTGGTCAGCATGCTAGGTCAGAGCAAAGCAAAAACCCGTATAAATGAGTCCCAAGGAGCAAAGATCATTATGTAGAATAGAATATTTTTGCTCCATGAAACCTTTCCTGGGCTCCATAAATTGTGTATTTGTCCTCATGCTTATGCATATTCTATAATTTTGATTCGTTGTTCAGGCATTTGGATTTCACAGTTATCTAAGTTTCTCTTATGTGTGTTTTCGAAGAATTTGGTACTTTAGAGTCTTTCTATTATATTATCTTTGAATCTACTTAGAATAGATTAGTAGTATGATAGTGAAGTAATCTAATTCAATTTCCTTTTTCATTGCAACCACTTAATTTCAATCGGGTCAAAATAAAAAATCAAAGACAATTTTTTCAGCCATAAGTAGAACACCGGAGCTAATTGATACACCATTTTGAAATTGATACACTGTTGCAGGGAGAGCAGCGCACGCAACGGTGGTCAAGGGCTTAGTGCCTGTTGACCTCGTCCATGGCCGTTGTTGGTCGGTGAAGGGGGCATGCATGAGGTGGTGCAAGGGCATGCTGGTGACATGTCAGGACGGAGTCGCGCATCATGAGGCCGGGTGAGTAACGCTGAACTGCTGGACGCCTTTCCGACGCTGGATGGGGTTGGCGCGGTGACTCAAGGAGGAGGATGTAGTTATGGGGAGGGTGGACGACGGAGGGCTTCATGGCCTGACGAGACCCTACATCATAATCAAGGAGGACCCTACATCTAAAGGAAACAGAGCAGTCTATATCATTAGTCTATTACTGGATTTCTAGAAGAAGGAAAAAGGGAGAAATGGTTGTTTCTGCTACTCTACATTTGCTTTAAAATTGGTGTACATATATCAAGAAGAACTTGGTTGTAAAAGTTATCAGACATAACATTAAACACAAACACATTGGTTTTGTAATTAAATGCCTAAGATCTTATAATTTTGAATTAAATTGTTTGATTATACAATCAGTTCACATTATTTGGTGTAGCATGCTGTTTAACATTTTAGAGTTCCATCCTTTTTAGTGACGAAATAATGATGAACTCATATTAGTGGATCCATAAAAAGCTTATGATATTAGTTTGACGAGGTTATATAGCAAGACAATTCTTGTTTGACGAGAATAATGAAAAACCAAGCAGCAAAAGAAGATAAATTTGAAAAGAAGATATAATTTTTTACTCGAGGGTGGGGTTGTAAGGAATCCGTGGCACGAGTAAACAAAAGCATCTTGGTCGCCATATAGAAAAGCATCTTGGTTGCCTCCTCTCTATCTCGCCCATCTTGTTGCCAGGCATGAAAGAGAGGAGGGAGAGCCGAGGAGCGTGGTGGCCTCTGGCTGTTGCCCGGGAAAAGGTAAAGGCCGTGGCACGACTGCCCGTCGCAATGCCGCTGCTCCTTGCGTGCTTGTTTCCCTCCTTACACCCCCACGTCCAACTCGATCTTCGGCCGCCGCAACGCCGTAGATGACCCAGTCTAGCACCCGTGCCCGCTGCCCTCTTGTGAATGGTCAACTGATAGCCGAAGGTAGGGAAGGCTTCGATAGTATGATAGTATGATGTGTGTTAGCTGATTGTCAAGAAAAAGATGTCAGTTAGTTAAGACGACATTATTCTTGGTTATTTCAGCTTCGTGAGTAGCATTTTAAATTTTTTCAAAAACCCGTGGCAAGGCACGGGCGTTTTACTAGTATATTTAACCGCCCACCTGACGGAAAAGCGGAAACGGATGGGACCGTCGCCGGCGGGCCTAATTTCGGGTGGCATGATCACGCAGGACTGCTGTTGGGTTCCTGGTACGTGCCGATGTGTCACGTGCTTTCGGAGCTCGGCCTCCAAAAGGAGAAGGAAGGGGCGGTTTGTGGCTAGAGGACAAGATCATTACCGGCCATCTGGCTACCTAAATTGCGTGCCGAGCCCAGCTAGATTAGCTGCGTGGCGTGGCGTGCGGCTTTATTCTGCAAGTTGCAAGCGAGCAAACTAACATGTGCACAGAAGCTAATATGACATGCCAAACATGTTGGGCACAGCGAGTGGGTATGTATTATATACTACTACTCACTCGAAGTGATTGTATCTTTAACAGAGAGAAAGCTTCAAAAAAATTATAGGATATCTTCAAGGCTCATCGGTTGGATCCATATCTGATTGTTAGAGCATATATACAGCCGGACTTTGCGAATCCGGTCCTCAAACGTCTGCGGACGCGATCAGACGCGCCTGCGGACAGTAACCGATCACGTCTTAAATTAGACACTCTGCATCCGTCTTTTTTATATTTCATCCCGTAGACTCATACAGAGCATGCAAAGAAATCCTACGTACTACCCTAACTAGTCTTCGTCGTTCGAGATGTCCACGACGACGGTGTCGGGCGCCGGCTGACGAGCGTGTAGGAGGGCTTCAGCTCATCCTCCTCCTGCTCGACCTCATCCATGTAGGCGAGCATCTCCACCTCCTCCGCGGCCTGCTGCGCCTCCATGTCCTGCAGGCGACGGCATCTGTCCTCCGCAGCCGACTCTGACCGGAGGGAATCAAGGATGGCCAGCTACTCTACCTGCAGATCTGCGTCGCCAGCGTCCCCCGCATCCTTCTCCTCTAGCTCATCCTCCTCAACCTCGTCCTCCTCCTCCTCCTCCGGATCCACTACATCTGGAGGTAGCCCTTCGGCGATCCGGGCTTCGCGCCTAGCCCAGATCTGCTCAATGAGCTCGAGTCGGCGCTCCAGCGTCAGAAATGACTCACACCTCACTACAGGAATCAGTTTCTTTGTCGTCTGCCATGGCAGACGGCAAATGACCAGAAAACGGACGGCAAAGGCCTTTGCCGTCCGCCGCGGACGGCAAACATGCCCGGCAAAGGAAGCGACGGTAAACAGCTTCTTTGTCGTCTGCTTTCTCACAGCGGACGGCAAAGGGCCGTTGCCGTCGGTGGCTGACGGCAAAGAACGTGGACGGCAAAGAATAGATGTTAGCCCTGTTAGGTGGCTAACGGGAGGCTTTGCCGTCTGTCGGCTGACGGCAAAGAACTGGGTCGTCAGCACACACGTCAGCTTTAGGATGTCAGCAGAGACGTCGTGCGGATCGCGTGACCATCAAGGCGGCGGTTCCCAAGGCGTCTGCCGCCCGTACGTCTCCCGACGCGCCATTAAGGCCGTCGTTACTCCGGTGCATCGCCACCCACCTACCCTGCCGCCCATCTGCCTATATAGGCCCCCGTCGGCCTCCTTCCTCCACACCGACGCCCACCGACGCCCTTCACTCCACCCCCAGCGCCCTTCCCTCTCTTGTCGACCTCCTCCACCCCGACGCCCTTCCCTCTCTCGGCAGCGACCATGGCGTCCGGCGGCAGCGGCGTTACTTCGAGGGGCCGCTCGTGGCCGTCGAGCCTCGAGACACCGGAGACCGACGAGATCATCGCCGTGGGGCTAATGGTGCCGCCGGGCTGCCATATGCCACGCGAGTTCCACGTCACCACCGACGGCTACCTGACGAGGGGGGCCGGCGCGACGCCGGATTAGCTCCGCCGCCACCACGGCGGCCGTTGGAACATCGCCGACCGCCACCGCTATTGGGACGACAAGGATTATTGGGCGGTCGTCGGCGAGCTCCGGTGGGAGGGGGACGGCTCCTCATATGCCCCACGCCGCGATGGCCGCTCCCACCGTCGCCCTCCGGCCGTCACGTCACCTAGCCGTCCGGCACCCGCGGTCGCCGGACCCTCCGCCCCTCCCGCCGTCGAGATCCCGCCAGATCTAGTCGCACTGCACGAGGAGGGGGACCCCGACAACAGCCCCGGCTACCTCGTCGCCTTACGGGCGTCGCAGGCAGAGGCGGCGGCGGCCTCCGCGACCGCGGCGGCGAGGGAGGCCGCGGATTTGCAAGCGGCATTAGATGCGGTGGCGGCGGCTATCACGGACCCTGCGGACGCGCCTGCGGTGGAGCACGATGACGGCGTCGACTGGGAGGACGCCGGCAAGAGCAGCGACGACGACGGCAGTGCGGGCGAGGTCGTGAACCTCGCCGACTCCGGCGACGAGTAGCTAGATTAGGGATGAAATGTAATATGTATGAATCGTTTGTCGGTTTGTCGTAAATTTCACCGGAAGGGGCTGATATTTCTCCATCGTATCTACTTTTCCAAACTCGTTTGCCCTTGTTTTGAACTCTAACTTGCATGATTTGAATAGAACTAATCCGGACTGACGCTGTTTTCGGCAGAATTACCATGGTGTTATTTTTGTGCAGAATAAAAAGTTCTCGGAATGACCTGAAACTTCATGGAGATAAGTTTTGGAATTAATCAAAAAATATTAGCGAAAGAATCAAGTGAAGGGGCCCACACCCTGGCCACAAGGGTGGGGGGCGCGCCCTCCAACCTTGTGGGCCCCCTAGACCTCCGCCGACCTTAACTCTAACTTCATATATTCACGTGCAGGGAGAAAAAAATCAGAGAGAAGGATTCATTGCGTTTTATGATATGGAGCCACCGCCAAGCCCTCTTCTTCCTCGGGAGGGCAGATCTGGAGTCCGGTCGGGGCTCCGGAGAGGGGAATCCATCGCCATCGTCATGATCAACCATCCTCCATCACCAATTTCATGATGCTCACCGTCGTGCGTGAGTAATCCCATCGTAGGCTTGCTGTACAGTGATGGGTTGGGTGAGATTTACCATGTAATCGAGTTAGTTTTGTTAGGGTTTGATCCCTAGTATCCACTATGTTCTAAGATTGATGTTTCTATGATTTTGCTATGCTTAATGCTTGTCACTAGGGCCCGAGTGACATGATTTCATATCTGAGCCTATTATGTTTTCATGAATATATTTGGGTTCTTGATCCTATCTTGCAAGTTATAGTCACCTACTACTTGTTATGATCCAGTAACCCCGGAGTGACAATAGTCGGGACCACTCCCGGTGATGACTGTAGTTTGTGGATGATAACCCACAAGTATAGGGGATCGCAACAGTTTTCGAGGGTAGAGTATTCAACCCAAATTTATAGATTCGACACAAGGGGAGCCAAAGAATATTTGAAGGTATTAGCAGCTGAGTTGTCAATTCAACCACACCTGGAGATTAATTATCTGCAGCAAAGTGATCAGTAGCAAAGTAGTTTGATAATTTTGATAGTAGTGACAGCAGCAACGGTAACGGTAATAGTGATAGCAGTAGTTTTGTAGCAAGTGTAACAGTAACAGCAGCAGTAGTAACTTAGCAAGAACAATATAGGATAAATTCCTAGGCATTGGATCGGTGACTCGTTGGATGATATTCATCATGTGACGGTTATAACCTAGGGCGATACGGCACTAGCTCCAGTTCATCGATATAATGTAGGCATGTATTCCATAAATAGTCATACGTGCTTTATTAAAAGAACTTGCATGACATCTTTTGTCCTACCCTCCCGTGGCAGCGGGGTCCATATTGGAAACTAAGGGATATTAAGGCCTCCTTTTAATAGAGAACCGGAACAAAGCATTAACACATAGTGAATACATGAACTCCTCAAACTACAGTCATCACCGGAAGTGGGCCTGGTTGTTGTCACTCCGGGGTTGCCTGATCATAACACGTAGTAGGTGACTATAACTTGCAAGATCGGATCTAAAACATGGATATAATAATGAATTCATAAATGGTTCAGATCTGAGTTCATGACACCCGGGCCCAAAGTGACAAGCATTAAGCATAGCAAAGTCATAGCAACATCAATCTAAGAACATAGTGGATACTAGGGATCAAGCCCTAACAAAACTAACTCGATTACATGATGAATCTCATCCAACTCCTCACCGACCAGCGAGCCTACGAAGGAATTACTCACTCCCGGTGGGGAGCATCATGGAATTGGCGATGGAGATTGGTTAGTGATGACGAAGAACGAAGATCCCCCTCTCTGAAGCCCCAAACGGACTCCAGATCTGCCCTCCCGAGGAAGAACAGGGCTTGGCGGCTGCTCCGTCTCGTGGATCGCGATAATTCTTTCTCCCTGATTTTTTCTGGAAATATGTGATTATATAGTATTCGGGGGGTCGTCAGCGAGGCCACCAGGTGGGTACAACCCACCTGGGCGCGCCAGGAGAGGGGGGCGCGCCCTGGTGGGCTATGCCCAACCAGGGGGCCCTCTCCGGTGGGTCTTGGCTCCAGAAATTCTTATTATCCATATAAAAATCCTCACAAAGTTTTGTTCCATTCCGAGAACTTTTATTTCTGCACAAAAACAACACCATAGTAGTTCTGCTGAAAATAGCGTCAGTCCGGGGTTAGTTCCATTCAAATCATGCAAATTAGAGTCCAAAACAAGAGGAAAAGCGTGAGAAAAAGTATATACGTCTCCACGTATCAACTCCCCAAGCTTAAACATTTGCTTGTCCTCAAGCAATTCAGTTGATAAACTGAAAGTGAGAAAGAAAAACTTTTACGAACTCTTTTGCTCTTGTTTGCATAAATAAGCTTAAACAACACCCAGGTTTTTAGCTAACGTTATAACTAACCATGTCAACAATAACATTTAAGGATTATAATTATTCATATCAATGACATAATCAGCTAGCGAGCAATAATAAGAAATGTCAAACAACAACATGTTGTCAAAACAACCATGATATAATATGACAATAGTGGTATCTCGCTAGCCCTTTCTGAGACCGCAAAACATAAATGCAGAGCACCTCCAAAGTTCAAGTAGCGACTAAACATTGTAATTCATGGTAGAAAAGATCTAGTCATGATGCACCCAACATTAGCTATACACAATGCATAAATCATGACAGCTGTGCTCTACTCAGTTTATGGCTCTTGTTTTAGAAGGTGGTGACACAACATAAAAGTAAATAGAAAGTCTCTTCGCAGAGGGAAGCAGTGATTTGCAGAGGTGCCAGAGCTCAATTTTTAAAACAGAGATAAATGATATTTTGAGACATGCACCCTTCTTAATCACTTCACGACTATCAGTTATCAACATCTTCCATGCTAAGCACGCTAGTGGCGGTTCCCAAGCGATAAAAGTAAAGGTTTTGACTCCATTGGGAGTTCTTGTTTGATTATTCAAGAGATGAACTCTTTTTTATGTTTGAAGTTTGGGACTGGGCATCCCTATTACCGCCCATTTTCTCGTGCGATGGCGAGTGAATAAACACTCGACCTGATAATAACCCGCTTAGCACTGAAGATATCGACCACCTCCTGTCGTTCCATGAACGATCCAGGCACACAAAATGGATAATTTTTTTAGAAGTTTTTAGAGGTGGCACATGCAAATTTACTTAGGACGGCAGGATAATACCGTATATAGGTAGGTATGGTGGACTCATCTGGAATAACTTTGGGTTCAAGGTTTTTGATGTACAAGCTGAATTCCCACTTAGTACAGGAGAAGGCTAGCAATTAAGATTGAGAAGCGGCCATCTAGAGAGCAACAACGATCATAACCAGGCATTATGCATAAGTAACATTGGACACTAGCATGAGTAGGATATGAACACCATGAACATAAATATTATAGAGGCTATGTTGGTTTTGATTCAACTACATGCATGAACATGTACCAAGTCAAGCCACTCGAACATTCAGAGGAGGATACCATATCATCATACTACATCACAATCATTTTAACGCTATGTTGATATCCAAGATAAATCATTATTCACTCCTGGTTATTTATGCATGGCATGAGAAACTGTAATCTCTAATTGTCAATGCAAACATGTTTAATCATAACGGGCTGAAGCCTGGATACTAGGTTAAACATATTTACACAGACAGAACAAGTCGAGTTCATACCAGTTTCTCTTTGCCACGGCCAGCTCATCGAATATCGTCATTATTGCCTTCCACTTGCGCGACCGAATGATATGAAAATAATAATAGTGCAAGAGTGCCATGGACTAAGCTGGAATCTGCAAAACATTTTATTCAACAGGAGAAGACAAGGTAAAATGTGCTCTTTATTAGTTCAACAGTTATTCATGTGAGAGCCACTCAACATTTTCATTGTGGTCTTCTCCTCGGTAAGACTCGAATAAAAAGAAAAGAAATTCAGAGAAATACACTGAAATATTTTTGGAGTTTTTGGTTTTCTTCAATAGTCAAATAAAAAGCAAAAGCAAAAACGAGAAAAACTATTTACACGGGAAAGCTCCCAACAAGCAAAATAAGAACAAGGAAATCTTTTTGGATTTTCTTTCTAGTACTACTACTAAGCATGCATGGAAAGTAAATTACTACAACTAATTTTTTTTGGTTTTTCAAACACACAGGAAGAAAGCAAGAAAATAAATTTAAGCATGGATGATACAATGAAAAAGTGTGAACGCCGACAAATAAAATGATATGTAGACACGAATGTAATGTCGGTGATAACACGTACTCCTCCAAGCTTAGGCTTTTGGCCTAGCTTGGTAGTCGATCAGTAGCCTGGAGGGTAGTAGTCGGCGTGGTAGCTCAGCGAGGCTCTCGGTGCGGATGCCTCAGCACGCCGTGCCACCAACACTGCTGCGTTGTGAGCTCGGGCCTCGCTCTCAACAACAAAATATCTTTCCCTGCTGTTATAGTCAAAAAGAGCAGGCATAGGTAAATATGTGTCCACAACATGTGATTGGTTAAACAACAGATTATAAGTGAAGTCATGAGCCCTTCCCGTGAGAATCTTATGCTCTTTTAAAGCATCAAAATCTAAATACCGAGTAGGTAGGACAGGGTCAAAAGGCAGAGGTGAAACACTCAACCCTCGTGCTAAACGCGTGGCATATATTCCACCATAGAACTAGCCACTTTTGGCATTATGCTGAAGTCTACGTGCAACAATCGCTCCAAGGTTATAATTCCTTTCACCAGTCAGAGCGATGTGAATGAGGCTCAAGTCTGGCACACAGAGTATGCTACAGTCTTGCTTGCCTGCAATGCATTTCCCGTTAAATAATGCAAGGTACTGAATTGTGGGAAAGTGAATGCTCTTTATTCTTCCTTGACTCACTCCCCTATTTTCACTGTAACAAAGGCTAGTCAAGAAAAACTCATACTCCGCCTTTGGTGGCTCATCAAGCGAACCCCAAAATGGAAGTTTGCAATGGTAAGCAAAATTCTCTAGTGAGATGGTATAAGGATTATCATAAATCATAAATGACACCCTAGACTCACGTGGAAAATATTTAAATCCTTTGGCAAATGATTCAATGAGAAGATGGCGCCGTTCACACTTATCTGAGAGGTAGGGACCAAGACCGGTATTGGTAACATATTGCTCAAATTCCTCCTTGATGCCCACTTGCATCATATACTCATCGCAAGGCCATAAGCAAGTTTTGGTGGCGGCATCTCGCGTGGAACTTTCACTTGGTTCAACATAAGACCAGCGAGCAGAACTGTCACTAGACGATGCCCCCGAGGATCGTCTCCTCGAAGAACTCCTTCCAAACAAGTTCATAATGTCCGCGTACAATTTTTCCTATGAACAAAAATCTGAATTTTTAGTCCACAAAATTTTACCAACAAAGCTTCACAGAACTAATAGCAACTACCCATAGGGATACATAGAGGCCATAACAAGCATTCAAACTACTTAGAACACTAAGAATTGAACATGCAAGCACATCTACAGCAGCACCAAGAATAGCCATTTATTCAAAGTATAAACCACTAAAACAAAAACTAATTGGACAAATGGTGGAGTCACATACCAAGCAACAATCCCCCAAAACAGTTTCGGAAACGGAGCTTTGAGCAAAGAGATTGAAATCCGCGGGTTTGAGCTCAAGAACATGGGAGAGAGAGTAATGGGGATTTTTTCTGGAGGTGAGTGATGATGTGGGCTAAAGAGATAAGTGAGGGGCCCACGTGGGGACCACAACCCCCCACGGTGCGCCAGGGGGTGCTAGCGCACCCAGGTGGGTTGTGCCCACCTGGTGCACCTCCTTCTGGTAATATTTGCACCAAAAGTTCTTAAATATTCAGAAAAAAATCGTATAAAATTTTCAAGGCATTCTGAGAACTTTTATTTTTGGG
This sequence comes from Aegilops longissima, assembly GCA_021605205.1. Classification (NCBI taxonomy): domain Eukaryota; kingdom Viridiplantae; phylum Streptophyta; class Magnoliopsida; order Poales; family Poaceae; genus Aegilops; species Aegilops longissima. The sequence continues at coordinate 526,678,882 of CM038679.1, forward strand.
TCATTTTTTTATTGCACGGGAAATTCAGAAAACACAAAACATGGCATTTTATTTTATTTAACTAATAAAAACAGAAAACACAAAGTAAGGATAGAAGGTAGTGCTTACTAAATTCATCAACTTCATACCGTTCAAAAATGATTCATTAATAAGGTTGATCAGGTCTTATTAACAACCACTTTCAATTAGCATGAAACCGAAGAACTTTCGTAAATCACTAAGTTACCTCAATGGGGATATGCATCTCCCCAACAATAAGCATTTCATATTTCTTTTTGACAGTAGGTAGAGGTATTTAAAAACTTTCAATAGTGATTGTCGGAGATTTTTCAATAACATTAATACCATTCACTTGAAATTGTTTCTTTGGAAAATGCACCGTATGCTCATTACCATTAATATGAAAAGTGAACTTGCTTTTATTGCAATCAATAACATCCCCTGCAATATTCAAGAAGGGTCTACTAAGGATAATTGACATGTTGTCGTCCTCGGGCATCTCAAGTATAACAAAGTCAGTCAAAATAGTAACATTAGTAACAACAATGGGCACATCCTCACAGATACCGATAGGTATGGCAGTTGACTTGTCAGCCATTTGCAAAGATATTTCAGTAGGTGTGAGTTTATTTAAGTCAAGTATTTTATATAAAGAGAAAGGCATAACACTAACACCAGCTCCTAAATCACACAAAGCAGTTTTCACATAATTCTTTTTGATAGAGCAAGGTATAGTTGGTATACCCGGATCTCCAAGTTTTTTAGGTACTCCATCTTTGAAAGTATAATTAGCAAGCATAGTGGAGATTTCAGCTTACGGTATTTTTCTCTTATTAGTGATGATGTCTTTCATATACTTTGCATAAGGAGTCATTTTCAAGATATCAGTCAAGCGAGTACGCAAAAAGACTGGCCTCAGCATTTCAGCAAAGAGTTCAAATTCTTCATCATCATTCTTTTTAGTTGACTTGGGTGGAAAAGGCATAGGTTTTTTAACCCACGGTTCTCCTTCTTTACCGTGTTTCCTAGCCACAAAGTCTCTTTTATCATACCTTTTATTTTTAGGTTGTGGGTTATCAAGATCAACAGGTGGTTCTATCTCAACATAATTATCTGGTTCTTCATTATTTTTTTGAGCATCTTCATGAACCTCATCATTGTCTTTTTCATTATCACTAGGCGAGTGTTCATTACCAGATTGAGTTTCAGCATCTGAGATAAAAGTTCCATTATCATTTTCAGGACGTTTTTCTACTTCATGTTCACTAGAAGCGTGCAAAGTCCTATCATTTTTCTTCTTATTTTTCTTTTTAGAAGGACTAGGTGTAGTGGTGTTGTTTCTTTGTGAATCTTGTTCAATTCTTTTCGGGTGTCCCTCAGGATAAAGTGGTTCCTGAGTCATTTTACCTCCTCTAGTTGCAACTCTAACAATAAAGTCATGCATATGATGATTCATTTCATCAAGTAATTCTCTTTGTGATTTAGCAACTTGTTCTTGCTGGGTTTGAACCATAGAAGCATGTTTTCCAACACCTCTAACATCATTTGAGATTCTAAATAACAAGTCACTCAAGTGAGCAATCATATCACAATTGTATTTCAATTGTTTCATAACATTTGCATTGAAGTGATCTTGTTTTCTAATGTAGTTTTCAAACTCATAAAGGCATTGACTAGGATGCATATTGTGAGGATTGTCATTATCATTGAACTTCATTAGAGAATTTACCTCTACCACCTTAGGCAGTGGTGGTGCATTAAGCCCATGTATTTCTTCAATAGGAGGTAAATTTTTAACATCCTTAGATTTAATACCTTTTTCCTTCATAGATTTCTTTGCCTTTTACATATCTTCAGGACTGAGATATAATATACCCCTCTTCTTTGGAGTGGGTTTAGCCGGTGGTTCAGGAAGAGTCCAATCATCATAATTTTTCAATATGTTATTTAATAATTCTTCAGCTTGAGCAATAGTTCGTTCACTGAAAACACAACCAGCACAACTATCTAGAAAGTCCCTAGAAGCATCGATTAGTCCATTATAGAAGATATCAAGCATTTCATTTTTCTTAATAGGGTGATCGGGCTAAGCATTAAGTAACTGGCAAAGCCTCCCCCAAGCTTGTGGGAGACTCTCTTCTTTAGTTTGCACAAAGTTAAATATTTCCTGTAAGGCAGCTTGTTTCTTATGAGCAGGAAAATATTTTTTAGAGAAGTAATAAATCATATCCTAGGGACTACGCACACAACCAGGAGTAAGAGTATTGTACCAAGCTTTAGCATCACCCATTAATGAGAAAGGAAATAATTTGAGAATAAAGTAGTAGCGAGTTTTCTCATCATGAGTGAAAAAGGGCGGCTATATCATTCAACTTAGTAAGATGTGCCACAACAGTTTCAGTTTCATAACCATGGAAAGGATCAGATTCAACCAAAGTAATTAACTCGGTCGACAGAGAATTCATAATCCTTATCAGCAATACAGATAGGTGAAGTAGCAAACTTAGGATCACATTTCATTCTAGTATTCAAAGATTTTTCTTTATACTTGCACAGTAATTTCTCTAGATCATCTCTATCATTGCAAGCAAGAATATCTCTAGTTGTTTCTTCATTCATAACATAACCTTCCGGTACCTTAGGCATTTCATATCTAGGAAGGCTAGTTCTAGCAGGTGTTTCAGGAATTTCAGTTTCAAGCTCATCATCAGATTCAACAACATCATGTTGTATTACTCTAGCAATTTGTTCATCAAGAAATTCACCAAGTGCCACATCATCATTATCAAGCAAGGTACTAGCATCATCATAAGCATTATCCATAGCAGAAGTAGCATCATCAATAACTTGCGACATATTAGAATTGATAGCATGTGGTGGTATTGCAAGTTTACTCATAACAGAAGGTGAATCTAAAGTAGAACTGGATGGCAGTTCCTTACCTCCCCTCGTCTTTGAGGGAAATATCTTAAGTCTTTGGATCCTTCAGATTCTTCATAGTGATAATATGATAATAATCCCAAGTGACTCAACAAATATAGCTATGCTCCCTGGCAATGGTGCCAGAAAAAGGTCTTGATAACCCACAAGTATAGGGGATCGCAACAGTTTTTGAGGGTAGAGTATTCAACCCCAATTTATAGATTTGACACAAAGGGAGCCAAATAATATTTGAAGGTATTAGCAGCTGAGTTGTCAATTCAACCAGACCTGGAGAATAATTATCTGCAGCGAAGTGATCAATAGCAAAGTAGTTCGATAGTAGTGACAGCAGCAATGGTAACGGTAACAATGACAACAGTAGTTTTGTAGCAAGTGTAACAGTAACAGCAGCAGTAGTAACTTAGCAAGAACAATATAGGATAAATTCGTAGGCATTGGATCGGTGACTTGTTGGATGATATTCATCATGTGATGGTTATAACCTAGGGCGATACGGCACTAGCTCCAGTTCATTGATATAATGTAGGCATGTATTCCGTAAATAGTCATACGTGCTTTATTAAAAGAACTTGCATGACATCTTTTGTCCTACCCTCCTGTGGCAGTGGGGTCCATATTGGAAACTAAGGGATATTAAGGCCTCCTTTTAATAGAGAACCGGAACAAAGCATTAACACATAGTGAATACATGAACTCCTCAAACTACGGTCATCACCGGGAGTGGGGCTAGTTGTTGTCACTCCGGGGTTGCCGGATCATAACACGTAGTAGGTGACTATAACTTGCAAGATTGGATCTAAAACATGGATATAATGATGAATTCATAAACGGTTCAGATCTGAGTTCACCCGGGCCCAAAGTGACAAGCATTAAGCATAGCAAAGTCATAGCAACATCAATCTAAGAACATAGTGGATACTAGGGATCAAGCCCTAACAAAACTAACTCAATTACATGATGAATCTCATCCAACTCCTCACCGACCAGCGAGCCTACGAAGGAATTACTCACTCCCGGTGGGGAGCATCATGGAATTGGCGATGGTGGTGATGACGAAGAACGAAGATCCCCCTCTCCGGAGCCCCAAACAGACTCCAGATCTGCCCTCCCGAGGAAGAACAGGGCTTGGCGGTGCCTGAAGGAAATATGCCCTAGAGGCAATAATAATGTTATTATTTATTTCCTTATATCATGATAAATGTTTATTATTCATGCTAGAATTGTATTAACCGGAAACATAATACATGTGTGAATACATAAACCTACAGAGTGTCACTAGTATGCCTCTACTTGACTAGCTCGTTAATCAAAGATGGTTATGTTTCCTAACCATGAACAAGGAGTTGTTATTTGATTAACGGGATCACATCATTGGTTGAATGATCTGATTGACATGACCCATTCCATTAGCATAGCACCTGATCGTATAGTTTGTTGCTAGTGCTTTTCTTCATGACTTATACATGTTCCTATGACTATGAGATTATGCAACTCCCGTTTGCCGAGGAACACTTTGGGTGCTACCAAACGTCACAACGTAATCGGGTGATTATAAAGGTACATTACAGGTGTCTCCGAAGGTACATGTTGGGTTGGCATATTTCGAGATTAGGATTTGTCACTCCGATTGTCGGAGAGGTATCTCTGGGCCCTCTCGGTAATGCACATCACATAAGCCTTGCAAGCATTGCAACTAAATGTGTTAGTTGTGAGATGATGTATTACGGAACGAGAAAAGAGACTTGCCAAGAACGAGATTGAACTAGGTATTGGATACCGACGATCGAATCTCGGGCAAGTAACATACCGATGACAAAGGAACAACGATGTTGTTATGCGGTCGACCGATAAAGATCTTCGTAGAATATGTAGGAGCCAATATGGGCATCCAGGTCCCGCTATTGGTTATTGACCGAGAGGTGTCTCGGTCATGTCTACATAGTTCTCGAACCCGTAGGGTCCGCACGCTTAACGCTTCGATGGCTTATTATGAGTTTATATGATATTGATGTACCAAGGTTGTTCGAGTCCCGGATGAGATCACGGACATGACGAGGAGTCTCGAAATGGTCGAGACATAAAGATTGATATATTGGAAGCCTATGTTTGACTCGGAATCACTCCGGGTGAAATTGGGAATTTTACGAGTACCGGGGTTACCGAACCTCCGGGGTCAATGGGCCTTGATGGGCCTTAGTGGGAAAGAGAAAAGGGGCCATAGTGCTGGTCAGACCTTCCCCCTTCCCTAGTCCTATTAGGACTAGGAGAAGGCGCCTCTCTCTCCCTTCCCACTTGGGGAAACCTAGTTGGACTAGGATTTGGGGGAATCCTACTCCTAGTAGGAGTAGGACACCCTGGCGCACCTCTCCTTGGCCGGCCAGCCCTCCCTTCCCTCCTTTATATACAGGGGGCAAGGGCACCCCATGACACACAAGTTGATCATTGAGATCGTTCCTTAGCCGTGTGCGGTGCCCCTTCCACCAAACTACACCTCGAATATACCGCTGCGGAGCTTAGGCGAAGCCTGCGCCGGTGGAACATCATCATCGCCACCACGCCGTCGTCGATTTAAACTCTCCTCAACACTCGGCTGGATCGGAGTTCGAGGGACGCCATCGAGCTGAACGTGTGCAGAACTCGGAGGTGCCGTGACGCTCGGTACTTGGATCGGTTGGATCGGGAAGAAGTACGACTACTTCCTCTACGCTGCGTCAACGCTTCCGCTGTTGGTCTCACGAGGGTACGACAACACTCTCATCTCGTTGCTATGCATCACCATGATCTTGCGTGATCGTAGGAAATTTTTGAAATTACTACGCTCCCCAACAAAGGGCATCCGAGCCTGGTTTTATGCGTTGATGTCATGTGCACGAGTAGAACACAAGTGAGTTGTGGACGATACAAGTCATACGCCTACCAAAGATGTCATACTTTGGTTCAGCGGTATTGTGAGATGAAGCGCCCGGACCGACATTACGCGACGCTTACGCGAGACTGGTTTCACCGCCCGAGCACTCGTTGCTTAAAGGTGACCGGCGGTGTCTGCTCTCTCACTTTAGTTGAATCGAGTGTGGCTACGCCCGGTCCTTGAGAAGGTTAAACGGAGTCTATTTGACGAAGTATCGCTGTGGTTTTGATGCGTAGGTAAGAACGGTTCTTGCTCGACCGTAGCAGCCACGTAAAACTTGCAACAACAAAGTAGAGGACGCCTAACTTGTTTTTGCAGGCATGTTGTGATGTGATATGGTCAAGACGTGATGCTATATTTTATTGTATGAGATGATCATGTTTTGTAACCGAGTTATCGGCAATCGGCAGGAGCCATATGGTTGTCGCTTATTGTATGAAATGCAACGCCATGTAATTGCTTTACTTTATCACTAAGCAGTAGCGATAGTCGAGAAGCAATAGTTGGCGAGACGACAACGATGCTACGATGGAGATCAAGGTGTCGCGCCGGTGACGATGGTGATCATGACGGTGCTTGGCGATGGAGATCACAAGCACAAGATGATGATGACCATATCATATCACTTATATTGATTGCATGTGATGTTTATCCTTTATGCATCTTATCTTGCTTTGATTGACGGTAGCATTATAAGATGATCTCTCACTAAAATTATCAAGAAGTGTTCTCCCGAGTATGCACCGCTTGCGAAAGTTCTTCGTCTTTGAGACACCACGTGATGATCGGGTGTGATAGGCTCTACGCTCAAATACAACGGGTGCAAAACAGTTGCGCACGCGAATACTCAGGTTATACTTGACGAGCTATGCATATAAGATATGACCTCGGAACACGGAGACCGAAGGTCGAGCGTGAATCATATAGTAGATATGATCAACATAGTGATGTTCACCATTGAAACTACTCCATCTCACGTGATGATCGGACATGGTTTAGTTGATTTGGATCACGTAATCACTTAGATGACTAGAGAGATGTCTATCTAAGTGGGAGTTCTTAAGTAATATGATTAATTGAACTTTAATTTATCATGAACTTAGTCCCGGTAGTATTTTGCAAATTATGTTGTAGATCAATAGCTCGCGTTGTTGCTTCCCTATGTTTTCATATGTGTTCCTAGAGAAATTGTATTGAAAGATGTTAGTAGCAATGATGCGGATTGGATCCGTGATCTGAGGTTTATCCTCATTGCTGCGCAGAAGAATTATGTCCTTAATGCACCGCTAGGTGATGACCTATTGCAGGAGCGATGCGACGTTATGAACGTTTGGCTAGCTCAATATGAGCGATATCTGACGTTATGAACGTTTGGCTAGCTCAATATGATGACTACTTGATAGTTTAGTGCACCATGCTTAACGGCTTAGAATCGGGACTTCAAAGACGTTTTGAATGTCATGGACCATATGAGATGTTCCAGAATTGAAGTTAATATTTTAGCAAATACCGAGTTGAGAGATATGAAGTCTCCAACAAGTTCTATAGCTAAAAGATGGAGGAGAATCGCTCAACTAGTGAGCATGTGCTCAGATTGTCTGAGTACTTCAATCGCTTGAATCAAGTGGGAGTTAATCTTCCGGATAAGATAGTGATTGACAGAATTCTCTAGTCACCATCACTAAGTTAGTAGAACTTCGTGATGAACTATAGTATGCAAGGGATGACGAAAAAGATTCTCGAGCTCTTCGCGATGCTAAAATCGGCGAAGGTAGAAATCAAGAAAAACATCAAGTGTTGATGGTTGACAAGACTAGTAGTCTCAAGGAAAATGGCAAAGGGAAGAAGGGAACTTCAAATGGAACGGCAAGCAAGTTGCTGCTCGAGTGAAGAAGCCCAAGTCTAGACCTAAGCACGAGACCGAGTACTTTTGCTGCAATGGAACTGGTCACCGAAGCGGAACTACCCTGAATATTTGGTGGATAAGAAGGATGGCAAAGTGAACAAAGTTATATTTGATATACAGGTTATTGATGTGTACCTTACTAGTGTTTATAGTAGCCCCGAGTATTTGATACTGCTCAGTTGCTAAGATTAGTAACTCAAACAGGAGTTACGAGAATAAGCAGAGACTAGTTGAAGGGAAGTGACGATGAGTGTTGGAAGTAGTTCCAAGATTGATATGATCATCATCGCACACTCCCTATACTTTCGGGATTAGTGTGGAACCTAAATAAGTGTTATTTGGTGTTGAGCATAAATATGATTTGATCATGTTTATTGCAATACGGTTATTCATTTAAGTAAGAGAATAAATTGTTGTTCTGCTTACATGAATAAAACCTTATATGGTTACACACCCAATGAAAATGGTTCATTGGATCTCGATCATAGTGATACACATATTCATAATATTGAAACCAAAAGATGCAAAGTTAATAATGATAGTGCAACCTATTTGTGGCACCGCCGTTTAGGTCATATTGGTGTAAAGCGCATGAAGAAAACTCCATGTTGATGGACTTTTAGAATCACTTGATTATGAATCATTTGATGCTTATGAACCGTGCCTTTTGGGCAAGATGACTAAAACTCCGCTTCTCGGAACAATGGAACAAGCTACTGACTTATTGGGAGTAATACATACCGATGTATGCGATCCAATGAGTGTTGATGCTCGTGGCAAGTATCGTTATTTTCGACCTTCACAAGATGATTTGAGCAGATATGGGTATATCTACTTGATGAAACATAAGTCTGAAATAGTTGAAAGGTTCAAAGAATTTCAGAGTGAAGTGGAAAATCATCGTAACAAGAAAATAAAGTTTCTGCGATCTGATCGTGGAGATGAATATTCGAGTTACGAGTTTGGTCTTCAATGAAAACAATGTGGAATAGTTTCACAGCTCACGCCACCGGAACACCACAACGTTATGGTGTGTCCGAACGTCAGAACCGTACTTTATTATGATATGGTGCGATCTATGATGTATCTTACCGATTTACCACTATCGCTTTGGGGTTATGCATTAGAGACAGCTGCATTCACGCTTAATAGGGCACCATCTAAACCGCTGAGATGACACCGTATGAACTATGGTTTAGCAATAAACCTAAGCTGTCATTTCTTAAAGTTTGAGTTGTGATGCTTATGTGAAAAGTTTTCACCGATAAGCTCGAACCCAAATCGAGAAGTGCGTCTTCATAGAATACCCAAAAGAAACTGTTGGGTATACCTTCTATCACAGATCTAAAGGCAAAACATTCGTTGCTAAAATGGATCCTTTCTAGAGAAGAAGTTTCTCTCGAAAGAAGTGAGTGGGAGGAAAGTAGAACTTGATGAGGTAATTGTACCTTCTCCTTATTGGAAAGTAGTTCATCACGAAATCAGTTCCATGATTCCTACACCAATTAGTAAGGAAGTTAATGATGATGATCATGAAACTTCAGATCAAGTTGCTACCAAACCTCGTAGGTCTTCCAGAGTAAGATCCGCACCAGAGTGGTACGGTAATCATGTTCTGGAAGTCATGTTACTAGACCATGATGAACCTACGAACTATGAGGAAGCGATGATGAGCCCAGATTCCGCGAAATGGTTTAAGACCATGAAATCTGAGATGGGATCCATATATGAGAACAAAGTGTGGACTTTGATGGAGTTGCCCGATGATCGGCAAGCCATATTATATAAATGGATCTGCAAGAGGAAGACAGATGCTGATAGTAGTGTTACTATCTACAAAGCTCGACTTGTCAAAAAAGGTTTTCGACAAGTTCAAGGTGTTGACTACAATGAGATTTTCTCAACTGTAGAGATTCTTAAGTCTGTCCGAATCATGTTAGCAATTGCCACATTTTATGAAATCTGGCAAATGGATGTCAAAACTACATTCTTTAATGGATTTATTAAAGAGTTGTATATGATGCAACCAGAAGTTTTTTGTCAATTCTAAAGGAGCTAACAAAATGTGCAAGCTCCAGCGATCCATCAATGGACTGGTGCAAGCATCTCGGAGTTGGAATATACGCTTTGATGGGTTGATCAAAGCATATGATTTTATATGCACTTTTGGAAAGGCCTGTATTTACAAGAAAGTGAGTGGGAGCACTACAACATTTCGATAAGTATATGTGAATGACATATTGTTGATCGGAAATGATGTAGAATTATTCTGCAAAGCATAAAGGAGTATTTGAAAGGAGTTTTCAAAGAAAGACCTCGGTGAAGCTGCTTACATATTGAGCATCAAGATCTATAGAGATAGATCAAAGACGCTTGATAAGTTTTTCAATGAATACATACCTTGACAAGATTTTGAAGTAGTTCAAAATGGAACAGTCAAAGAAATAGTTCTTGCCTGTGTTACAAGGTGTGAGATTGAGTAAAACTCAAAACCCGACCACGCCGTAAGATAGAAAGAGAATGAAAGTCATTCCCTATGCATCAGCCATAGGTTCTATAAAGTATGTCATGTTTGTACCAGATCTATTGCATACCCTACCACTAAGATTGGCAAGGAGTGCAATAGAGATCTAGGAGTAGATCAATGGACATCGGTCAAAATTATCCTTAGTAGAATAAGGATATGTTTCTCGATTATGGAAGTGAAAAAGGTTCATCGTAAAAGGTTACGCCGATGCAAGTTTTAACACTAATCTAGATGACTCGAGTCTCAATCTGGATACATATTGAAAGTGGGAGCAATTAGCTAGAGTAGCTCCGCATGAGCATTGTAGACATAGAAATTTGCAAAATACTTACGGCTCGAATGTGATGACCTGCTGACTAAAATTATCTCACAAGCAAAACATGATCACACCTTAGTACTCTTTGGGTGTTAATCACATAGCGATGTGAACTAGATTATCGACTCTAGTAAACCCTTTGGGTGTTGGTCACATGTCGATGTGAACTATGGGTGTTAACCACATATAGATGTGAACTATTGATGTTAAATCACATGGCGATGTGAACTAGATTATTGACTCTAGTGCAAGTGGGAGATCAAGGAAATATGCCCTAGAGGCAATAATAATGTTATTATTTATTTCCTTATATCATGATAAATGTTTATTATTCATGCTAGAATTGTATTAACCGGAAACATAATACATGTGTGAATACATAAACCCACAGAGTGTCACTAGTATGCCTCTACTTGACTAGCTCGTTAATCAAAGATGGTTATGTTTCCTAACCATGAACAAGGAGTTGTTATTTGATTAACGGATCACATCATTGGTTGAATGATCTGATTGACATGACCCATTCCATTAGCATAGCACCTGATCGTATAGTTTGTTGCTAGTGCTTTTCTTCATGACTTATACATGTTCCTATGACTATGAGATTATGCAACTCCGCTTGCCCGAGGAACACTTTGGTGCTACCAAACGTCTGGCGTAATCGGGTGATTATAAAGGTACATTACAGGTGTCTCCGAAGGTACATGTTGGGTTGGCATATTTCGAGATTAGGATTTGTCACTCCGATTGTCGGAGAGGTATCTCTGGGCCCTCTCGGTAATGCACATCACATAAGCCTTGCAAGCATTGCAACTAAATGTGTTAGTTGTGAGATGATGTATTACGGAACGAGAAAAGAGACTTGCCAAGAACGAGATTGAACTAGGTATTGGATACCGACGATCGAATCTCGGCAAGTAACATACCGATGACAAAGGGAACAACGATGTTGTTATGCGGTCCGACCGATAAAGATCTTCGAGAATATGTAGGAGCCAATATGGGCATCCAGGTCCCGCTTATTGGTTATTGACCGAGAGGTGTCTCGGTCATGTCTACATAGTTCTCGAACCCGTAGGGTCCGCACGCTTAACGCTTCGATGATGCTTATTATGAGTTTATATGATATTGATGTACCAAGGTTGTTCGAGTCCCGGATGAGATCACGGACATGACGAGGAGTCTCAAATGGTCGAGACATAAAGATTGATATATTGAAGCCTATGTTTGACTCGGAATCACTCCGGGTGAAATTGGGAATTTTACCGAGTACCGTGGGTTACCGAACCTCCGGGGTCAATGGGCCTTGATGGGCCTTAGTGGGAAAGAGAAAGGGGGCCATAGTGCTGGTCACACCTTCCCCCTTCCCTAGTCCTATTAGGACTAGGAGAAGGGGCGCTCTCTCTCTCCCTTCCCACTTGGGGAAACCTAGTTGGACTAGGATTTGGGGGAATCCTACTCCTAGTAGGAGTAGGACACCCTGGCGCACCTCTCCTTGGCCGGCCAGCCCTCCCCTTCCCTCCTTTATATACAGGGCAAGGGCACCCCATGACACACAAGTTGATCATTGAGATCGTTCCTTAGCCGTGTGCGGTGCCCCTTCCACCAAACTACACCTCGAATATACCGCTGCGGAGCTTAGGCGAAGCCCTGCGCCGGTGGAACATCATCATCGCCACCACGCCGTCAGGTCGACGAAACTCTCCTCAACACTCGGCTGGATCGGAGTTCGAGGGACGCCATCGAGCTGAACGTGTGCAGAACTCGGAGGTGACGACGCTCGGTACTTGGATCGGTTGGATCGGGAAGAAGTACGACTACTTCCTCTACGCTATGCGTCAACGCTTCGCTGCTGGTCTCGAGGGTGCGAGACAACACTCTCATCTCGTTGCTATGCATCACCATGATCTTGCGTGATCGTAGGAAAATTTTTGAAATTACTACGTTCCCCAACAGTGCCTCCGTCTCGTGGATCACGATAATTCTTTCTCCCTAATTTTTTTGGAAATATGTGATTTTATAGTATCAGGGGGTTCGTCAGCGGGGCCACCAGGTGGGTACAACCCACCTGGGCGCGCCAGGAGAGGTGGGCGCGCCCTGGTGGGTTGTGCCCAACCAGGGGTCCCTCTCCGGTGGGTCTTGGCTCCAGAAAATCTTATTATCCATATAAAAAATCGTTGCAAAGTTTCGTTCCATTCCGAGAAATTTTATTTGTGCACGAAAACAACACCATGATAGTTTTTCTGAAAACAGCGTCAGTCCGGGGTTAGTTTCATTCAAATAATGCAAATTAGAGTCCAAAACAAGAGGAAAAGCGTGAGAAAAAGTAGATACGTTGGAGACGTATCAGTGGAGTTCATGTATTCACTAAGTGCTAATGCTTTGGTACGGTACTCTATTAAAATGAGGCGTTAATATCCCTTAGTTTCCAATAGGACCCCACTGTCATGGGAGGGTAGGACAAAAGATGTCATGCAACTTCTTTTCCATAAGCACGTATGACTATATTCGGAATACATGCCTACATTATATTGATGAACTGGAGCTAGTTCTGTGTCATCCTAGGTTATAACTGTTGCATGATGAATGCCATCCGACATAATTATCCATTACTGATCCAGTGCCTACGAGCTTTTCACATATTGATCCTTGCTCCGTTACTTTTCCGTTGCCATTGTTACGATTGCTACAAAACTGTTACTGTTACTTTTGCCACCATTACCGCTACTTCCATACTACTTTGCTACTAAATGCTTTGCTACAGATATTAAGTCTTTCAGGTGTGGTTGAATTGACAACTCATCTGCTAATACTTGAGAATATTCTTTGGCTCCCCTTGTGTCGAATCAATAAATTTGGGTTGAATACTCTACCCTCGAATACTGTTGTGATCCCTATACTTGTGGGATATCAAGACCTTTTTCTGGCGCCGTTGTCGGGGAGCATAGCTCTATTCTCTGAGTCACTTGGGATTTATATCTGTTGATCATTATGAGGAATTTGAAAGATCAAAGAACTAAGATTTACCCCTCAACTACGAGGGGAGGTAAGGAACTGCCATCTAGCTCACTTGATTCTCCTCCTGTTTTGAGTAAACTTGCGACACCTACACCTACTATTGATTTCGATATGTCGCATGTTATTGATGATGCCACTTCTGCTGTTCATGATGCTTATGATGAAACTACTTCTCTGCTTGATAATACTGTGCCACTAGGTGAATTTCTTGATAAACAACTTGCTAGGGTTAGAGAGAATGAAATTATTGAAACTGATGATATCATTGAAACTGAAGATTATGATTCTCCCCCTAGATATGAATTGCCTGTTGTACCTGAGGGTTATGTTATGGATGAAGAAACTGCTAGAGACTTCTTTGCTTGCAATGATAGAGAGGATCTTAAGAAATTGTTAGCTAAGCTGAAAGAAAAATCCTTGAATGCTAGAATGAAATATGATCCCGCTTTTGCTACCTCACCTATCTTTGTTACTGATAAGGATTATGAATTCTCTTTTGATCCTGAGTTAATTACTTTGGTTGAATCTGATCCTTTCTATGGATATGAATCTGAAACAATTGTGGCACATCTTACTAAATTGAATGATATAGCCACCCTATTTGCTCATGAGTAAAATTTTGCTATTACTATATTCTTAAATTGTTTCCTTTCTCGTTAAAGGGTGATGCTAAGTTATGGTTTAATTCTCTTGCTCCTGGTTGTGTGCGTAGTCCCCAGGATATGATTTACTACTTCTTTGCAAAATATTGCCCCGCTCATAAGAAACAAGCTGCTTTAAGGGAAATAATTAATTTTGTGCAAATTGAAGAAGAGAGTCTCCCACAGGCTTGGGAGAGGCTTCTCCAATTACTTAATGCTTTGCCTGATCATCCTCTCAAGAAAAATGAAATACTTGTTATCTTTTATAATGGACTAACCGATGCTTCCAGAGACCACCTGGATAGTTGTGCTGGTTGTGTTTTCAGGGAAAGAACTGATGAGCAAGCTGAATTGCTATTGAATAATATATTGAGTAATGATAATGATTGGACACTCTCTGAACCAACTCCCAAGCCAATTCCAAAGAATAGGGGTATTCTATTTCTCAGTCCTGAAGATATGCAAGAGGCAAAGAATTCTATGAAAGAAAAAGGTATTAAAGCTGAAGATGTTAAGAATTTACCTCCTATTGAGGAAATACATGGTCTTGATAACCCGACACAGGTAGTAGAGGTAAACTCTCTCCATATATTTGATGAAGGTGATATTCCTCATAATAAGTCAGCTAGTCAATGCTTTGATGAGTTATTGTTAAACAAGAAAATTTCAATGCTTATGTTAGTAGACAATTGAAACGTAATGCTTACATGCTTGACCACTTGGGTGATTATATGAGTAGAACTGTTAATAATCTTAAGCTTATTAGTAAACATGCTTCCATGGTTACAACTCAAGTAGAACAAGTACTTAAGGCACAAGATGATTTGCTTAATGAGTTTAATAGTAAGAATAACGATAATGTTGTTAGGGTTATGACTAGAGGTGGTAAAATGACCCAGAAACCTTTGTATCATGAAGGTCATCCTAAGAGAGTTGAGCAAGATTCTCAAAGAACTAATACTGATGCACCTAGTCCTAGTACTAAAAATAAAAAGAAAACTGATAGGACTTTGCATGCTAGTGAACTTGCTATAGACACACCTGAGAATCCCAATGATGTTTCTATTTCTGATGCTGAGACACAATCTGGTGATGAACATGAACCTAGTGATAATGTTAATAATGATGCTAATGTTGATGGTCAACCTAGTAATGATAATGATGTAGAGATTGAACCTACTGTTGATCTTGATAACCCACAATCAAACAATCAGCGTTATGATAAGAGAGACTTTGTTGCTAGGAACATGGTAAAGAAAGAGAACCATGGGTTCAGAAACCCATGCCCTTTCCTCCTAAGCCATCCAAGAAAAAGGATGATGAGGATTTTGAGCGCTTTGCTGAAATGATTAGACCTATCTTTTTGCGTATGCGTTTGACTGATATGCTTAAAATGCCTCCTTATGTTATGAAAGATATTGTTACTAATAAAAGAAAGATACCGGAAGCTAAAATTTCCACCATGCTTGCTAATTATACTTTTAAGGGTGGAATACCAAAGAAACTTGGGGATCCAGGAGTACCAACTATACCATGCTCCATTAAAAGAATCTATGTTAAAACTGCTTTATGTGGTCTTGGAGCCGGTGTTAGTGTTATGCCTTTCTCTTTATACCGTAGAATTGAATTGAATAAGTTGACACCTACTGAAATCTCTTTGCAAATGGCTGATAAATCAACTGCTATACCCATCGGTATTTGTGAGGATGTGCCTGTTGTGGTTGCAAATGTTACTATCTTAACGGACTTTGTTATTCTTGATATTCCGAGGACGACAGTATGTCGATCATCCTTGGTAGACCCTTTTTTAATACTGCAGGGGCTGTTATTGATTGCAACAAAGGCAATCTCACTTTTCATGTCAATGGTAATGAGCATACGGTACACTTTTTGAAGAAACAACCTCAAGTTCATAGTATCAATTCTATCAGAAAAATTTCAACTATTACTATTGGAGGTTTTGAATTCCCTCTTCCTACTGTCAAAAAAATATGATATTCTTATTGTTGGGGAAATGCATATCCCTTTTGAGGTAACCTATTGTTATTCGAGAATTCTCTGGTTTCATGTCATTCGGAAGAAGTTCGTTAATAAGACTTGATCAACCTTATTAATAGATTCCTTTTGATGAGCATGAGATGCATGGATGAATTTAGAAGGCACAACTCTCTGTACCCACCTTTTACTTTATGTTATTTAGATTAAATAAGGCAAAAATAGTATTTTCTGTATGTTTTCTGAATCATCCTTGTAATAAAAAATGTCCCGAAAATAAAAGTTCTCCAAATGCCGTGAAAATTTAGTATGATTTTTTATAGAATATTTAAGAATTTCTGGCACTTAGAACACTCCAGGGGGCCTCACCAGCTGGCCACAATGGTGGATGGCGTGCCCCAGGGGGGTGGGCGCGTCCCTGTCCTTGTGGGCCCCACGTGACCCCCTCCACTTATTCCAGCACCCATCCTCTCCATCTTCCTTTAGAAAAAATCACTCCATAGCTCAAACTCGTGTTCTTGATCATCTTGCTGCCATTTTCGTTCTCCTTGCTCAAAGCTCCATTCACAAAACTGCTTTGGGGGATTGTTCTTCGGTATGTGACTTCTCCAATGGTCCAATTAGTTTTTGTTCTAGTGCTTTATTCATTGCAAATTTTTGCTGTTGTGGTGACCCCGTTCTTGAGCTTGCATGTCAAATTTATATGGTCCAAAGTAGTTTTGATGCATGATATAGCCTCTAGGTACTTGTAGGAGTAGTTGCTATCAATCTTGTTGACTTTGGTTCACTTTTATTTTGAGTCACTAAAATTTCAGAATTTTTTCAGAGAAAGAAAAATGTCCAGAAAAATGTATCAAGGTGGTTCTTTGAGGAAGCAAGCACCGAGGCGCGCGATACGCGAACCGGACCTTGAACCACCAAGGGAAGCTCAAGTGAAGCCGTATGAATGGCCATAAGATGAATTTATGGTTCGTGCAGGTTTCAAGGATGAATTCTATGTGTACGTACAAAATGCCAGCCTTGAAGATTTCTTGTCGGACAAGTGCCTACAATATTATTATCTCACTGATTCCTTCGTGCGGAGGTTTGAGTTTTCATCTAAGCGTAATACTCATACTATCTTGTTTGATCTTTATACCATGGACCTAGAAGACTTTTGTGATGCATGCAAAATTCCACAATGGGGCCTTCTTAGTGAGCCTCATAAATCTGAATATAATGATTTCCTTGCTAGCATCACCGCTGGAGAAACAAGAAATATCACACAAGACTCCATGGGGAGTATTTATTTTCCTGCCATACATTATTCTGCTCTCTTCATAGGCAGATGCATTAATGGTAAACATGATCACAACCAACTTTGTGCATCGGATCTTAGTGTCCTCGGGTGTGCAATGTTGGGTGATAAGCGATATAATTTAGGGGCTATTATTGCTAGGAGGTTACATCATAATGCTAAAGATGGAGATTTATTTGACGGGATTTATGCAACTCGTTTAGCTAATAATTTGGGGGTACCTATAAGAGGGTATGATATGGAGTTGCCACCTGCTTTTCTAGATTATGAGGCTATGGTACGCTACCAGTTTCTTAAGAGGAACAAACAGTTCCTCCAGTACCGACTAATCTTTGATAGACGGCATGTCGTCCATGTTGCTCTTCCTGCTCCTGCTTTATTTAACTTTCAGGCAAATGGGCGATATTTTATGACTATAGAGGAGGCAAACAAGTATGAGCGAACAACTGAGGCCGCTCGCCTCTAGGAAGCAGTAGCTGTTGCATCTCAGTACAACCCCGACTACAACTTTGGATATCCACCAGGCCAGCCATGGGCTTAGACCAACTTAGGCCAAAATCCTAAGCTTGGGGGAGTACGTATTTCTCACCGACATTACATTCATGTTCACACACTCATTCTAGTTTTCGGTGTTCATACTTTTTCATTGTATTATCCATGTTAGTTTATTTCTTTTTCCCGCTTTCTTCTTGTGTGTTCGAAAAACCTTAAGAAAACCAAAAAATAGTTGTAATTAGTTTACTTTCTATGCATGCTTAATTGTAATATTAAAAGAAAACCCCAAAAGATTTCTCGTTCTTCTTTTGCTTGTTGGGAGCTTTCCCTTGTAAATAGTTTTTCTCGTTCTTGTTTTACTTTCCTTAGAAAAACAAAAACTCCAAAAATATTTCAGTGGATTTTTTTAAAATTCTTTTCTTTTCTTTGGAGGTCGAGAGGGGAAGACCACGATGAAAACGTTGAGTGGCTCTCATGTGCATTATTGTTGATCTAACAAAGAGCTCATATTATATTGTCTTCTCCTCTGAATAAATGTTTGCAGATTCCAGCTTAGTCTAATGCACTTTATTATTATCCACACTGTTCAGTCGTACAAGTGAGGCAATAATGACGATATATGATGAAATGATTGAGATGAGGAAAAGCTGGTATGAACTCGACCTATCTTGTTTTTGTAAATATGATTACTTCACCGTTCCTGATTCAGCCTATTATGAATGAAACATGTTTGCAATGACAATTAGAGATTATAGTTACTCATGCCATGCTTAATTAGCTAGGAGTTTATAATGGTTTACCTTGCGTGCCAACATGGAAATTAAAATGGTTGTGGTGTAGTATGATAGGATGGTATCCTCCTTTGAATGATTCGAGTGGCTTGACTTGGCACATGTTCACGCATGTAGTTGAAACAAAATCAACATAGCCTCCACGATATTTATGTTCATGGTGATTTATATCCTACTCATGCTTGCACTCAATGTTGGTTAATCTCAATGCATATTTATGATTGTTGTCGCTCTCTAGTTGGTCGCTTCCCAGTCTTCTTCTAGCCTTCACTTGTACTAAGCGGGAATACTGCTTGTGCATCCACTTCCATAAACCCAAAGTTGTTCCATATGAGTCCACCATACCTTCCTATATGCGGTATTTACCCGCTCGGCCACAATCGTCCGGTTTTTTCCCCTAGGGTGACCTAGGGTTCCCTAGTTCCTCTCGCGGCGGCGCGAGAGTATACCCAAATTTAGCCAAACCTGCGGCAAATCCTTACGTAAAAGCTCCAAGCGGTGGTTATCTGGCGACTGCAGGAGGTGACACCATGGCGGAAAGCATGAAGGAAACCCTGGCGGGTGGCGTCGGTGGCGGCGACTCATCTGGTAACGGCGACGGCGGGGATGCGGTCCCCCCGTTTGAGTCCAACCTTGAAAGCAAGTTCGAGGGACTGAATCTCTGCGGAGAGGAGGAGGAAGAGCTGGATCTGTCAGGTGAAGTTGAGGGATTGCTGGAGGAGACGAGATGGTTAGGATTTTTTAGGGTTCACACCCAAAGACCGTTCTCTCACATAGCTCTATTCAAAGACATGCGTAATGCATGGGCGTCAGCACAGGATGTGATCTTCAAAGCAAAGGGAGATAATCAGTTCATTGTTCAGTTCATGTGCCTTAGAGATTGGAATAGGGTTATGAACGGAGGACCGTGGCTGTTTAGGCGGGAGGCTGTGGTGATCGAAGAATACGACGGATTAACTGACGTCTATGAGTATAAGCTTGATCGCATACCCGTATGTGCAAGGATTAAAGGAATTCCCGATGTAATCATGCAAAAGTCTGCGCTATTAGAGAAAGTAGCAAACAAGGTTGGTGTTCGTCCGATCAAAGTCTTTGTGACTGAAGGGCGCATAAACACGGCGCAGTACCTGAGAGCTCGGGTCTTTGTGAAGCTCGATACTCCCTTGGTCTGGTTTGTACCACTGACCCTGAAAGAGATGAAAAGGTATCCGGTGGAATATGAAAAACTCCCAAAATTCTGCAACTTTTGTGGGTTAATTGGACATGAGGTAACAGAGTGTGGCGATGGAATCCATACCCCTGAGTCTTGTGAATGGGGAGAATGGCTACTCGTGCAGTTTGATAATGGTGGCGGAAGGGGGAATAATAATATCACTAGAGGTGGAGGAAACATGGGAAGAGGAGGGGGCCGAGGTGGAGGAAGAGGAAACCCGGGCGATCCAAATGAGCAGGAAGCCGCTGACATGGACCTGGGGGACACCATCATCCCTACGGCGCGAAAGAGGCTCATTGGCCAGGATGGAACTCCGGTCAGTACATCTAGCATGGGACATGTTACGGAAAAAGTACTGCTGATTGAGAACAACAGTAAAGGAGTTGTTGATAAAAGCCAGCTTAGTACGCCGCAGAAAATACATGACAATAAGAGGCTTAGGGCAGGACAGAGATGGAGAATCAACATGGGAGCAGTTCATCAGCGACCTCCTTCGAGGAGGATCGCCGGAACCAATGAAAATCATAAGCTGGAACTGTCGGGGTCTCCTTGGTATCCCGACAGTTCGTTCGCTTCTGGATATTCAGAGGCGACATAAACCGGATGCGTTTTTTCTGTCTGAAACGCACTTGGACAAGGATAAGGCAGAAAGGTTGATGATAAAGTTGGGCATGGACGAGAGAATTGTGGTACCTTGCTTGGATGGTAGAACGGGCGGTTTGCTAATGGTTTGGAAGAAGGAGGTGAGGATCTACTCCCAGACCACCGCACGAGGAGGGATTGACGTTCATGTGCATGAGACAGATGGAGATATTTGGCGAATGACTGGTATATACGGAGAACCTAGCTGGGAACACAAGGATCGTACATATCAATATATACGAGACTTGCATGACCAGTCCAGATTACCTTGGGTCATTATTGGTGACTTTAATGAGATTTTACTGTCATCAGAAAAAGAGGGAGGGGCGCCAAGGCAGCAAGCCCGCTTGCAAGCTTTCCAGGACGCATTATCAGATTGTGATCTCAAAGATCTGGGATACGTGGGGGATAAATTCACGTGGTTCATGGGTGGTCTGAAAGAGCGACTCGATCGAGCTGTGACGAACGGCGGGTGGTTAAGTATGCACCCATATGCAGGCCTGTGTAATTTGGATATGGGCAAATCAGATCATAGGCCCATAATGCTGGATACAGAGTACCTTGCGGGTGTGGCAGAACCAAAGCCACAATATAAAAGGCGTTTTGAAGCAAGATGGTTAGAGGAAGAAACGGTTGAAGAGATTATTAAAACAGCATGGCAAAAGGCACATCATCAAGGCCTTTATATCAATGTACATGAGAGAGTGGATGCTGTCCACCGGGATCTACATGAATGGGATAGAAAGGTCCTCAAGGGACCTCGGAATCGCTTGAATGAAGCGCAAAAGGAGCTGCAAAAACTGATGCAAGTTCCTTTCACAAATGAGGTTCGCTCGAGGCAAAAAGAATTATCAGTTTTGATAGAAAATTTGCTAGATCAAGAGGAAATCTTCTGGGCTCAGAGAGGCAACGTTAGATGGCTTCGTAGAGGGGATCGCAATAGTCAATATTTTCATAATTTTGCCTCTGCTAGGAAGAGGAGGAATCTGATCAAGAAACTGAAGGATAATAATAATGGGTGGGTAGAGAGAAATGATAACCTCAACCCACTTATTTCAAATTATTTTACTGGCCTCTTTTCCTCTGATGTTACAGATTATGATCAAGGCTTGCTGAATACGGTGAAACCAAAAGTTACTACACAAATGAACACAACATTGATGGAGCCGTACACACGGGAGGAGGTACGGAAAGCCTTGTTTCAGATTGGGGATATGAAGGCACCCGGGCCTGATGGACTGCATGCAATTTTCTTTAAACGCTTCTGGCACATCCTAGGCGATGAACTTACGGATGAGGTGCTAGAGGCAATCCACAACAGGAAAATACCGACCGGTTGGAATCAAACTAATATTGTGTTAATTCCGAAGGTTGACAGCCCGGAGCTAATCACTCAATATCGACCTATTAGTTTGTGCAATGTTGTCTATAAAATTATATAAAAAATGATTGCAAACAGGCTCAAGAAGATACTTCCAGAGGTAATTTCTCCAACACAGAGTGCTTCTGTACCTGGAAGACTAATTACTGACAATGTGTTAGTAGCTTATGAATGCTTTCACGCAATAAAGAATAAGACCCATGGATCAAATGGAATTTGTGCAGTAAAATTGGACATGATGAAGGCATATGATAGAGTAGAATGGGGATTTCTAGAACAAACTAGACCATGACGGCGCGCATTGCAGCGCCCGTCCATTTTGGCAATAGAATGGTTGGAATTTTTATATACATATGAAAACATATAACATATAAAGAATATGATTGCCCGCTGAAGTTTACAAATGTATTCTAGAACGTACTCTAAACTTTAAAGAATTGGGGGCAACAATCTCTAAAACTTTCAGGCAAGTACAATCATCAACTGGTAACTAAAATGGCACAAGACAACATCTACTAAGGAGACAAATGAGAGAATAGAAACACATATCCTTGTGCGATTTTAACTACAAGTGGCTACAGTTATTGATTCACAGGAATATTTTGTTGCAAGGAAAAACATAGTAACCATCCGGTGTAATGAGAAGCCAAATGAGAGAATAGAAACACAGATCCGTGTGCGATTTTAACTACAAGTGACTACCATTATTGATTCACAAGAATATTTTGTTGCAAGGAAAAAACATAGTAACCATCCGGTGCAATGAAAGCTATTCTGGCAAGAGAACGAAATTTGGAGTCTCTCTAGCTATCTTGCGTAAATTACTGCATTTAGGACCTTTTCAGCAGGAATGTGATGTTACAACAATATTTCCCGCTCCCATCAACACCGCCTCATAGAAAATAGGGGGAGCGACAAATAGCAGTTTGGGAGAATGTACGCAGACAGCAAATATACATATTGTGCTCAAGATTTTACAGAATAGGTAATAAGGAATAAATGAGCTGATCCGATTTGCATTCCAATGAGGAATCAACAAATCTCTTGGATAACTTCTCCCAAGTAGAAGATTACTATATTCGTGCCTTTGCCTCACATTCTAACATCTCCAACATTGCTTGTTTCTCTGCCAACAAAATAATCTGTAATCATAACAACAAATTTGCAAGTACTCTTGTTGATTATTATATACACTGGGAAAAATGGGCATCAAATGCAAAATCAAATTTACCTTCAAGGGCACCTACGTACACTTCATCCAGAGGCATCATGTAGTGGTCCAGACCTGATCTAACTTTTCCTTGTTTCCTGTATCTAGTGTGGTCCAATGATTTTCCTTAATGTGTTATACTACTATGTATCTAGGAACAAATTATCAGGGAAATTATTGGCCTTTGTTTCTCTTATTGATAGACAAACCAGGTTATGTATTTGCGCACTTGACTTTATTGTTGTAAGTAACCTGTGGAATACATCAACAGACAGTATCATTGCATGAATGACACACATACATATCAATGATTTTCATTGCAGATTTACAGAGAAAGAACACTTTGTTACATGGATATAAAGCATGCAGAGATAGGGCATGGCTGCCCCCGTGAAGAAATTGCCAAGATGACAACCATTGCAATTGACAGATGAAGAACAATCCAAACAACATATGAGAACGAACCTTCAGAATTTTCCCAAACTGATAGACCAGAAGCAACATGTACACTGCCCATACAAAATTAAGATTGAAAATAAATCAACGAATTGTCGGGTTGAAGATGGAACCGTAAGGAAAATTCTGCAGAAAGTGGAAGGTAGAGGGGCAACTTAGAACGAACCATAGCTGCAAGATGTGTTACCCTGCTGCCAGAGGAAGAAGGAGAACATGAGAGCGTGAGGGATATATATAGGAAAAAGAACTCACGTAGGTGTAGGTTTTCGAAATAGTAACTGCCTACACTAATCGCGGCCGGTAAGTGGCACGCATTACCTGCCATAAATGAATATCAGGAACTGACGCCTCAGAGGTTGAATGGCGTCGGATCGAGTTCAATCGCCACTCCAATGTCTGCAGTCCTACTTCTCCCTTCTGCATCAGCTGCCAATGCGTGCATCGCCTCTCCCACCACATCGATTGGCAAGGTCCACACTGCGTCGCCTCGCTCTGTGTCGGTCTATTGTACTCCGGTACATGCGATGGATCGGATCGAGGCTCAGTTCGTTTCCTCTCCCGAGAAGGACGATGTAGATAGGATGGAAGGTGGAGCAAGGACTGTTCGTGGGCTTCATGCAAGAACGAGGGCCCAATTAACTGCAGGCCATCAATTTTGTTGGGGAGTAGCTGCCCAGTCCCGGCAAGAAGTAGTGCGCTGAGTTTGATCAGACGGCCAAAAGCACCTAAAACTGAAGATCCGACGGCCAAGAATGCTAATGGCCTGAGATGGTTGGAAGAGTGCTCAGTTTTAATGTATCTAAATGATGCTGAAATTGGGGTTTCACCCTGCCTGGGTGGAAATGATAATGCAATGTGTCTCCTCAGTGACTTATAAAATAAGGTTCAACGGAGTGGAAACAGAAGAGATATTACCATCGAGAGGTTTACGGCAGGGAGATCCTCTATCTCCTTACTTGTTCTTGATTTGTTCAGAAGGGTTGTCTAGTCTATTAGACCATGAAGAAGAAGTGAGTGGTATTGAAGGGATACGCGTTTGCAGAGATGCACCATCTATTTCCCACTTGTTTTTTGCTGATGATTCGCTGATTCTTATGAAAGCAAATGTCCAGAATGCAAACACACTGAAAAGAATTCTAGAAGTTTACTGTGGGAGTAGTGGCCAGTGTGTAAGTACTCCTAAATCGAGTATTTTCTTCGGTCCGAATACAAGTGTGCTGGTTAGGGAAGAGATATGTGTAAATCTGAATATTCTTACTGAAGCATTAACGGATAAATACCTGGGTCTCCCCACTATTGTGGGAGTTGATAGAAGTGTCTGTTTTCAACACCTTATTGACAGAATTTGTCAGAGAATTAACGGTTGGAAGGAGAAGATGCTCTCAATGAATGGGAAAGAGATTTTGTTGAAGGCAGTGGCCCAGGCAATCCCCTCCTATGTTATGTCCGTTTTTAAACTCCCCAAAAAGATTTGTAAGGCAATTACAGATGAGATTGCAGGTTTTTGGTGGGGGGATAGTGAGGAAAAGAAAAAGATGCATTGGTTTGCATGGTGGAAGTTATGCATCCCGAAGAGTAAGGGTGGTTTGGGGTTTAGGGACCTGCACAGTTTTAATCTTGCTTTACTAGCAAAACAGTGTTGGCGCTTACTCCAGAATCCCGAATCTTTGTGTGCACGAGTTCTAGGTGCAAAGTACTACCCTGATGGAAATATTCTCAGGGCAGGACCAAAAAAGGGCTCTTCTTTTACTTGGCAAAGTATTGTATCGGGTATACAAACTTTTAAGAGAGGGTGCATTTGGCGGGTGGGAACGGGCTCACAGATTAATATCTGGAATGATCCTTGGATCCCAACTAGTGAAACAAGGAAAATTATAACTCCAAGGGGAGCTACTATGCTGACCAAGGTTGAGGAGTTAATTGATCCCTATACTGGGCAGTGGGATGAGATATTGATACGAGATGTTTTTTGGCAAGTTGATGCACATAGAATCTTGCAAATACCTCTCAGAGTGCAAGTGATGGAAGACTTTGTATCATGGCACTATAACAGATCGGGCGTCTTCAATGTGCGATCAGCCTATCATGTGCAATTCCAACACCAATTTGGAGGCAGGGAGAACCTAAGTGTAGCACAAGGTAGCAGTCCAAATCATATCTGGAAACGTGTGTGGGGACTGAGAATTCCTGGCAAAGTTAAGCACTTCGTGTGAAAGGTGATTAGAGGAGTTTTACCATGCTATGGTACCCTTGCAAACCGCCATATTCCAGTGACGGGACAATGCCCAATATGCAAGACGGGATATGAGGATTCGCAACACTGCTTATTCACATGTAAGAGGGCAAAGGATATATGGAAGGAGCTGGGACTCGAGTCTGAAGTTCTGCAAGCTGTGACGGAGGACTGGTCAGGCGCATCCACTCTGGCTACTCTCTTAGATCGTCAAACTTCAAAAAACG
The DNA here is from genome assembly GCA_021605205.1 of Aegilops longissima. NCBI lineage: Eukaryota > Viridiplantae > Streptophyta > Magnoliopsida > Poales > Poaceae > Aegilops > Aegilops longissima. The sequence goes on from CM038679.1 coordinate 526,705,081, forward strand.
ATCTATCCGTGGCCGAATTATCTGCAGTGGCAAGCTGGTATATTTGGTGGCAACGACGACAAATTGTTAAGGGCGAGATAGTCCGACATCCGTACCAAACCTCCATTACAATACGAGTTCTAGCAACAAACTTTATTCGCTCTTTCACACCGAACCAGCCGATGATTAAGCGTGATCATATGTGGCACAAGCCAATGAGAGGAGTGGTTAAAATCAATGTTGACGCATCTTTCAGTGCCTAAAACTTGGCTGCTGGTACAGGAGCAGTGGCAAGAGATGAGCATGGTGAATTTATAGCGGCTGCTTCTTGGTTCATACCGCATGTGGTGTCAGTGGATACGGCAGAGATGATTGCTATCCGGAATGGTTTCTATTTGGCTGTCAAGATTGGTTGTAACATAGTACACATTGAATCGGATAGTTCAAATGCAGTGAGTGCTCTCAATTCTGAAATTGCCCTGGGACAAGAAGCGGCTATTCTACTAGAGAGCAAAGAGATGGGCCTGGATTATGCGAAATATGAAGTAAGTAACCGCCCTCGGGAAGCAAACTGCATTGTTGATTGCATAGCTAAGTCATCTCTAGCTAATAGATCTTCAGAGTTTTGGGAAGGTACCATCCCAGATTTTATTTCTCATCATGTTGTAAACGATCTTGCCATTATATGAGAAATAAAAGTCTTACCCCGTCAAAACAATGCGGTATTTACCAGCCGTTTCAAGTAAATTTGCAAGTGCCAAACTCTAAACCTTCAAATGAAATTCTGTTTTGTATGCCCGAATCGCTCATGTACCAACTAGGGTTGTCCATATCTTCCATGCTAGGTGGGTTATTCTCACGATGAGTGGACTCCGCTCATCATTCATGAGAAAATGGCTGGTAAACGGGATGCCCAATCCCATACTCAAATCAAATCAAAATAATTGCAAACAAAACTCCTCCAGGACTGTTGTTAGTTGGACGGTACATGTTGTTTTGGACCAGCCGTGGAGTGTGCTTGTTGGTGGTGGGGGAGTATAAACTTTACCATTCTGTTTGGGAACCGCCTATAATGTATGTAGCATGAAAGATACCGAGATCTCTTGGTTGTTATGTTGACAATGAAAGCATGCCGCTCAAAATATTATTTATCTCTGTTTTCAAAACTCGAGCTCTGGCATCTATGCAAATCCCCGCTTCCCTCCGCGAAGGGCCTATCTGTTTACTTTTATTGCTAAGTCATCATCCTCTTATAAAAAGCACCAGTTAGAGAGCACCGCTGTCATTTGTATGCATTGTTATTAATTTATATTGAGTATGATTGTGACTGGATCTCTTTTACCACGAATTACAATGTCTAGTCAGTCCTTGATTTTCAGGGGTGCTCTGCATTTATGTTTTGCAGTTTCAAAAAGGGCTAGCGAGATACCATCTTATATCATATCATGATTGTTTTGAGAAAGTGTTGTCATCCGAGATTTATTATTATTGCTCACTAGTTGATTATGCCATTGATATGAGTAAATGTGAGACCTAAATGTTATTGTGAATATGATTAGTTCATAATCTTTGTTGAAAACTTGAATGCTGACTTTACATATTTGCAACAACAAGATCAAACAGAGTTTGTAAAAGTTTTTCTTTATCACTTTTAGTTTGTCAACTGAATTGCTTGAGGACAAGCAATGGGTTAAGCTTGGGGGAGTTGATACGTCTCCATCGTATCCACTTTTCCAAACTCTTTTGCCCTTATTTTGAACTCTAACTTGCATGATTTGAATGGAACTAACCCGGACTGACGCAGTTTTCAGCAGAATTACCATGGTGTTATTTTTGTGCAGAATAAAAAGTTCTCAGAATGACCTAAAACTTCACGGAGATAAGTTTTGGAATTAATAAAAATATTGGCGAAAGAATCAAGTGAAGGGGGCCCACATGGGCCCCCTGGACCTCCACCGACCTCAACTCCAACTCCATATATTCACGTGCGGGGAGAAAAAAATCAGAGAGAAGGATTCATCACGTTTTACGATACGGAGCCGCCGCCAAGCCCTGTTCTTCCTCGGGAGGGCAGATCTGGAGTCCGTTCGGGCTCCGGAGAGGGGAATCTGTCACCATCGTCATCATCAATCATCCTCCATCACTAATTTCATGATGCTCACCGTCATGCGTGAGTAATCCCATCATAGGCTTGCTGGACGATGATGGGTTGGATGAGATTTACCATGTAATCGAGTTAGTTTTGTTAGGGTTGATCCCTAGTATCCACTATGTTCTAAGATTGATGTTGGTATGACTTTGCTATGCTTAATGCTTGTCACTAGTGCCCGAGTGCCATGATTTCAGATCTAAAGAAATATATTTGTGTTTCAGATCATATCTGCAAATTGTATGCACCTGTTATCGTTCTGAACCTGAGACCCCAAGGTGACACTGATTGGGATATCTATGGGGATGACTTTAATTTGAGGAGTTCATGTATTCACTGTGTGTTAATCATTTTTTTGGTTCTCTGTTGAAAGTAGTTCCTTAATTATTCTTAGTTTCCATTTTAGGACCATGCTGACAGCCTGTCACAGAAGGGTAGGACAAAAGATATCATACAAGTTCTTACCGCAAGCATGCATGACTATATGGAAAGTACATTTCTGCATATGACTGATGAATTGAAGTTATTGTGTATTGCTCTAGATTGTGACAGTTACATATTGAATCTCATCTGAATATCCATCGCTACTCCATGCCCACGTTTTACTGCCATTGTCTATGCTAAAGTTGCTACTGTTCTACTCGCTACAAACTTGTTACTATTGTCATTGTCATCGTTATTTTATTACTATTGGTATCATTTCTGTCATATTACCGTGCTAGCAATAAATTGCTGCAAGAAAGTGATTTCTCAGATCTGTCTAAATTGGCAACTCAACTGCTAAAGCTTACAAATATTCCCTGGCTCACCTTTTATCGAATCAATAAATTTAGGTGAAATACTACCATCAAAGATTGTTACGATTCCGTATACTTGTGGGTAATCACCCCATTCTCCCTTCGCCAACCGCTTCGGCGAAAAGAGGGGATGATGATCCCGTTGTATCGATCTGTTACCCTGTTGGTGGACTGGGATACGACTATCCTTCTAACCATCACGACTTAATCCTGATGGGTTGAGGATACCACTATCCTCATAACCATCCAACAATACACCAATAGATTGGTTCGCTTCTATATAAAAAAAAGCTTATGTACGTAAATCGTCATCATTTCTTTTTGCGAAATGTATGCAGCATCATTTGGAAGGCTAACTAACTACACATTTTCACGCTAAAAATATCCAAGCCAAGCACTGAAGGAGAAGGGACGCCGAATCGCGGGCGGCAAAATGCCATGCACCATTCGTGCAAGATGACAGGCCGCAGACGAAGGGCAATAGCACAGCGGACGCACGGCAGAAATTGAGATCCAGCTGAAATCACTCTCACTCACCCTCCGGTGCCTCCACGCGAACTCCGCTCGCTTCCACTCACCCGCCACCCGTCGCCGTCCCCCCTCCATATATACCAGCAGGGAGCACTCCGCCTCTATCACTAGTCAGCTGCCTCCGGAGTTCACCTCACCCACCCACCTCACCTCTCCTCTCCTCTCCCTCCCAACTCCAATCTCATGGCTCTCGTCCGGCAGCGCCGCCAGCTACCCCACCTCACCCTCCCGCTCGACCACTTCGCCCTGCGCTCCCCGCCGCCGCCGCCGCCGCCGCCCGCCGTCGCGCCGTGCGAGGGCCTCGCCCGCCTCTCCGACTACGAGCGGATCTCCCAGCTCGGCCAGGGCAACGGCGGCACCGTCTTCAAGGCGCGCCACCGCCGCACCGCGCAGCAGGTCGCGCTCAAGCTCTTCGCGGCCGGGGACGGGGACCCCTCCGCGGCCCGCGAGGCCGAGATCCTCATGCTCGCCTCGGGCGCGCCGCACGTCGTGCGCCTCCACGCCGTCATCCCTTCGCCCGCCGCGGAGCAGCCGGCGGCGCTGGCGCTGGAGCTCGTGTCGGGGGGCTCCCTCGCGGGCCTCCTCCGCGCGCTCGGCCGGCCCATGGGGGAGCGCCCCATCGCCGCCGTGGCGCGGCAGGCGCTGCTGGGGCTCGCGGCCCTGCACGCGCTCCGCGTCGTGCACCGCGACCTCAAGCCGGCCAACCTGCTCGTCGGCGCGGGCGGCGAGGTGAAGATCGCCGACTTCGGCGCCGGCAAGGTCCTGCGGCGGCGCCTCGACCCCTGCGCGTCCTACGTCGGCACGGCCGCCTACATGTCCCCGGAGCGGTTCGACCCGGAGACCTACTCCGGCGACTACGACCCGTACGCGGCGGACGTGTGGAGCCTCGGGATGGCGATCCTGGAGCTGTACCTGGGCCACTTCCCGCTCCTCCCGGCGGGGCAGCGCCCGGACTGGGCCGCGCTCATGTGCGCCATCTGCTTCGGCGAGGCGCCCGAGGCCCCAGCCGCGGCGTCGGACGAGTTCCGGGACTTCGTGGCCCGCTGCCTGGAAAAGAAGGCCGGGCGGCGCGCGTCCGTGGCGGAGCTGCTCCAGCACCCGTTCATCGCCGAGCGCGACGCGGAGGAGGCGCAGCGCTGCCTCGCCGCGCTGGTGGCGGAGGCGGCGGAGCTGGGCGACCAGTAGCCTAGCCAAACTGCCCGCCGGTTAATTAGTAGGAGGAGAGTTAGGAGTCCATCGAAGCTGATGTGTACATAATCTGCGCCACGGGGAGGAATAAACCTGTCCCATGTGGCGTTTTCCTTTCACCTTTTTGCCGTATCCAATGATTATTCCTTCGTTTTTTCACGTGAATTGCAAGGGACAGTTTTGAGAGTATCTTCTTCATCAGAATCAGAAGCAGAACATACGGTGTTAGTGGAATGTTCTGATCGATCTGTTATGTTTGAGGAAATTTCTCGAGCTATAAACCTGTGAAAGGCTCAGTTCCTATCGGGAACAGCACAGCGAACAACACACACAAGAAGAAACATGCATCGCACAAGAGGAAATCGACATAGCTCTGTTTTTAGGGGAGATGGATCTGGGCGCAGTTCTTTTGCCAGAATCTGACCTTTACCCAGCTTCTCCCATAATCTTTGAGCCCCATTTCTAACTAGATAGGATTATAAAAAAAATGGGGCTTAAAAGATTAAGAAATGGGGCTACCGCTACAGGCGACAGAGTTCCTCCTGCTTCTTGTGCGGCAGTTGAGTAGTACAATAATCGCAAACACATCCTATTGACGGTGCCACGTCTTTTCTTTTCTACGTGTACCTGATTTGCCATTTTCAATAACGGTACCTGATGTGGCAGAAAGGCCATTTACTAATTTGTAATCTTGATGGACGATGATCATGACATGGGCTAAGCATACGTACCAGTGGGATGGCTTAAACAAAGGCCAATGCTAGGGGTTTCTGGATTCTTGTGGTGCTCCAAGTCTCGCGAATATGCCAATTCTCGCGGCACTATTGTACAGTATATGATATAGAGAGCTGTTGAGATGGCCCGAAATCAGTGCGCTAGCCGATCACAGATTAGTTATCAATCAGTGGCGCAAATTAAACAACACGGGACGGAACAGATTGTGAGCTAAAAGTATTGGTTGCGCTGATAACGTAGTCCAAACGATCGAAAGGACGACATGGTTTTCAATTATATGGACAGCACACTGTTGTGCACGTAGTACTTGCATTTCCGTTACGCAGCGCGTGCAATGGATGCCACCGCCTCAACGGATCGCCAGCACATTCAAAATGTGCAAACGGCGCGTTCGTTGCCGCTCGGCTCAAGTTCTCCTTGGCAGATGCTGCATCCTTGATTTTCTGCAAGTAAAGTACTAGCAGCACACGCGCACGACCAGATAGATTCCAATTCCAAGGCTTATCCCAGACGATGTGGAACCGGCAGGCCTGCCTGTATCCATCCACCTTCCAAGCTTCCACCCGCTCACGGCCTCACTCACGGCGCGGCTCATCGCTGTCTGTCGTTCTGGATCTGGACGCGACCGCGGACGAGAGCAGGAAGGAAACGAGGTCCTGGGCACGTATCCCCGCTGCAGAATCTCTCCTCTCCTTTGAGCCAGACGCCACCGCCTGCCAATTTATGAGTTATTTACCCAAAACCATCACATTATGGGCTAAGGTAACAGATCGGTACCACATTTGAGGCGGGGCATAAAAAACCACCAGAATTACGCCTAATACGTAACACGCAGGACTGATGCTCAAATTTGGCCACGAAAACAGCGGATCTGACCGGTTGGGCCCACCTGTCGGGCCGATGTGGCATGCCTACATGGATAATTTGCTGAGGTGGTCGAAGGCCCACCTGTCGGCCTCTCTCTTATTCCTCTCTTTCCCTCCAAGCCTTCTTCTTCCCCACGATCGCAACCACGACCACCAGTATTTCTCGCGCCGCCGTCGAGCCATCACCGGCGAGCAGAGTCGACGGCGATCATGCAAAACAATGGGTGCACGCCGAAAGCAGCTCGGCGGGCGCGATTAATCGCCGTCATTCTCGTCCCCACCGCTGCGCCGAAAGCCGAGCATGATGATCGGGTTCAAAGCGCTGGTCGCCTCCCCACTTCCGACAGAGGCGGCAGCGGCAGCAGCAGCCATCACGGCGATCATGGGCGAGGCGCACGTCGTTGGCGTGGTCTGTGGCGGCGCAGAGGTAGGCGGCGAGGGCGATGGGTCCAACTCATCTCCTCGAGGAACCCGCCGCCGAGTCCGGGCAGGCGAGTCGACCCGTCTTGACTGACTGTCTTTGGTCTTGCGTCCGACCGCAGCCATGCGAGCCTGTGGCGTCCTCTCTGCCCGAGCCCACTGCCGCCCTCTCTCTGGCCCGCCCGAAGCTTCTCCTCGCCAGAATCGCCTCGGCTGCTCCCCGGTCGCCGCCGAAGCTTCTCCTCGCCAAGCTCGCCTCGGCCTCGGCACAGTCGTTCTGCCGCTCAAGACATGCCCATAGCCTGTTTGCTGAAATGCCCATGAGAAATAAAAAGAAAAGGTGAAAAGGATAAAGAATCATTGACAGGGGACCCTTTTGCCACCTCAAAAATTATCCACATAGGCACGCCATGTCACCGACAGTTGGGGCCAACTTATCGGTTTCGCTGTCTTCGCAAGTAAATCGGAAAATCAGTGCTCCGCGTTACGTATTAGACGCAATTCTGGTGGTTTTTTGCTCGCCAAATGTGACAATCGATCTGTTACTCCTACCTTTATAATATGGTGGTTTTAGGTAAATAACTCCCATTTTGTCAACGTGGATGGATACGTACGGGGAGCAGAGCAGTACAGAAACGCAGACCGGTCGCATCCGCAAGCAGCAAGGATTTTTATTCGCGATGGCCATCTCTCTCGTTGGATGGACGGAATCATCGGAGATGGTTCGCAAGAAGAAAATTTGCGTGCGCGTGCTGGGATCGGAGGATTATGCGTGTTGCCCGCTGCGCTGATCCAGAGCCATGGAACCAGCGGTGCTGTGTTGCGAGGAAGCCGGAGGCTCGCGAGATTGGCGATGTCAGTTGTGGTGTCTTCTTGTCTAAAAAAAAAGTGGTGTCTTCTCCTATTTTTTGGCGTCTTTTCACACCGGCCGAAGCGTATCTTTCTGTCTCAGTAGATTAAACATGCGTTTCTCAAAACAAAACAAAAAAAAGTAAATTAAACATGCTTGTCTGCAAACAAAAAGATTAAACATGCATGAGCATTTAGTGGAAATTCTTAAAAAACCAAAAAAAAACAATAAATGCGCATCCAGGGAATCGAACCCTGGTCAGTACCGTGGGAGGGTACTATGATACCACTACACCAGATGCGCTTTCATACTGCCTTGACTCCTGTAAGGCTACTTATAGTAAGCTTGAAAAGGCATGAAAGAGCAACCGCAGCTCATCATGCCACGTGCTCATAAGATAAAAAAACAGTATTTTTGACATGACGATAAGCTCTATATAGATGATTCATGTCTGGGAGCAAATACAGTTCTTATGTTAACGATGCTCGCTGTTTATATCTAACACAATATGCGTGCGCATTACTGCATGGCTCTTTCGATAACCTCCGATAGCAACAAAACCCTCCCACCCCCAAACTCAAACATGGCAACCCAAGGGCAAGTCTTCGTTGGAAAGCAAAAGCATAATGTTTTTAAATCGCGTCATACTGATTCGATGTTTTTGCATGCTTAAACATCCTTTGTTGAAGGCCTTCTTTCTGGATGACTCACGTAAAGTCCAGTCCCATGAATAGACTTCTATCGTCCACCGTCTACGTGCCATAAAATGAAGCTAGTGCATCGGACAGTTTCATATCGTCCAATCGTAGGGCTCATGTGGGACTGAGGTGTGGGATTTCGGCCGGTCGACCAGCGCAGCACGAAACGGTGTTACATATAGTACTATATTTTTTGGGAGAATTTCGATTTAAAATAAACACTACTTTAAAAAAAATTACATCCAGATTCGTAGACTACCTAGTGGCGACTTCAAGCATTGAAGCGAATTAAAGACGCGACGCTGTCATCGCCCGTTATTCGTCGGAGTCGTACAAAACTTGTTGAGTATTTCTATCGAGGCCCAAAAATGGCAACCCATCGGCCTGAGCCTAGGCAGCAGCCGCTCCCATCACTCCCTCTCCTAATTCTAAAAAAAGAATTCACTCCCTCTCCTCTTTTCTCAAAATAGAATAAAAACAAATCACTCCCCCTCCTCTAGCTCAAAAAGAAAAAAAATCAGTTCCTCTCGAGGCGCCGCCACGCGGCCGCAGCCAGCGCCGCTCCCCTCCCAGGCGTCGCCGGTCGGTCGCCGGCTCCCCTCTGGCCCTCTCCATCTCCTCGTCGGCTCGCCCCCACGCTCCGCTGTCCTGTCCCGGTGTCCCCTGTCGGCCGTCGCCGAGACGCCGACGCCAGCTAGCCCGCTCCCATCACGGCGCTGGCCGGCGGCACGGTTCCCTCCCCTCGCCGGCTCGCCTCCAACCTGCAGGGCGTCCGCACTCCGCACCATTGCTGCCTCCTCCGCGGCGCCAGACCGGCACTGCCGACCTACCTTAACAAGTTAGCAAGGTACATACGTACAGTTGACCTTCCTGCAATTCCGCGTAGCAGATCTGGGAACATGAAGATGAATAATTGGTGCATACAGTTCTCCTTCTTATACTGCCATTGATGTCAATTCATGTTTATGTCAACCATACAATTGAACTTACATACAAATTGATGTCAATCATGTTCATTTCATATTGCCATCGATGCAAATCATGCAATGATGCTTGCTGCTTCTATACAATGGAGTAATTGATGCCATTGCTTCCAAATTTACACATTTGGAATGTATTTTCTCAATTGGAATGTCATGAAACTTTTTTTTTGAAATAACATACAAACTTCATTCAACCGAGATTACATAGATAGTTTGTGAGGAATGGTACAATTTCATTCATAGGTTCCTCAAACCAATCAACAGTAGAAGAAAATCTAGCCAACCTAGCAAGTTCGTGCGTAACCTTATTTTCTTCTCTATTACAATGTTCGAACCTAGAAATAGGAAAATCACAAAGCCATAAAATAGCAGTCATCAAAAACTGCCATTCATGGTTTCAATGACCTCCAGATTATCTGAATTAATGACGAGGCGATTGCATCCCGCTCGAATACTATTGTTAGTGTTATTCTTTTTCCGAATATTGTATGACACTTGGATTAGGTCTCGTGGCCTCGCGTGGAGGGAGGGAGAAGGGATAGAGGAGGAGTCCGGCGCATCTGGATCCGCGCCGCCAAGCTGACTTTCTCCGCTCCACGCATCCTCCTCCACATTCTCCCCTCGACCCCGGCGGTGCTATATCACGTAGCCGTTGCAAGGAGGTGCACCCCCTCCCTCCTTCGTAGCAGCTTCAGCAGGAGTAGGACGATGGCGGCGTCGGCGGCGAGGAAGAACGCCGGGGTGCTCGCGCTCTTCGACGTCGACGGCACCCTCACCGCCCCCCGCAAAGAGGTGACACCGGAGATGCTCGAGTTCATGAAGCGCCTGCGCGAGGTGAGGCCGAATATGACCCTGCATTCTCTCGTTTCAGTTTCTCTATCCGTAGGATTCTCAGGCGAGATTGCTCACTATATGCCTGGCTGTGGCTCTTTGGTTTTCTTCTGGGAGCAGAATGTGACTGTCGGTGTGGTGGGCGGATCCGATCTGGTCAAGATCTCCGAGCAGCTCGGCAAATCAGGTACCCGCCCTGCTTGGATTCAGAGTTCCTCGTGACTCCATTGTCTGCTCGTCTAAGCAATTGCAGCAATTTCGTTTGATATTTGTTCTCTCTTCTGCAGTTATCACTGACTGCGACTACGTCTTCTCCGAGAACGGCCTGGTCGCACACAAGGACGGCAAGCTCATCGGGACGCAAGTAAGTGCCCACGCCGCATAATGCGCGCAGTTTTAGCACGAGCGTACCGAGTTTACGGAGATGTTGTATAAAGATCCACAGCTGAATATTGACCGGTGTTCTTCACTCTGCAGAGCTTGAAAACGTATCTTGGAGATGACCAGCTTAAGGCGAGCCTTTGTCGCGTGGTGTTCTTTCTTGTAATGCCCTTGCCGATGAGTTTTGAGGCCTTGGTAGTGATGCTATGTGTTCTTTGCAGGAATTCATTAACTTCACTCTTCATTTCATTGCGGATTTGGATATCCCAATTAAAAGGTCAGTGCAGTATCATATTCGAGAATTCCCTCAGGCGCTAGCCCTTTACTGACCGAGTAAATGTTTGCTCAGAGGCACATTCATAGAATTCAGGAGTGGAATGATCAATGTGTCGCCTATAGGGAGGAACTGTAGTCAAGAAGAACGTGATGATTTTGAGAAGTATGATAAGGTACAGATTGTCTTATAAGAACAAGTAGTTAGTTATAATCAGAAAGGGAAAATAGCTATTAGAAAAACATGAAACTGAACCGACTCGTTTTGTTTAGGTACATAATGTTCGGCCTAAAATGGTGTCAGTGCTTCGTGAAAAGTTTGCACACCTGAACCTGACTTTTTCTATTGGAGGACAGATCAGTTTTGATGTGAGTGTTCTAAACTCTTAAATAATATCTGCTAGAAATAATCAGTTTGATATTTACTACTGCATCACTGAATTCAGGTATTCCCACATGGCTGGGACAAAACCTACTGCTTGAGATATCTCGACGAATTCAAAGAAATTCACTTCTTTGGGGACAAAACCTACAAGGTAAGAGATGTATACTGTTGTTGTGCCGTACTTCCAAGTAAAGAAATCTCCTTTTCTTTTTGTGAAGTATCTTTGTGCACACAAGATGATGTTTGATAAGTTTTTCAAGCCACTGTTATTCTGTTAACGTCATCCCATTTAATTACTACTCCCTCCGTTCCAAAATAAGTGTCTTAACTTTGTACTAACTTTAGTACAAAGTTGTACTAAGTTTGAGACACTTATTTTGAGACGGAGGGAGTACAAACTTAGCTGTACTGTATACCACAAACTGGAACTGACATTCTTTTTTCCTTTCATTATATTTAATAGGGTGGCAATGATCATGAGATATTTGAATCTGACAGAACAGTTGGTCATACAGGTATGCTGGTTGTATGTTAAAAGCTATTCTTGTAATGGCTATGAAATCAAGGAGACTTTTATATATAGGACAATCCTTGAATGAGGAATTTCGCATGATAAGAAAGATCGTAGCTTAATAGGAGATTTCTCGAATGGCTGGTTAATCCCTCTTGCTTGAGCACAATGCCAAACAGGAGAGGCAGAGAGAACATCTTTGAAAAACTTTATATCTCAGATATAAATCTAATGAGCTGAACTGCACAGAGCATGCAAATAGCAAACGAAATTATTAGTTGCCAACTGATTTCATATTTGGCATTGTGCTCAAGCATGAGGGCAGTATCATCAATATCCAACTTCTCTGAATTGTTGATCATTGAGCTGTAGTGGCTGTCAGCAACTACCTTTTCACCATCATATTTAATCATCTGGAGTGGTACCTTTTCAAGTCATACTAGATGACTCGTTGCGCCAATGGCGCAAAGGCTGAGAGGGAGCCTAGTATTGTGAGAATATTTCGACACCCAAGTCGAAAACCAAATGTGGCCAACATTCCCGCATCCTCTGCTTGGAAGCCGCCTTTTCTCACCGGATCTAACATATATAAAGCATGGAAGGCTTTAAGTTATACTATTGAGACCATACCACCATATCTTCATTTAGTTTCTTTGGAAATCTAAAGGTCTAAGAGGACGGTACATGTGAGAAGCTGTGAATCCACAACAAAAAACTAAACTAAGTTCCAAACAAACATTTCAAGTTTGGAAGCCACAATGAAGCAACCCAGATCTCTCGTTGTAGTTCAGGTTCAAGAAAATGGGCTGAATGACCATCATAGCAACATGTAGAAGCAGCAAAAATATAGGCTTGGTGTGTAACTGATCATGAAAGATAGCTTGGTCAGTTTCTCCATTGTTGGTTTATACTGAGCAAGAACATCAGCCTACAGAGAAGAAAAATGGAGGACTGCTTTATTCTGCGGTACATCCACAATAGTACAGCAAATAAAGTAGTTAAATGTGCGCTAAGATGTAAGACCGTAAGTAGTGATCTTAAAGGTCTTGTATTAGTTTGAAGAGGGAGTACTTAATAAGACTGTAAGCCAATACATCAAAGTAATGCCTGCTTCCCATTGATTTGATCAAACCAATATGACAAAGGGAAGGTGAAACTTCAGAAGACCATATAAATTGACCGCGATGTCTTAATTTAAAACTCTGAAATGAAGTAATAAACATTAAATCTGAATGTTGTCACTAAAAAAGCATAAAAAAAGGCAGACCAGCCAGCAGTGCATCATAATTAGTGGTTCATCATGGGCAAACCAGGCAGTAGTAGCCTAATAACTTAGACGGAAAAAATGCAAGAAGTCAAAGCACTTCAAACCCATAGCAAATTCATAACACATGAGAAAGAAGCACCAACAGGAAGACCAAAGTGTTCAACGTTCACAAGCTAGAGAAAAAAATGCAGTTGTTCTTCACCAAAATCAGTTACAGCAGACATAAGTTCTTAACATGATCCAACCACAATTTCCACTTATAATGAATGAACATGTGTCTGTTGATATGATACACAATAACCATAATGCATTCACTTGCACCATTTCATAGGATTCACAAAGCAAAAGTAGAAGATATAGTCAGTAGAAAATTGAAGCCAACTCACAAGGAAGGCTCAGATCAGCATAAGGGAGGAGCGGTGGATCCTCTAATTCCCACCGCCAATGAAAGAAGGGACAGGCATGTGCTGCTCCGTCGGGATGTCTTCGACCTACAGGGCACACCACAATAAGCAATTGAGCATGCATTAATGCAAATAGGTGGAGGTAGAGCACCCCGGTGGCAGTGTGAGATTTGCGGGTACTTACCATCTGGCCGTGGGTGGCGAGGGAAACATTGGGGTTGGGCCGAAATGATGCGGCACGCCATCGAGGTCTGTGCCGCACACGGTCTGTCATCCTTGTAAACGTTTCTATATTAAGTAAATGAGCATTTCACACATAATATCAGCATTTCTCTTAAGTCGTGAAATGACATTTCACCTCATAATATCAGCTAATTAGAAGATTAAGTAAATGAGCATTGCACCTCATAATATCAGCATTTCTCTCAAGTCCTGAAATAAAATGAAATGACATTTCACGTGTATTCAAGTAGCTCTTCACGCTTCACCTGTTCACACAGATATAATGAATTAGTGGAGTTGGACATATTTTCCTATCTATAGAGCTTAATAATGTGTGCATCACAGTTAGTTTTTCACCTCGCAAATATATGACTATATGAGAATACACACCTTGGAAAATATTTCCAAAAATAAGAACTGCTAACAAAAGGCTATTTGTTTTTTCTTAAGAAATAGTTTCTTAAGTTTCTGCAGTATTGCCTGGGTAAACAGATACCGCATAAGCACTTCCCCAAATGCACGGGGTAAGCACAGTCAAGAGTTTTGCCAAAATGTCTTCATGAAGAACACATTTAATTTCAAATATCCACAAGAATCTACTGGAGGCATAGCCATGTATGGTGTGACAGTAAGGAACATCTACAACTCAATTAGTTCTTGAAATAAAATTAGGCAGCGGTTCTGAAGACTGGCAGTTCATTCAAAAAATTCAGCCACCTCAGGAGTATAAAGGTAACAGATGACGACTATCCAAAAGGCCATGTAACACAAGAAAGGGGTCTACCATGACGCACATATACTACTTTGGCAAACAAAGAAAAACCGTGTGATCTATCCAGGAACAAAAAGCCTAATGTATTGATTTGGCAAACAAAGAAAGGGGTTTAGCGCACGCACATATACTTATGTATTGATTTTGATCCTGTCCTTTGCGATATCATTTTTTGCTCAAAAAGACTGTCCAGTTCCAACTATGGCTCGAACCACTATTTTCAGAAAAAGAATACCAACTTATAGCCTTTGAAAAAACAGTATAACGACACAGAAAAATATTAATATTTACCATCAAAGACGTAGGACTGAATTTGCTTTTGGGGGATCTGCAACTCGTAGAATATGCATCATCAGCATTCTCCTTAACAACTCGGTATTGAAACTGTACAGATCAGCGGAACAAACACATTATCCTGCAGGAAAAAAGAGGTCATCGATTGTTTCAACAAGTACAGAAACAAGCGAAGATGTCGTTGCGCCACTGCAGCTTCCACGTCGCCTCGTCTGGCCATGAGAGCGTACATGACAGTGAGAGAGGATGGAGGTGAGGACGTGGGGATGGACCTCAAGGGTGGACAGACAGCAGCGCGAGGGTCAGACGAATCCGGCCGTCTTTGCAGCCCACGCTTCTCCTGCCGAGGACGACGGCGACGACACCATGGACCACCGTTGCGGCTCGAGCTCCTCCCGGGGTCGTCGCTGCACACGTGGAGACGGAGGCGGGGGAGGAAGCGAATTTGCACCAATGCGGGAGGAGCAGGGCATAGGAGGGCCGTTCCTATGGACAGCATTAGCAAATACAGGACATCTGCATCAGCTTTAGCATGCCATTAAATTAAACAAAAGGTTACAAATTCACTTCCAAACCAATGTAGCGTCTCAGATTTACACAAAAAATCTAAACAATTTGTTCAACACCCAAATTAGGAGCTAGTAACAACAATATAACCAACAAATTAATCACACAAATTAAAAAGGGTAAACTAATAAAAGTTAGAGATATGCAGGCATGGAAGAAAAAGAAAACAAATGAAAGAGGGTCTTACCAGGAGCTTAGGTCCTTGACTGGAGCAAGAAGTAGAGCGGGCAATGCCCCTCTCTACTTTTTCATCATAGTCCATCATGGTACACTTGCACCACAACAGAACAGGCAACAAGAAATACTTTTTCATCATAGTCCATCATGGGAGCTCCCGCAATACTTTCAGATCCATGGATGTGCAAGCACCAGAGTAAAATTGCATAAAATACATTTAGAATATATATAGGACTCGAGCCCTGTGAAATCCAGGAGAGAGCAAATTAA
Source organism: Aegilops longissima (assembly GCA_021605205.1). NCBI lineage: Eukaryota > Viridiplantae > Streptophyta > Magnoliopsida > Poales > Poaceae > Aegilops > Aegilops longissima. Next base: position 526,720,631 of record CM038679.1, read on the forward strand.
GAAGTGTAAATGGACTGGACAGTAGTCGGCATAGCAACACATTCATTTGGTGGCCATGTATCTTTTTTTTCAAAATTGTGTCTCTGGGAAAAAACTATACTGATGATGCTCTCAAATAATTAAATGGGTGAGCTTGGACTTCCAGACCAATTTAATGAAACACTTAAATATTTCAATAAATATTCTAATTTACCGAAGCTTTCCTTTTGAGCCTTAGGTTTTACATAACATTCCAGTAAATATTCTTTTACAGAACATCCATATTATAAATGATCCAAAAAATAGTTTAACCTGACAATAAGTTTTCAGCTCAAGATAAGAAAAACACACACAAAGTACTATGAGATTGATCAATGGAAACAATATTGGTGTATAGGTTAATAAATAAAGAATCGTCTACTCAAAAGTCAAAACAGGGCATCATTAATGGATGTCAAAAGCATGCTCGGCATGAAGTATATCAGCATGGTGCAGCTTGAAAGCAAACCTGAGTGTTCATGGAGCATCGAAGAAGCTTTAATCAAAAGTATTTGTCGAAGCAAGGAGTACTCCCTCAACCTATATGCAAATGGCCAAAAACTATTGGTCGAGGTTACTTTGTTATCAAATTGAATATCAAACATATGTGCATTCGGAATATTAAATTCAGAACCTCACTGAACGTAATCATCATGTTTCATGGAAAATGCTAATAGGAAAATAATAAAATGATCTTTTAATCAATTCCAACAGGATCAATGTAAGGCAGAAACTTCAACTACTACAGAGAAATGATCAAAACTTAACTGAATCAAGAGGAGGCGGAGGCGCAGGAAAGTTTGGGGAAATTCTTTGGGGCTCCTCGGCTAGCAGTCGTCGTCCAGGTCCTCCACTGGCGGCTTCATCGCAGCGGGCCCGCGAGCCTGGAAAGGGCTCCTCCTCCTGCTCATGTGTCGCCGGTGCCTGCTGGGCCTGGGTGTGGCGGAGGAGGAGAGCAAACCTAAAAAAATTAGGAAGAGCTCAGGGCACCATGGGAAGATGGGGAAATTAGAAAGAAAGAGCTCACCTGTATCAGCATCCCCTCCATGAACTGGGAGTTGTACTCCATCTCTCCTTGCTGTGGTGGGTGCTCGACCACCCGTCATCCCGTGGCCTGCCTAGCCCGTGTACTCGTCTCCACCGTGCTGAACAGGAGAGATTGAAGGAAGAAGAGGAGCAGTGAGGAAGAGAGGAAAAGAGAGAAGGAGAACTCACCGGAAGCCGAGGGTATTTGGAGAGGAAGCGCAGAGGAGCGCGCGGTCGCTGCCTCACCCTGCACTGCGTGCTCCTCCCGCTGCTTTCGTCATCCACGCACTCCAGCACACCACAGAAGCCCGCCGCTGTACTCCGGCACACCGACAGATGCCCACCGCTGCTCATCCCGATGACCCTACCGTGCTAGCGTGGAGAGGGGGATGAGAAGCGGCGACGGCACAGGAGAGAGAAGAAGAGGAGAGGCGGCGGCGGCAGAAGAGGAGGAAGAGGAGGGAGGTCGAGGAGAAGGAGCGAGGGTCGTGTGCGGGCTAGGTTTTTCACCGTACGACCGCTGTAGTCCACCCTTTTTTGACCCGAACTTACGCACGCAACACACACTGCAACACCGGCCCCGCCCATATGCCTGGCCCAGCCGTCATCTGCTCAAAACTTGAATCATGGCGTGAGTTTAAACCAATGGCTGGATGTTTGACAGAGAGGTAAAACGTACGGAAAACTTTACAGCGCAGCGGAACGAGCGACCCAGATCGCATGCGCGACGCGAAGGCCCCAGGATAGCGGGTACTCTAGCAAGGTTTATATGTTAGATTCGTCCCTGAAGAGTGCACCTCTGGCTGTAATGGAGCACCGAACTGAGTAAACAATAGGGCATCAATACTCCTTCAGAAACATTGCACAACTCCCATTGTGATTTACTCCCTCCGTTCCAAAATATAAGTCTTTCTAGAGATTCTAATAGGTGACTACATACGGAGCAAAATGAGTGAATCTACACTTTAAAATGTCTACATACATCCGTATGTTGTGGTCCATTTGAAATGTCTAAGAAGACTTATATTTTGGAACGGAGGGAGTAGTTGCGAAACATTATTCTGTTACTCCACTTGTTAGTGAGACTAAAGCTGGTGTCTTGCTCAGATTTTTTAGCCGAGTTCAATCCATGATTTATTTTTTGGGATTTGTTGCTGACTGACCATTTACATGTGCAGTCACCAGCCCTGATGACACAGTGCAGCAGTGCAGATCTATCTTCCTGTCAAAGTGATCGCCAGACTATCGTCCAAATTACATTTGTGTTCTCCACACCCCCTTGAACCCTAAACTTCCTCAGTAGATCTCCCTGTTCACTGTTGAGGAATAATTCCTCAGTAGATCTCCCTTTGAACTCGTACAATTTTTGCATCCCTCCCCATTGGGAGCAATTTATCGTCATTGTTGTTGTAAACAGAACCGTATTGGTATACATTCACAAACAACGGATTTGTATGCGCGCATTTGGCGCAAATGTATCAGGGCATATTTGGCCGGTGAGGACCTCTGTTGTTTGTTTTTATGGAAGAAAAAGAGTTAGTGGCTGGAAAGGGTAGTTGGTGAGTGAGAGTTTTTGCATACCTAGCAGATCCATGGAGTTTTGTTAGTGTTTGTTCCGTTTGTTGCCTACCACCTCCATACCAAAATATAAGACGTTTTTGTAGTTTAATTTGAACCACAAAATTTTTGGTGCAGAGGTACAGTAGTAGATATCTTATTTTGTTTTTTCTTAAGAAAGCAAATAAACTAAAATTGAAAGAAAAGGTGAAAAAGAGAAAATATTTGTATCAAAGAACTTAAAAAAACGACAAAGAAGAATGAGAAATCCTTTTGGATTTTCTTTTTATGAAAACAAACCAGCAAATAAAAGAGAGAAAACCGAAAAGAAGCATAAGAAGAAACAAAGCCAAAAAGAAACAAAGAGAGAAGTGAGAAATATTTTTTGGATTTTGCGGTCTTAATAAACACACAAAATAAACAAACAAACAAAAGCGAAACATGCATGTACAAAGATAATGAAGTGCACCGACAAGTGTAATGAATGTGCATGATAATCATAAATGAAATTTCGGTGAGAATACGTACTCCTTCAAATTTAGGCTTTTGCGTCCTTTGCTCACTCCCACTAATGGTGCGGATAGTGTGAGAGCCTTGCCCTGAAGTCAGGCTGGTACTCAGGCCAACTCCATCACGCGACCCTATCCTGTCCGCGTGCGTCCGTTTGGGGTAAAACGGACGAACCAGACGGCCCAGCGCACGGGTGCAAACGGACTTTTGTCCGTTTTCTGTCCGCTTTCGACCCATCCCCGGCCCAAGTTTGCGCCGCTTTTGGAGTGAAACGGACAACACACGGATGGGCGGGGCGTCTAAGCGTGTCCTTCCCTGGCCCGCCCGTCGGTGGCACAGGGGCGCTTTTTTCTATCTGCCCCCCTCCCTCCCTCCGGCCGCACACCCTCCACTCTTCCTCACTCTTCCCTCGCCGTCGCCGCCGCCGCCGCTGCCATTGCAGCTGTGCAGCTCGGACGTGCGCTCGCCGAGCCCCTTCCCCTCGGCGCCCACGAGGTACCCAACCACAGCCACCTCATTTGCGCACCCGCCGGCCGGATTTGGGGCGGATCCAGTCGGTCTTGAGCTCGCACGGCTGTGGGAGGCCGCGCCGTGCCATGGACTGGCTGGGCACGGGGCCGGAAGGCCCTGGCAGGGCCGCAAGGCCACATGCAGGCAGTGGCTCCTCCTCTAATCCAACTTACAGGAGCAGTTATGAAAGTTGGATATTTTCTAAAATGTATTCTTGTGGTTCTTGTTTTCTTTGATCTTACTTTTCTAGTCAAAATTTGGTGATGCATTCCCATGTACCAAAAAATAAATGAAGAAAAAAGTTAAAGGCTTGCAAAGAAAATTATATGCGGACAGGATGCGGCCAAGATGCGTCCGCGCATTGGGCGCACGGCCACCGCATCCCAAAAACTGCCCGGACACGACCGCATTGCCCTACCTAAACGGACAGAATCCGGGCAAAGCGGACGTCCGTTTGAGGTCGTTCGGTGGAGTCGGCCTCATATCCCTTCATCCGAGACTAATGAAAACTTCGTCTGGCTATCTGTACGTCCAATGGAACAATCCTCCCAAGGCGAGCAGCCTCGCCTTTCTACCAGACAAGTATTAGCTTCTTCAGAAGTGATATAATATCGCTCCTCGCAGTGTTGATCAAATAAAGTAGGGGCAGGCAAGGTGACAATAACAGGATGTTGCATATCAAACATTAAGGCTTTTCGTTAGGCTCAACTTCATGATGGATAAACGGCGACCACTAAGCGCCGGCGCGTCGGCCGAAAACTTTCGGCCGGTCGGCCCCCAGCCGCCCGATACATGTATTCATAGCCGCTCGATTGGATCCCGCAATCTTTTATTCCATCGCCACAGGAAACAAAAAAAAGCCATCTGCTCGCATCGGGCAAGGTCGCGCCCCTCCCACTGACAGATCGAAGTTCCCCTCCGGCCTGCCTCACCGCCGATGCTTGTCGCCGTCGTGCAGCACGCGCCGTCGACAGTAGCCTCCCGCGCGCCCCTCGTCGGTGCTGCCCACCCTCCCGTCGAAACAAATATGTCCCAGTGGCGCAGGCCTTTGCAGCTCGACGAGTGTCTCCACCCCCACTGGTTGTAGCACCGTCGGATGGGCGTTTCCAGCATCGCCACCAGCCGCCGTCAATCCCGTCAACTGGTCATCGTCGTCGCTGGTGCAGCACCACCGCCTTGCTCACGGTTCCAGTGGTCGTCCCGCTCTGAAAAGAAGTTGTTCCAACAAAAAAATCGTTGGTTTCAACAGAATAAATAGCTGGTTTCAGCAATACTATAGATCGAGCAAAAAAATCAAAAAGACGGGCGTTAGCACAAATGAAAGACAGTGGAAGCAAAAAACAAAAGGATGGTAGCAAAATTTGGGAGTGATTCAGCAAAAAGATGGATCCAACAAAACAAATCAAAAACAAGGTAGTAGCAAAAAATGAAGACGGTGGTAGCAAAAAATAGTGGTTCCAGCAAAAAAAATATCGGTAGCAAAAACTAAGATGGCAGTAGCCAAAATAAAAGACCGTGGTAGCAAAACTTGGAATCAATCCAGCATAAAGATGGATCCAATAAAAAAATCAGAAAACAGGGGATGCAACGGTTGTAGCAAAAAATAAAACCATGGTAGCAAAATTTGGGAGTGGTTCCAGCAAAAAGCAGTCTAAAATGTGGATCGTAGCAAAAAATGTTGCTGATTCCAGCAAAACTAGTAACCAGATGTAGCAAAAAATGCCGCCGACTGCAGCTCCCGCCAAGGCCGATTCCAGCATCTCGTTCGCTAGTGCATGGTGTAGCGGCCATTCCAGCACAGGTGGAGACGCATCGCTCACCGAAGCAGAACGGGGGCAGGTGGAGGCGAGGCGCTCGCCGTAGCAGTGCGGTGGGAGGTGGATGCGACCGCTCGCTGGAGCAACACGGTGGGAGGTCGATCCGGCCGCTCGCCGGAGCAGCGCGGGGCAGGTGGGTGTGGTGCTCGCCGGAGCAGTGCGGGGCAGGTGGAGCCATGGATGGCGGATGTCGCTAGATCACATCAAAATCGTACTATTTGATTTGGGGGAGGACTGAGCGAAGGGGATAAGGTAACAAGCACGGTTTTGAGGCCCACACGAGGGACGCGTGGTGAGAAAAGTATGAGGGACGTGGCAAAAATCAAACCAAGGGATCGGACGCTACGTGCGGAGCCGGCCGAAATTTCGGCCGGTGCGCCGTGTCGAAATGTTTTCCTAGATAAACCTATGATGTTTCATAGCTTCAGAATCAAGAAGACTACTAGGAAGGTCACGTCCTCCTCATATCTAAGAGGCATATCATAATAGGTGTATCAAAATAAGCAGCCAGACGAGACGCGTAAATGCCCCCATAAATATCATCACTAGTTGCATTTTTTCTCAAATGGTGCACAATAATAGCTCCCATATTATAAGTCTTATCACCATAAATATGCTACGCGAAATAATTAAATTAGGGCACAAGTAGCGCTAGGGTCTTGCTTCCCCTCTCAATGCTCCACATTGTACAGGTGTTAGGCCTGCCATGTAGGCAAACAACCTGATATGGCAAGACAATTAAGAGGAGAGAGATGGATTTGGTGACTCCACGAAGAACCAGTGCCCCTATCATGACTGAGTCCCTATCAGATAAATACTTGGGCCTTCCGTCTATGATCGGAGTTGACTGAGTGGACTGCTTTAAATATCTTATTGAGAGGATCCAGAAAATCATAAATGGATGGAAAGAGAGAACTTTATCTTATGGAGGCAAGAAAGCTTTGATTAAAGCGGTGGCCCAAGCCATCCCTGCGTATGCGATGAGTGTGTTCAAATTCCCGAAGAAAATTTGCAAGGGGATCACTGATGCTATTTCGCACTACCGGTGGGGTGATGGGGAAACCCAACACAAAATGCATTGGTCTGCGTGGCGGAAAATGTGTATCCCAAAGGACAGGGGTGGAATGGGATTCCATGACATTCATAGCTTTAATCTGGCAATGCTGGCCAAACAGTGCTGGAGACTCGTTGAGTATCATGATTCATTATGTGCCAGGGTACTCCGATCTAAATATTTCCCTTCCGGTGAGTTGCTAAACTGTGAACTCAAGAAGGGCTCTTCATTTGCATGGCAGAGCATCTGGGCAGGAGTGCAAACCTTTAAAAAAGGAAGTATTTGAAGAGTTGGCAACAACCTGAAAATAAATATTTGGGATGATTGCTGGATCCCTAATAGCTCATCAAGAAAAATTATTACGCTCAGAGGAAACCGAGTTCTTACCAGAGTTCATGAATTGATTGATCCAGAAACAGGAGGCTGGGATGAGAGGCTGATTAGGGATAATTTTTGGCCCATAGATGCTGATTGCATTATGCAGATTCCCCTACATCAGCAGGACACGGAGGACTATGTGGCATGGCATTTGACAAGATCAGGAGTTTCCAGTGTTCGCTCGGCTTATTACAGGCAATGGGAGGAATCATTTGCAAATCTGAGCCCAAACTTAAACGTTTCTAGTGGCTCTGTACTACATCCTATATGGAACAAATTGTGGGGATTGAAATTACCAAGCAAGGTAAAGATTTTAATCTAGAGATCACTACACAATGCTATTCCATGCTACGACGTCCTTGCTAACCGTCATATTTCGACGACGGCGCAATGCCCGGTCTGTAAGTTGCATGCGGAAGATATAGAACATGCCCTATTTGGTTGTGTCCGGGTAAAGGATATATGGTCTAACCTGGGTCTATACGAGATCATTTCAAATGCTAGACAACCAGAGAGATCTGGTTCGGAGGTCCTTGAATTCCTCCTGTGTGACCCGGCGAACCAAAAGAATTATATGGATGTAATTGAACAGCCGGACATGATTGCTACTGCCTGCTGGTTCATGTGGTGGCAAAGATGTCTCATTGACAAGGACGAAGAAGTGCAGTCTACCCAAAGATCAACCTAGGTTTTATTGGCTACAACTCTGAATTTTGTCCGAGCTGCTGGCAAACCAGCTACACTACCTAAACTGAACCGATGGAATAGGCCTTTAGGCGGGAAGAGGGTTTTGAACGTGGACGCTTCTTTTATGGAGGATGACCATTCTGGATCATGTGGGACTGTAATCCGAGACCACACTGGTGCTTTTATTGCAGCTTCAACAGCGAAACTAGAACATGCTGCCGTCGTGGTAACGGCAGAAGCGGCGGCTCTGGTTGTAGGATTGAAGCTTGCTCTCTTGATCGGTCTTAACACCGTTGTCGTTCGAATGGATAATCAAGCTGTTGTGGATGCTATGAATGTCAACACATGCCATTCTATGGTTGCTGGCCCAGTACTGGAAGAATGTCGACAGTTAAATGATGAGTTCGGGAAGATCTTTTTGAATTTTGTAATAGAGAGTCGAATATGGTAGCTCATTCTTTAGCTCAACAGGGACGTGTTGATCCACCGTCTGTGTGGTCGGACTCACCCCCTACTTTTATCTCTCGTTACCTTGCGGATGATGTAAGCATTATTTGATGTTAATAAAGCCAGTCGTAAGGCCTTCGCGTAAAAAAACCAATGCCAAGCACGTAAACCTAGGCAAAATATTTAAATGAAGCAAGCTCACCTATGCATGAAAGAGTTTAGTAGCTAAGTCATTAAATGAAAGGATCTTAGGTACAACAAGTTAAGAACCTATGCATTGGGGACTATAGTTGCTAAACTATTTAATGCGCTTAGCACTTCATCTAATGGCCTGTCCATTGGAAGAGGTCTAAGAGTCACACACCTTCCTATGAATAAAGCAAATTAATGAATAGAAAAAAGTGAATGCTGGAAACCTTGTGTGTCTCCCCTGGTTTCACCATTACACTGGTGTTGGGGAACGCAGTAATTTCAAAAAAATTCCTACGATCACGCAAGATCTATCTAGGAGAAGCTTAGCAACGAGCGGGGAGAGTGTGTCCACGCACCCTCCTAGACCGAAATAGGAAGCGTTTTATCAACGTGGTTGATGTAGTCGTACGTCTTCACAATCCGACCTATCCTAGCACCGAACGTACGGCACCTCCGTGTTCAGCACACGTTCAGCTCGATGACGTCCCTCGTACTCTTGATCCAGTTGAGGCCGAGGGAGAGTTTCGTCAGCACGACGGCATGGCGACGGTGATGATGAAGTTACCGGCGCAGGGCTTCGCCTAAGCACTACGACGATATGACCGAGGTGTGTAACTGTGGAGGGGGCACCGCACACGGCCAAGAGATTGTCTGTTGTGCTTTGGGGTGCCCCCTCGGCCACGTATATAAAGGAGGGAGGAGGAGGAGGCCGACCTAGGAGGGGCGCGCCTATAGGAGGAGTCCAACTAGGATTCCCAATCCTAGTTGGAGTCCCCTTCCTTTTCCAAGAGGGGAGAGAGGGAAGGAGTAGGAGAGGGGGAAGGAAAGAGAGGGGGGCGCCGCCCCCTCCCTAGTCGAATAAGGACTTGCCATGGGGGGGGGGGCGGCCACCCCTTGAGGCCCTTCTCTCCTTTCCCGTATGGCCCATTAAGGCCCACTACTTCCCCCGGCGAATTCTCGCAACTCTCCGGTACTCCAAAAAATACCCGAATCACTCGGAACCTTTCCGATGTCCGAATATAGCCTTCCAATATATCGATCTTTACCTCTCGACCATTTCGAGACTCCTCGTCATGTCCGTGATCTCATCCGGGACTCTGAACAAACTTCAGTCATCAAATGACATAACTCATAATACAAATCGCCATCGAACGTTAAGCGTGCGGACCCTACGGGTTCGAGAACTATGTAGACATGACCGAGACACATCTCCGGTCAATAACCAATAGCGGAACCTGGATGCTCATATTGGCTCCTACATATTCTATGAAGATCTTTATCGGTCAAACCGCATAACAAAGATCGTTGTTCCCTTTGTCATCGGTATGTTACTTGCCCGAGATTCGATCGTCGGTATCATCATACCTAGTTCAATCTCGTTACCGGCAAGTCTCTTTACTCGTTCCATAATGCATCATCCCGCAACTAACTCATTAGTCACGTTGCTTGCAAGGCTTATAGTGATGTGCATTACCGAGAGGGCCCAAAGATACCTCTCCGAAACTCGGAGTGACAAATCCTAATCTCGATCAATGCCAACCCACCAAACACCTTCGGAGACACCTGTAGAGCATCTTTATAATCACCCAGTTACGTTGTGATGTTTGATAGCACACAAGGTGTACCTCCGGTATTCGGGAGTTGCATAATCTCATAGTCAGAGGAACATGTATAAGTCACGAAGAAAGGAGTAGCAATAAAACTAAACGATCATTTATGCCAAGCTAACGGATGGGTCTTGTCCATCACACCATTCTGCTAATGATGTGATCCTGTTCATCAAATGAGAACACATATATAAAGGGTAGAGGAGGGGGAGGGCCGACCCTCTCTAGGGCGCACCATAGGGGAGTCCTACTCCCATCGGGAGTAGGATTCCCCCCTTCCAAGTTGGAGTAGGAGAGGTAGGAAAGAGGAGGGAGAGAGGAAGGAAAGGGGGGCCAGCCCCCTCACCCAATTCGGATTGGGCTTGGGGGGGGGGGCGCCCCCTCCTAGGATTCCTCCTCCTCTATTCCACTAAGGCCCAATAAGGCCCATACACTTACCAGGGGGTTCCGGTAACCTCCCGGTACTCCGGTAAATTCCCGAATTCACCAGGAACCATTCCGATATCCAAATATTGTCGTCCAATATATCGATCTTAATGTCTCGACCATTTCGAGACTCCTCGTCATGTCCGTGATCATATCCGGGACTCCGAACTACCTTCGGTAAATCAAAACACATAAACTCATAATACCGATCGTTAAGCGTGCGGACCCTACGGGTTCGAGAACTATGTAGACATGACCGAGACACATCTCCGGTCAATAACCAATAGCGGAACTTGGATGCTCATATTGGTTCTTACATATTATACAAAGATCTTTATCAGTCAAACCGCATAACATACGTTGTTCCCTTTGTCATCGGTATGTTACTTGCCCGAGATTCGATCGTCGGTATCTCAATACCTAGCTCAACCTCGTTACCGGCAAGTCTCTTTACTCGTTCGTAGTGCATCATCCCGTAACTAACTCATTAGTCACATTGCTTGCAAGGCTTATAGTGATGTGCATTACCGAGAGGGCCCAGAGATACCTCTCCGAAACTCGGAGTGACAAATCCTAATCTCGATCAATGCCAACCCACCAAACACCTTCGGAGACACCTGTAGAGCATCTTTATAATCACCCAGTTACGTTGTGATGTTTGATAGCACACAAGGTGTACCTCCGGTATTCGGGAGTTGCATAATCTCATAGTCAGAGGAACATGTATAAGTCATGGAGAAAGCAATAGCAGTAAATTAAACGATCAAGTGCTAAGCTAACGAAATGGGTCAAGTCAATCACATCATTCTCCTAATGATGTGATCCCGTTAATCAAATGACAACTCATGTCTATGGCTAGGAAACTTAACCATCTTTGATGAACGAGCTAGTCAAGTAGAGGCATACTAGTGACACTATGTTTGTCTAAGTATTCACACATGTATTATGTTTCCGGTTAATACAATTCTAGCATGAATAATAAACATTTATCATGATATGAGGAAATAAATAATAACTTTATTATTGCCTCTAGGGCATATTTCCTTCAGTCTCCCACTTGCACTAGAGTCAATAATCTAGATTACACAGTAATGATTCTAACACCTATGGAGTCTTGGTGCTGATCATGTTTTGCTCATGGAAGAGGCTTAGTCAACGGTTCTGCAACATTCAAATCCGTATGTATCTTGCAAATCTCTATGTCTCCCACCTGGACTTGATCCCGGATGGAATTGAAGCGTCTCTTGATGTGCTTGGTTCTCTTGTGAAATCTGGATTCCTTTGCCAAGGCAATTGCACCAGTATTGTCACAAAAGATTTTCATTGGACCCGATGCACTAGGTATGACACCTAGATCGGATATGAACTCCTTCATTTAGACTCCTTCATTTGCTGCTTTGAAGCAGCTATGTACTACGCTTCACACGTAGATCCCGCCACGACGTTTTGCTTAGAGCTGCACCAACTGACAGCTCCACCATTCAATATAAACACGTATCCGGTTTGTGACTTAGATTCATCCAGATCAGTGTCAAAGCTTGCATCGATATAACCATTTACGACGAGCTCTTTGTCACCTCCATAAATGAGAAACATATCCTTAGTCCTTTTCAGGTATTTCAGGATGTTCTTGACCGTTGTCCAGTGATCCACTCTTGGATTACTTTGGTACCTCCCTGCTAAGCTAATAGCAAGGCACACATCAGGTTTGGTACACAACATTGCATAGATGATAGAGCATATGGCTGAAGCATAGCTGGGGAACATCTTTCATTTTCTCTCTATCTTCTGCAGTGGTCGGGCATTGAGTCTGACTCAACTTCATACCTTGTAACACAGGCAAGAACCCTTTCTTTGCTTGATCCATTTTGAACTTTTTCAAAACTTTATCAAGGTATGTGCTTTGTGAAAGTCCAATTAAGCATCTTGATCTATCTCTATAGATCTTGATGCCCAATATATAAGCAGCTTCACCGAGGTCTTTCATTGAAAAACTCTTATTCAAGTATCCTTTTATGCTATCCAGAAATTCTATATCATTTCCAATCAACGATATGTCATACACATATAATATTAGAAATGCTACAGAGCTCCCACTCACTTTCTTGTAAATACAGGCTTCTCCAAAAGTCTCTATAAATCCATATGCTTTGATCACACTATCAAAACGTTTATTCCAACTCCGAGAGGCTTGCACCAGTCCATAAATGGATCGCTGGAGCTTGCATTATGATACGTCTCCAACGTATCTATAATTTTTGATTGCTCCATGCTATATTATCTACTGTTCTGGGAAATATTGGGCTTTATTTTCCACTTTTATATTATTTTTGGGACTAACCTATTAACCGAAGGCCCAACCTAGAATTGATGTTTTTTTGCCTATTTCAGTGTTTCGAAGAAAAGGAATATCAAACGGAGTCGAAACAGAACGAAATCAACTGGAGAATTTATTTTTGGAAGGAAAGCTACCAGATGGACTTGGACCCCACGTCAGGAGATAAGGGAGGTGCTCACGAGGGTGGGGGGCGCCCCCTGCCTCGTGGGCCCCCCGAAGCTCCACCGACGTACTTCCTGCACCCATATATACCTACATACCCTAAAACTTCCAGAACAGAGAATAGATTGGGAGTTCCGCCGCCGCAAGCCTCTGTAGCCACCAAAAGTCAATCGGGACCCTGTTCCGGCACCCTGCCGGAGGGGGGATCCCTCACCAATGGCCATCTTCATCATCCGGCGCTCTCCATGACGAGGAGGAGTAGTTCACCCTCGTGGCTGAGGGTATGTACCAGTAGCTATGTGTTTGATCTCTCTCTCTCTCTCTCTCTCTCTCTCTCTCTCTCTCTCTCTCTCTCTCTCGTGTTCTTGATTTGGCACGATCTTGATGTATCGCGAGCTTTGCTGTTATAGTTGGATCTTATGTTTCTTCTCCCCCTCTTCTCTCTTGTAATGGATTGAGTTTTCCCTTTGAAGTTATCTTATCGGATTGAGTCTTTAATGACTTGAGAACACTTGATGTATGTCTTGTCGTGCATATCTGTGGTGACAATGGGATATCACGTGATTCACTTGATGTATGTTTTGGTGATCAACTTGCGGGTTCCGCCCATGAACCTATGCATAGGGGTTGGCACACGGTTTCGTCGTGATTCTCCGGTAGAAACTTTGGGGCACTCTTTGAGGTTCTATGTGTTGGTTTGAATAGATGAATTGAGATTGTGTGGTGCATATCGTATAATCATACCCATGGATACTTGAGGTGACATTGGAGTATCTAGGTGACATTAGGGTTTTGGTTGATTTATGTCTTAAGGTGTTATTCTAGTACGAATTCTAGGGCTGTTTGTGGCACTTATAGGAATAGCCCAACGGATTGATTGGAAAGAATAACTTTGAGGTGGTTTCGTACCCTACCATAATCTCTTCGTTTGTTCTCCGCTATTAGTGACTTTGGAGTGACTCTTTGTTGCATGTTGAGGGATAGTTATATGATCCAATTATGTTATTATTGTTGAGAGAACTTGCACTAGTGAAAGTATGAACCCCAGGCCTTGTTTCCTAGCATTGCAATACCCGTTTGCGCTCACTTTTATCGTTTGCTACCTTGCTGTTTTTATATTTTGAGTTTACAAATACCCATATCTACCATCCATATTGCACTTGTATCACCATCTCTTCGCCGAACTAGTGCACCTATACAATTTACCATTGTATTGGGTGTGTTGGGGACACAAGAGACTCTTTGTTATTTGGTTGCGGGGTTGCTTGCGAGACCATCTTCATCCTCGCCTCCACGGATTGATAAACCTTAGGTCATCCACTTGAGGGAAATTTGCTACTGTCCTACAAACCTCTGCACTTGGAGGCCCAACAACGTCTACAAGAAGAAGGTTGCGTAGTAGACATCAAGCTCTTTTCTGGCGCCGTTGCTGGGGAGGTTAGTGCTTGAAGGTATATCTTTAGATCTTGCAATCGAATCTTTTTGTTTCTTGTTTTAGCACTAGTCTAGTTTATAAAAGAAAACTACAAAAAAATGGAATTGAGTCTACCTCATACGCTTCATCTTTTTAATGTCTTTCGTGAGTATGATGGAAAGGAAAATTGTGCCGAAGTGTTAGAAGAAGAATGCATTAAAATGATTGGCACTAAATATTTGAATGATGAGCATGATTGCAATGTTGTTAGTATGAATTCCTTGAATATCCATGATGCTAATGATATGCAAAGCCACAAACTTGGGGAAGCTATGTTTGATGAAGATGATATTTTTTGTCCCCCAAGCTTTGTTGAGCAAATTTACTATGATGAAAGAATGCCTCCTATCTATGATGATTATTGTGATGACACGTATGCTTTAAAGAATAATGATAACCATGAAACTTGTCATCTTGATCTTAATTCTCAATCATATGATAGTTATTTTGTTGAGTTTGCTCCCACTACTATTCATGAGAAGAATTTTGCTTATGTGGAGAGTAATAAAATTTATATGCTTGTAGATCATGAAAAGAATGCTTTAGGTGCTGGTTATATTGTTGAATTCATTCATGATGCTACTGAAAATTATTATGAGAGAGGATCATATGCTTCCACATATTGCAATAATACCAAGTTTCCTCTCTATGTGATTAAAATCTTGAAGTCATGCTTGTTTTACTTTCCTATGCAAGTTGATTATTGTTCCCATAAATTGTTTTCTCAAAAAATCCCTATGCATAGGAAGAGGGTTAGACTTAAATGTGCTAGTCATATTCTTCATGATGCTCTCTTTTTATGTTTCGATTCCTTTCTTTTATGTGAGCATCATTGAAATCATCATGCCTAGCTAGGGGCGTTAAACGATAGCGCTTGTTGGGTGGCAACCCAATTTTATTTTAGTTTCTTGCTTTTTGGTTCTGTTTAGGAATAAATAATCCATCTAGCCTCTATTTAGATGTGGTTTTGTGTTTTAATTAGTGTTTGTGCCAAGTAGAACCTTTGGGAAGACTTGGGTTAAGTCTTTATGATCATGCTGTAAAAAACAGAAACTTTAGCGCTCACGAGATTTGCTTCAACTTTTTTACTGGAGAGTGCTATTTAGTTGATTATTTTTGCAGATGATTACTAGACAAATTCCTCAGGTCCACCAATTTATTTTAGAATTTTTGGAGTTCCATAAGTTTGCGTTAGTTACAGATTACTACAGACTGTTCTGTTTCTGACAGATTATGTTTTTCTTGTGTTGTTTGCTTATTTCGATGACTCTACGGCTAGTAAAATAGTTTATAAACCATAGAGAAGTTGGAATACAGTAGGTTTAACACCAATATAAATAAAGAATGAGTTTTTTACAGTACCATGAAGTGGTGTTTTGTTTTCTTTCGCTAACGGAGCTCATGAGTTTTCTGTTAAGTTTTGTGTTGTGAAGTTTTCAAGTTTTGGGTAAAGATTCGATGGACTATGGAATAAGGAGTGGCAAGAGCCTAAGCTTGGGGATTCCCAAGGCACCCCAAGGTAATATTCAAGGACAACCAAGAGCCTAAGCTTGGGGATGCCCCGGAAGGCATCCCCTCTTTCGTCTTCGTTCATCGGTAACTTTACTTGGAGCTATATTTTTATTCACCACATGATATGTGTTTTGCTTGGAGCGTCATTTTATTTTCTTTAGTTTTGCTTGCTGTTTGAATAAAGTATCAAGATCTGAAATTCTTAAATGTTAGAGAGTCTTCACATGGTTGCATAATTATTCGACTATTCATTGATCTTCACTTATATCTTTCGGAGTAGTCTGTCATTTGATCTAGTGCTTCACTTATATCTTTTAGAGCACGGTGGTGGATTTGTTTTATAGAAACTATTGATCTCTCATGCTTCACTTAGATTATTTTGAGAGTCTTAAATAGCATGGTAGTGTGCTTAATTCTAATATGCTAGGTATTCAAGAATAGTAAAAACTTTCTTATGAGTGTGTTGAATACTAAGAGAAGTTTGATGCTTGATGATTGTTTTGAGATATGGAGGTAATAATATCAAAGTCGTGCTAGTTGAGTAGTTGTGAATTTGAGAAATGCTTGTGTTGAAGTTTGCAAGTCCCGTAGCATGCACGTATGGTAAACGTTATGTAACAAATTTGAAACATGAGGTGTTCTTTGATTGTCTTCCTTATGAGTGGCGGTCGGGGACGAGCGATGGTCTTTTCCTACCAATCTATCCCCCTAGGAGCATGCACGTAGTGCTTTGGTTTTTGACGGCTTGTAGATTTTTTCAATAAGTATGTGAGTTCTTAATGACTAATGTTGAGTCCATGGATTATACGCACTCTCATCCTTCCATCATTGCTAGCCTCTTCGGTACCGTGCATTGCCATTTCCCACATTGAGAGTTGGTGCAAACTTCGCCGGTGCATCCAAACCCTGTGATATGATACGCTCTTTCACACATAAACCTCCTTATATCTTCCTCAAAACAACCACCATACCTACCTATTATGGCATTTCCTGTAACATCCCAAAATTCTAAATTTTGGAATGTTATAAACAAATAGATAGTTTTGACTGTTGTTTGATTGATTGAGTGAAGTTGAGTGAAATTTGAAACTTTTGAAAGTTAAATGAGAGGGAATAAAAGCACTTTACCAAACTTTCATCTTGCTTTTGTTGTTTCCGTGAATTCAAATATTTTTCATCACAAAACCCTGGAGTGAAGATGATATGACTTCTTCCATTTATTTAAATGACAAGGGGTGTTGAAAATAATTGAATTTCATTTGGAAAATATTTCCAACCCAGGAACTTTATGCAACTCAATGATTTTCACGAGCGAAGATAAAATGACTTCTTCAAAACATATGAAATATGAGTTGGGAGTTTCAAAGAATTAAATTCAATGTTCTTTTGAATTTATTTTCAATTTGGAGTTATTTGGGTTTTATTCAAATTATTTTTCTCCAAAAATAAAAAATATGGAAATTAGAGTAACATATATTTTATTTTCGCTTGTTCTTAGTTTGTTTGTCTGTGTTAAAAAAAAAACTTCTCCCGCCGACTGGGCCGGCCCAGCTCCCAGGCCAGGCCACGGCCCAGCCCAGCGCGCCGCCTCGCTCCCGTCCCCGACCGGGACTCGTCCCGAAGTCTGCCAGCCCGCCATGGACGCCGTGCCGCCTCCGGCCTCCTCTGCCCCCTTCTCCACGCCACCGTCGCCCCCTCCTCTTATAAATCCCCTCCCCCTCTCTCCACTCGCGTCGCCGCCCTCCCGCATCTCGCCGAGCCACCGCCCTTTTCGCCGAATTCGCTGCCGCCGGTGAGGTCCGCTCGCCGCTGCAGCACCGTTTCGTCGCCAAAGACGAGCGCCGCCGCCACCATCGGCTTCAGCGCCGCGCGCCGCCTCTCCCCGACCCCACGGCCACGCTGGAGACCCACCGGAGCCGCCGCCCCATCGATGTTTGAGCCTCGGCTGCCGCCCCCTCGCCGTCGGCAGGCACCGTCGCCGCGGTATGCCTCGCCTCTTCCCTCCCCGTCCGATCTACAATCGACGGTCCGGATTAGATCTAGGTTTCTTTTTTTTCAAACTGGTATGTTTAGTTAACGAACGCTCGTTCTTTTAGCATTGGCAGCGGACGTTTTCATTGTATAAGCCTCAGCAGCGAACGTTCATATATTAGATTTGTTTTTGTGGCCAGGGACCCGTTTGTAAATATTTTATTTATAGATTAGCCCCTGATTTTCAAACGACCACATCTTTTTTATTCGTTTGTCCAAATCCAACGAAACCAACGGCCACTTCTTCGTTATGATCCCCTCTATACAGATAAATAACTTAAACATGTTTTTGACAATTTAAAAATTGAGTTTAGTTCAGATTAGTATTCAATCTTGTTTCGTCTGTAACTTGAGTTTCGTAGCTCCGTTTTAGTTGATTCTTTTTGCAAATCGAAGCTCTTGACCTAAACTTTCTAATAAGTCCAAATTCACTTAATTTTGATACTGTTAGAAATTTTTTTCTATTGCAAGAGTCATTTGCTTGGTTTCAAAGTTTTCCGAATCGTCTTCTTCGTTCTTTCCGATCTTTTGAGTGATTGCTTATGTGTGGTTACTATTGCTTGCTTACGATAGATTGACCGGAGTGTGACGAGTAGAACTATCAAGAGTTTTGAGTGCGAATCATCTTCATCAACATTGCAGGCAAGTTCACACTTTGATCATACCTCTTTACTACCCAGTTTTTATGCATTAGATCAATCCTCAAACATTGCATGATTAGGATCTAATTAAATTGTGGGTTTTGGGAAGTAGATTGAGGTAGTACCTATTACCTGTTTTATTATCAAACCCTTGGGAGTTACTTCTACGTTTGCTTATTTTGCCATGCTATGCAAGTAGACGTGGATTGGGTGAGTGATTTTCCATGATAGATGTGAGATTGTTAATTAATGGTTTATTTAAGGTGGCAACATTAATACACATTTGGGTGGATTGAGGCACCTGGGCATTCCAGGATTGCCTGTCTAGGCACCTGGGTAGACCAGGATTGCCTGTTTTTTTATGGACCGCCACCCAGGCTCAAAGGGATCATGAGATTATTCATACTAGAAACTTCCTTGTGCAGCCACATGCTATTATGGGCTCTAGCATAGTTGATTAAGTCGTGCGAACTCTTACAGTGGTAGACTAGCAGATGTAGGGGAAAGTAGGTGTACCGGTCTACCCATCGTAAGGTGCTAGCGCTTCTGAAAGACTATGTCTCGGTCATTCGTTTCTCAAACACCATGTAGTGCGGGAAAACCAACGGAGGAGATCGAGTCATGTGGGGAAAAGTGCGCAACCTCTGCAGAGTGTACAAACTAATCATGATTAGCCGTGTCCCCGGTTATGGACATCTTGAGTATCTAGTACTTGGATTTTCCTGTGAATCTCATCACGTTACTTAAATAATTTGTTGGGTTTTAATGATGATGCTTAATTGGGATTGAGAATGCTGTCAACCATTCTCAATGTTTAACAACCACCATGATAGTTAAATAAAATATATTCCTTTGCAGTAGGGAAAAATTGGCTTTACGCAAAACATTATAACCATAGAGCTTTTCCACCAGCCAAATATGCATGTAAAGATAGCCATTATTCATCATTGCTCTATGGTGTGAATTTGCCAGTACATTCAATGTACTGACCCTTTGTGGCTGCAACGTCTCATGTTGCAGGATATCTCACGACGAGTAAGTGATACGTTAGGGTTACAATTTCTACACTCAACTTTGTCGTTGGTGTTGATGGGAATCCACAACCTTGTTACTTCCGCTATTTGAATTGAGGTAATAGTATTTACGTTATTTTATACATGTGATTTACCTCTATTATAAATCCTCGAGTACTGTGTGTCAGCAAACCGATCCAGGGATGACACTTAAGCACAGAGACTTGACCCATTCGGGTCGGGTCGCTACAAGATGGTATGAGAGCACATGTTATGCAGAGGGCGTGACCCTAAAACCGACAAGCCCATAGGAAAGATTTTCTCTACAACTTTCTTTTCAAAAAAGATATCTTACCTCTCTTCTCTTCTAAGCTTATTCAAATATTCCATTTTAGTGAGACTATACCCCTTTCCCTTTTTGACCACGAAGATTCGACTGATGAGACCACTTCAAGGAGTACAAGATATCGGACAACTAAGATCATATTGGAATAAAGAGGATCTTGCCGTGCATTGGAATGACGGAAACTATAACGATTGAAGACCCCGAAGACTAGGAGAATTTGAAGGCTCTGAAGAATTTCCAGATTGGTATGACCTAGGAAGGCTACTCTGATAGAGCTTGTCAGACTAAGGAAGCTGTCAATACTCGAGATCAAGGTGTATCGGAGAAAGACCAAAACATGGAGCAGTAGAACTCAAAGTTTTGTCAAGAAAACCCCAAGACATGAGATATCAACTATGGAATGATAGCTCATGCCACAAACATGGGCATAAACACGGATATCCATGATGCTATCGCTCGCTTATGCTATTGTCACCGTGCGGAGTTAAGCATGCAGATGCATGGAAGTATTGGATGATAGAAAGCTGATGGAGCACCCATCAGCAAAGGATGCTGTTTTAACCTTAGCTGGTGTATCGACTGAATCCGGAGTATTACATCAAGAAGTTTAAGATGGACCTGCAGGAAGCCGTATTTGATCAGGAAGTATGTCGTGAAGAACTCAGGACCCAGAAGCTGCAAGTAGCCAAGCTGGAGGAGGTAAACCTCGAGATACCTGAGATTTGTCAGGAACTAAAGGACAGTAGAACCATGGCTCATGCCAAGGATGCTGAAACCCAGAAGTCTGGAACACAACTTCAGAATACTAAAGGATGTCACTAGAGACTTCGCGTCAACAGAGATCTGTCAGAGGAACTTGAGAAGGACAAGCATGATCGGAAGATGCCATCGGAGACATGGACAAGAAGAGTTTGGCGACTTTGAAGATTTATTGACCTTTAGAAGACCAACCCCTGTTATATACTTACGTTAGATGCGATGTTTGTGAGCTGTCATTTGTTTGATGTGTTCCGACAGCCATAAAATAAAATGCCTTTTTCAAAACTATTGTTTGTATTGTGTGTATCCCTCTCTATCTCTCTTATCTCACCCCAAAACCCCTGGACCCAATAGAGGATGAATGGAGATGAGCTCATATTATCTGGACCTATGAGTCAATTGGAGACGGACCGATGGATTCAGAACATGGAGGATCATATGAAGGATAACCCTGTAGCTGGAAATGATATGGCCCAGCATGTTCTTCAATGCTTTGAAAGAGGTGCTGCTACTTGGTGGAGGATGTACCAAACCATCAATGGATGGCAAGGAGTAACCACTTGGAAGCAACTTAAGTTGACTTTGCTAAAGTCTCGTCTTGTGTCCCGGAATTTGAAGCCTTATGGAAAGGATATGATCTCGTCTTGTGTCCCGGAATTTGAAGCCTTATGGAAAGGATATGAAGGAACTCCGTGCATGCAAGCTTTGTGGAGAAATAGGACACAACCATAAAGAACACAAGGATGAATGCCCTCATTATGAAGGAAGTCACCCAACTGAAGAACGCCCAACTAGGCAGATTACTTGTTTCTTGTGTGAAGGAACTACCCACTACCCTGCTCAATGTCACATTTACGCCATGATAAAAAGAACCATTCAGCAGAAGAAAGAAGCAATGAAAGGAGCCCTCAAGGAGATTTTAGAAGAATTTGTGATGAAGGAAGAGGTGGAGGACACACCCGAAGAAGACCTAATTAAACCCTGCACCAAGTCTTGCTATTCATGTGGAGAAGAAGGACACATCTCCCGGAATTGTCTGAATGGAGATCTAGTAGAATTCCCGACAGAGGAAGTAGAGTATGACCCACAGGAAATAGAAGCCCTGATTGGAACGGAGAAGTCCAGGAAGAGAAGTAGATTGGATTCCAGGAAGGACCTGAGTCATATCACCTGTTTCAGGTGCAAAGAGTCAGGGCACTACTCCAGCAGTTGCCCAAAAAGGAAGCCGAGGACCCAAGGAGGCTATGTAGTCATAAGAAAACCAAGAGATTTGTCAGAAGTAATATGTTTTGTTGCAAGGAAGCAGGGCACTTTTCCAGAGATTGTCCCAAAGAGAAGGAGACTTGTGATAAATAGTTGAGTTTGCAACATAAGAAATGTAGTAGTAGTAGTGGGAACAATTCTTTTACATTGAGGTGTTAAGTTGAGGCATGTAATAGAAATGCAGGAGATTGTAATAATTTGAGAATCAATAAAGTTTGCATCATTGGTACTGATTTGGATTTTATGAGTCGTTACTCTATGAAGAAAGATTTTGACCATTTTTTAAGATATGAGAAATATGGTCTATGGATGATTGGAGCATTTTAAGGGTGGTAGTACCCCGTGAGGAGATTTGACCCCTGGAAAGGATAATGATATTCCACGGAGTGGATTTCGGACTAAACAAGTATGAGTTTATCTCGATATGTTCGATACCCCCAAGAGTATGAAGGGAAGAAGTATCACTGGATATAAAGGAGATATAAGGTTGGCGATATGGAGCAATTGTAACTCCATGATGAGTTTGATAAATCACTTCTTAGTGTGATACCAATAGAAGGAAGGAAGGAAGACAGTACCATTGGATGGATTTAAGGATGCTAGGAAGTTGGATGTTGGAATAATGATCAGTTGCCCCCGATTATGAGTTCAAGGAATTCAAGTGATGAGATGGGCCATAACCACAGGCCCCAGGATCTGCCAAGCATCAAGCACACTCTTGCCGAAGGAAAAACCCTGGAAGATAAGATACCTTTATCAACCGACGATTTTATAGGAGCAACGCAAAACCTGAGAGTTGTGAAGGAACGAGAGATGTTGGTTTGGCTTGCAGAATCAATGCATTTATCCGAACTTGGTTCGTTGACAAGAGAAATTCCGCAATGCTTGTGAGGATGACCGAGTGTTAGAATGCGAGATTCGCTAAACCGTATACAAGGTAATGATTTGGGTGCGGGATGGATTGATCACCATACCGACTTACTCTTATTATTCACTTTGCTATGTGGGATGGAAAATCTGAGTGACTTACCTATAGTAGAGAGACGACGATCAAAACCTTGTTCGAACCTTAGAATGGTATAAGTAACTTTTCCCCTTGTACAAGGCAGTTGTTGCCAATCGTAGGATATACGGTGAGAATGAAGCCCAGACCCATTTCCTGCAGGAGAAACCATAAATGGTTGACCACCATGAGATATCGATAGTTTTTTTAGTATTGGCGCCAGACCCGTCAGCTAAGAAGACCCAGTCATGGAAAAACCGTACCAATATGAAAAGGATACAAGGATTGAGGAAAAGGTTATGCCACCACCGAAAGAGCCCAGAGAAGGAATTAATCCTGAAGATCTGAGAAGATCGACACTGTCAACAATAAGGATGGAGTCTACGAGTTTTGATGGAACGGTAACAATGTTCCTAAGGGTGGTAGCAACCGAGACCCCCTGTGACGATCGATGGATTTTGAGAAGACCCCCAAACCCTAACCTATTTCTTGCTAGCCTCTCCGAATCTCGAGGACGAGATTCATTTTAAGGGTGGTAGGTTTGTAACATCCCAAAATTCTAAATTTTGAAATGTTATAAACAAATAGATAATTTTGATTATTGTTTGATTGATTGAGTGAAGTTGAGTGAAATTTGAAACTTTTGAAAGTTAAATGAGAGTGAATAAAAGGACTTTCCCAAACTTTCATCTTGCTTTTGTTGTTTCCGTGAATCCAAATACTTTTCATCACAAAACCCTGGAGTGAAGATGATATGACTTCTTCCATTTATTTAAATGACAAGGGGTGTTGAAAATAATTGAATTTCATTTGGAAAATATTTCCAACCCAGGAACTTTATGCAACTCAATGACTTTCACGAGCGAAGATAAAATGACTTCTTAAAAACATATGAAATATGAGTTGGGAGTTTCAAAGAATTAAATTCAATGTTCTTTTGAATTTATTTTCAATTTGGAGTTATTTGGGTTTTATTCAAATTATTTTTCTCCAAAAATAAAATATATGGAAATTACGGTAACATGATTCCCTCAAGAGAAAATTGGAGAGAAATAAATTTGAATTAATTTTGGTTTTTAAATGATTTTATTGGGTTTTAAATAGGTCAAGAGCACTGTTTGAATTATTAGAATTATTGTTGATTTTATTTTTAGCTAGAATAATGTTCACGTCGTAGAAAATCTTTTTTGAAAATTTTGATATATTATATGCCTATATAATATATTTTATTTTCGCTTGTTCTTAGTTTGTTTGTGCGTGTTAAAAAAACTTCTCCCTTGGGGCGGCCCAGCTCGAGCCGTGCCACGGCCCAGCCAGCCTAACGCCTCGCTCCAGATCCCGACCGGGACTCGTCCCGAGTCCATGCCAGCCCGCCATGGTCGCCGTGCGCCTCCGGCCTCCTCTGCCCCTTCTCCACGCCACTCGCCCCCTCCTCTTATAAATCCTCCCCTCTCTCCCTCGCCGCCACCCTCCCGCATCTCGCCAAGCCCGCCCGCCCTCACGGATCCGCCGCCGTTGTTAGATCCGCTTCCATTGCTGCGATACCGTTTAAATCGCCAAAGACGAAGCGCCGCCGCCACCATCGGCTTCAGCCCGCGCGCCGCCTCTCCCCGACCCCACGGCCACGCCGGAGACCCACCGGAGCCGCCGCCCCATCAATGTTCGAGCCGCCGCCTCCTCGCCGCCGGCAGCCACCGTCGCCGCTGTATGCCTCGCCTCTTCCTTCCTCGTCCGATCTACAATCGACGGTCCGGATTAGATCTAGGTTTCATTTTTTAAACCGGTACATTTAGTTAACGAACGCTCGTTCTTTTAGCATTGGCAGCGGACATTTTCATTGTATTAGCCTCAGCAGCGAACATTCATATATTAGATTTGTTTTTGTGGCCAGGGACCCGTTTGTAAATATTTTATTTACAGATTAGCCCCTGATTTTCAAACGACCACATCTTTTTACTCGTTTGTCCAAATCCAACGAAACCAATGCCCACTTCTTTGTTATGATCCCCTCCATCCAGATAAATAACTTAAACATGTTTTTGAAAATTTAAAAATTGAGTTTAGTTCAGATTAGTATTCAATCTTGTTTCGTCTGTAACTTGAGTTTCGTAGCTCCGTTTTAGTTGATTCTTTTTGCAAATCGAAGCTCTTGACCTAAACTTTCTGATAAGTCCAAATTCACTTAATTTTGGTACTGTTAGAAATTGTTTTATATTGCAAGAGTCATTTGCTCGGTTTCAAAGTTTTCCGAATCGTCTTCTTCGTTCTTTCCGATCTTTTGAGTGATTGCTTATGTGTGGTTACTATTGCTTGCTTACGATAGATTGACCGGAGTGTGATGAGTAGAACTATCAAGAGTTTGGAGTGCGAATCATCTTCATCAACATTGCAGGCAAGTTCACACTTTGATCATACCTCTTTACTACCCAGTTTTTATGCATTAGATCAATCCTCAAACATTGCATGATTAGGATCTAATTAAATTGTGGGTTTTGGGAAGTAGATTGAGGTAGTACCTATTACCTGTTTTATTATCAAACCCTTGGGAGTTACTTCTACGTTTGCTTATTTTGCCATGCTATGCAAGTAGGCGTGGATTGGGTGAGTGATTTTCCATGATAGATGTGAGATTGTTAATTAATGGTTTATTTAAGGTGGCAACATTAATACACATCTGGTGGATTGAGGCACTGGGTATTCCAGATTGCTGTCTAGGCACTGGGTAGACCAGATTGCTGTTTTTATGGACCGCCACCCGGGCTCAAAGGGATCATGAGATTATTCATACTAGAAACTTCCGTGTGCAGCCACATGCTATTATGGGCTCTAGCATAGTTGATTAAGTCGTGCGAACTCTTAAAGTGGTAGACTAGCAGATGTAGGGGAAAGTAGGTGTACCGGTCTACCCATCGTAAGGTGCTAGCGCTTCTGAAAGACTATGTCTCAGTCATTCGTTTCTCAAACACCATGTAGTGCGAGAAAACCAACGGAGGAGATCGAGTCATGTGGGGAAAAGTGCGCAACCTCTGCAGAGTGTACAAACTAATCATGATTAGCCGTGTCCCCGGTTATTGACATCTTGAGTATCTAGTACTTGGATTTTCCTGTGAATCTCATCACGTTACTTAAATAATTTGTTGGGTTTTAATGATGATGCTTAATTGGGATTGAGAATGCTGTCAACCATTCTCAATGTTTGACAACCACCATGATAGTTAAATAAAATATATTCCTTTGCAGTAGGGAAAAATTGGCTTTATGCAAAACATTATAACCATAGAGCTTTTCCACCAGCCAAATATGCATGTAGAGATAGCCATTATTCATCATTGCTCTGTGGTGTGAATTTGCCAGTACATTCAATGTACTGACCCTTTGTGGCTGCAACATCTCATGTTGCAGGATATCTTACGACGAGCAAGTGATACGTTAGGGTTACGATTTCTACACTCAACTTTGCCGTTGGTGTTGATGGGAATCCACAACCTTGTTACTTCCGCTATTTGGATTGAGGTAATAGTATTTACGTTATTTTATACATGTGATTTACCTCTGTTATAAATCCTCGAGTACTGTGTGTGTCAGCATACTGATCCAGGGATGACACTTAAGCACAGAGACTTGACCCATTCGGGTCGGGTCGCTACATTTCCATAGCCATTCCGAGATATATTGCCATGCAACTTTCCACCATACCGTTTTTCATGACACATTCATCATTGTCATATTGCTTAGCATGATCATGTAGTTGACATAGTATTTGTGGCAAAGCCACCGTTCATAATTCTTTCATACATGTCACTCTTGGTTCATTGCATATCCTGACATCACGGAGGCATTCATATAGATTCATACTTTGTTCTAGTATCGAGTTGTAACCATTGAGTTGTAAATAAATAGAAGTGTGATGATCATCATTCAATAGAGCATTGTCCCCCCCCCAAAAAGAGAAAGGCCAAAAAAGAAGGCCCAAAAAAATTAAAAAAAGAAATAAAAAGGGGCAATGCTACTATCCTTTTACCACACTTGTGCTTCAAAGTAGCACCATATTCTTCATGATAGAGTCTCTTGTTTTGTCATTTTCATATACTAGTGGGAACTTTTCATTATAGAACTTGGCTTGTATATTCCAACGATGGGCTTCCTCAAGTGCCCTAGGTCTTCGTGAGCAAGCAAGTTGGTTGCACACCCACTAGTTTAGTTTGTTGAGGTTTCATACATTTATAGCTCTAGTGCATCCGTTGCATGGCAATCCCTACTCCTTGCATTAACATCAATCGGTGGGCATCTCCATAGCCCATTTATTAGCCTCGATGATGTGAGACTTTCTCCTTTTTTGTCTTCTCCACATAACCCCCATCATCATATTCTATTCCACCCGTAGTGCTATATCCATGGCTCACGCTCATGTATTGCATGAAGGTTTATGAGTTTGAGATTATTAAAGTATGAAACAATTGCTTGGCTTGTCATCGGGGTTGTGCATGATGTGAGCATTCTTGTGTGATGAAAATGGAGCATGACTAAACTATATGATTTTGTAGGGATGAACTTTCTTTGGCCATGTTATTTTGAGAAGACATAATTGCTTAGTTAGTATGCTTGAAGTATTATTATTTTTATGTCAATATGAATTTTTGTCTTGAATCTTTCGGATCTGAATATTCATATCACAATTAAGAAGAATTACAATGAAATTATGCCAACTAGCATTCCACATCAAAAATTATCTTTTTTTTATCATTTACCTACTCGAGGACGAAAGCGTGAATTAAGCTTGGGGATGCTCGATCGTCTCCAACGCATCTATAATTTTTGATTGCTCCATGCTATATTATCTACTGTTTTGGGCAATATTGGGCTTTATTTTCCACTTTTATATTATTTTTGGGACTAACCTATTAACCGAAGGCCCAGCCCAGAATTGCTGTTTTTTTTGCCTATTTCAGTGTTTCGAAGAAAAGGAATATCAAACAGAGTCGAAACGGAACGAAATCAACTAGAGAAGTAATTTTTGGAAGGAAAGCTACCAGATGGACTTGGACCCCACGTCAGGAGATAAGGGAGGTGCTCACGAGGGTTGGGGGCGCGCCCCCTGCCTCGTGGGCCCCCCGAAGCTCCACCGACGTACTTTCCGCACCCATATATACCTACGTACCCAAAAACCTCCAGAACAGAGAATAGATCGGGAGTTCCGCGGCCGCAAGCCTCTGTAGCCACCAAAAGTCAATCGGGACCTGTTCCTCAAGACCTGCCGAGGAGGGATCCTCACCAATGGCCATCTTCATCATCCGGCGCTCTCCATGACGAGGAGGAGTAGTTCACCCTCGGGGCTGAGGGTATGTACCATAGCTATGTGTTTGATCTCTCTCTCTCTCTCTCTCTCTCTCTCTCTCTGTGTTCTTGATTTGGCACGATCTTGATGTATCGCGAGCTTTGCTATTATAGTTGGATCTTATGTTTCTTCTCCCCCTCTTCTCTCTTGTAATGGATTGAGTTTTCCCTTTGAAGTTATCTTATCGGATTGAGTCTTTAATGACTTGAGAACACTTGATGTATGTCTTGTCGTGCGTATCTGTGGTGACAATGGGATATCACGTGATTCACTTGATGTATGTTTTGGTGATCAACTTGCGGGTTCTGCCCATGAACCTATGCATAGGGGTTGGCACATGGTTTCGTCGTGATTCTCCGGTAGAAACTTTGGGGCACTCTTTGAGGTTCTATGTGTTGGTTTGAATTGATGAATTGAGATTGTGTGGTGCATATCGTATAATCATACCCACGGATACTTGAGGTGACATTGGAGTATCTAGGTGACATTAGGGTTTTGGTTGATTTATGTCTTAAGGTGTTATTCTAGTATGAATTCTAGGGCTGTTTGTGGCACTTATAGGAATAGCCCAACGGATTGATTGGAAAGAATAACTTTGAGGTGGTTTCGTACCCTACCATAATCTCTTCGTTTGTTCTCCGCTATTAGTGACTTTGGAGTGACTCTTTGTTGCATGTTGAGGGATAGTTATATGATTCAATTATGTTATTATTGTTGAGAGAACTTGCACTAGTGAAAGTATGAACCCTAGGCCTTGTTTCCTAGCATTGCAATACCGTTTGCGCTCACTTTTATCGTTTGCTACCTTCCTGTGTTTATATTTTAGTTTACAAATACCCATATCTACCATCCATATTGCACTTGTATCACCATCTCTTCGCCGAACTAGTGCACCTATACAATTTACCATTGTATTGGGTGTGTTGGGTACATACGAGACTCTTTGTTATTTGGTTGCAGGGTTGCTTGAGAGAGACCCTCTTCATCCTACGCCTCCCACGGATTGATAAACCTTAGGTCATCCACTTGAGGGAAATTTGCTATTGTCCTACAAACTTCTGCACTTGGAGGCCCAACAACGTCTACAAGAAGAAGGTTGCGTAGTAGACATCACATCGCTACGGGTGAGAAAGTCTCATCGTAGTCAACCCCTTGAACTTGTCGAAAACCTTTCGCAACAAGTCGAGCTTTGTAGACAATAACATTACCGTCAGCATCAGTCTTCTTCTTGAAGATCCATTTATTCTCTATGGCTTGCCGATCATCGGGCAAGTCAACCAAAGTCCACACTTTGTTCTCATACAAGGATCCCATCTCAGATTTCATGGCTTCAAGCCATTTTGCGGAATCTGGGCTCACCATCGCTTCTTCATAGTTCGTAGGTTCGCCATGGTCAAGTAACATGACTTCCAGAATAGGATTACCATACCACTCTGGTGCGGATATTACTCTGGTTGACCTACAAGGTTCGGTAGTAACTTGATCTGAAGATTCATGATCAATATCATTAGCTTCCTCACTAATTGGTGCAGGTGTCACAGGAACCGGTTTCTGTGATGAACTACTTTCCAATAAGGGAGCAGGTACAGTTACCTCATCAAGTTCTGCTTTCCTCCCACTCACTTCTTTCGAGAGAAACTCCTTCTCTAGAAAGGATCCATTCTTAGCAACAAATGTCTTGCCTTCGGATCTGTGATAGAAGGTGTACCCAACAGTTTCCTTTGTGTGTCCTATGAAGACACATTTCTCCAATTTGGGTTCGAGCTTATCAGGTTGAAGCTTTTTCACATAAGCATCGCAGCCCCAAACTTTAAGAAATAATAACTTTGGTTTCTTGCCATGCCACAGTTCATAAGGCGTCGTCTCAACGGATTTCGATGGTGCCCTATTTAACTTGAATGCATCCGTCTCTAAAGCATAACCCCAAAACGGTAGCAGTAAATCAGTAAGAGACATCATATATTGCACCATATCTAGTAAAGTATGATTACGACGTTCGGACACACCATTACGCTGTGGTGTTCCGAGTGGCGTGAGTTGCAAAACTATTCCGCATTGTTTCAAATGTAAACAAAACTCGTAACTCAAATATTCTCCTCCACGATCAGATCGTAGAAACTTTATTTTCTTGTTACGATGATTTTCCACTTCACTCTGAAATTATTTGAACCTTTCAAATGTTTCAGACTTATGTTTCATTAATAGATATACCCATATCTGCTCAAATCATCTGTGAAGGTGAGAAAATAACAATACTCGCCGCGAGCCTCAATATTCATTGGACCACATACATCAGCATGTATGATTTCCAAAAAATCTGTTGCTCGCTCCGTTGTTCCGGAGAACGGCGTTTTAGTCATCTTGCCCATGAGACATGGTTCGCAAGTACCAAGTGATTCATAATCAAGTGATTCCAGAAGTCCATCAGTATGGAGTTTCTTCATGTGCTTTACACCAATATGACCCAAACGGCAGTGCCACAAATAAGTTACACTATCATTATCAACTCTGCATCTTTTGGCTTCAACATTATGAATATGTGTATTACTACTGTCGAGATTCAACACAAATAGACCACTCTTCAGGGGTGCATGACCATAAAAGATATTACTCATATAAATAGAACAACCATTATTCTCAGATTTAAATGAATAACCGTCTCACATCAAACAAGATCCAGATATAATGTTCATGCTTAACGCTGGCACCAAATAACAATTATTCAGGTCTAAAACTAATCCTGAAGGTAGATGTAGAGGTAGCGTGCCGATGGCGATCACATCGACTTTGGAACCATTTCCCACGCGCATCGTCACCTCGTCCTTAGCCAATCTTCGCTCAATCCGTAGTCCCTGTTTCGAGTTGCAAATATTAGCAACAGAACCAGTATCAAATACCCAGGTGATACTGCGAGCTTTAGTAAGGTACACATCAATAACATATATATCACATATACCTTTGTTCACCTTGCCATCCTTCTTATTCGCCAAATACTTGGGGCAATTCCGCTTCCAGTGACCAGTCTGTTTGCAGTAGAAGCACTCAGTCTCAGGCTTAGGTCCAAACTTAGGTTTCTTATCCTGAGCAGCAACTTGTTTGCTGTTCTTCTTGAAGTTCCCCTTCTTATTCCCTTTACCCTTTTTCTTGAAACTGGTGGTCTTGTTGACCATCAACACTTGATGCTCCTTCTTGATTTCTACCTCCGCAGCCTTTAGCATTGCGAAGAGCTCGGGAATTGTATTATCCATCCCTTGCATATTATAGTTCATCACAAAGCTCTTGTAACTTGGTGGTAGTGATTGAAGAATTCTGTCAATGAGACTATCATTCGGAAGATTAACTCCCAGTTGAATCAAGTGATTATTATATTCAGACATTTTGAGTATATGTTCACTGACAGAACTATTCTCCTCCATCTTGCAGCTGTAGAACTTATTGGAGACTTGATATCTCTCAATCCGGGCATTTGCTTGAAATATTAACTTCAACTCCTGGAACATCTCATATGCTCCATGACGTTCAAAATGGCGTTGAAGTCCGGTTCTAAGCCGTAAAGCATGGCACACCGAACTATCGAGTAGTCATCGCTTTGCTCGCGGATGTTCTTAACGTCATCGGTAGCATCTGCGATGGGCACGGCACCCAGCGGTGCTTCCATGACGTAATTCTTACGTGCAGCAATGAGGATAATCCTCAAATTCTGGACCCGATCGTGTAATTGCTACCATCATCTTTCAACTTTGCTTTCTCAAGGAACGTATTAAAATTCAACGGAACAACAACACGGGCCATCTATCTACAACAACATAGACAAGCAAAATACTATCAGGTACTAAGTTCATGATAAATTTAAGTTCAATTAATCATATTACTTAAGAACTCCCACTTAGATAGACATCTCTCTTATCATCTAAGTGATCACGTGATCCAAATAAATTAAACCATAACCGATCATCACGTGAAATGGAATAGTTTTCAATGGTGAACATCACTATGTTGATCATATCTACTATATGATTCACGTTCGACCTTTCGGTCTTAGTGTTCCGAGGCCATATCTGCATATGCTAGGCTCGTCAAGTTTAACCCGAGTATTCTGCGTGTGCAAAACTGGCTTGCACCCGTTGTATAAGAACGTTGAGCTCATCACACCCGATCATCACGTGGTGTCTCGGCACGACGAACTTTCGCAACGGTGCATACTCAGGGAGAACATTTGTACCCTGAAATTTTTAGTGAGAGATCATCTTATAATGCTACCTCCAATCAAAGAAGAATAAGATGCATAAAGGATAAACATCACATGCAATCAATATAAGTGATATGATATGGCCATCATCATCTTGTGCTTGTGATCTCCATCTCCGAAGCACCGTTGTGATCACCATCGTCACCAGCGCGACACCTTGATCTCCATCATAGCATCGTTGTCGTTTCGCCACCTATTGCTTCTACGACTATCGCTACCGCTTAGTGATAAAGTAAAGCAATTACAGGGCGCTTGCATTTCATACAATAAAGCGACAACCATATGGCTCCTGCCAGTTGCCGATAACTCTGTTACAAAACATGATCATCTCATACAATAAAATATAGCATCATTGTAACATCCCAAAATTCTAAATTTTGGAATGTTATAATAAATAGATAGTTATGATTGATTGTGTGAAATTGAGTGAAATTCGAAAACTGTTTGAAAGTTAAATGAGAGGGAATAAAAGGACTTTCCCAAACTTTCATCTTTGCTTTATGATCTCCTTGAATTCAAATTCTTTTCATGGCAAAACCCTGGAGAGAAGATGACATGACTTCTTCCATTTATTTAAATGACAAGGGTTTTTGAAAACATTTGAATTTCATTTGAAAATATTCCAAA
The DNA here is from genome assembly GCA_021605205.1 of Aegilops longissima. Lineage (NCBI taxonomy): Eukaryota > Viridiplantae > Streptophyta > Magnoliopsida > Poales > Poaceae > Aegilops > Aegilops longissima. The sequence continues at coordinate 526,753,613 of CM038679.1, forward strand.
TTCAGAACTTTAAGCAACTCAATGATTTTCATGAGAGAAGATAAAATGACTTCTTCAAAACATTTGAAATATGAGTTGGAAGTTTAAAAGAATCAAATTTAAAGTCCCTTTGAAAATTATTTTCAATTTGGAGTTATTTATGTTATATTCAATTATTTTTCTCCAAAAATAAAATATATGGAAATTAGGGTAAAATGATTCCCTACATCAGAAAATCAAAGAGAAATAAGTTTGAATTAATTTTGGTATTTTTAAAATGATTTTTATTGAATTTTAGTAGGGCAGTAGCACTCTTTGAATTATTTGAAATTGTGTGAATTTTATTTGACTCTAGAAAAATGTTCATGTTGTGGGAAATCGTTTTCTGAAAATTTTGGTATATTATATGCCTATATAATATTTTTTATTTATTTTGTTTTTAGAATATTTGTTTGCCTGGGAAAATGATTTAAAAAAAACTTTCCGACTGGGCCGCCCCAGCCAACCGGGCCAAGCCGCAGCCCAGCGCCCCGCCGCCTCCACCTCCGTCTTCGAGCGGGACTCCGCTCGGAGCACCGCCGTGCCGCCAAGAGCGCTCGGGACTCCGCCTCCCGAGGCCGAGCCCCCCCCCCCCTTTATAAGCTGCACCCGGGGCCCCCATGGACCCCGTTGCCACCGCCAGCGCCTCGCCCGCCGCCCGAGCCGCCAGCCTGCAGCCAGCGTCCGATCCGTGCCGCCACTGCCGCTTTAGCCGCCCGCCACGCGCCGCTGCTTTCGCTGCGCGCCGCTTTGCTTTCCGCCGCCCCTTGCCGCCTCCCAGCGTCGCGTAGCCACCGCCCCACCCCGCCGTCGCCGCAGATCTCGCCGGAGATCGCAGGAAACGGCCGCCGTTGCCGTAACCCGTTCCGCCGCCCCGGTCCCCCGACCCGCCGGTCTTTTTCGCGAGCCGGTATAAACTGCCGAAACCCGCCCCGGTTCTTTTTTTTAGTTCGGCTTTTCGTTTTAGATCGGTTTATGTTAGTTTAATTTGCGAACGTTCACTGGTTAGGCCTTTGTAGTGAACGGTTTTCATCGTATATGCTTCTGTAGCGAACGTTCGTTCGATAGGATTTTTCATTTTTTTGTTTTCGGCCATGGACCTAGTTGTAGTTTATTTCTTTCAGTTTAGCCCCTGGGACTTTCAGAACAGTCCCTGAACTTCAAAACCCTCCAACTTTTTATCCGTAACTCCGATTTTAGCGATTCTTTTTGCAGAATACTGCTTGTGACATATACCTTCCAATAAAAAGTGGATTTTGGAGATTGAGAAGACATAATTTCTTAGTTAGTATGCTTGAAGTGGATTTTGGAGATTGAGCAAATCAAATTTATTCAACTTCAAATCTAGTTCAAACTTTCGTTCGATCGTAACTTTTGAACCGGAGCTCCGTTTTTCATGAAACCAATGCTCACTTCTTCGTTATGATCTCCTCTATCCAGATAATCAACTTGAACAAGTTTTTGAAAATTTAAAATTTGATTTCAAACAGTTTTGAATTCAAACTTCTTTTGTTCGTAACTTGAGTTTTACAACTTTGATTTAGTTGATTCTTTTTGCATATCGAAGCTCTTGACCTAAACTGATAAGTCCAAATTCACATAATTTTGGTACTGTTAGAAATTGTTTTATGTTGCAAGAATTATTTGCTTGGTTTTGATGTTTTCCAAACTGTCTTCTTTGTACTTTCCGATCTTTTGAGTGATTGCTTATGTGTGGTTACTACTGCTTGCTTACGATAGATTGACCGGAGTGTGACGAGTAGAACTATCAGGAGTCATGAGTGCGAATCATCTTCATCAACAGTACGAGGCAAGTTCACACTTTGATCATATCCCTTTCATACCTAGTTTTTATGCATTAGTTTCAACCCTCGAACACTGCATGGTTAGGACTTGATAACATGTGGGTATTGGGAAGTAGTTGATGAGGTAGGAACCTATTGCCCTGCATTCAAACCTTAGGAGTTACTATTACGTTATGCTTACTGCTATGCTATGCTCATAGACGTGGTTTGGTTTGAGTGTATTCCATGACAGATGTGAGATTGTTTACTTAATGGTTCAACTTAAGGTGGCTACTTTAATACACATCTGGGTGGATTGGTTGCGGGCACCTGGAGAATCCGGATATCCCGGAGGACCCGTGTGATCATCCTACGGCTCGCCACCCAGGCTCAAAGGGATCATAAGATTATTCATGCTAGAAACTTCCGTGTGCAGCCACAAGCCATTATGGGCTCTGGCATAGTTGAGTAAGTTGTGTGAAGCTCTTGAAGAGGTAGACTAGCAGATGTAGTGGGTTGTAGGTGGTACTGTCCATCCAGAGTAGAGAGTTAATGCTTCTGAAAGACTGTGTCTCGGTCATCCGTTTCTCAAACACCATGTAGTGCAAGAAATCCAACGGAGGAGATCGAGTCTTGTGGGGAAAAGTGCGCAAACCTCTGCAGAGTGTACAAACTAATCATGATTAGCCGTGTCCCCGGTTATGGGCATCTTGAGTATCTAGTTCTTGGATTATCATGTTGATCTCATCACTCTATATATTAAATTTGTTGGGTTGTTAATTACTTCTAATTGGGATTGAGAGGGGGTTTACCTTCTCAATGTTTTCAACAAACTTTGTAGTTAAATAAAATATATTCCTTTGTAGTAGGGAAAAATTGGCTTTTCGCAAAAACATCATAACCATAGAGCTTTTCCACCAGCCAAATATGCATGTAGTGATAGCCATTATTCAGCATTGCTCTACAGTGTGAATTTGCCAGTACATTCAATGTACTGATCCTTTGTGGCTGCAATGTCTCATGTTGCAGGAACTTTACGACGAGTAAGTGATACGTTAGGGTTACGATTTCTACACTCAACTTTGCCGTTGGTGTTGATGGGAATCCACAACCTAGTTGTTACTTCCGCTATTTGGATTGAGGTAATAGTATTTACGTATTTTATACATGTGATTTACCTCTGTTTTAAATCCTCGAGTACTGTGTGTGTCAGCATACCGATCTAGGGATGACACTTAAGCACAGAGACTTGACCGTCTGAGGTCGGGTCGCTACAATCATGCCTTGACCATATCACATCACAACATGCCCTGCAAAAACAACTTAGACGTCCTCTACTTTGTTGTTACAAGTTTTACATCGCTGCTACGGCCTTAGCAAGAACCATTTTTACCTACGCATCAAAACCACAACGATATTTCATCAAGTTAGTGTTGTTTTAATTTTCAACAAGGACCGGGCGTAGTCACATTCGGTTCAACTAAAGTTGGAGAAACTGACACCCGCCAGCCACCTGTGTGCAAAGCACGTCGGTAGAACCATCTCGCGTAACCGTACGCGTAATGTCGGTCCGGGCCACTTCATCCAACAATACCGCCAAACCAAAGTATGACATGCTGGTAAGCAGTATGACTTGTATCGCCCACAACTCACTTGTGTTCTACTCGTGCATATAACATCTACGCATAAACCTGGCTCGGATGCCACTGTTGGGGAACATAGTAATTTCAAAAAATTTCCTACGCAAACGCAAGATCATGGTGATGCATAGCAATGAGAGGGGAGAGTGTCGTCTACGTACCCTCGTAGACCGTAAGCGGAAGCGTTATGACAACGCGGTTGATGTAGTCGTACGTCTTCACGATCGACCGATCCCAACACCGAAGTTACGGCACCTCCGCGGACTGCACACGTTCAACTCGATGACGTCCACGAACTCACGATCCAGTAGAGCTTCGAGGGAGACTTCTGTTAGCACGACTGTGTGATGATGGTGATGATGAATTTACCGACGCAGGGCTTCGCCTAAGCACCGCCACGATATGACCGAGGTGGATTATGGTGGAGGGGGGCACATCACACAGCTAAGAGAGATCAATGATCAACTTGTGTGTCTATGGGGTGCCCCCTCCCCCGTATATAAAGGAGTAGAGGAGGGGGAGGGCCGGCCCTCTCTAGGGCGCACCATAGGGGAGTCCTACTCCCACCGAGAGTAGGATTCCCCCTTCCAAGTTGGAGTAGGAGAGGTAGGAAAGAGGAGGGAGAGAGGAAGGAAAGGGGGGCTGGCCCCCTCACCCAATTCGGAATTGGCTTGGGGGGGGGGTGCCCCCTCCTAGGCTTCCTCCTCCTCTATCCCACTAAGGCCCAATAAGGCCCGTACACTTACAGGGGGGTTCCGATACCCTCCCGGTACTTCGGTAAATTCCTGAATTCACCAGGAACCATTCCGATGTCGAAATATAGCCGTCCAATATATCAATCTTTATGTCTCGACCATTTCGAGACTCCTCGTCATGTCCGTGATCATATCTGGGACTCTGAAGTACCTTCGTTACATCAAAACACATAAACTCAGAATACCGATCGTCACCGAACGTTAAGCGTGCGGACCCTACAGGTTCGAGAACTATGTAGACATGACCGAGACACGTCTCCGGTCAATAACCAATAGCGGAACCTGGATGCTCATATTGGTTCCTACATATTCTACAAAGATCTTTATCGGTCAAACCGCATAACATACGTTGTTCCGTTTGTCATCGATATGTTACTTGCCCGAGATTCGGTCGTCGGTATCTCAATACCTAGATCAATCTCGTTACCGGCAAGTCTCTTTACTTGTTCCGTAGTGCTTCATCCCGTAACTAACTCATTATTCACATTGCTTGCAAGGCTTATACTCCCTCTGTTCCTTTATGTTAGGTGCATTATTTCCAGCTCGGTGACCAAGGCAACAATTTTTAAAGCATCCGGGACAATACTACCCCTGATATTAGTTTAGTGGTAGAAATCAATTACGTGAGAGTCAATTGATTTGACCGCTGCATTGCCGATATGTTGCCGGCCTTGCATGGCACATGCAATCGGCGTATACCAGCAAATCAGGGATGGAAATAAGTCTCTTTCCTTGTATACGAAAATGGGTACCCACGTACATGCGCGGCCATCAGGAAAAGGGAGGGAAGTGGATGGCGCCAACTGAATGAAGATTTTAAATTATGTTTTGGTGTATAAAATGAGTAGACTCCCGCTGGTTCTTCTCATTTCCCCCTTCTTCCTGTACATGGCCAACAAAAAACAAGGCTGATCTAGAATTGCATCCAGCACCTAATTGGGATTCAATTGAGGAGAACGAAACAACGCCTGTTTCCGTCTCACCTTTCCGCAGTTTCAGCGGGATAAATTTTCACTCTGGGCTCTGTGTAGAAATTGAGCATGATGCGCTCCATGACGGCAATGGACCTCGTCATGATCGACTTAATGCCTGCAACGCCGGCGATGAGGCGGACCTCTTTCAACACACGTAGCGAGGTGCTTCGCCGAGCAGGCGAGTTGACGTCGCGCGCCGGTGGAAGACGCGGGTGCGCGACACGGAACGCCAACGTCGGGCGGGCGCTGGCGCTGGCGCGACGCCTGAGCATGGGCACGCCAAGGCGCCGCGTCGCGACGCGGCATGGGCACGCCAAAGCGCCCGCGGTCGCGACGCTACGAGGCCAACGTGCCGACGGACGCGCCACGCGATGGATGCAACGCCGTCTTCACAGTACGCATCTTGTATGTATTCCATACTCGTTGAACCAGATCATGTAGTACTTGACCCGTTGTGTCACCATCTACGTACAGTTCAATCATCGAGGCACCGGTGGGCGAGGCCACAGAGGACGGAATACGGTGCAAGCCGCCAGTGAATCCAGCGGAAAAGTGGTGGCGGTGTCTTTTGCACGACGGTTTCGCTCGAAGTAGGAAGACTTTCTATACGGGATGATCCGGCTTGGTACCACCAGGCCTATCTCTTCGATGGTGAACAAATTCTCATAGATTCTCGTGCACGCCGTACCGGTGAAGTATTCATCCAGGGAACTGTTGTCATGTTCCCCTGCCATCTCGCAAACATCGCCACCGGTGATCAAGGAGTTGACGCGGCAGGTTCTATGTTCGCGGACGTCTCAGGCCACGGAGTAGATGTTGGTGATGGATGCGATGGCTCTGAAGGAGAAGAAGCTGCCAGTATGTACGCGAGCCTCGGACATGCTCGTGGTGCACATTATGTCGTGCTTAAACGCGTGCGTGCGGCTCTACTTGCTGGTCCTGTCGTGGGGCGTGGCCGGGGAGGTGACGACAATGCCGTCGGGGACGCCAGTGACGCTCGCCGTGGTCGTCGACGCTTGGGCTTGGCTGGTCGCGGCAGAATGCGCCCGGCTCTGACGAAGTGGCAAGGTGGCCGTACCGAAGTTGTTCCATCTTCACTAAATGGCAGCAACAATGATGCGAGCAGTCCCGCCCGCAACATTAACCAAGCTGACTGTCCCGAAGGTGCTCCATCTTCACGCAACGTTAACCCATGCATCCATGTGGAGTTGAAGAAAGATATTCTTCCGGAGACTGATTGTGGAGTACAAGCTGAAGTAGCTGACACCGGCAGCAACAATGGTTAGTCTACTCCACGAGTTATTTAAGTTAGTCCTTGTTTGAAGTCATTGAGAGAATGTTAGTTCATTTTAACTGAAAGTAATTTATTTCTTGTTCTGAATATTCTGCAGTAGGCTCAAATGCTAAACAAAAGAAGAAGTGAAGATGGTACCCAGACAATCAAAAGCAAGAAATTTATGCCATGCTATTAGAGCGGACAAATCAAGGCGTACTAAACCAAGGGGTGGTTGAGGAGGTGGCAGAACTTTTTCAAGTTAATTACCGGACTGTTCAAAACATATGGTTGAGAGGCAAGCGAGCCGGTGGTATTCATGGAGTGGCAAACAAAAGGGTGAAAACTTGTGGCCGCAAGAAGATACCATTTGATTCGGATGCTATAAAACAGATTGATTTGAGCAAAAGAACTACACTTAAAGATCTTGCTAATGAGCTTCAAATGGCGAAGACAACATTATGGAGAAGGTTGAAGGAGGGCAGACTGAAGCGTCATACAAATTCAATTAAATCCACATTGACTGATGACAACAAGCTAGGTCGGATTTGGTTTTGTTTATCCATGTTGGATGAACTAAGCGTGCCTGAAGAACCCACATTTAAAGGCATGTACAATGTCATCCATATTGATGAGAAATGGTTCTACCGCACTAAAGGTACTCGTAACTACTACTTGGCACTTGATGAAGAGGAACCCTATCGCAGCACTTCGAGCAAGGGATTTATTGAGAAAGTGATGTTCTTGGCAGCGGTAGCAAGGCCTCGTTATGATGATGATGGTGTCATGACATTTGATGGAAAGATTGGAATTTGGCGTTCACATATCGGGACTTGGAAAGAGGCGTAGCCCTTACGAGAGAGGGTGGAAGAGGTAACCAAGGTTTTGCCGTCGGTGACAAAGGATGTCGATAGAGACTATATGGTGAACAAGCTTCTACCGCCCTCAAGGCTTTGTGGCGGCTTGAACGTGGACGCACAATATACATTCAGCAAGATAATGCAAAGACCCATATTGCCGTGAATGACGGTGTGTTTTGTGCAGTAGCACGGTCGGATGGATGGGACATTAGGCTTACATGTCACCGCCCAACTCACCTGATTTGAACATTCTTGACTTAGGGTTCTTTGCGCACTTCGTGCTCTTTTGAGAAGATGTCCCCGGTAAAATTGCTGATATTGTTGTGAAGGTGAAAAAAGCATATGACACGCATACCGGCCGAGAGAAGCAATCGTATTTTCTGACCCTTCACCATGCATGCGCGAGGTAATCAAGCGAAAGGAGGAAACCGTATAAGGTCCGCACATGAGGAAGTCATTTCGGCGGCACTTTCGAAATGCTTCGGATGTAGTACCTCGATCTTGATGTTGTAATTGCTGCTATTTAGGCCCTTCCAGATGCTTGATGTACTTCTCGTCGCTTGTTATCATTAATAATCATAGCGAATTTGTTAGTTACATAGAATTGAATTTAAACTTACTCGTACTGTACTTCAAAAACAATTGTTAATCTTAGCGAACTCGCTGTTCTGGTGTTTTGTGATGTTTATTACTCCATGCCATCGATTAATCCTAGCAAACTTGATGTTCTATGTTTTTTGATGTTTACTACTCCATGCCATCGACTCTTATCGAACTCGCTGTTCATTGTTTTGTGAGTAGCACCTGGTAAGTAACAAGAACAAACAGAATGAACTTCATTTATGCCATTATTCGTGTATGATGTCACTTAACATATTCATGCAATACAAAAAAGACTTTCGACACCATTACAATTTATGAAATCACACCAAACGTTGACTGCTAAACATAGAGTAGTTGCGCCATTGATTACGTGGTCATTTCTTCATCATCTTCGGATCATACGATGTCATCAAGGATTTTAGTATGAAATCCCTATATGATTCCATTCCTGGGGGTACAGACTCTGGCATTGAATCCGGGGCATAAAGTCGTTGCACATGCACTTCACTTGCTTTGGCAGCTTGCAACTCTTCAAACTCTAAATCGATGGTTTCATCATCGCTATCGACCTCAGCAAATTTGATGTCTTTGCCATTCACCGCGTCGGTCTTATCGTCCTCCTGGCTATACTTTTGCTTCCCTTGATCGAAGCCTCCAGTTGTAACACTAAAATTAAGAACAAGGGATGTCATACACGTACACATATCAACAGGAACTAAAGTTAGTCACAAAGGTATAAATGGAACTAACCCGAACTCTATAATTTTGCATGACGTGATGATATTCCATAGCTACTGCAAAGGTCACGAGCCGAGCATTGCTTGACTTGCCATGTTTAAATTTATGGCCCATGATGCGTGGGGCTCGGTCTTTGCACACTTCCATGGGCCTCGCCGACGGCGGCGATTCCCGCTTGGAAGAAGTTGCATACTAGATGTCGAGCACCATCTGTGCAATAACCGGCATGTCGGACAGGTCCGACATCGTCATGATCGCGTCATGAAAAATCTGGTCTGCGAGCTTGATGTCGCTTTGGACAGCGCAGGGAGGAGTCCTTGGCGAGGCGCTGGCGCGGTCTTCTACCTCGCTAAATGACCCAATGACTCATCCGTTTCTTCCACCGACCGAACAATTCCATAGCGGGATCACCCTCTTGGCTGAAAACATGCAGCAATGAGTTGAACCTTTCTTCCTCTAGTGTGAACGCATCCATGGTGGATGAGAAAGGATGTCGCTTGGGAATTTTTTGATCGTCAGATATTTTCTGTTTTCTAGCGTAGACAAAGGCTTCGATCTGGTGAAGAAAACGTTCTGTACGCTCGCCAATAGGAAATACTAGTAAAAAAAGGATAGCATGGTACGTGAGGATCTTTTTCCTAACTAAGGATAGGAGCATTTAATTTCCAACGAATGCATTCATGGGTTGGCTTGATTTTAGCGTGAGGAGGCTAGCTTCCATGTACGTGATGGTGGAGGGGTATAAGAGGGATTATATAAGATTACAGGAAATACACCTTACATTGTGAAAAATTTGTAAAAAAAATGCACCTAACATAAAGGAACGGAGGGAGTAGTGATGTGCATTACTGAGAGGGCCCAGAGATACCTCTCCGTCAATCGGAGTGACACATCCTATTCTCGATCTATGCCACCTCAACAAACACCATCGGAGACACCTGTAGAGCACCTTTATAATCACCTAGTTACGTTGTGACGTTTGGTAGCACACAAAGTGTTCCTCCGGTATTCGGGAGTTGCATAATCTCATAGTCATAGGAACATGTATAAGTCATGGAGAAAGCAATAGCAGTAAACTACGATCAAATGCTAAGCTAATGAAATGGGTCAAGTCAATCACATCATTCTCCTAATAATGTGATCCCGTTAATAAAATGACAACTCATGTGTATGGCGAGGAAACTTAACCATCTTTGATTAACGAGCTAGTCAAGTAGAGGCATACTAGTGACACTATGTTTGTCTATGTATTCACACATGTATTATGTTTCCGGTTAATATAATTCTAGCATGAATAATAAACATTTATCATGATATGAGGAAATAAATAATAACTTTATTATTGCCTCTAGGGCATATTTCCTTCATAATAAACATTTATCATGATGTAAGGAAATAAATAATAACTTTATTATTGCCTCTAGGGCATATTTCCTTCAGTCTTCCACTTGCACTAGAGTCAATAATCTAGTTCACATCGCCATGTGATTTAACACCAATAGTTCACATCATTATGTGATTAACACCCAATAGTTCACATCGCCATGTGACCAACACTCAAAGGGTTTACTAGAGTCAAAAATCTAGTTCACATCGTTAACGTGATTAACACCCAAGAGTAATAAGGTGTGATCATGTTTTGCTTGTGAGAGAAGTTTTAGTTTACGGGTCTGCCACATTCAGATCCGTAAGTATTTTTGCAAATTTCTATGTCTACAATACTCTGCACGGAGCTACTCTAGCTAATTGCTCCCACTTTCAATATGTATCCAGATTGAGACGCAGAGTCATCTGGATCGGTGTAAAAGCTTGCATCGACGTAACTCTTTACGACGAACTCTTTGATACCTCCATAACCGAAAAATATTTCCTTAGTCTTCTAAGGATAATTTTGACCGCTGTCTAGTGATCCACTCCTGGATCACTATTGTACCCTCTTGCCAAACTCATGGTGAGGTACACAATAGGTCTGGTACACAGCATAGCATACTTTATGCAACCTATGACTAAGGCATAGGGAATGACTTTCATTCTCTTTCTATTTTCTGTCGTGGTTGGGTTTTGAGTCTTACTCAACTTCACACCTTGCAACACAAGCAAGAACTCCTTCTTTGACTATTCCATTTTGAACTACTTCAATGTAGCGAACCGACCCGAATGGATCAAGTGTCTGTGCTTAAGTGTCATCCCTGGATTGGTATGCTGACACACACAGTACTCGAGGATTTATAAAAGAGGTAAATCACATGTATGAAATAACGTAAATACTATTACCTCAATCCAAATAGCGGAAGTAACAAGGTTGTGGATTCCCATCAACACCAACGACAAAGTTGAGTGTAGAAATCATAACCCTAACGTATCACTTACTCGTCGTAAGATAATCCTGCAACATGAGACGTTGCAGCCACAAAGGGTCAGTACATTGGATGTACTGGCAAATTCACACCATAGAGCAATGATGAATAATGGCTATCTCTACATGCATATTTGGATGGTGGAGGCTCTATGGTTACAATGTTTTTGCGAAAAGCCAATTTTTCCCTACTGCAAAGGAATAAATTTATTTAACTATCATGGTGGTTGTTAAACATTGAGAATGGTTGACAGCATTCTCAATCCCAATTAAAAAAAATATCATCATTAACCCAACAAAATTATTTAAAGTAACATGATGAGATTCACATGATATCCAAGTACTAGACACTCAAAACGTCCATAACCGGGGACACGGCTAACCATGATTAGTTTATACACTCTGTAGAGGTTTGCGCACTTTTCCCCACAAGACTCGATTGCCTCCGTTGGGTTTCTCGCACTACATGATGTTTGAGAAAACGGATGACCGAGACACAGTCTGTCAGAAGCGTTAGCACCTTACGAAGGGTAAACCGGTACACCTACTTTCCCCTACATCTGCTAGTCTACCCGTAAGAGTTCGCACAACTTAATCAACTATGCCAGAGCCCATAATGGGTTGTGGCTGCACACGAAAGTTTCTAGTATGAATAATCTCATGATCCCTTTGGGCCTGGGTGGCGGTCCAAAAAAAGTGCAAGTCCTGAATAACCAGTACCTCAATCCACCCAGATGTGTATTAATGTTGCCACCTTAAATAAACCATTAATTAACAATCTCACATCTGTCATGGAAAATCACTCACCCAATCCACGTCTACTTGCATAGCATGGCAAAATAAGCAAATTTAGAAGTAACTCCCAAGGGTTTGATAATAAAACAGGTAATAGGTACTACCTCAATCTACTTCCCATCCCACAATTTAATTAGATCCTAATCATGCAATGTTTGAGGATTGATCTAATGCAATAAAACTGGGTATGAAAAGGGTTATGATCAAAGTGTGACCTTGCCTGCAATGTTGATGAAGATGATTCTCACTCAAAACTCTTGATAGATCTACTCGTCACACTCCGGTCAATCTATCGTAAGAAAGCAATAGTAACCACACATAAGCAATCACTCAAAAGATCAGAAAGAACGAAGAAGACAATTCGGAAAACATCAAAACCAAGCAAAGAACTCTTGCAACATAAAACAATTTCTAACAATACCAAAATTATGTGAATTAGGCCTTTTCAGAAAGTTTAGGTCAAGAGCTTCGATTTGCAAAAAGAATCAACTAAATCGGAGTTACGAAACTCAAGTTATGATCAAACGAAGTTCAAATACTAATCTGTTTGAAATTCAAATTTTAAACTTTCAAAAATATGTTGAAGTTGTTTTACTGGATAGAGGGGATCATAACGAAGAAGTGGGCATTGGTTTCGTTGGATTCCGACTAACGAGCAAAAAGTTATGGTCGTTTGAAAACCAGGGGCTAATCTGCAAAGGTAATAATCACAGACGGGTCCCTGACGAAAATAAACAGAAAACAAAAAGACTAAATAAAGAACGCTCATTTATAAGATCTAAACAGTGGACGTTCGCTGTGTAATAAAACCTAAAAAACAGATCTAATCTAGGGTTTTTTTAAAAACGAACTTAAAATAAAACCGGATCGGACAATGGTTTATACCGGTTCAGCAGCGGTTCGGCGGTTTTGGCGACAAAACCGGCGGCGGCGACGGTTTCCGGCGAAGTGCGGCGGCGAGGCGGAGCGATGCTGCAGCAGCGGCTCGGCTTTGAGCGGGGAGGCAACTCCGATGGTCATCGGCGGCGGCGAAGTAGACGGGGAGGGGCGGCTCGGCGAGGCGCTGGAGAGGTGGGGTCGGCGCGGTGAGAGCGAGGCGGGCGGGCGGCGGCGGCGGCTCGGATCTTGGCGAGATGCGGAGAGAGAGAGGGAGGGGCGGCGCGCTTTATAGGGGGCCTCGGGAGGCGTGGGGAAGGGGGCACGGAGGTGGCGGATCGATCCTGCGCGGCGGCATGCGGCGTGTTTCAAGCGAGATTCCGCCTGGTCGGTGGCGATGATGGCGGCTGGGCTGGGCCTTGGCTTTGGCAGAGCTGGGCCGCCCATTTCAAATGAGGGAAAGTTTTTTAATAAATGAGACACCAAAGAAAAAAGAAAAGAAATAAAACAGAAATATAATATAGGCATATTATATATCAAAATTTTAGAAAAAGATTTCCTACAACATGAACATTTTCTTGCATCAAATAAAATCCACAAACATTCAAATAATTCAAACAGTGCTACTGCTCTAATAAAATCCACTAAAAATCATTTTAAAAATACCAAAATGACTTCAAATTAATTTCTCTCCAATTTTCTCGATGTAGGGAATCATGCTACCCTATTTTCCATATATTTTATTTTTGGAGAAAATAATTTGAATAAAACTCAAATAACTCCAAATTGAAAATAAATTCAAAAGAACTTTGAATTTAATTCTTTGAAACCCCAACTCATATTTCATATGTTTTGAAGAAGTCATTTTATCTTCGCTCGTGAAAATCATTGAGTTGCATAAAGTTTCAGAATTGGAAATATTTTCCTAATGAAATTCAAATATTTTCAACACCTTGTCATTTAAATAAATGGAAGAAGTCATGTCATCTTCTCTCCGTGGTTTTGTGGTGAAAAGATTTTGAATTCACGGAGATCATAAAATGCAAAATGAAAGTTTGGGAAAGTCCTTTTATTCCCTCTCATTTAACTTTCAAAAGTTTCAATTCACTCACTTTCACCAATCAATCAAACAATCAATCAAAACTATCTATTTGTTTATAACATTCCAAAATTTAGAATTCTGGGATGTTACAAACCTACCACCCTTAAAATGAATCTCGTCCTCGAGATTCGGAGAGGCTAGCAAGAAATAGGTTAGGGTTTGGGGGTCTTCTCAAAATCCATCGATCGTCTCCGGGGTCTGGGGTGCTACCACCCTTAGAAGCATGGTTACGGTTCCAACAAAACTCATATACTCCATCCTTATTCTTAACAGTGTTGGTCTTCTCAGATTCTCGAAAAAATTCCTTCTCTGGGCTCTTCCGGTAGTGGCATAACTTTTCCTTAATACTTCTGTCCTTTCATCTTGGTACGGTTATTCCGAGACTGGGTCTTCTTAGTTGACGGGTCTCGCGCCAATGCTAAACAACTTTCGATATCTCATGGTGGTCAACAATTTATGGTTTCTCCTCCAGAAAACGAGTCTGGGTTGAACCTCACCGTATATCCTACGATTGGCAACAACTGCCATGTACAAGGGAAAAAAATTATTATACCATTCTAAGGTTTAAACAAGGTTTTGATCGTCGTCTCTCTACTATAGGTAAGTCACTCAGATTTACCATCCCATATAGCAAGGCGAATAATAAGAGTAATGTCGGTATGGTGATCAATCCATCCCTTTTAAATCATTACCTTGTACATGGTTTAGCGAATCTCGCATTCTAACACTCGGTCATCCTCACAAGCATTGCAGAATTTTCTCTTGTCGACGAACCAAGTTCGGATAAATCCATTGATTCTGCAAGCCAAACAAACATCTATCGTTCCTTCACAACTCTCAGGTTTGCATTACTCCTATAAGATCGTCTATCGATAAAATCGTAACTTCTCCCAGGGTTTTTCCTTCAGCAAGAATGTGCTTGCTTCTTGGCAGGTCCTGGAGCCTGTGGGTTATGGCCCATCTCATCACTTGTAAACCTTGATCTCATCATCGCGGGCAACTGATCGTTATTCCAACATCCAACTCCCTAGCATCCTAACATACTAAAAATCCATCCAATTGTACAGTCTTCCTTCCTTCTACTGGCACCAAACTAGGACGTGATTACTCAGACTCATCATAGAGTTACAATTGCTCCATACTACCAACATCATACCGCCTTTATATCCAATATTACTTCATCTCTTCATATTGTTGGTGTATCCAACATATCGAGATAAAACTCATACTTATGAAGTCCATACTCCACTTCGTGGAACATCATTATCCTTTCCAGGGTCAAGCATCCTTACAGGGAATATTGGCCATCTCTACATGGCACTTCTTCAACTGGGAAACGTGAAACACGTCATGAACTCTTGACAGTCCTTCGGGTGACTCCAACTTGTAGGCCACTTCTCTCATATGCTCCAAAACTCGGTGTGGTCCTACAAATCTTGGGCTGACTTTTCCTTAACTCCACATCGTTTAATTCCTCGTAGAGGGGACACACGAAGACATGCTCTGTCTCCAATTTCATAGACTTCCTCCTTGCGTTTTTGAGTCTGCATAGCTCTTCTGCCAGGACTGAGCTACCTTCAGTCTATCTCGAAGCAACTTAACATTCTCTTCTGACTCCTTGATCACATTTGGTCCAAACAACTGACGGTCTCCAACTTCATCCCACATCAACGGTGTCCTGCACCTTCTCCCATACAAAGCTTCAAAAAGGGCCATCTTCAAACTATCTTGGTAACTGTTGTTGTATGAGAACTCCGCGTAAGGCAGATTATCATCCCTACTAGATCGATAATCTAGCGCACACGCTCTCAACATGTCCTCTAGAATCTGATTGACTCTCTCGGTCTATCCATATGTCTGCAGATGAAAGGCCGTACTGAACTCTAGCCTAGTACCCAAAGTGTGGCGCAGCTGATTCCAAAACTTTGAGGTAAACTGTGTTCCTCTATCTGATACGATGGTCCTCGGAACTCCATGCAGACATACGATCCTGGTCAAATATATCTTGGCCAACTTCTCACTTGTATAGGTGGTTTTCACTGGGATAAAGTGAGCCACTTTGGTCAAGCAAATCAACTACTACCCGATAGAATCATATCCCGATCAGGTTCTGGAAATCCAGTAATGAAATCCATGCCAAGCTTATCCCGCTTCCATTCGGGTATCGGCATAGGCTGTAGTAATCTTGCTGGCTTCTGATGCTCTGCTTTTATTCTCTCTGGCATACATCACCTACGACAACATACTCCGCAATATCCTTCTTAATACCAGTCCACCAGAAACTCTCCTTCAAATCCAAATACATCTTGGTGTTTCCAGGATGAATCGAGTATGGTGAGTCATGAGCCTCCTGAAGTATTAACTCCCTGGTCTTTGCATTATTGGGCACATTTACACGGTCCTCGAACTATAAGGTGTCATGCTCATCCTTACGAAAACCTTTGGCCTTTCCTTTTCTCATCCTCTCTTTTACCTCAGCAATCTCTTTGTCATCCTTCTGAGCTTCACGGATCTTTCTCAACAATGTAGACTGAACTTCCATTGTTGCAACAAAAACTTTGGGAACAATCTCCAACCGAAGTTCCCTGAGATCCTCGGCTAACTCCTTTGATAATCCTCCGATTATGAGGGTATTCGTCCTTGTTTTCTTTATGGTTGTGTCCTATTTCTCCACAAATCTTGTATGCACAAGGTTTCTTCATATCCTTTCCATAAGGCCTAAATTTCTGGGACACAAGCCGAGATCTTTGCAGAGTCAACTTAAATTCCTCCCAAGTGGTTACTCCTTGCCACATTGATGTTTTGGTACATCCTCCACCAAATAGCAGCACCTCTTTCAAAGAACGGGAGAGCATGCTGGGCCATATCCTTTCCGGCTATAGGGTTATTCTTCATATGATCTTCCATGTTCTGAATCCATCGGTCTATCTCCAATTGACTCATCGGTCCAGAAAATACAAGCTCATCTCCATTCATCCTCTATTGGGTCCAAGGGTATTGGGGTGGGATAAGAGAGATAGAGAGGGATGCACATAATGCAAACAATAGTTTTGAAAAGATAGATTTTATTGTGGCTGTCGGAAAAACATCAAACAAATGACAGCTCACAATCGACGCATCTAACGCAGGTATGTAACAGGGGTTTGGTCTTCTAAAGGTCAATAAATCTTCAAAGTCGTCAAACTCTTCAAGTCTTGTTCATGTCTCTGATAGCTTCTTCCGATCATGCTTGTCCTTCTCAAGCTCTTCTGCCAGATCATCTCTATTGACACGAAGTCTCTCGTGACGTCTTTCAATATTTCTGGAGTTACGTTCCAACTTCTGGGTTTCAACATCCTTGGCATGAACCATGGTCCTACTGTCTTTCAGTTCCTGACGAATCTCCGGTATCTCGAGGTTTTGCTCCTCTAGCTTGGCTACTTTCAACTTCTGGAACATGAGTTCTTCACCAAATGCTTCCTGCAGGTCCATCTTAAACTTCCTGATGTAATACTCCAGATCCTGGTGATGCACCAGCTATGTTAAAACTGCATCCTTCGCTGACAGATGCTCCTTCAGCCTTCTACCATCTAATTCTTCCACGCATCTGCACGCTTAACTCTGCATGGTGACAATAGCATAGGCGGGCAATAACACCATGGTTAGCCATGTCTATGCCCATGTTACTGCCACGAGCTTTCATTCCATAGTTGATATCTCCTGCCTTAGGGTTTACTTGACAAAACTTTGAGTTCTATGCTCCATGTTCCGGTCTTTCTCCGATACACCTGGATCTCGGGTATTGACAGCTTCCATACTCTGCCAAGTTCCATAAGGGTAGCTTTAGTAGGTCACACAAAATCTGGAAATTCTACAGTCTTCAACCGTTGTAGTTTCCATCATTATAATGCTCAGAAAAAATCCTCTTCATTCCGAATGGTCTTAGTTGTCCAATATCTTGTACTTCTTGGAGTGATCCCATCAGCTGAATCTTCGTGGTCAAAAGGGAAAGGGGTATGGTCTCACTAAAAGGGAATATTTGAATAAGCTTAGAAGAGAAGAGAGATAAAAGATCTTTTTGAAAATGAAGTAGTAGAGAAAATCTTTCCTATGGGCTTGCCAGTTTTTAGGGTCACGTCCTCACCAACATGTGCTCGATACCATCTTGTAGCGACCCGACCGAATGGATCAAGTCTCTGTGCTTAAGTGTCATCCCTGGATCGGTATGCTGACACACACAGTACTCTAGGATTTATAAAAGAGGTAAATCACATGTATAAAATAATGTAAATACTATTACCTCAATCCAAATAGCAAAAGTAACAAGGTTGTGGATTCCCATCAACACCAACGGCAAAGTTGAGTGTAGAAATCGTAACCCTAACGTATCACTTACTCGTCGTAAGATAATCCTGCAATATGAGACGTTGCAGCAACAAAGAGTCAGTACATTGGATGTACTCGCAAATTCACACCATAGAGCAATGATGAATAATGGCTATCTCTACATGCATATTTGGATGGTGGAGGCTCTATGGTTACAATGTTTTTGCGAAAAGCCAATTTTTCCCTACTGCAAAGGAATAAATTTATTTAACTATCATGGTGGTTGTTAAACATTGAGAATGGTTGACAGCATTCTCAATCCCAATTAAAAAAAATATCATCATTAACCCAACAAAATTATTTAAAGTAACATGATGAGATTCACATGATATCCAAGTACTAGACACTCAAAACGTCCATAACCGGGGACACGGCTAACCATGATTAGTTTATACACTCTGTAGAGGTTTGCGCACTTTTCCCCACAAGACTCGATCGCCTCCATTGGGTTTCTCGCACTACATGATGTTTGAGAAAACAGATGACCGAGACACAGTCTTTCAGAAGCGCTAGCACCTTATGAAGGGTAGACCGGTACACCTACTTTCCCCTACATCTGCTAGTCTACCCGTAAGAGTTCGCACAACTTAATCAACTATGCCAGAGCCCATAATGGCTTGTGGCTGCACACGAAAGTTTCTAGTATGAATAATCTCATGATCCCTTTGGGCCTGGGTGGCGGTCCAAAAAAAAACAGGCAAGTCCTGGAATAACCAGGTACCTCAATCCACCCAGATGTGTATTAATGTTGCCACCTTAAATAAACCATTAATTAACAATCTCACATCTGTCATGGAAAATCACTCACTCACCCAATCCACGTCTACTTGCATAGCATAACAAAATAAGCAAACGTAGAAGTAACTCCCAAGGGTTTGATAATAAAACAGGTAATATGTACTACCTCAATCTACTTCCCATCCCGCAATTTAATTAGATCCTAATCATGCAATGTTTGAGGATTGATCTAATGCAATAAAACTGGGTATGAAAATGGTTATGATCAAAGTGTGAACTTGCCTGCAATGTTGATGAAGATGATTCTCACTCAAAACTCTTGATAGATCTACTCGTCACACTCCGGTCAATCTATCGTAAGAAAGCAATAGTAACCACACATAAGCAATCACTCAAAAGATCAGAAAGAGCGAAGAAGACAATTCGGAAAACATCAAAACCAAGCAAATAACTCTTGCAACATAAAACAATTTCTAACAGTACCAAAATTATGTGAATTTGGCCTTATCAAAAAGTTTAGGTCAAGAGCTTCGATTTGCAAAAAGAATCAACTAAATCGGTGTCGGGGGTTGGGTGCGACATATGCCAAAGGATGGCTTATCATGGAGGGGGCGAGTAGAACGTCGCCGGTGCCTGGAAACGGGATGAGGCGAAGGCATGCATGCCGGCGAATCTTACCCAGCTTCAGGGCTCTCCGAGGAGATAACACCCCTACTGCTGCTCTGCGGGGTCTCCGCATGATCACTTACAAGGTTGCTCCTTGAGCTGTTCGGGGTGAGGAAGGAGAAGGGCACGGCTAGCTCCTCTCTTCCCTCTATGTGTGTGTCTAACTACTAGGTTCCAACCCTTTGCATGGGTGCCCCGGGGGGTTTATATAGCCCTACACCCCGGGGGTACAACTGTAATCCGTCTGGGAGCTGGTCCCAGCCGTCAGTCTCTTAGGTCGCCGTCTTCTCCGCCGACTTCTGGGGCCCGCCGACTAGCGGGCCCGCCGACGGTCCAAGATGGGGCCGACAGCCCGTGTCCGCCTTGTGGGCGGTCTTGCCGCTGCGGATTCTTGTAGCCGCTCTTCTAATGACGCGAGCTTGGTCGTGGGGTCATGGCAGCGATTGCCGCCGCTTTGGCGGCGATCACTTATTGCCATTCCTGCCTTGTCTCGTTAATGGCGCATGGAGCCCGTGGGAGGGGCCGACCGACTCTCGGAGGCCGACTCCCAGCAGGTCCGTCTTTGGGGTGCTCTTGCCGTCTTCTGCACTCCCGCCGACAGGCGGGTCCCGCCGTCTTCGGGTCGTACAGACAGGCCATCGTGGGTACAGGAATCTGCCCACGGGGCTGACGTCAGGGCCGGCGTGTATGATGCCGCGCCGACGGGATCTCCGTCGAGACTGACGCTCTGTGGCCATGCCTGCTCTTTATGAGCGGCGCAGGGACGGGCCGCGAGGCGGCTTTATCCCATCCCGCTTGTAGTCGCTCAGGTAGGATGTGGATGGAGTCGCCGGCCGACTCCCGTAGCTGGCTTCATCGGAAGTCGCTGGCTTGGAGTCGGCTTGTCTTGAGGCCGTCTCTGGGACTCGGCTGGGAAGGGCAGTCGGCGACTCTATCGCCGACTCTCAGAAGGCGGCTCTTCGTCTTGGGGTCTTGAGGGGCGCAGTCTGCCCCGATGTTTTGAAAGGTCCAGGGGCTCGGGTTTGCCTACCCGTGGCCCATTACTCCGACAGTAGTCCCCGAAGCTGGTGAGGCGCCGAGGGCAACATGTCGAGGAGCCTCAACAGTTTCATCCCTTTAGTGGAAGAATCTGGGCTCGGCTCGCCGTCTCTATCTTGAGCCGACTAGCTGGAGTCGGCCTTGCAGGAGGCCGTCTTGCTCCTCAAAGGTTTCGAAGGTCGTGGCGGGATCCGGGCAGCGTGCCTGATAAGCTTCTAGGCAGCTGCCCGTTGCGGGCCCGCCACGTGACGCCACGCGGCAGGGCCAGTCTGCCAGCCCACGCGCGTGACTAGACAGGCCCGTCAGGTGGGGCCCGCCACTACCGCGCCTCGGCGCAAGCGGATCCGCTGCGGCCGTGCGGGCGGTTGGGCTCCCCACGCCGTTACTGCGCGCAGTAACGTCGTGGGTTAAATCGTGAGGCGTGGGGCGTGGCGCGATTAATCCCGCCCGCCCCTCGGCTTCTCAGCCTAAGCGCCTATAAGTAGGCGGGGAGGAGGCGGCGAGGCACGCGCACCCACTCTTCCCTCGCTTCCTCGCTTCCTCCCTCCGCCGCTTCGTCTCCTTCCTTGCTTCGTCTTCCTCCTCGCTCCGCCGCGCCGAACCACGCCACGCCGCGGAGATGAGATCCTCCTCCTCCGCCGCGCCTCCCGCCGCTCGCTCCGGCGTGTGGGATGGCTCCATTGTCGACGACGACGTCATTGAGTTTCTCCGCCAAACGCGCCGCATCCCCGGCAGCCACCTAGTGCGGATCGCGCGCGGCGGGCGGCGAAATAACGCCGCGCGGAGGGCGCGAGCGGTCATATTCGCTTCGCACCTCATGCGCGGGCTGGGGCTGCCGGTGAGCGGCTTCTTCCGCGCGTTCCTGGAGTTCTACGGGCTCCAGCCGCACCACCTCACTCCAAACACGGTGGTGCTGGTGGCCGCCTTCGCATCCTTATGCGAGGGCTTTCTTGGCGTTCTCTCCACCATCGAGTTGTGGGGGGAATTCTTCCAAGCCAAGCTCGGAACCCACGTCGCTCGCGTGCCGGCTCTGTGCGGCACGTTCATCGCAATGAGGAGGCCGGTGCCCGAGAACCCCTTCCCTGCCATCCCCCTCATCAAGTCGGTGAAGATGTGGCAGCGCACGTACTTCTACGTCAAGAACGTCGCCCCCGAGGGTGACTGGGTCAACTTGCCGCCTTACGTGGCCGGCGAGTTGGCGGGCGATTCCCCAGCTGGTCCCATCGGGCCCGGACGCTGACTCCCGCAGGCAACGCCGCCGTCGCGCGGCTCCGCGTGATGATGCAGTCGGAGGGCCTGACTGGGGCTGACTTGCTGGCCGCCTTCGTGGCGCGGCGAGTCCTTCCTCTTCAAGGCCGACCTCATCTGATCTGTCAGATGAGCGGCCGCCGGGACCCCAGTCGGCTGTGCTCCAAAGACATGCCCCACGCAGAGGTGGTGGACACGGTGAACTTCCTGGCGAACTGCGGCCTCACGGAGGAATGGCAGTTCGGCAAGGAGCCGTACTCGCGCGCCAACCCCCCGCCTGTGGTAAGTCATCTCTTGCTTCTCTGTTTCCTTTTTCAGCCGAATCCGGCTCTGATTTTCTTTGGTCTTTTCTGATTCAGAATCCCCTCATGCAGCCCTCGGCGGCACAAGGGGCGGCTCGTGGTCGTCCCGACCGGGCGGAGAGCGACGTAGACGACCCCGACTTGGGGGTGGCGGCGATGGAGACCGACGCCGAGGGAGGAGGAGGGGCCGACGACTTCAGGCTTTCGGCAACCTTCGCCGACTGGCCTGGCGACGACGGCGAAAAGGAAGTCGTCCCCCGCCGCCAGCAGAAAGCCGGCCATCCAGGCGCGAGTTCCTCCGCCGCCTTGGGTGGCCGAGGCGGCGCGAAGAAGCGCCGGGACGGGCCGAGCCTGCCAGGCGGCCGGGCGAAGAAATTTAGGGGGACGGCCGCCGCGACTCAGCGCGAAGAGGCGGTCGCGAAGGCTAACCGCTTCCGCAAGGAAGTGAAGAAGCCGCCGCTGGTCTCCGCGTAAGTACTTCTAGTTTTGTCTTGTTTTCTTCTGGTCCGTCTTGTCCAAGTCTTTACATGTCTTTTTCTCATCAGGGCTCCCCTCACCTTGGAGAGGGTCGCCGCCGCCTCCGTCATGGGGTCGGCAGAGACGTCCGCCAACACTCGGCGGATTGATCCTGCGGCCGCCCTTCGGGAGGCGACGGAGCGGAACGCGCAGGAGAAGCGCGACGAGGAGGAGGCCGCTCGTCTGGAGAAGGCGGAGGCTGAGAAGGCGGCGGCTTCCGCTCAAAAGAAGCTGGAGGAGGTCGAAGCCGCCGCTGCAGCCAAGAGGCGAGCCGAGGAGGCCGCGCTCCTCCAGTCGACGCTGCTCGTCACCCTGCTAAGCTCCGCGCCACCGCCGCCGGAGTTCATGGGGCAGACGGAGGGAGTCGGCGGTGAGGTCCCCGTCGCAGAGAAGGAAGGCGGCGAGGCCTCCCTATCGGGCACGGCCGAGCCACCCCCGCCGCCTCCACCGCAGTCCGAGAGCGCGCGAGGAAAACAGCCGGCGGACCCGCCTGTGCCGCCGACCGACAACGAGGCCGTGGCGAAGCTGCTTCTTCAGGTCGCCTCGCCAGCGTGACGCCATCTCGAGAAGGCGACTTCGGTGCCGCGCCCCATGGAGACCGGCGCCGCTAGCTCGGCCATTCCAGACGCCGAGGCGACAAGCGCCGCGCCCATTGGGTGGGTGCGAGGAGGCAGCACAGGCCCGCTGAACACGGCGCTTCTGGACGTCCAGGCGAAGCTGCGAGCTGAGGGCGACGCCATCCAGAACCTCTCCAAGGCGCACCTGGCATCGCGATCCGCTGTGCGGGTGTGTTTCTTCTTTGAATTTTTCTTGCTCTTCTCTATAGAGCGCCAGTACCCTGCTGAGTGTAGTCCCGAGTTTGGGCGGCTGCTGGCGGCGGCTCGAGCTCTATTTGCTTGGCTTCCAAATTTTTACCTTTATGCGAAACTCTTGTCGCGGGAGTATCACAACCTCCGCGCCACTGCCTTCAACCTCAACGTTGAGGAGCTGAGCAAGCGGACTGCCGACTTGGCGAGGAGCTGAGGTGAGTTTTCTTCTTCGCGGGGGCGCGCTGGCGCACCCGCGGGCTGTAGTCCCCGAGATTCGGGCCGATCACTGCTGTGATCGGGCGGATCTTCTGGCGACCTTCTTAGGCGGCGACTTCGCGTCCTTCTTCTTTTGTTCTTTAGAGGCCAGCGCCACTCTTGGCGGCAGAGTGGTGCGGCCAACACCGCCTTGCGCGCCAAGGAGGAGGAGTGCAACAAGCTCGCCCAGAGCGCGACCTCTAGCTACATGCAGTTGGCGGAGCAGAGGAGCTGCTTAAGGCGGCGCAGGACGAGGCGGAGAAGAAAGAGGCCGCTCTCCTGGCTGAGTTTGAGAGCGAGCGCTCCTCCTGCACCGACAAGGAAGCGCTGCTGACCTCCGGCTTCCATGAAATCAAGGACATCGTCGATGGTGAGTTTGCTTTTACTTCTTCTTTTGGGTCGCCGACTATGGGTCAGACCGACTCCTGTTTTTCTGACTTGCTTCTTCTTCTTCTTGGCAGACTTCTTCCCCGGCCACACGCAGGCGGCCAATCAAGCCATCGAGGCTGATCGCGAGGCGCAAAGGGCGGGTGGTGCTGAGATCGCAGCCAATGCCCCCCGGACCCTTGACGAGCAGCTCCTGAGCATTGAGGCTCGTCTGCGGCAGCCCATCGAATCTCTTGCGCCCGGCTTCAGCGTGCAGCGCCTAAGCGATCGCTGCTCTATAAACGGACATGCCGGTTCATGCACTCCCAGCCGGACCGCCGACCGGGCTGGAGGTCGCGGCTGGCCGTCTTGAAACTGAAGGGTTCAGCGGCTTGGCTGGAGCTCGCCGAGCCACAGGAGTTCGTCAAGCGTGGTATCGAGGCTGGATCTGGACCAGCTGGCGCGTTCGGTCGAAGGCCCAGCGGAGTTGCTTGGCTGTGGAGGGCGCCCTCGTCGGCGTCGGCGGCCATTGCCGACTACACGGACACCGTGTCTTCGTCCTGGCGAGCGGAGGGCGGTGGGGCGCCGCGAGTGGTTGAGATGAACCGGACTACGACGAGGACTTCGGCGGAGTGATCGACTCCAGCGCCGAGGAGGAAGACGAGGCGGAGGCGGAGACTACATGGGCGCCCGGAAGATGGAGCGGGCGACCAGCCTCGGCTTCGACCGCGCCTCCAAGAAGGCAGCGCCCGTCTGGGCGGCCGCCGGAGAGCGATCAAGCCGAGACCGCCCAGCCGGCCGCCCCGGCGCCTGACACCGCCGTCGCCTCCGGCCTTCCGACCCCATCTGCCGCTTCTTAGGCCGCTGCCTCGCCTTTGTTTTATCTGTTTTTGCTAGTCTTTAAAAGAACTTGTTAATTCACACAATTCCACCCGCGGGGTGTATTCTGAACCTCTGTCCGAAGATCCGGCCAAGGGCCTAAGCTGTGTAAATATTATTCTAATTTATCTTTCCTTGCTTATTGCTCTTGTGGCTTTTTCCTTTGCCGCCTTCCCTTAGTTGCGCCTTGCCCATCGGGCGACCGCTCTGCGGACTGCCGTCTAGGTCAAGTGCTTGGCTACCTTTGAGAAGGCAAGTACTTGGCCATTTTTTAGAGTCGTTAAGCAAGTTGAGTAGAAAGCGGCAAGCCGAACTTAAGAGTCGGTTTTTCAAAACGGGCTGGAAGCCGATTTAAACTATGTTTATGCTTTGGGTCCTTATCCATTTTTTCGTGTGGGCACCCGTTCTTCCTTACTCCTTCCCACCAAGCGATTAAGCTCTGCGAGCTGCGGCTTCGACGAGGAGGCGGCTTAGGCACCGCCGTTACTTGTCATTGCGGAAGCATTTCATAGCCCAAAGGCGGCGAGTCCAGTCGACTAGTCGAGCCCGGTGCCAAATAGCATAACAAAGAGTAACATACTCAAAGGCATAATTCTTATCATCTGAGACAACAAAGAGGCGGTCCAGAGCTCGTCTCGAGGGCCGAGTCTTAGTACTTTAAACACAAAGGGTAGCGTGGTACATACTGCATCAACTATAAAATCTTGGAGGAGATTCACATTCCATAACCGTTCGTCTCTTTGCGGGTCGTCCCTCTTGCGTGCTTTCGGGACTTCGGCGTCGATCGGGTAGTAGGAGTCGTTGCCCAGCACTTTCTTGATGATGAATGGGCCTTCCCAAAGGCGCCCGGCGACTTGTGCTGGCGGCTGTTCATTGGACCAGCGGAGCACAAGATCGCCCTCTAGGAATGATCTTGGCTTGACCTTCTTGTTGTAGTAGCGGCGCGAGCTCTGCTGGTAGATCTTTGGACGGTGAGTGCCAACATCGGCCCTCTTCCGGCGGATCGGCGCCGTCTTGGCGTGCTTCTTCTGCTTCCTCTTGATGTACATGGTGACTCGCGAGTCGAACTCTATATCCGTTGGGATGATGGCTTCGGCACCGTAAGCGAGGAAGAAGGTGTGAAGCCGATTGACTTGTTTGGAGTCGTCGCGCAGACTCGGAGGGCGGTAGCAACTCCTCAAGCCAGCAGCCGGCGAGCGCTCGATGGTTCGACCGATCGAGGCTTGATGCGAACGAGGATGAGGCCGTTCGCTCGCTCCACCTGGCGTTTGATGCGGATGGGCAGCGGACGCTAAGTCGATCGTATGCCTTGCGTCGCGCGAAAGCGGGCGAGGCGCCTTTGGCAAAATTTGTGCCATTATCGGTGATGATGCTGTGTGGTACACCGTGCGAGTCGTGATGTCGGCGATGAAAGTCACTGCGATGGGACCATTCAACTTCTTGATGGGTTTTGCTTCTATCCACTTGGTGAACTTGTCCACGCGACAAGTAAGTGAGTTAAACCGCCTCGTGCCGTTTGAATGGTCCCACCATGTCCGGGCCCCAAACAGCAAAGGGCGGGTGATGGGGATAGTCTTGAGTCTGAAGCCGGGTGAAGCGGCTTGGAGCGGAACACAGCACCTTGCATTTTGAACTAATTCCTTGGCCTCTTCTAGGGCGATCGGCGGAAGAAACCGTGTCGGAAGGCTTTGGCGGCAGTGCTCTTGAGGCTGCATGATGGCCTTTTCATACGATGGATGTCTTGAGAATTGCTTGGCCTTGCTCGACTCGGCGCTGCGATGGTAGACACCGGTGGCGCTGCGCTGACCAACTCTCTGTTGACTATAGTGTAGGCTGCTGCTCGGCATTGCACTTGCCGAGCCAAGGTCTCATCGGTTGGTAGCTCTCCGCTTACTAAGAACTTGAGGATGGGCTGGGCCCATGAGGTCTTGCTATTTCTTGAATGCCGATCTGCTACTTGGGCGAGGCGGCTGGGCTGGGCGGCGGGTTGAAGTCCTGACAGCTTCTTTGGTTGAAGAAGTCCCGGGCCGTGGCGCGATCCCGGGCAATCTTGGAGTCTTCGCAATGGTCACCGCAGTCCCGGGCGGGTTACGAAGTCCCGGACCGGCCGACCGCCCAGCGTTCTTGGGGCGTCTGCAAGATTCTTGTGCCGTCTGCTGAGGCTTTGGAGTCGGATCCGACTTCTTGAGGAGCCGGCACAAAAATGGAGTCGACTCGGTGGCGGCAGCGGATGTCTTGAGGAGGCTGAAGGCGGCGCTGATGGTATTACTGGCGGTGGAGCCGATTCTTGCGAGGTGTCTGCTTGGTCGTTGTCGTTTCTTGGCGTGGAGGAACTCACACCCTCAAAATATCCACTCAGCTGCTGTGCCGAAGCGGTAGCTCGCCATATTTGCATCTTTGGCGTCCCAGTCTCCGTATGATTGTTGGACCACCAAGTCGGAGTCGCCATAACACGGATCCGGCGAATGCCAAGCTCTTTGGCAAGCGGGCCGTGAATGGCGCCTCATATTCGGCGGCGTTGTTGGAGGCGGCGAAATGGATCTGCGGTAGCGTGCTTGAGCTTATCGCCCTTGGGGAGTGAGGACCACGCCGGCTCCCAAGCGGTGCGCATCTTGGAGCCATCGAAATGCATCCGGCAATGGGTGGAGTCGGTATTTGGCGGGAAATCTTGGGTCTCGGCCCGGTCGGCGAAATCGGCGGTGCTTGTGACTTGATGGCGGTGCGGGGCTGGTAATAGATGGTGTAGGGGCCAACTCTATGGCCCATTTGGCCACTTGGCGAAGCATCTCGGCTTCCGATGATCTCGCTAGTGGGGCCGTGCAAACCACGGTGATTGGATGCTCTTGAAAGTAAGGCTTCAACTTCTTGGCGGCAAAGTGCGCCGTAACACATCTTCGGTAGTGGGGTAGTTCGCTTGGAGGTCGGCGGTACCTCGCTCGGGTAATATCTTGGTCTCTGGACGGTGGCGCCTTGCCTTCCTCCTTGCGTTCAACTACAATGGTATCTTGACTACCTGCTGGTGGCGGCAATATCTGAGAGCATGGGCTCCTTTGGAGTCGAACCGCCAGACACTAGGGGAGTAGTCAGCATTTTCTTCAAGCGGAGAAAAGCTTCCGTCCGCCTTGAGTTCCATTCGAAGAAGGTGGTCTTCTTCATGAGCTGATGCAGGAGGAAGAGCTTTCTCGCCCGACCGGTGATGAATCGGTGATGGGCGTAAGCAGCGGTGAACTTTTGCACATCTAGCGATCGGCGGGGTACTTCCATACTTTCGATCGCCTTGATCTTCACGGGGTTGCACTCTATGCCGCGTTCAGAGACCAGGAAGCCAAGGAGCTGGCGGTGGTACTCGAAGCGCATTTCTCTGGGTTGAGCTTGATCTGGAATCGGCGCAGATTTTCAAAGGTCTCCTTGAGGTCTTCCAACAGCGTTCCTCGCTTCTCTGTCTTTACCACCACGTCGTCCACGTAAACGTGGGAGTTTCTGCCAAGTTGCTTGAGGAGGCACTTCTGCATGCAACGCTGAAAGGTGGCGCCGGCATTCCTCAAGCCGAACGTCATGGTCAGGTAGCAGAAGGCTCCAAATGGCGTGATGAAGGCGGTCTTCAATCTGTCGGCCGGGTTCAGCTTGATCTGGTGGTATCCTGAGTATGCATCTAAGAAGCTCAACAGCTCGCATCCGGCTGTGGAGTCTATCACCTGATCAATTCTCGGCAAAGCGAACGGGTCCTTGGGGCAAGCTTTGTTGAGGCTTGTGTAGTCAATACACATCCGCCACTGCTTGTTCTTCTTTAGTACCAAGATCGGGTTTGCTAACCACTCTGGAAAGAACACTTCCATGATGAAACCGGCTGCGAGGAGCCGGGCTATCTCTTCTCCAACAACTCTTCTTTTCTCTTGACGGTAGGCGCAAGGGCTGCTGGCGGGCTTCACATCAGATCGGACATGTAACTTGTGCTCGGCGAATTCCGTCGGTACACAGCATGTCTTTGAGAGACCATCGAAAATGTCGATTCTCACGGAGGAAATCGATGAGCTCGCCTTCCTATTTGCTGTCAAGGTTTGCACCTCTGACGGCGTATCTCTCCGGTGCTCGGGTCCAAGGTATCTTCTTGGTCTCTTTGGCGGTTGAGCGAGCCCTCGACTTCGACTTCTTGGGGTGGGCGACATCTCTGGCTGCTTGCCGGCCATTGCCACAACCCGATCAAGGAGCCGCTTCTCAGCTGCGATCACCAGGGACTCGGCCAGCCGGCTGCTTTCAGCTGCACAGGTGGACGACTTTCTGTAGTCGCCGGCTATGGTCAGAATCCCCTTGGTACTCGGCATCTTCATCTTGAGGTAGGCGTAGTTGGGGACCGCCATGAATTTGGCCAGAGCAGGTCGGCCAAGCAGAGCATGGTAGGGGCTTTCGAGGTCCACCACTTCGAACCAGACTAGCTCTCGGAGAAAGTGATCTTTGTCCCCAAAGAGGACGTCTATCAGGATCTTGCCGATCGGTGAGCAGGAAAGGCTAGGTACAATTCCAAGGAACACAGTCCGGCTGTGCTGAAGCTGTCTTTGCTTGATTCCTAACTTCTCCATTGTATCCTTGTACATGATGTTGATGTTGCTGCCTCCGTCTATCAGCACTTTTCGCGAAGCGGCGGCCCGCCTATCCATGACAAGGGTGGATCCCAAGACCAGGGCGTAGGTGCCCGGATTCGGCATCACCTCTGGGTGACCAGCTCGGCTCAAGCGATAGGTTTCTCGGACGGTGCATGAATTCGGAGTATCGATGCTCTGCATTCACTTCTTCTTTATTCTTTGCCGCTTTCTTCTGGCGATCGTAAATCCCACACTGGTGAACACTACATAGGCACCATGCTCTTACGGGTACTTTCGTCTTGTCTTGCGCCGGCCTGGCTTGACGGCCGGCTCTTTGAAGCGATGGTGGGGGCGGCCCGGCGGCGGAGGAGGGACAAGGCCGTACCCTTGGCGATCTGGTGAGCGGTGGCACTTCGGGTGGTGTGGTTCGACGGCCCGGCGCGCTATGGAACTTGCGAGGGTCCGTCGAGTGCGCTTTCGTAAGAAGGCGGCAACCAGTTGGACTTGCCGCCTTTACGCGCTTGGCGAGGCTGCCCTGTGGCTGTTGGTCTTGATTGCCGCCACTGCCGGCTGTTGGAAGCCAGCTGCGGGGCCTTGCGCTTGTGATCATTCTGCTGCTGCCGCCGGTGGTGTCGCCGGTAGGGTTACAGGAGCACGAGGAGCCACCTTGCGGTCGCCGCGACTTGATCTCCGACTTCATGGAGGAGTCGGCTGTCAGCGTCTTATGCGCTATGATCAGCAGCTCGTCGAGGTCTCGGCTCGTCGCCAAGGAGCTTGTGCTTGAGGAGGTGCCTTCTACGCACCCGCGGTGAAGTACTCGATTGCTTGCACCTCGTGCACTCCCTCGCGAGGAGTTAGGAGCTCGGCCCAGCGCATGAGGTAGTCGCGAGTAGACTCGATGGGGCCTTTCACGCACAAGGAAAGCTGGCGAGGCTTGGGAGGTCGCTTGTATGTGCTCGTGAAGTTGCGGACGAAGGCCTCGGTGAAGTCGACCAGCTGTTGATGCTGCGGGGCTTCAAACTGTTCAACCATGTCCGGGCCGTGCCCTGGAGCATGAGGGGAACATACTTTACGGCAACGTGCTTGTTGCCGTTAAGCTATCTTGACGGCCGTGGGTAGTCCACTAGCCAGTCCTCCGGCTTCCTGAGCGGTGTATTTGGGTGTATCTCGAAGTGTGAACCCTGCAGGGAAGGGCTCGTCTCGGATCGAGGTCAAAACAGGCGGGCCCAACTCGTCTTCTTCTTCCAGCGCCGAGGATCGGTGGATTCGCTCGATCCGGTGGCGGGTGTCGTTTCTCCGACTCCTCTCGGCGGCCAAAGCGGTCGCCGAAGTCGGATCTTCGGCAGGTGGCGGGAGATGTGCCTTTCTGCGGGAGGAGGAGGCGGATAGTCGTCCGCCGCTCCATTGCTCTTGGGCGGCCCGTCTTCGTCGCGCTTCGATGGAGATGTGAGTCCGGCTATGGCTGACACTCGGATCCTTGTTTTTTCTTCCACGGACGCCGCTAGTCGGCGTCCGAGACATCGCGCCTTGATCTCGGCGGGAGGCAAATCGCCGTGTTGTCGTCGCGGCGCCTCCGTGCGGCAGCCGGCTTCGTCTTCTGCGCAGCAGCGCGTCGAGCTACGGACTCGCTCCGTCATCGGTAGCGCTCTCGCCCTCGAAGTTATCCAGCTTCGTGTGCCGCCGCTGGCGCTTGATGATTCTCTCGGGCGTGGCGTACAGGCGATTGGCCCCAAACAGATGGCGATAGCTACGCCCGCTGCTGGACCGCGTCTGGCGGCTAGGCCCGGTCGGGCGGCGAGCCGCCACAGCGCGATCCATCTCGCGCTGGTAGGCTTATGACAAGCATCTCATGCTTGCCCGGCTTCTGTCGCCCACGAGGCTGGAAGCAGCAGCGCTTCAGCGTCAGCGTCGGCGTCTTACGGAATAAGCGCGGTCGGTCTTGCGAACCGCGTCGAGAGGTCACGAGCTCCCTCGCCGGAAGGCTCGCTGTCACCGATGCGAGCACCTCCGTGGCGGTGCTTCGCTGCTCTCCGTGTGAGGAAGCGGCTCGTCGTGAACCACCACGTTGGTGGGAACGCGTCGGCGGCGCGGTGTCGGAGTCGACCAGCATCGGGTCGGTGGAGCCTACGGACTCTAGGTCGGCGGCAGGCTCGCCGTCGATGTGGAGCTGCTCGAGGAGGCCCGCGAGGAGGCTCTCGGGGCCATCCGTGCCTGCGTCGGATGCATGCTCGTCGGAGGCGAACCTTGCGAAAAAGTTCGGCGAGGCAACTTCGCCAGCGCATGGCGACCTCGGCGCCATGCAGCGCGTCGGCGCGAACTCCGTCTGGCGTCTTGGGCTGGCTGCGCTTCGCCAGGGAGGAAGAGGTTCCCGTCGAGCGAGTCTCCGGACGGCGGTGCACCTAGCCCCACGGTGGGCGCCAAATGTCGGGGTTGGGTGCGACATAGGCCAAGGATGGCTTATCATGGAGGCGAGTAGAGCGTCGCGGTGCACAGAAGCGGGATGAGGCGAAGGCATGCCGCGGCCGAATCTTACCCAGCTTCGGGCTCTCAGGAGATAACACCCCTACTGCTGCTCTGCGGGGTCTCCGCATGATCACTATGGCAAAGTGAGTACAAGGTTGCTCCTTGAGCTGTTCGGGGTGAGGAAGGAGAAGGGCACGGCTAGCTCCTCTCTTCCCTCTATGTGTGTGTCTAACTACTAGGTTCCAACCGTTTGCATGGGTGCCCTGGGGGGTTTATATAGGCCTACCCTCCAGGGGTACAATGGTAATCCGTCTGGGAGCTAGTCCCAGCCGTCAGTCTCTTAGGTCGCGGTCTTCCCCGCCGACTTCTAGGGCCCGCCGACTAGCGGGCCCGCCGCTGATCGGCATGGGGCCGACGGCTGTGTCGCTTGTGGTAGTCTTGCCGGCTGCGGAGTTCTGTAGCCGCTCTTCTAATGGCGAGCTTGGTGGTGGGGTCATGGCAACAGATGCGCCGCCGCCGGGCGATCCTTATTGCCATTCCTGTCTTGTGCAGTTAATGGCGCATGGAGCCGTGGGAGGGCGGCCGACTCTCGGAGGCCGACTCCCAGCAGTCCGTCTTTGGGGTGCTCTTGCCGTCTTCGCACTCCGCCGACAAAGTGGTCCGCCGTCTTCGGGTTGTGCAGACGAGCCATCGTGGAGTACGAGAATCTGCCCGGTGGTGTCGTCGGGGCGGCGTGTAGATGCCACGCGGACGGGGATCTCCGTCGATCTGGCGCTCTGTGGCCATGCACGCTATTTATGAGCGGGGAAGGGCGGGCGCGGGCGGCTTTATCCCATCCGCTTGTAGTCGCTCGATGGAGGTGGATGGAGTCGCCGGCCGACTCCGTGGCAACTTCGCCGAATTCGCTGGCTTGAGTCGGCTTGTCTTGAGGCCGTCTCGGGACTCGGTTGGGAAGAGCGGTCGGCGACTCTGTCGCCGACTCTCGAAAAGGCTCTTCGTCTTGGGGTCTTGAGGCGCGATCTGCCCGATGTTTTGAAAGGTCGAGGGCTCGGGTTTGCCTACCCGTGGCCCATTACTCCGACAATCGGAGTTACGAAACTCAAGTTATGATCAAACGAAGTTCAAATACTAATCTGTTTGAAATTCAAATTTTAAACTTTCAAAAATATGTTGAAGTTGTTTTACTGGATAGAGGGGATCATAATGAAGAAGTGGGCATTGGTTTCGTTGGATTCCGACTAACGAGCAAAAAGTTATGGTCGTTTGAAAACCAGGGGCTAATCTGCAAAGGTAATAATCACAGACGGGTCCCTGACGAAAATAAACAGAAAACAAAAAGACTAAATAACAAATGCTCGTTTATAAGATCTAAACAGTGGACGTTCGCTGTGTAATAAAACCTAAAAAACAGATCTAATCTAGGGTTTTTTATTTTAAAAAAACGAACTTAAAATAAAACCGGATCGGACGGCGGTTTATAACGGTTCAGCAGCGGTTCGGCGGTTTTGGCGACAAAACCGGCGGCGGCGATTTCAGGCGAATCTTGGCGGCGGAGCGATCTTTGGGCGGCTCGGCTTTGAGCGGGAGGCTACTCAAATGGTCATCGGCGGCGAAGTAGACGGGAGGCGGCTCGGCGCGTCTGGAGGTGGTCGTCGGCGGTGAGAGCGAGGCGGGCGGCGGCGGCGGCGGCTCGGATGCGGCGAGATGCGGGAGAGAGAGAGGGGACCGGGCGGCGACTTTATAGGGGGCCTCGGGAGGCCTGGGGAAGGAGGCACGGAGGTGGCCGGATCGGTCACGGCGGCGGCGGCGGCCGGCGTGCTCGGACGGGATTCCCCCCGGGGTCGGTGGCGATGGCACGCTGGGCTGGGCCTTGGCCTGGCAGGAGCTGGGCCGGCCCAGTTCAGCGGAGGGAAAGTTTTTTGTTAAATAAACAGACAGTCAAAGAAAAAAGAAAAGAAATAAAACAGAAATATAATATAGGTATATTATATATCAAAATTTTCAGAAGAAGATTTCCTACAACATGAACATTTTTATTGCATCAAATAAAATCCATAAACATTCAAATAATTCAAACAATGCTACTGCTCTAATAAAATCCATTGAAAATCATTTTAAAAATACCAAAATGACTTCAAATTAATTTCTCTCAATTTTCGATGTAAGGAATCATGTTACCATATTTTCCATTTATTTTATTTTTGGAGAAAAATAATTTGAATAAAAGTCAAATAACTCCAAATTTAAAATAAATTCAAAAGAACTTTGAATTTAATTCTTTGAAACTCGAACTCATATTTCATATGTTTTGAAGAAGTCATTTTATCTTTGCTCGTGAAAATCATTGAGTTGCATAAAGTTTCAGAATTGGAAATATTTTCCAAATGAAATTCATATATTTTCAACACCCCTTGTCATTTAAATAAATGGAAGAAGTCATGTCATCTTCTCTCCATGGTTTTGTGGTGAAAAGAATTTGAATTCACGAAGATCATAAAATGCAAAAATGAAAGTTTGGGCAAGTCCTTTTATTCCCTCTCATTTAACTTTCAAAAAGTTTCGAATTCACTCACTTTCAGTCAATCAATCAAACAATCAATCAAAACTATCTATTTGTTTATAACATTCCAAAATTTAGAATTCTGGGATGTTACATTCAAAATCTTGTCAAGGTATGTACTCATTGAAAAATCTTATCAAGCGTCTTGATCTATCTCTATAGATCTTGATGTTCAATGTGTAAGCAGCTTCACCGATGTCTTTCTTTGAAAAACTCCTTTCAAACACTCCTTTATGCTTTCCAGAAAATTCTACATCATTTCCAATGAACAATACGTCACTCACTTATACTTATCAGAAAGGCTGTAGTGCTCCCCCTCACTTTGTTGTAAATACAGGCTTCACCGCAAGTCTGTATAAAACTATATGCTTTGATGAACTCATCAAAGCATATATTCCAACTCCGAGATGCTAGCACTAGTCCATAGATGGATCGCTGGCGCTTGCACATTTTTGTTAGCATCTTTAGGATTGACAAAACCTTCTGGTTGCATCATATACAACTCTTCTTTAAGAAATCCATTAAGGAATGCAGTTTTTGACTTCCATTTGCCAGATTTCATAAAATGTGGCAATTGCTAACATGATTCGGATAGACTTAAGCATCAATACGAGTGAGAAAATCTCATCGTAGTCAACACCTTGAACTTGTTGAAAACCTTTTGCGACAATTCGAGCTTTGTAGATAGTAACACTACTATCAGCGTCCGTCTTCCTCTTGAAGATCCATTTATTCTCAAATGGCTTGCTGATCATCGAGCAAGTCAACCAAAGTCCATACTTCGTTTCTCATACATGGATCCCATCTCAGATTTCATGGCCTCAAGCCATTTTGCGGAATCTGGGCTCATCATCGCTTCCTCATAGTTCGTAGGTTTCGTCATGGTCTAGTAACATGACTTTCGGAATAGGATTACCGTACCACTTTGGTGCGGAACGTGCTCTGGTTAACCTACGAGGTTTGGTAGCAACTTGATCTGAAGTTTCATGATCATCATCATTAACTTCCTCACTAATTGGTGTAGGCATCACTGGAACTGATTTCTGTGATGAACTACTTTCCAATTTGGGAGAAGGTACAATTACCTCATCAAGTTCTACTTCCCTCCCACTCACTTCTTACGAGAGAAACTCCTTCTCTAGAAAGGATCCATTCTTAGCAATGAATATCTTGCCTTCGGATCTATGATAGAAGGTGTACCCAACAGTCTCCTTTGGGTATCCTATGAAGACACATTTCTCCGATTTGGGTTCGAGCTTATCAGGTTGAAGCTTTTTCACATAAGCATCGCAGCCCCAAACTTTAAGAAACGACAGCTTAGGTTTCTTGCCAAACCACAATTCATACGGTGTCGCCTCAACGGATTTAGATGGTGCCCTATTTAATGTGAATGCATCTGTCTCTAATGCATAACCCCAAAACGATAGTGGTAAATCAGTAAGAGACATCATAGATCGCACCATATCTAATAAAGTACGGTTATGACATTCGGGCACACCATTATGCTGTGGTGTTCCATGTGGCGTGAGTTGCGAAACTATTCCACATCGTTTCAAATGAAGACCAAACTCGTAACTCAAATATTCGTCTTCGCGATCAGATCGTAGAAACTTTATGTTCTTGTTACGATGATTTTCCACTTCACTCAGAAATTCTTTGAACTTTTCAAATATTTCAGACTTATGTTTCATCATGTAGATATACCCATATCTGCTCAAATCATCTGTGAAGGTCAGAAAATAACGATACCCGCCGCGAGCCTCAACACTCATCGGATCGTATACATCAGTATGTATTATTTCCAATAAGTCAGTTGCTCGCTCCATTGTTCCGGAGAACGGAGTCTTAGTCATCTTGCCCATGAGGCATGGTTCGCAAGCATTAAGTGATTCAAAATCAAGTGATTCCAAAAGCCCATCAGCATGGAGTTTCTTCATGCGCTTTACACCAATATGGCCTAAACGGCAATGCCACAAATAAGTTGCACTATCATTATTAACTTTGCATCTTTTGGCTTCAATAGTATGAATATGTGTATCACTACGATCGAGATTCAATAAACCTTTTATATTAAGTGTATGACCGTAGAAGGTTTTATTCATGTAAACATAACAACAATTATTCTTTGATAAATGAATAACCGTATTGCAATGAACATGATCCAGTCATATTCATGCTCAACGCAAACACCAAATAACATTTATTTTAGGTTCAACACTAATCCCGAAGTTAAAGGGAGTGTGCGATGGTGATCTTATCAACCTTGGAATCACTTCCAACTCACATCATCACCTCGCCCTTAACTAGTCTTTGTTTATTTTTGCAACTCCGGTTTCGAGTTACTACTCTTAGCAACTGAACTAGTATCAAATACCGAGGGGTTGCTATAAACACTAGTAAAGTACACATCAATAACATGTATATCAAATATACCTTTGTTCACTATGCCATCCTTCTTATCCGCCAAGTATTTAGGGCAGTTCCACTTACAGTGACCATTTCCTTTGCAGTAGAAGCACTCAGTTTCAGGCATGGGTCTAGCTTTGGGCTTCTTCATGGGAGTGGCAACTTGCTTGCCATTCTTCTTGAAGTTCCCTTTCTATTCCTTTGCCGTTTTACTTGAAACTAGTGGTCTTATCATCCATTAACACTTGATGCTTTTTCTTGATTTCTACCTTCGCCAATTTCAGCATTGCGAAAAGCTCGGGAATTGATTTCGTCATCCCTTGCATATTATAGTTCATCACGAAGTTCTAGTAGCTTGGTGATAGTGACTAGAGAACACTATCAATCACTATATTATCTGGAAGATTTGAAGAAATATTCCCTAGAGGCAATAATAAAGTTATCATTTATTTCCTTATATCATGATAAATGTTTATTATTCATGCTAGAATTGTATTAACCGGAAACATAATACATGTGTGAATACATAGACAAACAAAGTGTCACTAGTATGCCTCTACTTGACTTGCTCGTTAATTAAAGATGGTTATGTTTCCTAACCATAGACATGAGTTGTCATTTGATTAACGGGATCACATCATTAAGAGAATGATGTGATTGACTTGAACCATTCCGTTAGCTTAGCACTTGATCGTTTAGTATGTTGCTATTTCTTTCTTCATGACTTATACATGTTCCTATGACTATGAGATTATGCAACTCCCGTTTACCGGAGGAACACTTTGTGTGCTACCAAACGTCACAACGTAATCGGGTGATTATAAAGGTGCTCTGGTGTCTCCGAAGGTACTTGTTGGGTTGGCGTATTTCGAGATTAGGATTTGTCACTCCGATTGTCGGAGAGGTATCTCTGGGCCCACTAAGTAATGCACATCACTATAAGCCTTGCAAGCATTGTAACTAATGAGTTAGTTGCGGGATGATGTATTACGAAACGAGTAAAGAGACTTGCCGGTAACGAGATTGAACTTGGTATTGAGATACCGACGATCGAATCTCGGGTAAGTAACATAACGATGACAAAGGGAACAACGTATGTTGTTATGCGGTTTGACCGATAAAGATCTTCGTAGAATATGTGGGAGCCAATATGAGCATCCAGGTTCCGCTATTGGTTATTGACCGGAGACGTGTCTTGGTCATGTCTACATTGTTCTCGAACCCGTACGGTCCGCACGCTTAAAGTTCGATGACGGTTATATTATGAGTTTATGTGTTTTGATGTAACGAAGGTAGTTCGGAGTCCCGGATGAGATCGGGGACATGACGAGGAGTCTCGAAATGGTCGAGATGTAAAGATCGATATATTGGATGACTATATTCGGACATCGGAAAGGTTTTGAGTGATTCGGGTATTTTTTGGAGTACCAGAGAGTTACAGGAATTCGCCGGGGAGTATATGGGCCTTATTGGGCTTTAGGGGAAAGAGAGAGGAGAGGCTGTGCGCCCTCCAAGGCCTAGTCCGAATTGGACTAGGGGGAGGGGTTGTGCTTCCTCCTTCCTTCTCTTCTCTCTCCCCTTTCCTTGACTCCTACTCCTATTACTTGGAAGGGGGGGGGGGAATCCTACTCCCGGTGGGAGTAGGACTCTTCCTAAGGCGCGCCATAGAGAGGGCCAGCCCTCCCCCTCCTCCACTCCTTTATATACTGAGGCAAGGGGCACCCCATAGACACAACAATTGATCCCTTGGATCTCTTAGCCGTGTGAGGTGCCCCCCTCCACCATAATTCACCTCGATAATATCGTAGCGGTGCTTAGGCGAAGCCCTGCGTCGGTAGAACATCATCATCGTCACCACACCATCGTGCTGACAGAACTCTCCCTCAAAGCTTGGCTGGATCGGAGTTCGAGGGACGTCATCGAGTTGAACGTGTGCAGAACTTGGAGGTGTCGTGCGTTCAGTACTTGATCGGTCGGATCGTGAAGACGCACGACTACATCAACCGCGTTGTGCTAACGCTTCCACTTTCGGTCTACGAGGGTACATGGACACACTCTCCCCTCTCATTGCTATGCATCACCATGATGTTGCGTATGCGTAGGAATTTTTTTGAAATTACTATGTTCCCCAACAGTGGCATCCGAGCCAGATTTATGCGTAGATGTTATATGCACGAGTAGAACACAAGTGAGTTGTGGGCGATACAAGTCATACTGCTTACCAGCATGTCATAATTTGGTTCGGCGGTATTGTTGGATGAAGCGGCCCAGACCGACATTACGCGTACGCTTACGCGAGACTTGTACTACTGACGTGCTTTGCACATAGGTGGCTGGCGGGTGTCAGTTTCTCCAACTTCCGTTGAACCGAGTGTGGCTACACCTGGTCCTTGAGAAGGTTAAAACAACACTAACTTGACGAACCATCGTTGTCGTTTTGATGCGTAGGTAAGAACGGTTATTGCTTAGCCCATAGCAGCCACGTAAAACTTGCAACAACAAAGTAGAGAACGTCTAACTTGTTTTTGCAGGGCATGTTGTGATGTGATATGGTCAAGGCATGATGCTATATTTTATTGTATGAGATGATCATGTTTTGTAACCGAGTTATCGGCAACTGGCAGGAGCCATATGGTTGTCGCTTTATTGTATGCAATGCAATCTCCCTATAATGCTTTACTTTATCACTAAGCGGTAGCAATAGTCGTAGAAGCATAAGTTGGCGAGACGGCAACGATGCTATGACGGAGATCAAGGTGTCGCGCCTGTGACGATGGTGATCATGACGGTGCTTCAGAGATGGAGATCACAAGCACAATATGATGATGGCCATATCATATCACTTATATTGATTGCATGTGATGTTTATCTTTTATGCATCTTATCTTGCTTTGATTGACGGTAGCATTATAAGATGATCTCTCACTAAATTATCAAGGTATAAGTGTTCTCCCTGAATATGCACCGTTGCGAAAGTTCTTCGTGCTGAGATACCACGTGATGATCAGGTGTGATAGGCTTTACGTTCAAATACAACGGGTGCAAAACAGTTGCACACACGGAATACTCAGGTTAAACTTGATGAGCCTAGCATATGCAGATATGGCCTCGGAACACTGGAGACCGAAAGGTCGATCGTG
Organism: Aegilops longissima; assembly: GCA_021605205.1. Lineage (NCBI taxonomy): Eukaryota > Viridiplantae > Streptophyta > Magnoliopsida > Poales > Poaceae > Aegilops > Aegilops longissima. The sequence continues at coordinate 526,793,718 of CM038679.1, forward strand.
AATCATATAGTAGATATGATCAACATAGTGATGTTCACCATTGAAAACTACTCCATCTCATGTGATGATCGGACATGGTCTAGTTGATTTGGATCACGTGATCATTTAGATGACTAGAGGGATGTCTATCTAAGTGGGAGTTCTTAAGCAATATGATTATTTGAACTTTAATTTATCATGAACTTAGTCCTGGTAGTATTAGCATATCTATGTTGTAGATCAATAGCTCGTGTTTAGCTCCCCTGATTTATTTTTGATATGTTCCTAGAGAAAACTAAGTTGAAAGATGTTAGTAGCAATGATGCGGATTGGATCCGTGATCTGAGGATTATCCTCATTGCTGCACAGAAGAATTATGTCTTTCATCACCGCTAGGTGACATAACTATTGCAGGAGTAGATGCAGACGTTATGAATGTTTTGGAAAAACTCGGTATGATGACTACTTGATAGTTTAGTGCACCATGCTTTACGGCTTAGAACTGGGACTTCAAAAATGTTTTGAACGCCACAGAGCATCAAAGATGTTCCAAGAGTTGAAATTGGTATTTCATACTCATGCCCGTGTCGAGAGGTATAAGACCTTTGACAAGTACGTTGCCTACAAGATGGAGGAGAATTGCTCAGCTAGTGAGCATGTGCTCAGAATGTCTGAGTACTACAATCACTTGAATCAAGTGGGAGTTAATCTTCCAGATAAGATAGTGATTGACAAAGTTCTCTAGTCACTATCACCAAGTTACTAGAACTTCGTGATGAACTATAATATGCAAGGGATAACGAAAACGATTCCCGAGCTCTTCGCGATGTTGAAATCGATGAAGGTAGAAATCAAGAAAGAGCATCAAGTGTTGATGGTTAACAAGACCACTAGTTTCAAGTAAAGGGGCAAAGGGAAGAAGGTGAACTTCAAGAAGAACGACAAGCAAGTTTCTGCTCAAGTAAAAAATCCCAAGTCTGGACCTAAGCCTGAAACTGAGTGCTTCTACTGCAAAGGGACTGGTCACTGGAAGCGGAACTGCCCCAAGTATTTGGTGGATAAGAAGGATGGCAAAGTGAACAAAGCTATATTTGATGTACATGTTATTGATGTGTACTTTACTAGTGTCTATAGCAACCCTTGGCATTTGATACTGGTTCAGTTGCTAAGATTAGTAACTCGAAACGGGAGTTGCAGAATGAACAGAGACTAGTTAAGGGTGAAGTGACGATGTGTGTTGGAAGTGGTTCCAAGATTGATATGATCATCATCGCACACTCTCTATACTTTCGGGATTTGTGTTGAACCTAAATAAGTGTTATTTGGTGTTTGCGTTGAGCATGAATATGATTTGATCATGTTTATTACAATACAGTTATTCATTTAAGTTAGAGAATAATTGTTGTTCTGTTTACATGAATAAAACCTTATATGGTTACACACCCAATGAAAATGGTTCATTGGATCTCGATCGTAGTGATACACATATTCATAATATTGAAACCAAAAGATGCAAAGTTAATTATGATAGTGCAACTTATTTGTGGCACTGCCGTTTAGGTCATATTGGTGTAAAGCGCATGAAGAAACTCCATGCTGATGGGCTTTTGGAATCACTTGATTATGAATCAGTTGATGCTTGCGAACCATGCCTTATGGGCAAGATGACTAAGACTCCGTTCTCCGGAACAATGGAGCGAGCAATTGACTTACTGGAAATAATACATACTGATGTATGCGATCCGATGAGTGTTGAGGCTCGTGGCGGGTATCGTTATTTTCTGACCTTCACAGATGATTTGAGCAAATATGGGTATATCTACTTGATGAAACATAAGTCTGAAACATTTGAAAAGTTCAAAGAATTTCAGAGTGAAGTGGAAAATCATCGTGACAAGAAAATAAGGTTTCTACAATTTGATCGCGGTGACAAATATTTGAGTTATGAGTTTGGTCTTCAATTAAAACAATGTGGAATAGTTTCACAAATTCGTGCCACTTGGAACACCACAGCATAATGGTGTGTTCGAACATCATAACCGTACTTTATTGGATATAGTGCAATCTATGATGTTTCTTACCGATCTACCACTATCGTTTTTGGGTTATGCATTAGAGACAGCTACATTCACGTTAAATAGGGCACCATCTAAATCTGTGGAGATGACACCGTATGAACTGTGGTTTGGCGAAAAACCTAAGCTGTCATTTCTTAAATTTTGAAGTTGCGATGCTTATGTGAAAAAGTTTCAACCTGATAAGCTCAAACCCAAATCGAAGAAATGCGTCTTCATAGGATACCCAAAGGAGACTATTGGGTACACCTTCTATTACAGATCCGAACGCAAGATCTTTGTTGCTGAGAGTGGATCCTTTCTAGAGAAGGAGTTTCTCTCGAAAGAAGTGAGTGGGAGGAAAGTAGAACTTGATGAGGTAACTGGACCTGCTCCCTTATTGGAAAGTAGTTCATCACAAAAATCTGTTCCTGTGACTACTACACCAATTAGTGAGGAAGCTAATGATGATGATCATGTAACTTCAGATCAAGTTACTACCGAACCTCGTAGGTAAACCAGAGTGAGATCCACACCAGATTGGTACGGTAATCCTGTTCTGGAGGTCATGTTACTTGACCATGACAAACCTACGAACTATGAGGAAGCGATGATGAGCCTAGATTCCGCGAAATGGCTTGAGGCCATGAAATCTGAGATGAGATCCATGTGTGAGAAAAAAGTATGGACTTTGATTGACTTGCCCAATGATCGGCGAGCCATTGAGATTAAATGGATCTTCAAGAGGAAGACGGACGCTGATAGTAGTGTTACTATCTACAAAGCTAGAATTGTCGCAAAAGGTTTTCGACAAGTTCAAGGTGTTGACTATGATGAGAGTTTCTCACTCGTATCTATGCTTAAGTCTGTCCGAATCATGTTAGCAATTGCCACATTTTACGAAATCTGGCAAATGGACAACAAAACTGCATTCCTTAATGGATTTAGTAAAGAAGAGTTGTATATGATGCAACCAGAAGGTTTTGTCAATCCTAAAGGTGCTAACAAAATATGCAAGCTCCAGCGATCCATCTATGGACTGGTGCAAGCATCTCGGAGTTGGAATATACACTTTGATAGGTTGATCAAAGGATATAGTTTTATACAGACTTGCGGTGAAGCCTGTATTTACAAGAAAGTGAGTGGGAGCACTACAACATTTCTGATAAGTATATGTGAATGACATATTGTTGATCAGAAATAATATAGAATTATTCTGCAAAGCATAAAGGAGTGTTTGAAAGGAGTTTTTCAAAGAAACACCTCGGTGAAGCTGCTTACATATTGAGCATCAAGATCTATAGAGATAGATCAAGATGCTTGATAAGTTTTTCAATGAGTACATACCTTGACAAGACTTTGAAGTAGTTCAAAATGGAACAGTCAAAGAAAGAGTTCTTGCCTGTGTTACAAGGTGTGAAATTGAGTAAGACTCATAGCCCGACACGGCAGAAGATAGAAAGATAATGAAAGTCATTTCCTATGCCTTGGACATAGGTTCTATAAAGTATGCCATGCTATGTACCAGATCTATTGTATACCCTACACTGATTTTGGCAAGGGAGTACAATAGTGATCTAGGAGTAGATCACGGGACAGCGGTCAAAATTATCCTTAGTGGAATAAGGATATGTTTCTCGATTATGGAGGTGACAAAAAGGTTCATCGTAAAGGGTTACGTCGATGCAAATTTTGACACTGATCCAGATGACTCTAAGTCTCAATCTGGATACATATTGAAAGTGGGAGCAATTAGCTAGAGTAGCTCCGTGCAGAGCATTGTTCACATAGAAATTTGCAAAATACATACGGATCTGAATGTGGCAGACCCGTTGACTAAACTTCTCTCACAAGCAAAACATGATCACACCTTAGTACTCTTTGGATGTTAATCACATAGCGATGTGAACTAGATTATTGACTCTAGTAAACCCTTTGGGTGTTGGTCACATGACGATGTGAACTATGGGTGTTAATCACATGGTGATGTGAACTATTGGTATTAAATCACATGGTGATGTGAACTAGATTATTGACTCTAGTGCAAGTGGGAGACTGAAGGAAATATGCCATAGAGCCAATAATAAAGTTATTATTTATTTCCTTATATCATGATAAATGTTTATTATTCATGCTAGAATTGTATTAACCGGAAACATAATACATGTGTGAATACATAGACAAACAAAGTGTCACTAGTATGCCTCTACTTGACTTGCTCATTAATTAAAGATGGTTATGTTTCCTAACCATAGACATGAGTTGTCATTTGATTAACGGGATCACATCATTAAGAGAATGATGTGATTGACTTGACCCATTCCGTTAGCTTAGCACTTGATTGTTTAGTATGTTGCTATTGCTTTCTTCATGACTTATACATGTTCCTATGACTATGAGATTATGCAACTCCCATTTACCGGAGGAACACTTTGTGTGCTACCAAACGTCTAGCGTGGCTGGGTGATTATAAAGGTGCTCTACAGGTGTCTCCGAAGGTACTTGTTGGGTTTGCGTATTTCGAGATTAGGATTTGTCACTCCGATTGTCGGAGAGGTATGTCTGGGCCCACTCAGTAATGCACATCACTATAAGCCTTGCAAGCATTGTAACTAATGAGTTAGTTGCGGGATGATGTATTACGAAACGAGTAAAGAGACTTGCCGGTAACGAGATTGAACTATGTATTGAGATACCGACGATCGAATCTCGGGCAAGTAACATACCGATGACAAAGGGAACAACGTATGTTGTTATGCGGTTTGACCGATAAAGATCTTCGTAGAATATGCCGGAGCCAATATGAGCATCCTGGTTTCGCTCTTGGTTATTGACCGGAGATGTGTCTCGGTCATGTCTACATTGTTCTCGAACCCGTAGGGTCCGCACGCTTAAAGTTCGATGACGGTTATATTATGAGTTTATGTGTTTTGATGTACCGTAGGTAGTTCGAAGTCCCTGATGAGATCGGAGACATGACGAGGAGTCTCGAAATGGTCAAGACGTAAAGATCGATATATTGGATGACTATATTCGGACATCGGAAAGGTTCCGAGTGATTCGGGTATTTTTTGGAGTACCGGAGAGTTACGGGAATTCGCCGGGGAGTATATGGGCCTTATTGGGCTTTAGGGGAAAGAGAGAGGAGAGGCTGCACACCCCCCAAGGCCTAGTCCTAATTGGACTAGGGGGAGGGGCTGCGCCTCCTCCTTCCTTCTCTTCTCTCTCCCCTTTCCTTGACTCCTACTCCTACTACTTGGAAGGGGGGGGGGATCTTACTCCCGGTGGGAGTAGGACTCCTCCTAAGGCGCGCCATAGAGAGGGCCAGCCCTCCCCCTCCTCCACTCCTTTATATATTGAGGCAAGGGGCACCCCATAGACACAACAATTGATCCCTTGGATCTCTTAGCCGTGTGCGGTGCCCCCCTCCACCATAACCCACCTCGATAATATTGTAGCGGTGCTTAGGCGAAGCCCTGCGTCGGTAGAACATCATCATCGTCACCACATCGTCGTGCTGACGGAACTCTCCCTCAAAGCTTGGCTGGATCGGAGTTCGAGGGACGTCATCGAGTTGAACGTGTGCAGAACTTGGAGGTGTCGTGCGTTCGGTACTTGATCGGTCGGATCGTGAAGACGCACGACTACATCAACCGCGTTGTGCTAATGCTTCCGCTTTCGCTTTATGAGGGTACGTGGACACACTCTCCCCTCTCGTTGCTATGAATCACCATGATCTTGCGTGTGCGTAGGATTTTTTTTGAAATTACTACGTTCCCCAACAAGATTAACTCCCACTTGATTCAAGCGATTGTAGTACCCAGACAATCTGAGCACATGCTCACCGGTTGAGCTATTCTCCTCCATCTTGTAGGCAAAGTACTGTCAGAGATCTCATACCTCTCGACACGGGCATGAGTCTGAAATACTAATTTCAACTCTTGGAACATCTTATATGCTCCATGACGTTCAAAACATTTTTGAAGTCCCGGTTTTAAGCCGTGAAGCATGGTGCACTAAACTATCAAGTAGCCTTCATATCGAGCTTGCCAAACGTTCATAATGTTTGCATATACTCCTGCAATAGGTCTGTCACCTAGCAGTGCATCAAGGACATAATTCTTCTATGCAACAATGAGGATAATCCTCAGATCACGGACCTAGTCCGCATCATTGCTACTATCATCTTTCAACTTAGTTTTCTCTAGGAACATATCAAAAATAAAACAGGGGAGCTATACGTGAGCTATTGATCTACAACATAGATATGCAAATACTATCAGGACTAAGTTCATGATAAATTAAGGTTCAATTAATGATATTACTTAAGAACTCTCACTTAGATAGACATCCCTCTAGTCATCTAAATGATCACGTGATCCAAATCAAGTAAACCATGTCCGATCATCACGTGAGATGGAGTAGCTTTCAATGATGAACATCACTATGTTGATCATATCTACTATATGATTCACGTTCGACCTTTCAGTCTCAGTGTTCCGAGGCCATATCTGCATATGCTAGGCTCGTCAAGTTTAACCCGAGTATTCTGCGTGTGCAAAACTGGCTTGCACCCGTTGTATGTGAACATAGAGCTTATCACACCCGATCATCACGTGGTGTCTCAGCACGAAGAACTGTAGCAACGGTGCATACTTAGGGAGAACACTTATACCTTGAAATTTAGTGAAAGATCATCCTATAGTGCTACCGCCATACTAAGCAAAATAAGATGCATAAAGGATAAACATCACATGCAATCAATATAAGTGATATGATATGGCCATTATCATCTTGTGCCTTTGATCTCCATCTCCAAAGCACCGTCATGATCACCATCGTCACCAGCTTGACACCTTGATCTCCATCGAAGCATCATTGTCGTCTCGCCAACTATTGCTTCTACGACTATCGCTACCGCTTTGTGATAAAGTAAAGCAATTACATGGCGATTGCATTTCATACAATAAGCGACAACCATAAGGCTCTGCCGATTGCGATAACTTTTACAAAACATGATCATCTCATACAACAATTTATATATCATCACGTCTTGACCATATCACATCACAACATGCCCTGCAAAAACAAGTTAGACGTCCTCTACTTTGTTATTGCAAGTTTTACGTGGCTGCTACGGGCTTAGCAAGAACCGTTCTTACCTACACATTGATGTCTACTACACAACCTTCTTCTTGTAGACGTTGTTGGGCCTCCAAGTGCAGAGGTTTGTAGGACAGTAGCAAATTTCCCTCAAGTGGATGACCTAAGGTTTATCAATCCATGGGAGGCATAGGATGAAGATGGTCTCTCTCAAGCAACCCTGCAACCAAATAACAAAGAGTCTCTTGTGTCCCCAACACACCCAATACAATGGTAAATTGTATAGGTGCACTAGTTTGGCGAAGATATGGTGATACAAGTGCAATATGGATACGTTGGAGACGTATCAAGCATCCCCAAGCTTGATTCCTGCTCGTCCTCGAGTAGGTAAATGATAAAAACAGAATTTTTGATGTGGAATGCAACCTAACATTTTTGTCAATGTAATCTCTCTTTATTGTGGCATGAATGTTCAGATCCGAAAGATTCAAGTCAAAAGTTTAATATTGACATAAGAATAATAATACTTCAAGCATACTAACAAAGCAACTATGTCATCTCAAAATAACATGGCCAAAGAAAGTTCATCCCTACAAAATCATATAGTTTGGCTATGCTTCCATCTTCGTCACACAAAATGTCCAAATCATTCACAACCTCGGTTTCAGCCAAGCAATTGTTTCATACTTTAGCCTTTTCAAACTTTTTTCAACTTTCACGCAATACATGAGCGTGAGCCATGGACATAGCACTATAGGTGGAATAGAATATGATAATGGGGGTTGTGTGGAGAAGACAAAAAAGGAGAAAGTCTCACATTGACGCGGATAATCAACGGGCTAGGGAGATGCCCATCAATTGATGTCAATGCAAGGAGTAGGGATTGCCATGCAACGGATGCACTAGAGCTATAAATGTATGAAAGCTCAACAGAAGAAACTAAGTGGGTGTGCATCCAACTTGCTCGCTCATGAAGACCTAGGGAATTTGAGGCAGCCCATTGTTGGAATATACAAGCCAAGTTCTATAATGAAAAATTCCCACTAGTATATGAAAGTGATAATATATGAAATTCTCTATCATGAAGATCATGGTGCTACTTTGAAGCACAAGTGTGGAAAAAAAGGATAGTAGCATACTTTATCTATCATCCATATTGCACGTGTATCACCATCTCTTCGCCGAACTAGTGCACCTATACAATTTACCATTGTATTGGGTGTCTTGGGGACACAAGAGACTCTTTGTTATTTGGTTGCAGGGTTGCTTGAGAGAGACCATCTTCATCCTACGCCTCCCACGGATTGATAAACCTTAGGTCATCCACTTGAGGGAAATTTGCTACTGTCCTACAAACCTCTGCACTTGGAGGCCCAACAACGTCTACAAGGAGAAGGTTGTGTAGTAGACATCAAGCTCTTTTCTGGCGCAGTTGCCGGGGAGGTGAGTGCTTGAAGGTATATCTTTAGATCTTGCAATCGAATCTTTTAGTTTCTTGTTTTATCACTAGTTTAGTTTATAAAAGAAAACTACAAAAAAATGGAATTGATTCTTTGTTGTAAAGCAGGTAGGGATGTTTAGTCATAGGTAGGCTCTTTTCGTTTTTCTTTGTATAGTCTGTATTTTGCTTGTACAGTTCTGGTTTAATAATAAAGGGCTGTGGGGCTTTGCCTCACACTAAATATTCAAAAAAAGTGGAATTGAGTTTGCCTCATACGCTTCATCTTTTTAATATCTTTCGTGAGAATGATGGAAAGGAAAATTGTGCAGTGCTAGAAGAAGAAGTCTATAAAATGTTTGGCACTAAATCTTTGAATGATGAGCATGATTGCAATGTTGTTAGTATGAACTCCTTGAATATCCATAGTACGAATGATGATTGCACTAGTCATGATGAAAATGTCTCTTATAAGCATGTCAACTTTTGTGGAGTGCATAGAGTTTGCAAGTACACACCAAATAGGAAAGATAGATTTTGCAAGAGGCATAAGTATTTAGAAACCAAATGGTTGCAAGAAAGGCTAGATGTTAGTGCTGAAAATTTAAAATTTCTTCACCATACTTGTGAACTTTGCAATGAACTTGGTCATTTAAATCTCCAATGCAAATTGTTTCATGATCGTATCGTGTCCAAAAATTGTGATGACTTGATTTACCTTGCACATCATAATGAACTTAGTTTGCTTTTGGGTTATGAAGAAATGAAACATATAACTAAGCATATTCCAGAATATAACATTGAGAAATTCCTTGATATTGATCTAGAAGAAATTTTTATGTATTGTGCGGTGAATTACATTGAAAATCCTTATATTGCCAATTACATAAAGACAAGAAAACAAATAGAAGATGAAGAGAATACTAACGAAAGGGAAGAGACTTCCCAATATCCTCCCATTATTTCTTATGATGAATCAGGTAACGAGGAGGAGATTTCTATTCAACCCATCTCATTAATAAGGAGCTCGAAAGAGAGGATTAAACCCACACATGATGTGAAGAAGAAAAAGAAAAGAGGAGAAGCAAAGGTAGAAAGGTATCCCTCCCAAACGATGTTGCTCCTATTACTTGCTGTGATGATGATAATTGCTATACTATTGGTGCTATCCATACTGTTAATGATGAGAGTGATTATGCTTATGACATGAAAAGGCCCAAGCTTGGGGATGCTATGTTTGATGAGAATGACATGTTTGAGAATATATTTGCTGCAATTAATGTTTGTCCCAAGCTTGGGGATGCTATGTCCAATTAAGATGATATTTTTAGCCTCCCAAGTTTTGATGAGCAAATTTATTATGATGATAGCATGTCTCCTACTTATGATGATTATTGTGATGACACATATGCTGTAAAGAGTAGTGATGATTATATTTATAAAACTTGTCATGATTATGATTACCCTTTTTCTGAACATTACTCTTTTAATGTGGAAACAATTTATAGTATTCGAGTTTCTTATGATACTCCCACTATTCCGAATGAGAAGAATTTCGCTTATGTGGAGAGTAGTAAATTTTCTATGCTTGTAGATCATGAAAAGAATGCTTTATGCGATGGTTATATTGTTGAATTCATTCATTATGCTACTGAAAATTATTATGAGGGAGGAACATATGCTTGTAGGAATTGCTATAATATCAAGTTTCCTCTCTATGTGTTGAAAATCTTGAAGTTATGCTTGTTTTGACTTCCTATGCTAGTTGATTATTGTTCCCATAAGTTGTTTGCTCACAAAATCCCTATGCATAGGAAGTGGGTTAGGCTTAAATGTGCTAGTCATATGCTTCATGATGCTCCCGTTATATTTCAATTCTTATCTTTTATGTTAGCATCATTGTCATCATCATGCCTATCTAAAAAGGCATTAAAGAAAAGCGCTTATTGGGAGACAACCCAGTATTTACCCTTATTGTTTTTGTGTGTTCACATGATTATGATACTGTAGTAATCATGTTTTATAGATTTTGTTTAAATAAAGTTCCAAGTAAGACATTTAGGATAGCTTACGGTGATAGTTAATTTGATCTTGCTGAAAAACAGAAACTTTTGCACGCACGATATTAGTTTTCATAAATCACAAAAACGTGCTTTGCAGTTGATTATTTTTGCAGAAGATTAATAAACAAATTTCTAAGGACTTCCTAATTTTGTAGGATTTTTGGAGTTGTATAAGTATTCGAGAGTTACAGATTACTACAAACTATTCTGTTTTTGATAGATTTTGTCTTCTATGTGTTGTTTGCTTATTTTGATGAATCTCTAAGTAGCATCGGAGGGTATGAACCATAGATAAGTTGGAATACAGTAGATACTACACCAATATGAATTTAGAATGAGTTCACAACAGTACCTAAGTGGTGATTTATTTTCTTATACTAACGGAGCTTACGAGTTTTCTGTTAAGTTTTGTGTTGTGAAGTTTTCAAGTTTTGGGTGAAGTTTCGATGGACTATGGAATAAGGAGTGGCAAGATCCTAATCTTGGGGATGCCCAAGGCACCCCAAGGTAATATTCAAGGACCACCAAGAGCCTAAGCTTGGGGATGCCCCGGATGGCATCCCCTCTTTCATCTTCGTTCATCGGTAACTTTACTTGGAGCTATATTTTTATTCACCACATGATATGTGTTTTGCTTGGAGCGTCATTTTATTTTCTTTTGTTTTGCTTGCTGTTTTAATAATATCTCAAGATCTGAAATTCTTAAATGTTAGAGAGTCTGCACATAGTTACATAATTATTTGACTACTCATTGATCTTCACTTATATCTTTCGGAGTAGTTTGTCATTTGCTCTAGGGCTTCACTTATATCTTTTTAGAGCACGGCGGTGGTTTTATTTTGAAGAAATAGATGAACTCTCATGCTTCACTTAAATTATTTTGAGAGTCTTGAATAGCATGGTAATTTGCTTTGGTTATGAATTTAGTACTAATATGATGGGCATCCAAGAGGGATATAATAAAAACTTTCATATAAAGTGCATTGAATACTATGAGAAGTTTGATTCTTTATCATTGTTTTGAGATATGAAGATGGTGATATTAGAGTCACGCTAGTTGAGTAATTGTGAATTTGAGAAATACTTGTGTTGAAGTTTGTGATTCCCGTAGCATGCCGTATGGTGAACCGTTATGTGATGAAGTCGGAGCATGATTTATTTATTGATTTTCTTCCTTATGTCTGGAGGTCGGGATCGCGCGATGGTTAACTCCTACCAACCCTTCCCCTAGGAGCACGCGTGTAGTACTTTGTTTTGATAACTTGTAGATTTTTGCAATAAGTATGTGAGTTCTTTATGACTAATGTTGAGTCCATGGATTATACGCACTCTCACCCTTCCACCATTGCTAGCCTCTCTAATACCGCGCACATTTCACCGGTATCATACACCCACCATATACCTTCCTCAAAACAGCCACCATACCTACCTATTATGGCCTTTCCATAGCCATTCCGAGATATATTGCCATGAAACTTTCCACCGTTCCGTTTATTATGGCACGTTCCATCATTGTCATATTGCTTTGCATGATCATGTAGTTGACATCGTATTGGTGGCAAAGCCACCTTTATAATTCTTTCATACATGTCACTCTTGATTCATTGCATATCCCGGTACACCGCCGGAGGCATTCACATAGAGTCATATTTTGTTCTAAGTATCGAGTTGTAATTCTTGAGTTGTAAGTAAATAAAAGTGTGATGATCTTCATTATTAAAGCATTCTCCCATGTGAGGAAAGGATGATGGAGACTATGATTCCCCCACAAGTTGGGATGAGATTCCGGACTAAGAAAAAAAAGAGAAAAAATGAGAGAAAAAGAGAGAAGGGACAATGTTACTATCCTTTTACCACACTTGTGCTTCAAAGTAGCACCACGATCTTCATGATAGAGAGTCTCCTATGTTGTCACTTTCATATACTAGTGGGAATTTTTCATTATAGAACTTGGCTTGTATATTCCAATGATGGGCTTCCTCAAAGTGCCTTAGGTCTTCGTGAGCAAGCAAGTTGGATGCATATCCACTTAGTTTCTTTTGTTGAGCTTCCGTACATTATAGCTCCAGTGCATCCGTTGCATGGCAATCCCTACTAACTCACATTGATATCTATTAATGGGCATCTCCATAGCCCGTTGATACGCCTAGTTGATGTGAGACTATCTTCTCCTTTTTGTCTTCTCCACAACCACCATTGTATTCCACCTATAGTGCTATGTCCATAGCTGGCGCTCATGTATTGCGTGAAAGTTGAAATTTTTTGAAAATACTAAAGTATGAAACAATTGCTTGGCTGAAACCGGGGTTGTGCATGATTTAAATATTTTGTGTGATGAAGATGGAGCATAGCCAGACTATATGATTTTGTAGGGATAGCTTTCTTTGGCCATGCTATTTTGAGAAGACATGATTGCTTTGTTAGTATGCTTGAAGTATTATTGTTTTCATGTTAATATTGAACTTTTGTTTTGAATCTTATGGATCTGAATATTCATGCCACAATAAAGAAAATTACATTGATAATTATGTTAGGTAGCATTCCACATCAAAAGTTTAGTTTTTATCATTTACCTACTCGAGGACGAGAAGGAATTAAGCTTGGGGATGCTTGATACGTCTGCAACGTATCTATATTTTTTGATTGTTCCATGCTATTATATTATCCTTCTAGGATGTTTTATATGCATTTATATGCTATTTTATATGATTTTTGGGACTAACCTATTAACCTAGAGCCTAGTGCCAGTTTCTGTTTTTTCCTTGTTTTTGAGTTTTACAAAAAAGGAATACGAAACGGAGTCCAATTGACGTGCCAATTTTTGATGATTTTTTATGGACTAAAAGAAGACCCCGGAGTAAAAGAGTTGGGCCAGAAGAGTCCCCGGCCATCCATGAGGGTGGGGGCGCACCCACCCACCCCGGGTGCATGGGCCTGCCTCGTGGACGACTCGGTAACCTCCTTGACATGAGACCTACGCCAAAAATTCCTATAAATACAGAAACCTCCAGAAAATAACCTAGATCAGGAGTTCCGCCGCCGCAAGCGTCTGTAGCCACCGAAAACCAATCAGGACCATGTTCCGGCACCCTGCCGAAGGGGGGGATCCCTCACTGGTGGCCATCTTCATCATCCCGGCGCTCTCCATGACGAGGAGGGAGTAGTTCACCCTCGGGGCTGAGGGTATGTACCATTAGCTATGTGTTTGATCTCTCTCTCTCTCTCGTGTTCTTGAGGTGGTTCGATCTTGATGTATCACGAGCTTTGCTATTATAGTTGGATCTTATGTTCTCCCCCTCTACTCTCATGTAATGGATTGAGTTTTCCCTTTGAAGTTATCTTATCGGATTGAGTCTTTAAGGATTTGAGAACACTTGATGTATGTCTTGCATGTGCTTATCTGTGGTGACAATGGGATATCACGTGATCCACTTGATGTATGTTTTGGTGATCAACTTGCGAGTTCCGTGACCTTGTGAACTTATGCATAGGGGTTGGCACACGTTTTCGTCTTGAGTCTCCGGTAGAAACTTTGGGGCACTCTTTGAAGTTCTTTGTGTTGGTTGAATAGATGAATCTGAGATTGTGTGATGCATATCGTATAATCATACCCAGGGATACTTGAGGTGACATTGGAGTATCTAGGTGCCATTAGTGTTTTGTTTGATTTGTGTCTTAAGGTGTTATTCTAGTACAAACTCTATGATAGATCGAACGGAAAGAATAGCTTCTGTTATTTTACTACGGGCTCTTGAATATATCGATCAGAAAGAATAACTTTGAGGTGGTTTTGTACCCTACAATAATATCTTCGTTTGTTCTTCACTATTAGTGACTTTGGAGTGACTCTTTGTTGCATGTTGAGGGATAGTTATATGATCCAGTTATGTTATTATTGTTGAGAGAACTTGCACTAGTGAAAGTATGAACCTTAGGCCTTGTTTCCTAGCATTGCAATACCGTTTACGCTCACTTTTACCACTTGTTACCTTGTTGTTTTTATAATTTCAGATTACAAAAACCTATATCTATCATCCATATTGCACGTGTATCACCATCTCTTCGCCGAATTAGTGCACCTATACAATTTACCATTGTATTGGGTGTCTTGGGGACACAAGAGACTCTTTGTTATTTGGTTGCAGGGTTGCTTGAGAGAGACCATCTTCATCCTACGCCTCCCACGGATTGATAAACCTTAGGTCATCCACTTGAGGGAAATTTGCTACTGTCCTACAAACCTCTGCACTTGGAGGCCCAACAACGTCTACAAGGAGAAGGTTGCATAGTAGACATCAGTAAACTACTCACAGATCATCGGAGAGGCTATGGTGTTGATGTAGAAGCCCTCCGTGATCAATGCCCCCTCCGGTGGAGCACCGGAAAAGGCCCCAAGATGGGATCTCACGGGTAAAGAAGGTTGCGGCGGTGGAAATAGGGTTCCATGGTGCTCCTGGATGTTTTCGGGGTACGTAGGTATATATAGGAGGAAGAAGTAGGTCGGTGGAGCTACGAGGGGCCCACGAGGGTGGGGGCGCGCCCAGGGGGCAGGCGCGGCTCCCTGCCTCGTGGCCTCCTCGCTTCTTTCTTGATGTCCACTCCAAGTCCTCCGGATCACGTTTGTTCCAAAAATCACGTTCCCGAAGGTTTCATTCCGTTTGGACTCCGTTTGATATTCCTTTTCTGCGAAACACTGAAATAGGCAAAACAACAACAATTTGGGCTGGGCCTCCGGTTAATTGGTTAGTCCCAAAATAATATAAAAGTGTATGATAAAGCCCATTAAACACCCAAAACAGATAATATAATAGCATGGAACAATAAAAAATTATAGATACGTTGGAGACGTATCAATCATCCCAACCTTAATTCCTGCTCGTCCTCGAGTAGGTAAATGATAAAAACAGAATTTTTGATGTGGAATGCTACCTAGCATATTTCTCAATGTAATTTTCTTTATTGTGGCATGAATATTCAGATCTGAAAGATTCAAGATAAAATTTTAATATTGACATAAAAATAATAATACTTCAAGCATACTAACTAAGCAATCATGTCTTCTCAAAATAACATGTCTAAAGAAAGTTATCCCTACAAAATCATATAGTCTGGCTATGCTCTATCTTCATCACACAAAATATTTAAATCATGCACAACCCCGGTTTCAGCCAAGCAATTGTTTCATACTTTAGTATTCTCAAACTTTTTCAATCTTCACGCAATACATGAGCGTGAGCCATGGACATAGCACTATAGGTGGAATACAATGGTGGTTGTGGAGAAGACAAAAATGAGAAGATAGTCTCACATCAACTAGGCGTATCAACGGGCTATGGAGATGCCCATTAATAGATATCAATGTGAGTGAGTAGGGATTGCCATGCAACGGATGCACTGGAGCTATAATGTACGAAAGCTCAACAAAAGAAACTAAGTGGGTGTGCATCCAACTTGCTTGCTCACGAAGACCTAAGGCACTTTGAGGAAGCCCATCATTGGAATATACAAGCCAAGTTCTATAATGAAAAATTCCCACTAGTATATGAAAGTGACAACATAGGAGACTCTCTATCATGAAGATCATGGTGCTACTTTGAAGCACAAGTGTGGTAAAAGGATAGTAACATTGTCCCTTCTCTCTTTTTCTCTCATTTTGTTCTCTATTTTTTTGTCTTTTTTTTCTTAGTCCGGAATCTCATCCCGACTTGTGGGGGAATCATAGTCTCCATCATCCTTTCCTCACATGGGACAATGCTCTAATAATGATGATCATCACACTTTTATTTCTTACAACTCAAGAATTACAACTCAATACTTAGAACAAAATATGACTCTATGTGAATGCCTCCGGCGGTGTACCGGGATATGCAATGAATCAAGAGTGACATGTATGAAAAATTATGAATGGTGGCTTTGCCACAAATACGATGTCAACTACTTGATCACGCAAAGCAATATGGCAATGATGGAGCGTGTCATAATAAATGAAACGGTGGAAAGCTGCATGGCAATATATCTCGGAATGGCTATGGAAATGCCATAATAGGTAGGTATGGTGGCTGTTTTGAGGAAGGTATATGGTGGGTGTATGATACCGGCGAAAGGTGCGCGGTATTAGAGAGGCTAGCAATGGTGGAAGGGAGAGAGTGCGTATAATCCATGGACTCAATGATAACCCACAAGTATAGGGGATCGCAACAGTTTTCGAGGGTAGAGTATTCAACCCAAATTTATTGATTCGACACAAGGGGAGCCAAAGAATATTCCCAAGTATTAGCAGTTGAGTTGCCAATTCAACCACACCTGGATAACTTAATATCTGCAGCAAAGTATTTAGTAGCAAAGTAATATGATAGTAACGGTAATAGTGGCAAAGGTAACAGTAGCAATATTGTAGTGATTGTAACAGTGGTAACGGTAAAGTAACTAAGCAAAGGACAGTATGTGAAAAGCTCGTAGGCATTGGATCGGTGATGGATAATTATGTCGGATGCGGTTCATCATGTAATAGTCATAACATAAGGTGACACAGAACTAGCTCCAATTCATCAATGTAATGTAGGCATGTATTCTGAATATAGTCATACGTGCTTATGGAAAAGAACTTGCATGACATCTTTTGTCCTACCCTCCTGTGGCAGCGGGGTCCTATTGGAAACTAAGGGATATTAAGGCATCCTTTTAATAGAGTACCGGACCAAAGCATTAACACATAGTGAATACATGAACTCCTCAAACTACGATCATCACCAGGAGTGGTCCCGATTATTGTCACTTCGGGGTTGCCGGATCATAACACATAGTAGGTGACTATTGACTTGCAAGATAGGATTAAGAACTCACATATATTCATGAAAACATAATAGGTTCAGATCTGAAATCATGGCACTCGGGCCCTAGTGACAAGCATTAAGCATAGCAAAGTCATAGCAACATCAATCTCAGAACATAGTGGATACTAGGGATCAAACCCTAACAAAACTAACTCGATTACATGATAGATGTCATCCAACCCACCACCGTCCAGCAAGCCTACGATGGAATTACTCACGCACGGCGGTGAGCATCATGAAATTGGTGATGGAGGATGGCTGATGATGACGACGGCGACGGATTCCCCTCTCCGGAGCCCCGAATGGACTCCAGATCAGCCCTCCCGAGAGAGATTAGGGCTTGGCGGCGGCTCTGTATCGTAAAACGCGATGAATCCTTCTCTCTGATTTTTTCTCCCCGAACGTGAATATATGGAGTTGGAGTTGAGGTCGGTGGAGCTCCAGGGGGCTCACGAGGAAGGGAGGCGCGCCCCAGGGGGGTGGGCGCGCCCCCCACCCTCGTGGACAGGGTGTGGGCCCCCTGGTCTTGATTCTTTCACCAGTATTTTTTATAAATTCCAAAATAATTCTCCGTTGATTTTCAGGACATTCCGAGAACTTCTATTTCTGCACAAAGATAACACCATGGCAATTCTGCTGAAAACAGCGTCAGTCTGGGTTAGTTCCATTCGAATCATGCAAGTTAGAGTCCAAAACAAGGGCAAAAGTGTTTGGAAAAGTAGATACGACGGAGACGTATCAACTCCCCCAAGCTTAAACCTTTGCTTGTCCTCAAGCAATTTAGTTGACAAACTGAAAGTGATAAATAAAACCTTTTACAAACTTTGTTTGCTCTTGTTGTTGTAAATATGTAAAGCCATCATCCAAGTTTTCAACAATGATTATGACTAACCATATTCACAATAGCACTTAGGTCTCATGTTTACTCATATCAATAGCATAATCAACTAGCGAGCAATAATAATAAATCTCGGATGACAACACTTTCTTAAAACAATCATAATATGATATAACAAGATAGTATCTCGATAGCCCTTTCTGAGACCGCAAAACATAAATGCAGAGCACCTTTAAAGATCAAGGACTGACTAGACATTATAATTCATGGTAAAAGAGAACCAGTCATAGTCATACCAATATAAATTAATAGTAATGGATGCAAATGACAGCAGTGCTCTCCAACTGGGGCTTTTTAATAAGAGGGTTATGACTCAACGAAAAAGTAAATAGATAGGCTCTTCGCAGAGGGAAGCAGGGATTTGTAGAGGTGCCAGAGCTCAAGTTTTGAAATAGAGATAAATAATATTTTGAGTGGTATACTTTCATTGTCAACATAACAACCAAGAGATGGCAATATCTTCCATGCTACACACATTATAGGCGGTTCCCAAATAGAATGGTAAATTTTATACTCCCCACCACCAACAAGCACACTCCATGGCTGGTCCAAAACAACGGGTACCTTCCAACTAACAACAGCCCTGGGGGAGTTTTGTTTGCAATTATTTTGATTTGATTTGCATAAAGCATGGGACTGGGCATCCCAATTACCAGCCATTTTCTCGTGAGTGAGGAGCGGAGTCCACTCCTCTTGAGAATAACCCACCTAGCATGGAAGATACAAACAACCCTAGTTGATACATGAGCTATTCGAGCATACAAAACAGAATTTCATTTGAAGGTTTAGAGTTTGGCACATACAAATTTACTTGGAACGGCAGGTAAATACCGCATATAGGAAGGTATGGTGGACTCATATGGCATAACTTTGGGGTTTAAGGGATTGGATGCACAAGCAGTATTCCCGCTTAGTACAAGTGAAGGCTAGCAAAAGACTGGGAAGCGACCAACTAGAGAGCGACAACAGTCATGAACATGCATTAAAATTAATAAACATTGAGTGCAAGCATGAGTAGGATATAATCCACCATGAACATAAATATCGTGAAGGCTATGTTGATTTTGTTTCAACTACATGTGTGAACATGTGCCAAGTCAAGCCACTCGAATCATTCAAAGGAGGATACCACCCTACTATACCACATCACAATCATTTTAATAGCATGTTGGCACGCAACGTAAACCATTATAAACTCCTAGCTAATTAAGCATGGCATAAGCAACTATAATCTCTAATTGTCATTGCAAACATGTTTATTCATAATAGGCTGAATCAGGGACGATGAACTAATCATATTTACAAAAACAAGAGAGGTTGAGTTCATAGCAGCTTCTCTTATCCCAATCAGTCCATCATATATCGTCATTATTGCCTTTAACTTGCACAACCGAACGGTGTGTATAATAATAATAGTGCATGTGCATTGGACTAAGCTGGAATCTGCAAGCATTCAATAAACAGGAGAAGACAAGGCAATATGGGCTCTTGGTTAAATCTACAATAATGCATATAAGAGCCACTTCAACAATTTCATCATAGTCTTCCCCTATCGACCCCCAAAGAAAACAAAAGAAATAAAACTATTTACATGGG
Source organism: Aegilops longissima (assembly GCA_021605205.1). Taxonomy (NCBI): domain Eukaryota; kingdom Viridiplantae; phylum Streptophyta; class Magnoliopsida; order Poales; family Poaceae; genus Aegilops; species Aegilops longissima. Next base: position 526,813,682 of record CM038679.1, read on the forward strand.
AAAGCTCCCAACAAGCAAAAGAAGAACGAGAAATCTTTTTGGGTTTTCTTTTAATTATTACTACTACAAGCATGGAAAGTAAACTAGCTAAAAGCTACAACTATTTTTTTTTGGTTTTTCTTAAGGTTTTCCAAACACACAAGAAGAAAGCTAAAAATTAAAATAAACTAGCATGGATAGTACAATGAAAAAGTATGAGCACCGACAACTGGAATGAGTGTGTGAACATGAATGTAATGTCGGTGAGAAATACGTACTCCCCCAAGCTTAGGCTTTTGGCCTAAGTTGGTTTATGCCCATGGCTGGCCTGGCGGATATCCGAAGTTATAGTTGGGGTCGACGGAGATGCAACGGCTATTGCATCATGGGCTGCAGCTTGGAGGCGAGCTGCTCTCGTCCTCCTCTCGTACTCGTTTGCCTCCTTCCTGGTTATGAAATATCTCCCTTTTGGCTGAAAGTCAAAGAAAGTAGGGGCAGGGAGAGTAATATGGACAGTGCGGCGTCTGTCAAAGATTAGTCTGTATTGGAAGGGCGGTTCGTCCCTCTCAACAAACTGATGACGAACCATAGAATCATAATCTAAATAAGCGGGAGGCAACTCAATATCATACTCACGTATGGGTATACCAAGAAAATTAGCTAAACGGGTTGCATAAATTCCACCAAAGAAATGTCCATTAATTCTATTATTATGCAACCTACGTGCAACAATGGCTCCCAAATTATAATGTTTATCTTCTAATACAGCACTCCTGAGAACACTGAGGTCAGGGATACACATGTGACATGCTTCATCCTTACCATTTATGCACCTACCTATGAAGAGAGCAAAATAATGTATAGCAGGAAAATGAATGCTCCCTATGGTAGCTTGTGTTATATCTCTAGATTACCCCACAGTTATACTAGCAAGAAAATCTCTAAACTCAGACTTGCGAGGTTCACTAGGACTACCCCATTGTGGAAGTTTGCAAGCAGTATTAAAATCCTCTAAGTCCATAGTATAAGAATTTTCATAAAGATCGAACAGGACAGTTTGAGAATTCCGTGATGATGAAAATTCAAACCTTCTTACAAAAGAATCAGTAAGATAGTGGTACTGACGGCACTTATCTGCCTTGAAGCTCTCAAGATCAGCGTTACATACATATGCGTTAAATTCTTCCTTGATTCCTGCTCGATCCACAAAGTCCTCTGAAGGCCATTCACAAGCCTGCACTTGAGCTTCCCTCAGTGGTTCATCGTCTGCATCGCGTATTGCAGGCCTGGGTTCTTGCTTCCTTGAAGAACCACTTTGATACATTTTCCTAAACATATTTCTTCCTCTGAAAAATTTCTGAAATTTTTAGTAACTTCAAATAAAAGTGAGCCAAACTCAACAAAATTGACAGCAACTACTCCCACAAGTGCCTAGAGACTATAACATGCATTAGAACTACTTGGGACCAAATAAATTTGACATGCAAGCTCAAGAGCAGGGTCACCTAAGCAGCAAAAATATGCAACGAATAAAGTACTAGAACAAAAACTAATTGGACCATTGGAGGAGTCACATACCAAAGATCAATCCCCCAAAGAAGTTTTGTGAATGAAGCTTTGAGCAAGGAGATCGAAAATCGCAGCAAAGTGAGCTAGAACTCGTGCTTGAGCTGGTTGGTGATTTTTTTTTTTGGAGGAAGAAGAAGTGTATGGGTGTTGGAATAAGTGGAGGGGAGCCACCATGGGCCCACGAGGCAGGGGGCGCGCCCAGGGTGGGTGGGCGCGCCCTGGACCCTCGTGGCCAGGTGCTGGCTCCCCCTGATGTGTTCTCAGTGCCAGATATTGTCAAATATTCTAGAAAAAATCATATTTCATTTTCAGGGCATTTGGAGAACTCTTATTTCCGGAGTATTTTTTTATTGCACGAATAATTCAGAAAACAGACAGAAAATGATATTTTTTGCTTTATTTCAACTAAATAACAGAAAGTAAAAGGAGGGTACAGAGAGTTGTGCTTTCTAACTTCATCCATCTCATGCTCATCAAAAGGAATCCATTAACAAGGTTGATCAGGTCTTGTTAACAAACTCATTCCGAATCGCATGAAACCGGAGAATTTTCAAATAGCACTAGTTACCTCAACGGGGATATGAACGTCCCCAACAATAAGAATATCATATTTCTTCTTGACAGTTGGAAAAGGAAATTCATAACCTCCAAAAATAATTGATGGAATTTTTCCAATAGAGTTTATACTATGAACTTGAGGTTGTTTCCTCGGAAACTGTACCGTATGCTCATTGCCATTAACATGAAAAGTGACATTGCCTTTGTTGTAATCAATAACAGCCCCTGCAGTATTCAAAAAGGGTCTTCCAAGAATAATAGACATACCATCGTCCTTAGGAATATCAAGAATAGCAAAGTCTGTTAAGATAGTAACGTTTGCAACCACAACAGGCACATCCTCACAAATACCGATAGGTATAGCAGTTGATTATCGGCCATTTGCAAACATATTTCACTAGGTGTCAACTTATTCAAATCAAGTCTACGATATAAAGAGAGAGGCATAACACTAACACCGGCCCAAGATCACATAAAGCAGTTTTGACATAGTTTCTTTTAATGGAGCATGGTATAGTTGGTACTCTTGGATCTCCTACTTTCTTAGGAATTCCACCTTTAAAAGTAAAATTAGCAAGCATGGTGGAAATTTCAGCTTCCAGTATCTTTCTTTTATTTGTAACAATTTCTTTCACGTACTTAGCATAAGGATTCATTTTAAGCATATCAGTCAAACGCATACGTAAAAGGATAGGTCTAATTATTTCAGAAAATCTCTCAAAATCCTCATCATCCTTTTTCTTGGATGGTTTAGGAGGAAAAGGCATGGGTTTCTGAACCCATGGTTCTCTTTCTTTACCGTGCTTCCTAGCAAGAAAGTCTCTCTTATCATAACGTTGATTCTTTGATAGTGGGTTATCAAGATCAACAGCAAGTTCAATTTCTACATCATTATCATTGCTAGGTTGAGCATCAACATGAACATCATCATTAACATTATTTCTAGGTTCATGTTTATTACCAGATTGTGTTTCAGCATCATAAATAGAAATATCATTAGGATTCTCAGGTGTGTCTATAACAGGTTCACTAGAAGTATGCAAAGTCCTATCATTTTTCCTTCTCTTCCTCTTAGAAGGACTAGGTGCATCAACATTAGTTCTCTGAGAATCTTACTCAATTCTCTTAGGGTGACCTTCAGGATACAAAGGTTCCTGAGTCATTTTACTCGTTCTAGTCGCAACTCTAACAGCAAAATCATTGTTCTTACTATTTAATTAATTGAGCAAATCATTCTGAGCTTTAAGTACTTGTTCTACTTGAGTGGTAACCATAGAAGCATGTTTACTAATGAGTTTAAGTTCACCTCTAACTCTAGACATATAATCACTCAAGTGTTCAATCATATAAGCATTACGTTTTAATTCTCTTCCAAAATAAGCATTGAAGTTTTCCTGCTTAACCATAAAGTCATCAAAATCATCTAAGCATTGGCTAGCAAACTTAGTAGGCGGGATTTCAGCCTTGTCATATATATAGAGAGAATTTACCTTTACTACCTGTGTTGGGTTATCAAGACCATGTATTTCTTCAACAGGCGGTAAATTAAGACCATGTATTTCTTCAACAGGAGGTAAATTATTAACATCTTCAGCTTTAATACCTTTTTCCTTCATAGATTTATTTGCCTCCTGCATATCTTCGGGACTGAGAAATAGAACACCCCTTTTCTTTGGAGTTGGCTTCGGAGTTTGTTCAGGAAGTGTCCAATTGTTTTCATTTGTCAACATATTATTCAATAGGATCTCAGCTTGATCAACTGTTCTTTCCCTGGAAACACAACCAGCACAACTATCCAGGTGGTCTCTAGAAGCATCAATTAGTCCATTATAAATGATATCAAGTATTTCATTTTCTTGACAGGATGATCAGGCAAAGCATTAAGTAATTGGAGAAGCCTCCCCCAAGCTTGTGGGAGACTCTCTTCTTCAATTTGCACAAAATTGTATATTTCCCCTAAGGCAACTTGTTTCTTATGAGCAGGGAAATATTTAGCAGAGAAGTAATAAATCATATCCTGGGGACTACACACACAACCAGGATCAAGAGAATTAAACCATGTCTTAGCATCACCCTTTAATGAGAACGGAAATATTTTAAGGATATAATAGTAGCGAGTTTTCTCATCATTAGTGAATAGGGTGACTATATCATTTAATTTAGTAAGATGTGCCACAACAGTTTCAGATTCATAGCCATAAAAAGGATCAGATTCAACCAAAGTAGTTATATCAGGATTGACAGAGAATTCATAATCCTTATCAGTAACAAAGATAGGTGAAGTAGCATAAGCAGGATCATATTTCATTCTAGCATTCAAGGATTTTTGTTTCAGCTTAGCTAACAATTTCTTAAGGTCACTTCTATCATTGCAAGCAAGAAAGTCTCTAGCAGTTTCTTCATCCATAACATAACCCTCAAGCACAACAGGCAATTCATATTTAGGGGGAGAATCTTCATCATCACTTTCATCAATATTATCAGTTTCAATAATTTTATTCTCTCTAGCCCTAGCAAGTTGTTCATCAAGAAATTCACCAAGTGGCATAGTATTCGTAGCGACCAGACCTCAAACAGTCTGATCTCTATGCTCAGTGTCATTCCTGGATCAGTAATGCTGACACCACACAGTACTCGGAGGATTTATAACAGAGTAGCAATCACACACTTATTACAATCGAATGTCTCAAGAGAGAACTTAATAAAATAAATATGGCTTAAGGCCATCTAATAACGATACCAGCGGAAGGCTTGGAAGAAAAGCGAGTCCATCAACTCCAACGGCATCACTGAGTATAGAACCACAACTTAAGCACCTTACTCGTCGTCTGAAAAGTCTGCAACATGAAATGTTGCAGCCCGAAAACGGGTCAGCACATGGAATATGCTGGCAATGTAACACATAGAGAATAATGGAATGATAAGCCTATACTACATGCATATATGGCTGGTGGAAAAGCTCTATGGTTACAGTTTTTGCATAAAGCCAATTTTTCCCTACTGCAAAGGAATAAATTTATTTAACTATCGTGGTGGTTGTGAAACATTGAGAATGGTTGACAGCATCCTCAATCCCAATTAAAAGTACTCATTAACAACCCAACAATATTAATTTAGAAGTAACATGATGAGATTCACATGATATCCAAGTACTAGATACTCAAGATGTCCATAACCGGGACACGGCTAACCATGATTAGTTTATACACTCTGCAGAGGTTTATGACTTTTCCCCACAAGACTCGATCGCCTCCGTTTGGTTTCTCGCACTACATGGTGTTTGAGAGACGGATGACCGAGACACGTCTTCGAAGCGCTAGCACCTTACATGTGGGTAGACCGTACCAACCTACATCCCCTACATCAGCTAGCCTACCCGTAAGAGTTCGCACAACTTAATCAACTATGCGAGCCCATAATGGCTTGTGGCTGCACACGGAAGTTTCTAGTTTGAATAATCTCATGATCCCTTTGAGCACGGGTGGCGGTCCAAGAAATACAGCAAGTCTGATAGAAACCAGGTGCCTCAATCCACCCAGATGTGTGTTTAAGTTGCCACCTTAAATAAACCATTAAATAACAATCTCACATCTGTCATGGATTCACTCACCCAATCCACGTCTACTAGCATAGCATTGCATAATAAGCAAACGTAGAAGTAACTCCCAAAGATTTAATAATAAAACAGGTAATAGGTACTACCTCAACTACTTCTCATCCCACAATTTAATTAGATCCTAATCATGCAAGTGTTTGAGGATAGATCTAATGCATAAAACTGGGTATAAGAAGAGGTATGTTCAAAGTGTTACTTGCCTTGCTGATGATCCGCGAAACCTAGAGACTCGAAGTAACAGGCGGCGCACTCCGGGTATTCTATCGCAGACAAACAAACAAGCATACAATAAGTACTCATCTAATGCACAGGTAAAACTCAAATAGATCTAGCCAGATAGTTCAACTTAAGTACTCCGGTTTGCAAAAAGAATCAAATCAAACGAAGCAACGAAAGTCAAACGGCGGAAGAAACAGCTTTGTTTTACTAATCTGGATCTAGGTCAAATTTTACAGAAGCAAAAACTTATTTAAGTAGATTATTCGGAAACAGGGTTTCGAGACGAAACTCTAGGCGCTTGAATCGCCTGATTCCGATAAACGAGCGAAAAGTTATACTGAAACGAAAATCGGATCAGGAATCGCGATCAGAAATATCGCGGATTAAAACCGAGAAAAAGAAAAACGACGAACGGGTTAACGAACGGACGTTCGTTAACTAAACTAATCTGACGAACGCGTTCGTTTAAACAAACTAACGAACGAACGTTCGCTATTTAACCTAACCGAAAAAAACCGAAACTAATAAAAAGAAAACAAAAATAAAAAAACCGAAAAAAACGAAATAAAACCGAAGAAAAACCGCTCGGTTTTTATATAAAAAAAACCGGCGCAGAAAACGAGGCAGCGGCGAACCTCGGGCGGCGGGTCACGGCGGCGGCGGGCGACTCGAGGCGGGCGGCGGCTCCATGCGAGGCGGCGGCGGCGGCTAGGGTTAGGGTTAGGGTTTCGAGGCGGGGTGGGGCGGCGGCGCTGGTGTGGGCGAGGCGGCTCGGGTGGGCTGGGGCACGGCCCAAGGTCGGTGCGCGTTTTTTTTAAATAACAACACGCATAAAAATAAAATAAAAAGAAATACTAAACGGAATCCAAAAATCCCAAAATAAATTTTATCTAGCTTCTAAAATCAAGCCGGATTTAATGAACATTTATTTGGGGCCTAAATGCAATTTTGAAAAACGCACATTTTTCCTAAATTCAAATAAAAAGGCGAAAAACTCCAAAATAAAATCTTATTTGATTTTATTATTAAATCTTAATTATTTCTTTATTTTGGGAAAGTCATTTTATTCCCTCTCTCTTATTTTGGTAGTAGAAATAATTGAAGATAAAATAACTAAAATCAAATGATCCTATTTTCAAAATTTGAGAAAACTCAAATATGAAAATAACGAAAATCCCCAACTCTCTCCGTGGGTCCTTGAGTTGTGTAGAATTTCTAGGATCGAGCAAAAATGAAATGAAAAAAAATATGATATGCAATGATGCTCTATGTATAACATTCCAAATTGAATATTTGGGATGTTAGAAACCTACCCCCTTAAGATGAATCTCGCCCTCGAGATTCGGGTTGGCTAGAAAATAGGTGAGGGTGGTCTTTAAGCAAATCTTCCTCTCGCTCCCAGGTGGCTTCATCCTCTGTGTGGTGGCTCCACTGAACTTTGCAAAACTTAATAACCTTGCTGCGGGTAACTCGGCTGGCAAACTCGAGAATCTTAACCGGTTTCTCCTCGTAGGTCAAACCATCATTCAACCAATCGCTTCGGTGACACCAGTATCTCTCAGTGGTATATCGGCCATCTCTGCGTGACACTTCTTCAGCTGAGAAACATGGAACACGTCATGAACTCCTGACAATCCTTCGGGTAGTTCCAACTTGTACGCAACTTCTCCCATGCGTTCCAAAACACGATAAGGTCCTACAAATCGGGGTGCTAGTTTTCCTTAACTCCAAAACGCTTAACTCCTCGGCGGCGATACTCGAAGATAAACTCGCCTCGACTTCAGATTCGCCTCCTTGCGTTTTGAGTCCGCATAACTCTTCTCATCTTGGTGGGCTACCTTGAGCCTATCGCGAATCAACTTTACTTTCTGCTCGCAGACTCCTTAATCAAATCTGGTCCAAACAATGGCGGTCTCCAACTTCATCCCACAACAACGGGTCCTGCACCTCCTTCCGTACAAGGCTTGAAGGGCAATCTTCAAACTGGATTGATAATCTGTTGTTGTAAGAAAACTCCGCATATGGCAAGTTGTCATCCCAACTTGATCCATAATCCAAAGCACAATCTCTAAGCATATCCTCCAAAATCTGGTTGACTCTCTCGGTTTGTCCATCATGCGTGGATGAAAAGTCATGCTAAACTCCAGCCTGGTTCCTAAAGTTTCGTGCAACCGCTTCCGAACTTTGAGGTAAACCGGGTTCCTCTATCGATCGATACTCCTCGGAACTCCATGCAAGCATACAATCCTTGTCATGTATATCTTAGCCAATTTGGCAATTGTTGTAGGTAGTCTTTATGGAATGAAATGAGCTACCTTCACAAACGATCGACTACAACCCAAATCGAGTCATAGCCTGAACGAGTCCTGGGCAATCCCGTGATGAAATCCATACCTAGTTTATCCCACTTCCATTCGGGTATAGGCAATGGCTGTAACAATCTTGCTGGCTTCTGGTGTTTAGCCTTCACCCTTTGACATACATCACAAACTGCTACGTACTCTGCAATATCCTTCTTCATTCCGGTCCACCAGAAAGTATTCTTCAAATCCAAATACATCTTGGTATTTCCTGGGTGAATCGAATATGGTGAATCATGTGCCTCTTGTAGAATCAACTTCCTGATCTCCGGGTCATTGGGCACATAAACACGGTCTTCAAACCATAGGGTATCGTGCTCATCCTCACGAAATCCCTTAGCTTTTCTGTAACATCCCAAATTTCCTATTTGGAATGTTTTACAATTATAGCTAAGCATCTATGCATATTGTTTGAATTTGAGTGACATTTGAAGTTTCAGAAGATTTTGAGTTTGTTGGAATTTGAATTTGAATTGGCAGTGGAAATTTATTTCAAATCAATGCCAGAAAAATACTTGAGAAAAAGTATGAGAGGAGTAAACATGACACTCCAAATATGTCAGAAGAAAACATTGCCAAAAAGTTTGAATTCAAATTCTGATTTTATTTGGGATTTTAGAAAAATGATTTTTTATAAAGTTTGAGTTTTGCCCCTGGAAAAATGTTCAAATTGTAGGGAATATTCCCCTGATCATTTTGATATATATATGTCCTATATAAAATATATATATTTAAATATATTTTCTCTCTCTCTCACTAATTCAAAAAAAATAGAAAAGAAGACCCAGTAGCCACCAGCCAACTGCCCGGCCGCTACCGAGCCGCCACCCACAGCCCACCCGCCAACCAACGCCTCCCCTCGGTCGCCCGACCGAACGACCCCCTCTCTCTCCCGCTGACGCCTGGACCCACCTCTTCCTTTCCCCTCGCCCACGCCAACCACCGCGCCGCCGCTCGCCGGAATCCCGAAGGATCCGGGATCTCCTCCCCGATCCGCCCCCTCGCCCAAGTCGACGCCCCCCCTATATATACTCTCCCCTCGACCCGTTCCCCCCACTTCCCCTCGCCTGACCTCCCTCGCCCATAATCCGTCGCCGGAGCCCGAGTGCCGCCACGCCATTGCCACCGCCTCCGCCTTGCCTCCGAACCCCTCGAGCTCGCCTGAGTCCACCTCGAGCTCCTCGCTCCGTCGCACCATGCGCCGAGGCCTCCGCCGACTTCCCGACCACCGAGCCGCTGCACTGCCGCCGCCCGAAAGCCGTCGCCGTCGACCACCGCGGTAAGTCGCCGGAGATGCCCCCACCGTCCGATCTAAACGTAGGGTCTAGATTAGATCCCCGAAGGGGTACGGTTTATTTAGGTTTTAGTTTAAAGATCCGGTTTTAAGTTACGGTTTTTATTAGACCGGCCCGACTCGGTTTAATCCCTAGGGCGCCTTTTAGTTATTTGACGCCCGATGCGTTAGATAGGCCCATTAGCGCCAGTTTTTCTTTTTAGTTAATTGTTTTTCGTTTCTGTTTTTAACAGAATAGTTTCAGTTTTGTAAAATCCATATCTTTTAATCTACTTAATATTTTTAATTGATTCTTTTTTTGTTAGTTTGCAAATTTGTTGTAGTTTCTGTAGAAAATATGTTTAGTCATGTTAAAATTATTAGAATTTGTTTTATTTTAGATTTAGACAGATTAGTAATTCTGCTATAAAATGAGTTAGAATTATTTTATTTTAGTGATTCTTTTGTCACTACTTTATTTTGACCTTGCCTAACCGTAGGAATTTATTTGGGCATTTTAGATTTAATAAAAAATTAGTTTTAATCAAAATCATGTGGTTCTTATTTATTTAACTAACTACAGTTTTCCTATTGTTTTATTTAGCAAATAATTTTATTTTTCCTATGTGATAGTTTATTTTAGGTTAGTTTCTGTAACTTTAGAACATGAACTTTTATTTACAATAAATAAAAATTTTATTTTATTTTTCCTTGCTAGGATTGTTATAGGCATAATAGGAGTTCTATAATAGCTTTTAATGTGATTCTTTTTGCTCCTAGTTGCATGATGTTTTCTTTTCTGTTAGTTAGCAAAAACCCATGCTTAGGGTCTGTTAAGAAAAATTTTGTTGTGTAAAACTATTTCTTGGTTGTTGTATGATGTGGTGAAAATATTGATTTGGATTTCTTCGAGTTTTCTTTGGGTTTTGGTTCAATTGTTTTGTGTGTTATGTTATTATGCTGTTATGTTAAGTGATCATATGTTTGTATGCTTATATGATTGTTGTTTGCCTCGGTAGAATTTCCGGAGTGCGAAGCTTGCTACCACGAGTCCCTAGCTTTTGAAGATCGTCAGCAAGGCAAGTCATTGATCATATTTCTTTTACTATACCTATGATTTTATTGCATTAGAATCATACCTCCCCACCATGCATGCAGTAGGAGAATTTGAAGTTATGTTCTTGAGTAGTATCATGAGGTAGGATGAACCCAATTTCCCTTGTTACCATTACCCGGGACGAAGTAGTTTATTTTGCTATGCTCGTAGACGGGGTTGGTTGAGTGAATCATAAGGGAGATGTGAGAGTCAAGATGATGACAACCCCATGACTTCAAGCTCAAGATGGACTTCAAAATTCACTACTGGGTGGAGGACGGTTGACGGGCACCCTGGAGAAAACCAGCGGTTGGCCGGGATGCATGGAGAAGCGCCATGACATCTTGCGGAAAGCTTCACCCAGCCACGAAGAGACGGATGTATACCCCATTGACGGAAGCTTACATGCAGCCGCAAGCCATTATGGGCTCGGCTTGGTCAACCCTAGGTGTGACTCGGCCGACGGTGATACGAGATGTAGAAGAACGGTAGGATTGGATGGGTACCGGCGGTGGCGGAGGAACTCTTCTAAGAGCTGTTTCGTTCGTCCCGTCTTCAAACACCATGAAGTGCGAAGACTTAAAGGAGGTAACAAATCTTGCGGGTAAAGTGCGCAAACCTCTGCAGAGTGAAGATCTAATCGATTAGCCGTGTCCCCGGTTACGGACAATTTGAGCCTCTGGAACTTGGAGTATTTCGGATATCTCAACACCAACACTAATAAATTAATTGAGGGGGGTTATTTAATAATTGGGAATGAGACATTGGTTGGTGGAACCATCTCAATAATTACCAACATTTTGTAGTATTTGCAAACAAGTCCATTGTTGTAGGGTAAAACTGTCTTTTTCACAAAATAATGAAACTTAGAGCCCCACAGCCAAATTGCATATAGTGTTAGTAATTTTTATTGTTATTCTCTCTTCATGACTTGCCGGCATATTCAAAATGCTGACCTACACGGCTGCAACATCTTATGTTGCGAGGAGTATTCGATCGAGGAGTGAGGCTACGATCCGCGCTTGGCGATTGCCCTATGGAGTCGGATGGACTCGCTATTTCGCTCACGCTTCGCAGCTTATTTAGTTTATTTCTCATGAGTTGGCCTTGGCCGAATTTATTCTATTGTAATAAAGACTCGATATGAGAATCGTGTAATAAATTCAGGTGTGATTGAACTTTGATTATTTCATCAATGTCTTGTGTGTGCCATGATCTTGGGATGGTACAGCTACACGAGACTTGACCGATTTTGGGTCGGGTCGCTACAGAGATGGTATCAGAGCACACGCTGACCGTAGGACGTAACCCCTAGGATCGTAAAGCCATAGGAAAAGACTTTTTATTTTATGTCCTTATGATTCTGTAATTCTCCCCTGTTCATTTCAGACTTCTCTCCGATTTTCAACATTCTAGATGGCCGCCGAGTTCACCCCAGTTCTGGTACCGGTGTTTTGCCAGCCAGATGAGATGATGCCTTTCGGCAAGAAGCTGGTCCAGATCGTGAAGAAGCTGAAGATTGCTCTGCCCTCGATCACCGGGAAGCCTACCAATGCACTTCCGACGGATACCCGCTACAGGATTGAGGTGCACATTCCAGGGAGAACCTTCGGAGGACATTCAGAGCCTATTGACTTTGAGTTTACCGATTTCAATTGGATCCTCGGAAGAGACATGGCGATTTATCGTGCACTTGGACATCTCCGAGAAGAGTACAGGCGAGCTCGACCCATCGACCTCGCCATGATTTCTAGCAGAGCTAGGAATGGAGATATCATCCGTGCCGTGAGGACGACTCCATTCTCTCATATGTCCAAGACTTGGAGTGTCTCCTCAGAAGCGGGAGATCCGACTCGCCAGTAACCGAAGGTACACAGAGGCTGTTGTTCCGTGAACTGAACTCGAGGAGAAAGCACACGCAGACTTCCTTGACCATGAAGAAGAAATCAAGGATTTCATGGAGAGAGTCGACAAGCTGAAGATGGATGTTGCCACATTAGAGGAGAAGATGGACTTGGGAGAAGACCTTTTTCCGAGTGGAGATGACGGACCCCTCGTGAGCAATGACCAGGATTATGACGAGAGCTCCATTGAAGAAAGCCGCAAGAGGAGGCGCCGCATCAGAGGACGTCACACCGGAGGACGCCACACCAGAGGACGCAAGGATAATTGATGAAGACATTTAGTCGACCGCCATGTTATTTTTATTTTTTCGTCGATCAGTTAGGCCGTTATTTTCGATTAGTCATGAAATTTGTAATCGAGATTGAACCATGTTTGAGTGGATTGAATAAATGATTGGTGTGATTATGGTTGTGCATTCATATGGGTAGTGATATTTTCTCATTAGACCCTTGTTCTATTCTAATTTTCTCATCCACTCCAAAACACCAGATGCCTCCGAGACGTGACCCGGTCTCAACTTTCCGCGGAGCTCACCCACCGATCCAGCAGCAGAATGCCCTCATGCGATGCTCATCCGAACCGAACAACAACAACAACAACAATCCACCGCCACCACCCCTGCTGACAACTTGACCTGCTTCCTAAGGCTGAATCCGCGGTGTTCTCTAGCAGACCGAGCCGATTGTGGCCGATGATTGGCTCCGCAAGGTCGGAAGGAGTTAGCCACTGCTGGATGCACAGATGCGAGAGAAGGTGCGCTTTGGCGACATCGACTTGATGGACCTGCAGCCTCTTGGTGGGAGAACTACACCGCCACTTATCCCATCGCCACCATCACGTGGGATCAGTTCCAGCGAAGCTTTCCGCACCGCTCATGTTTCAGCTGGAGCCATGAGTCGAAGAAGCGTGAGTTCCGCAACTTACGCCAGGGAACCGTCTTGTGGGGCGATGCGTGGATGAGTTCAGCAAGTTAGCTCGCTATGCTCCGGATGATGTGGCCACAGATGCCGCAAAGAAGGAAAAGTTTCTCGAGGGACTCAATGACGAGCTGGGTATGCAGCTTATGGTGGCTACCTTCAACAACTACCAGGAGCTGGTAGACAAGGCCACCATACTTGAAGGCAAGCAGCAGCAGATTGATAGCCGCAAGCGGAAGTATGGCCAGGGGAAGTACAACTCTAGAGCTCAGCAGAAGCCCCGTTATGCCCCATACTCGGGAGGGCATACCCATCATAATCATGGAGGATATAACCATGGAGGAAATGGGAACAACCGCAACCCCGACAACAAGTCAGGCAATGGAAACGGCAATGGCAACCAGCATCGTCCTGCCCCGGCTCAGAAGGATCTGAGTCACATCACCTGTTTCAAGTGCCAGAAAACAGGGCACTATGCCACCGACTGCCCGGAGGCCAAGCAGAGGAATGGAAACGGCAATGGAAGTTCAGCAAAGAAGCCCAACCCTTTTCCTCGTGCTCAGGTGAACCACATTGACGTGGAGGACGTCTATGATCAGCCAGACACTGTGGTTGGTAAGTTTTTATTAAATTCACATCCAATATTGGTACTCTTTGATTCTGGTGCAACGCATTCATTCATATCAAGGGTAGTTGTGGAAAAGTACGGGTTGCCCACTAGAACCCTTAGAAGCCCTCTTCACGTCAGTTCCACAGGAGGAGAAATGATGGCAAGCTTAGGCTGTCATGCAACCCTCAACATCGGAAACCATAAATTTCTCGCAGACCTCATAGTATTGGAAACCCGGACCTTGGATGTAATCCTAGGCATGGATTGGTTGACGGTTGAAGGAAACATAGATCGTGCCAAGAAGTCGATTCTGCTCACCACCCCGGAGCGTAAGAGGATCAAGTATGTATCCGCACGTATCCCAATGAAGAATCAGTGAATTCCCTCACGGGAGTTGTTCAGAGGAAGTGCCGAGGTACAAGATTTTCCCGATGTGTTTCCGGAGGAATTACCAGGAATGCCACCAGACAGAGACATTGAATTTCTGATTGAGTTATTGCCCGGCACAGCCCCAATATCCAAGAGACCCTACCGAATGCCCTCGAACGATTTGAAAGAGATCAAGAATCAAATTAATGAGCTATTGGAGAAGGGATATATTCGGCCAAGCTCGTCACCTTGGGGAGCCCCAGTTCTTTTGGTAGAGAAGAAGGATGGAACCCTGAGGATGGTTGTGGATTATCGTTCGTTGAACGACGTGACCATCAAGAACAAGTACCCTCTGCCAATGATTAATGACATGTTTGATCAGCTAGTTGGAGCCAAGGTATTCTCCAAGATCGATCTTCGATCAGGGTATCATCAGTTGAAGATCCGTGAAAAGGATATACCCAAAATAGCATTCACCACCAGGTATGGTTTATATGAGTATACCGTCATGTCATTCGGATTGACTAATGCCCCTGCATACTTCATGAATTTGATGAACAAGGTATTTATGGAATATCTGGACAAGTTTGTCGTGGTGTTCATCGATGATATACTGATTTTCTCAAGAGCGAGGAAGAGCATAAGGAACATTTGCGTCTAGTTCGAGAAACTCCGAGAACATCGTTGTATGCCAAGTTCAGCAAATGTGAATTTTGGCTGAAGGAAGTCGGATTTCTCGGACATGTTATTTCGAAGGAATAGTAGTTGACCCGCCAAGGTTGTATCACCACCGATTGGCGATCGCCCACCTCGACCAAGGAGATCCGCAGTTTTCTCGGACTCGCAGGATATTATCGAAGATTTATTGAGAATTTCTCGAAGATTGCCAAGCCCATGACCGAGCTGTTGAAGAAGGACGCCAAGTACATTTGGACCGAGGATTGTGAAGCCGCCTTCGGAATTGAAGAAACGCTTGGTTACAGCCCGATTGATTTTGCGGACATACACAAGGATTACGGTATATTGTGATGCTTCTCGTCGGGGACTCGGAGGAGTACTCATGCAGGAAGGAAAAGTTGTAGCTTATACCTCCGCATAGCTCGACCACACGAGATGAATTATGCCACACATGATTTGGAGTTAGCAGCAGAGTGCATGCACTCAAGACTGGAGACATTTCCTTATCGGAAACCGCTTGTGATGTTTACAGATCATAAGAGCTTGAAGTATATTTTCACGCAGAAGAGTTGAACCTCGAGCAGAGGAGATGGCTGGAGCTAATCAAGGACTATGACATGAAATTGCATTACCACCCAGGAAAGGCTAATGTTGTAGCCGATGCTTTGAGCCGTAAGAGTTATGTGAATACTCTTGTAGCGGGAGGATTACCCCAGGAGTTAGTCGATGACCTCAGAGATCTCCGACTGGAGATAGTTCCGAGAGGATATGTTGCAACTCTGGAAGTTCAGTCCACTTTGGCCGAAAGAATTCATGAAGCCCAAAAGTCGGACAAGGAAATTGATGAGATAAAGAAAGGATGAATGAAGGAAAAGCTAAAGGGTTTCATAAGGATGAATACGGAGCTATATGGTTCGAGGATCGTATTTATGTTCCCAATGATCCCGAACTCAGGAAGCTAATTCTTCAGGAGGCTCATGATTCACCGTACTCGATTCACCCCGGTAACACCAAGATGTATCTGGATTTGAAGGAAAGTTTCTGGTGGACAGGTATGAAGAAGGATATTGCCGAGTACATAGCAGTATGCGATGTTTGCCAACGAGTAAAGGCGGAACATCAGAAGCCAGCAGGGTTACTTCAACCTTTGCCGATTCCCGAGTGGAAATGGGAAAAACTTGGCATGGATTTTATCACAGATTACCCAGACCCGCTCAGGTTATGATTCCATCTGGGTAGTGGTTGATCGATTGACCAAGGTAGCTCATTTCATTCCCGTGAAGACTACCTATACCAGCGCTAAGTTAGCCAAGATATACATGACCAGGATCGTATGTCTGCATGGAGTTCCGAGGAGTATCGTGTCGATAGAGGAACACAATTTACCTCAAAGTTTTGGAATCAGTTGCATGAAACTTTGGGTACGAGGCTGGAGTTCAAGACAGCTTTTCATCCGCAGACAGATGGATAGACCGAGAGAGTCAACCAGATCCTGGAGGACATGTTGAGAGCTTGTGCGCTAGACTATGGGTCTAGCTAGGATGATAATTTGCCATACGCGGAGTTCTCATACAACAACAGTTATCGCACCATCAAGATGGCCCTTCAAGCTCTATACGGAAGGAGGTGCAGAACACCATTGTTGTGGGATGGTGTTGGAGATCGAAAACTTTTCAGTCCCGACCTTATCAGAGATTCCGAAGAGAAAGTCAAGCTGATTCGAGATAGACTCAAGGTAGCTCAGTCGAGGCAGAAGAGTTATGCCGACAGTAAACGCAAGGAAGTAACTTACGAAGCGGGAGACCGGGCATATCTTCGTGTGTCCCCACTTCGTGGAATCAAGAGATTCGGTGTTAAAGGAAAGTTAGCACCCCGGTTCATTGGCCCCTACAAAATCCTCGAACGCCGAGGAGAAGTTGCGTACAAGTTGGAGTTGCCGGAAGGATTGTCCGGAGTTCATGATGTCTTCCATGTTTCTCAGCTGAAGAAATGCCATGCCGACATGGCCGATATTCCGTTGAGAGAAACAAAGGTGCCCTAGAGGCCATACAGCTCGACGGTGATCGACTTATGAGGAGAAACCCATCCGAATTCTCGAGACTATGAACAGAGTCACCCGCAGCAAGATCATCAAGTTTTGCAAGGTGTTTGTGGAGTCATCATTCCGAGGAGGAAGCCACCGGGAGCGAGAAGAAGACCTCCGCCGAGACCACCCGCACCTATTTGTTAGTTAACCCGAATCTCGAGGGCGAGATTCATCTTAAAATGGTAGGTTTGTAACATCCCAAATTTCCTATTTGGAATGTTTTACAATTATAGCTAAGCATCTATGCATATTGTTTGAATTTGAGTGACATTTGAAGTTTCAGAAGATTTTGAGTTTGTTGGAATTTGAATTTGAATTGGCAGTGGAAATTTATTTCAAATCAATGCCTGACAAATACTTGAGAAAAAGTATGAGACGAGTAAACATGACACTCCAAATATGTCAGAAGAAAACATTGCCAAAAAGTTTGAATTCAAATTCTGATTTTATTTGGGATATTAGAAATATGATTTTTTATAAAGTTTGAGTTTTGCCCCTGGAAAAATGTTCAAATTGTAGGGAATATTCCCCTGATCATTTTGATATATATATGTCCTATATAAAATATATAAATTTAAATATATTTTCTCTCTCTCTCACTAATTCAAAAAAATAGAAAAAGACCCAGCGCCACCAGCTAACTGCCCACCAGCCCGGCCCGAGCCGCCACCCACCCCACCTGCCTGGCCAAACGCTTCCCTTGGTCGCCTCAATCGAACGACCCCCTCTCTCTCCGGCGACCCTGACCCACCTCTTCCTTTCCCGCCCATGCTAACCACCGCGCGCCGCCGCTCATCCTCAAGGATCCGGATCTCCTCCCGATCCGCCCCTCGCCCAAGTCGACGCCCCCTATATACTCTCCCCTCGACCTGCTCCCCACTTCCCTCGCCTCACCCCTCCCTCGCCTCAATCCGTCACCGGAGCCGAGTGAGCCCGCCCGCCATTGCCATTGCCACCGCTCCGCCGCCTCCGAACCCCCTCGAGCTCGCCTGAGTCCACCTCGAGCTCCCTCGCTCCGCCAAGACTCCGCGGAGGCCTCCGCCGACTTCCCGACCACCGAGAGCCAGCCAGCAATCGCCGTCGACCACCGCGGTAAGTCGCCGGAGATGCCCCCACCGTCCGATCTAAACGTAGGGTCTAGATTAGATCCCCGAAGGGTTACGGTTTATTTAGGTTTTAGTTTAAAGATCCGGTTTTAAGTTACAATTTTTATTAGACCGGCCCGACTCGGTTTAATCCCTAGGGCGCCTTTTAGTTATTTGACGCCCGATGCGTTAGATAGGCCCATTAGCGCCAGTTTTTCTTTTTAGTTAATTGTTTTTCGTTTCTGTTTTTAACATAATAGTTTCAGTTTTGTAAAATCCATATCTTTTAATCTACTTAATATTTTTAATTGATTCTTTTTTTGTTAGTTTGAAAATTTGTTGTAGTTTCTGTAGAAAATATGTTTAGTCATGTTAAAATTATTAGAAATTGTTTTATTTTAGATTTAGACAGATTAGTAATTCTGCTATAAAATGAGTTAGAATTATTTTATTTTAGTGATTCTTTTGTCACTACTTTATTTTGACCTTGCCTAACCGTAGGAATTTGTTTGGGCATTTTAGATTCAATAAAAAATTAGTTTTAATCAAAATCATGTGGTTCTTATTTATTTAACTAACTACTGTTTTCCTATTGTTTTATTTAGCAAATAATTTTATTTTTCCTATGTGATAGTTTATTTAGGTTAGTTTCTGTAACTTTAGAACATGAACTTTTATTTACAATAAATAAAATTTTTATTTTATTTTTCCTTGCTAGGATTGTTATAGGCATAATAGGAGTTCTATAATAGCTTTTAATGTGATTCTTTTTGCTCCTAGTTGCATGATGTTTTCTTTTCTGTTAGTTAGCAAAAACCCATGCTTAGGGTCTGTTAAGAAAAATTTTGTTGCGTAAAACTATTTCTTGGTTGTTGTATGATGTGGTGAAAATATTGATTTGGATTTCTTCGAGTTTTCTTTGGGTTTTGGTTCAATTGTTTTGTGTGTTATGTTATTATGCTGTTATGTTAAGTGATCATATGTTTGTATGCTTATATGATTGTTGTTTGCCTCGGTAGAATTTCCGGAGTGCGAAGCTTGCTACCACGAGTCCCTAGCTTTCGAAGATCGTCAGCAAGGCAAGTCATTGATCATATTTCTTTTACTATACCTATGATTTTATTGCATTAGAATTATACCTCCCCACCATGCATGTAGTAGGAGAATTTGAAGTTATGTTCTTGAGTAGTATCATGAGGTAGGATGAACCCAATTTCCTTGTTACCATTGCCCGGACTAAGTAGTTTATTTTGCTATGCTCAGAGATCGGGTTGGTTGAGTGAATCATAAGGGAGATGTGAGAGTCAAGATGATGACAACCCCATGACTTCAAGCTCAAGATGGACTTCAAAATTCACTCTTGGGTGGAGGACGGTTGACGGGCACCTGAGAAAACCAGCGGTTGGTCGGATGCATGGAGAAGCGCAATGACATCTTGCGGAAAGCTTCACCCAGCCACGAAGAGACGGATGTATACCCCATTGACCGGAAGCTTACCTGTGCAGCCGCAAGCCATTATGGGCTCTGGCTTGGTCAACCCTAGGTGTGACTCTGGCCGGACGGTGCTACGAGATGTAGAAGAACGGTAGGATTGGATGGGTACCGGCAGTGGCCAGAGAAAAAGACATTGGTTGGTGGAACCATCTCAATAATTACCAACATTTTGTAGTATTTGCAAACAAGTCCATTGTTGTAGGGTAAAACTGTCTTTTTCGCAAAATAATGAAACTTAGAGCCCCACAGCCAAATTGCATATAGTGTTAGTAATTTTATTGTTATTCTCTTCATGACTTGTCGGCATATTCAAAATGCTGACCTACACGGCTGCAACGCCTTATGTTGCAGAGGAGTATTCGATCAGAGTGAGGCTACGATCCGCGCTTGGCGATTGCCCTATGGAGTCGGATGGACTCGCTATTTCGCCTCTCGCTTCCGCAGCTTATTTAGTTTATTTCTCATGAGTTGGCCTTCGCCAATTTATTCTACTGTAATAAAGACTCGATATGAGAATCGTGTAATAAATTCAGGTGTGATTGAACTTTGATTATTTCATCAATGTACTGTGTGTGCCAGCATGATCTTGGGATGGTACAGCTACACAGAGACTTGACCGATTTTGGGTCGGGTCGCTACATTTTCCTTTGCTCATTTTCTCCTTTAGGGAGGTAATCTCTTTGTCAGTCTTCTGAGCTTCCCTGATCTTGTCCATCAAAGTTGACTGAATCTCCAATGCTGCTACATAGCCTCTCGGAACTATTTCCAAACATAGCTCTCGAAGCTCCTCGGCTAATTCCTTTGGTATTTCTCCTGTCATTAGTGTGTTGACGTGACTCTTACGGCTCAACGCGTCTGCTACAACATTAGCCTTTCCGGGGTGATAATGTAATCTCATATCATAGTCCTTAATGAGCTCCAACCATCTCCTCTGCCTAAGATTTAGCTCCTTCTACGTGAAGATGTACTTTAAACTCTTGTGATCTGTATACACCTCACAATGATTTCCAATGAGGAAATGTCTCCATGTTTTCAACGCATGCACTACGGCTGCTAACTCCAAATCATGCGTAGCATAATTTAGCTCATGAGGCTTAAGCTGTCGTGAAGCATATGAAACAGCTCTTCCCTCCTGCATAAGCACTGCTCCAAGTCCTCGACGTGAAGCGTCACAATACACCTCATAATCCTTGGTCTGATCTGGTAGGATTAACACTGGTGAGGTAACCAAACGTTTCTTCAACTCTTGGAAACTAGCTTCACACTCCTCACCCAAATGAACTTGGTATCCTTCTTCAACAATTACATCATAGGCTTCGCAATCCTTGAGAAATTCTCAATGAATCTCCGTAGTATCCTGCGAGTCCAAGGAAACTCCGGATCTCTCCAACTGTTGTTGGTGCTTCCCGCTTTATTACAAAGGACAACTTTAGTGGGGTCTCTCGCTATACCTTCTCCGAATATAACATGTCCAAGAAATCCAACTTCCTTCAACCAAAACTCACATTTGCTGAACTTGGCATATAACTGATGTTCTCTGAGCTTCTCGAGTACCAAACGCAAATGCTCCTTATGTTCCTCTTCATTCTTCAAGTAAACCAAAATATCATCTATGAACACCACGACGAACTTATCCCAAAACTCCATAAACACCTTGTTCATCATGTTCATAAAATAGGCAGGTGCGTTAGTCAGACCAAATGACATAACAAGATACTCATATAGCCCGTGCACAGTGGTAAAAGCCGCCTTAGGTATATCCCGCTCTCGAATCTTCAACTGATGGTACCCTGATCACAAATCGATCTTGGAAAACACCTTAGCTCCTTGCAACTGGTCAAACAAGTCATTGATCATCGGCAGTGGGTACTTGTTCTTAATGGTCACTTCGTTCAATCCTCGATAATCAACAACCATTCTTAATGATCCATCCTTCTTCTCCACTAGAAGTACGGTGATCCCCAAGGCGAAGAACTTGGGCGAATAAAACCTTTATCCAAGAACTCCTTAATCTGCTTCTTAATTTCCTCCAAATCTTGGGCTGGCATCCTATATGGTCTCTTAGATATCGCCCAATTAATCCGTAGTAGTTCAATCGAAACTCAATGTCTCTATCCGTGGCATGCCCGCAACTCTTCCGAAAACACATCCGGGTAATCCTTACCACTGGTACTTCCTCCCGCACAACTCTCATTAAGGAATTTACATGTGCTCTCATCGGCTCATGCCGTGATACAAACTTGATTCTCCTCCTTCGAGTGGTAAGAAAATTGACTTCTCGGCGCAATCTATGTTCCTCCATACTTGATAACCAATCCATGCCTAATATCACACCCAGTCCTTGCGATTCCGTAACTATTAGGTCCGAGGGAAAACATAGTGTCCAATCCTTAATGGCGATCGATCACACCATATAACGCCGTATTCTGCTCCGTGAGGTTACTAGCATGGGTGACCTAAGGGCTTGGGTTGGTAGGTTATACTTATCCAAAATCCCTTGATATGTATGAATGCGATGCACCAGTATCAAAAAGAACAACTGCAGTAAATGCCTTAACCAAAAACTTACCTATTACTGCGTCTGCCTGAGCTTCAACCTCCTCCACGGTAACGTGGTTCACTTGTCCTTTGTTTAAAGGGTTTGGCTTCTTTCCTGAGCTTCCATTGCCATTACCATTTTGGCCTTCCGGACAATCATTTGCATAATGCCCGGTCTTGCGGCACTTAAAGCAAGTGATGTGGTTCAGGTCTACCTTGGATGGTGTTGACGGGTTGGTGCGGTTCTGTCCATTGCTTCCTCCATTCCCGTTTCCATTCTTGGTGCCATTATGGTTGTGCGAGCTACCTCCTCCATGGGTATGCTGAAATTGTCCTCCGTCTTTGGTGTAAAGCGAAGTTTCACGAGCTCCGAGTTATTCTTCCCCGTCCATACTTCCTCTTGCGATAGTCAATCTGTTGTTGCTTCCTTCAATCATAAGCGCACGGTCTACCAACTCCGGTAGTTATTAAAAGTGGCTACCATCAACTGCATGCTCAGCTCATCATTCAGTCCTTCTAGAAACTTCTCCGCTTAGTCTGCATCCGTAGCTACGCTATCCGGGGCATAACGTGCTAGCTTACTGAAATCATCTACATACTGGCCAACTGTCCGTCCTCCTTGGCGTAAGTTGCGAAACTCACGCTTCTTCATCGCCATGGCTCCTGCTGAAACATGGGCAGATGTAAAGCTTGTTGGCCGATCCCATGTGACAGTGTCTACAGGGTAAGTGGTTGTAAAATTCTCCCAACATGCTGCTGCGGGTCCTTCAAGCTGATGTGCGACAAATTTCACCCTTTCTCCATCTGTACATCCTGCAGTGGTCAACTCCGTCCCTATCTTACGGAGCCAATCATCTGCAACAATCGGCTCGGTGCTACTGGAAAACACCGGCGGATTCAGCCTTAAGAAACGGGTCAAATGGTCAACAGGTGGTGGTGGCGGCGGGTTGTTGTTGTTGTTGTTGATGTTGTTGTTGTTGCCTTGGTTCTGTACCAATGTTTGAATCAAGGCATTCTGCTGCTGAATCAACTGAGTGATCTCTGGCGGGAAAACAAATCCAGGGTCGCGTCTCGGAGGCATCTGAGGGTTTTAAGAAAAGACGAGAGTTAAGAATAGAATGAGGTCTAGAGAGAAACACTACCCATATGCTCATGAGACAAATCACACAATATCACTCCAATCAATTCAAACAAGGGCATACAACGGTCTATCTATCGTTACAAAGTGCTGAAACTAAAACTAATATAAAATGGGGGAAATCTACTACTGTTATGGTGGTCAACTAGAAAAACTGCTCCGATGAAGACTCCATGATATCTGCTCCAGCTTCATCTTCGAAATCATCATCACTAGGATAAGAATCGGTGTCGTCGATGATGATGTAGTTCTCTGGACAGGTGCTATCTTCATCTTCTCCTCCGGGTGCTGAATTTCCCATGAGTTCTTCAATCTTCTCCTTAAGATCGCCGTTTTGTCCCACTAGAGCTACAATCTCCTCCATGTAGTCCTTGCGAGTGGCCTTCAGTTCTCCTTCTAGTTCGATAATCTTGGCTTTTGTTGTCTTAAACTCCATCATGTCTGCGCACATCTGGTTCTCCTGGCGTCGAATGTGCTGGTTTAACTCCTGGATGAAAGCTGCAATGGATCGATCCTTCTTAGTGCCAACTATCTCCCATTGTTCATCTCGACGCCCACAAATCTGATAGATAGTATCTTTGAGGTCTTCTTTGTAAACTTCTCCAATGCGCCCCATGGTTATGTGAGCTGCCATGCTCTTTCCCAAACTCCAGGTTGGTGCATTGAAAACGCACTCTATGGGCTCCGTGATTGGCGCAAACGTCCTTCCGGGAACTTGAGCTTGAATCTTCCAACGCTCTTCTTCGGGTAAAGTGGAATTGTAGGTCCCGGTGAAGCTTGGTAATCCGATGTTAAGGTACTTAGTGACTTCCTTCGTGTCGCCCAAAGGGTGTATCTTCATCCGTTGAGTGAACTTGATCCTCGCTTAGCCATCCTAAAAGAGTAGAAAAGATGAGGAGTTAGAAATGAGAAGAGAGAGTAGTGATCTAGGGTTTTAGCTTAATGGTCGTGTCCTCAGTCAGTGTGCTCGATACCATCTTTGTAGCGACTGGACCTCAAATAGTCGATCACCGTGCTTAGTGTCATCCCTGGATCAGTAATGCTGACACCACACAGTACTTGGTGGATTTATAACAGAGTAGCAATCACACACTTATTACAATCGAATGTCTCAATAGAGAACTTAATAAAATAAATATGGCTTAAGGCCATCTAATAACGATAACAACGGAAGGCTTGGAAGAAAAGCGAGTCCATCAACTCCAACGGCATCACTGAGTATAGAACCACGACTTAAGCACCTTACTCGTCGTCTGAAAAGTCTGCAACATGAAACGTTGCAGCCCGAAAATGGGTCAGCACATGGAATATGCTGGCAATGTAACACATAGAGAGTAATGGAATGATAAGCCTATACTACATGCATATATGGCTGGTGGAAAAGCTCTATGGTTACAGTTTTTGCATAAAGCCAATTTTTCCCTACTGCAAAGGAATAAATTTATTTAACTATCGTGGTGGTTGTGAAACATTGAGAATGGTTGACAGCATCCTCAATCCCAATTAAAAGTACTCATTAACAACCCAACAATATTAATTTAGAAGTAACATGATGAGATTCACATGATATCCAAGTACTAGATACTCAAGATGTCCATAACCGGGGACACGGCTAACCATGATTAGTTTATACACTCTGCAGAGGTTTGCGCACTTTTCCCCACAAGACTCGATCGCCTCCGTTTGGTTTCTCGCACTACATGGTGTTTGAGAGACAGATGACCGAGACACAGTCTTTCAGAAGCGCTAGCACCTTACATGTGGGTAGACCGTACCAACCTACATCCCCTACATCAGCTAGCCTACCCGTAAGAGTTCGCACAACTTAATCAACTATGCCAGAGCCCATAATGGCTTGTGGCTGCACACGAAAGTTTCTAGTTTGGATAATCTCATGATCCCTTTGAGCCTGGGTGGCGGTCCGAAGAAATACAGGCAAGTCCTGATAGAAACCAGGTGCCTCAATCCACCCAGATGTGTGTTTAAGTTGCCACCTTAAATAAACCATTAAATAACAATCTCACATCTGTCATGGATTCACTCACCCAATCCACGTCTACTAGCATAGCATGGCATAATAAGCAAACGTAGAAGTAACTCCCAAAGGTTTAATAATAAAATAGGTAATAGGTACTACCTCAACTACTTCCCATCCCACAATTTAATTAGATCCTAATCATGCAAGTGTTTGAGGATAGATCTAATGCATAAAACTGGGTATAAGAAGAGGTATGTTCAAAGTGTTACTTGCCTTGCTGATGATCCGCGAAACCTAGAGACTCGAAGTAACAAAGCGCGACTCGGGTATTCTATCGCAGACAAACAAACAAGCATACAATAAGTACTCATCTAATGCACAGGTAAAACTCAAATAGATCTAACCAGATAGTTCAACTTAAGAACTCCGGTTTGCAAAAAGAATCAAATCAAACGAAGCAACGAAAGTCAAACGGCGAAAGAAAACAGCTTCGTTTTACTAATCTGGATCTAGGTCAAATTTTACAGAAGCAAAAACTTGTTTAAGTAGATTATTCGGAAAGAGGGTTTCGAGACGAAACTCTAGGCGCTTGAATCGCCTGATTCCGATAAACGAGCGAAAAGTTATACTGAAACGAAAATCGGATCAGGAATCGCGATCAGAAATATCGCGGATTAAAACCGAGAAAAAAAAACGACGAACGGGTTAACGAAAGGACGTTCGTTAGCTAAACTAATCTGACGAACGCGTTCGTTTAAACGAACTAACGACTGAACGTTCACTATTTAACCTAACCGAAAAAAAACCGAAACTAATAAAAAGAAAACAAAAATAAAAAAACCGAAGAAAAACCGCTCGGTTTTTATATTAAAAAAACGGCGCAGAAAACGAGGCGACAGCGAACCTCGGGTGGCGGGTCACGGCGGCGGCGGCGGCCGGCTAGGGTTAGGGTTAGGGTTTAGGCGGGGGGCGGGCGGTGGGTGGCGGTGGGCCGACGGGCGGCTCGGGTGGATCAAGGCGCCGGCGGCTTTATAAGTGCCCCGAGTAGAGTCCCGCTCGGGCACGGCCCAAGGTCGGTGCGCGTTGTTTTAATAATAACGCGCTGAAAAAATAATAAAAAGAAATACTAAACGGACTCCAAAAATTGCAAAATAAATTTTCCCCGGCTTCTAAAATCAAGCCGGATTTAATGAACATTTATTTGGGGCCTAAATGTAATTTTGAAAAACACGCATTTTTCCTAAATTCAAATGAAAAGGCAAAAAACTCCAAAATAAATTCTTATTTGATTTTATTATTAAATCTTAATTATTTCTTTATTTTGGGAACGTCATTTTATTCCCTCTCTCTTATTTTGGTAGTAGAAATAATTGAAGATAAAATAACTAAAATCAAATGATCCTATTTTCAAAATTTGAGAAAACTCAAATATGAAAATAACGAAAATCCCCAACTCTCTCCGCGGGTCCTTGAGTTGTGTAGAATTTCTAGGATCGAGCAAAAGTGAAATGAAAAAAAAATATGATATGCAATGATGCTCTATGTATAACATTCCAAATTGAAAATTTGGGATGTTACAATTATCACACATAGAAGTAGTTTCATTATAAGCATCATGCATAGCAGAAGTGGCATCATCAATAACATGTGACATATCAGAATTAATAGCAGAAGCAGGTTTAGGTGTCGCAAGTCTACTCAAAACAGAAGGAGAATCAAGTGCAGAGCTAGATGGCAGTTCCTTACCTCCCCTCGTAGTTGAGGGATGAATTTTAGTTTTCTCGTCTTTCAAGTTCTTCATAGTGATCAGCAGATATAAATCCCAAGTGACTCAAAGAATAGAGCTATGCTCCCGAAGAACGGCGCTTGAAAATAGTCTTGATAACCCACAAGTATAGGGGATCGCAACAATTTTCGAGGGTAGAGTATTCAACCCAAATTTATTGATTCGACACAAGGGGAGCCAAAGAATATTCACAAGTATTAGCAGTTGAGTTGTCAATTCAACCACACCTGGATAACTTAATATCTGCAGCAAAGTATTTAGTAGCAAAGTAATATGATAGTAACGGTAATAGTGGCAAAGGTAACAGTAGCAGTATTGTAGTGATTGTAACAGTGGTAACGGTAAAGTAATTAAGCAAAGGACAGTATGTGAAAAGCTCATAGGCATTGGATCGGTGATGGATAATTATGTCGGATGCAGTTCATCATGTAACAGTCATAACATAGGGTGACACAGAACTAGCTCCAATTCATCAATGTAATGTAGGCATGTATTCCGAATATAGTCATACGTGCTTATGGAAAAGAACTTGCATGACATCTTTTGTCCTACCTCCCGTGGCAGCGGGGTCCTATTGGAAACTAAGGGATATTAAGGCCTCCTTTTAATAGAGTACCGGACCAAAGCATTAACACATAGTGACTACATGAACTCCTCAAACTACGGTGGATACTATGGATCAATCTCAGAACATAGTGGATACTATGGATCAAACCCTAACAAAACTAACTCGATTACATGATAGATCTCATCCAACCCATCACCGTCCAGCAAGCCTACGATGGAATTACTCACGCACGGCGGTGAGCATCATGAAATTGGTGATGGAGGATGGTTGATGATGACGACGGCGACGGATTCCCCTCTCCGGAGCCCCGAACGGACTCCAGATCAGCCCTCCCAAGAGAGATTAGGGCTTGGCGGCGGCTCTGTATCGTAAAACGCAATGAATCCTTCTCTCTGATTCTTTTTCTCCTCGAACATGAATATATGGAGTTGGAGTTGAGGTCGGTGGAGCTCCAGGGGGCCCATGAGGAAGGGAGGCGCGCCCCCACCCTCGTGGACAGGGTGTGGGCCCCCTGGTCTTGATTCTTTCGCCGGTATATTTTATAAATTCCAAAATAATTCTCCGTTGATTTTTAGGACATTCCGAGAACTTTTATTTCTGCACAAAGATAACACCATGGTAATTCTGCTGAAAACAGCGTCAGTCCGGGTTAGTTCCATTCAAATGATGCAAGTTAGAGTCCAAAACAAGGGCAAAAGTGTTTGGAAAAGTAGATACGACGGAGACGTATCACTCAACATTAGTCATAAAGAACTCACATACTTATTGCAAAAATCTACAAGTCATCAAAACAAATTACTACATGCATGCTCCTAGGGGAAGGGTTGGTAGGAGTTAACCATCGCGCGATCCCGACCTCCACACATAAGGAAGACAATCAGTAAATACGTCATGCTCCAACTTCATCACATAACGGTTCACCATACGTGCATGCTACGGAAATCACAAACTTCAACACAAGTATTTCTCAAATTCATAATTACTCAACTAGCATGACTCTAATATTACCAAGCATCAAACTTCTCATAGTATTCAAAGCACTTTATATGATAGTTTTTATTATACCTATCTTGGATGCTCATCACTAGGACTAAAATTTTAACCAAAGCAAATTACCATGTTGTTCTAAAATACTCTCAAAATAATATAAGTGAAGCATGAGAGATTAATAATTTCTATAAAATAAAACCACCACCGTGATCAAAAGATATAAGTGAAGCATATAGTGTATTCTAATAAATTCCGAATCATGTGTGTCTCTCTCAAAAGGTGTGTACAGCAAGGATGATTGTGGCAAACTAAAAAGCAAAGACTCAAATCATACAAGACGCTCCAAGCAAAACACATATCATGTGGTGAATAAAAATATAGCCCCAAGTAAAGTTACCGATAGACGAAGATGAAAGAGGGGATGCCTTCCGGGGCATCCCCAAGCTTAGGATTTTGGTTGTCCATGAATTTTACCTTGGGGTGCCATGGGCATCCCCAAGCTTAGGCTCTTGCCACTCTTTGTTCCATAATCCGTCAAATCTTTACCCAAAACTTGAAAACTTCACAACACAAAACTCAACAGAAAATCTCATAAGCTCCGTTAGCGAAATAAAACAAACCACCACTTTAAGGTACTGTAATGAACTTATTATTTATTTATATTGGTGTTAAACCTACTGTATTCCAACTTTTATATGGTTTATAAGATCTTTTACTAGCCATAGATTCATCAAAATAAGCAAACAACACACGAAAAAAAGAATCTGTCAAAAACAGAACAGTCTGTAGTAATCTGTATCTAACGCAAACTTATGGAACCTAAAAAATTCTACCAAATTAGGAAGTCCTATATAATATTTTTATTGATCTACTGCAAAAGGAATCAACTGAAAAGCACGTTCCTGTGAATTATGAAAACTAATCTAGTGCGCACAAAGTTTCTGTTTTTTTACAGCAAGATCAAATAACTATCACCGTAGGTTATCCTAACGGTTTTACTTGGCACAAACACTAATTAAAACATAAAAACGAATCTAACAAGAGGCTATATGAAAATCTTATTACTAAACATAACCAAAAAGCAAAAAACTAAAATAAAATTGGGTTGCCTCCCAACAAACGCTATCGTTTAACGCCCCTAGCTAGGCATTGAGATTTCAATGATGCTCACATGAAAGACAAGAATTGAAGCACAAAAAGAGCATCATAAAACATGTGACAAACACACTTAAGTCTAACATACTTCCTATGCATAGATATTTTATAAGCAAACAAATTATCAAGGCAAGCAAAAATTAGCATATGCAAGGAAGAAGAAAGAGACGATAGCAATCTCAACATGACGAGAGGTAATTTAGTAAGATAAAAATTTCTACAGCCATATTTTCCTCTCTCATAATAATTACATGTAGGATCATAAGAAAATTCAACAAAATAGCTATCACATAACATATTCTCAACACAATCCACATGCATGCGAAGTGACACTCCTCCAAAATAGTGGGATTATCATTAACTAAAGTCATGACCTCTCCAAACCCACTTTTATCAAAAATACCATAAGATTGAACATTCTCCAAATATGTGGGATCTAAAGTTGACACTCTACCAAACCCACTTTCAATACTATTGCAAACACTAATATCAATCTCATATTCATCATGGGGCTTAAATAAATTTTCAAGATCATAAGAAGAATCACCCCAATCATGATCATTGCAACAAGTAGTAGACAAGGCAAAACTAGCATCCCCAAGCTTAGGGATATGCATATTATTAGCACAATTGACATCATAGAATTTATAGTAAAATCATTGCAATCATGCTTTTTATTCAAGGAGCTATCGTGAATCTCTTCATAAATTTCTTCATCACAATTTTCAGATTCACGGATTTCAAGCAAAACATCATAAAGATAATCTAGTGCACTCAAATCACTAGGAATTGGTTCATCATAATTGGATCTCTTAAAAAGATTAGCAAGGGGATGAGGATCCATAAACTCTTAGCAAGCGAAGATGCAAGCAAAAAGAAGTCACATGGTAACACAAGATCGAACGGAAGGAGGGCAAAGAAAAGGCAAAGGTGAAGTGGGGAGAGGAAAACGAGAGGCAAATGGCATATAATGTAACGCGAGGGATAAGAGTTTGTGATGGGTACTTGGTATGTCTTGACTTGTGCGTAGACTCCCCGGCAACGGCGCCAGAAATCCTTCTTGCTACCTCTTGAGCACAGCGTTGGTTTTCCCTTGAAGAGGAAAGGGTGATGCAGCAAAGTAGCGTAAGTATTTCCCTCAGTTTTGAGAACCAAGGTATCAATCCAATAGGAGGCCACGCTCAAGTCCCTCGTACCTACAAAAACAAATAAGAACCTTGCAACCAACGCGATAAAGGGGTTGTCAAGCCCTTCACGGCCACTTGCAAAAGTGAGATCTGGTAGAGATAATAAGATAATATTTTTGGTATTTTTATGATAAAGACTAAAAGTAAAGAAAGCAAAATAAACGGCGAAAGAAATAGCTTGTTGACGGGAGATTAATATGATGGAAAATAGACCCGGGGGCCATATGTTTCACTAGTGGCTTCTCTCAAGATAGCATACGTATTACGGTGGGTGAACAAATTACTGTCAAGCAATTGATAGAATTGAGCATAGTTATGAGAATATCTAGGCATGATCATGTATATAGGCATCACGTCCGTGACAAGTAGACCAAAACAATTCTGCATCTACTACTATTACTCCACACATCGACCGCTATCCAGCATGCATCTAGAGTATTAAGTTCATAAGAACAGAGTAACGCATTAGGCAAGATGTAGAGGGATAAACTCAAGCAATATGATATAAACCCCATCTTTTTATCCTCGATGGCAACAATACAATACGTGTCGTTTCCCTTTCTGTCACTGGGATCGATCACCGCAAGATTGAACCCAAAGCTAAGCACTTCTCCCATTGCAAGAAAGATCAATCTAGTAGGCCAAACCAAACTGACAATTCGAAGAGACTTGCGAAGATAACCAATCATACATAAAAGAATTCAGAGGAGATTCAAATATTGTTCATAGATAATCTTGATCATAAACCCACAATTCATCGGATCTTGACAAACACACCGCAAAAGAAGATTACATCGAATAGATCTCCAAGAGAATCGAGGAGAACTTTATTGAGATCCAAAGAGAGAGAAGAAGCCATCTAGCTAATAACTATGGACCCGAATGTCTGAGGTAAACTACTCACACATCATCAGAGAGGCTATGGTGTTGATGTAGAAGCCCTCCGTGATCAATGCCCCCTCCGACGGAGCGCCAGAAAAGGCCCCAGGATGGGGTCTCACGGGTACAGAAGGTTGCGGAGGTGGAAATAGGGTTTCGTGGTGCTCCTGTATGTTTTCGGTGTACGTAGGTATATATAGGAGGAAGAAGTAGGTCGGTGGAGCTACGAGGGGCCCACGAGGGTGGGGGCGCGCCCTGGGGGGCAGGCGCGCCTCCTTGCCTCGTGGCCTCCTCGCTTCTTTCTTGACGTCCACTCCAAGTCCTTCGGAGCACGTTTGTTCCAAAAATCACGTTCCCGAAGGTTACATTCCGTTTGGACTCCGTTTGATATTCCTTTTCTGCGAAACACTGAAATAGGCAAAAAAAAACAGCAATTTGGGCTGGGCCTCCGGTTAATAGGTTAGTCCCAAAAATAATATAAAAGTGTATGATAAAGCCCATTAAACATCCAAAACAGATAATATAATAGCATGGAACAATAAAAAAATATAGATACGTTGGAGACGTATCAATGCACCGGCAAAGTTTGCACCAACTCTCAAGGTGAGAAAGGGCAATGCACGGTACCGAAGAGGCTAGCAATGATGGAAGGGCGAGAGTGCGTATAATCCATGGACTCAACATTAGTCATAAAGAACTCACATACTTACTGCAAAAATCTACAAGTCATCAAAACCAAGCACTACACGCATGCTCCTAGGGGGGAGGTTGGTAGGAGTTAACCATCGCGCGCCCCCGACCTCCACACAGAGGAAGACAATCAAAGAAATACCTCATGCTTCAAATTTGTAACACAACGGTTACCATACGTGCATGCTACGGGACTTGCAAACCTCAACACAAGTATTTCTCAAATTCACAATTACTCAACTAGCATGACTCTAATATCACCATCCTCGTATCTCAAAACAATTATCAAGTATCAAACTTCTCATAGTATTCAATGCACTTTATATGAAAGTTTTTATTATATCCCTCTTGGATGCCCATCATATTAGGACTAAATTCATAACCAAAGCAAATTACCATGCTGTTTAAGACTCTCAAAATAATATAAGTGAAGCATTAGAGTTCATCTATTTCTTCAAAATGAAACACCGTTGTGCTCTAAAAGATACAAGTGAAGCACTAGAGCAAATGACAAAGTACTCCGAAAGATATAAGTGAAGATCAATGAGTAGTCGAATAATTATGTAACTATGTGAAGACTCTCTAACATTTAATAATTTCAGATATTGAGATATTATTCAAACAGCAAGCAAAAAAAAACAAAAGAAAATGACGCTCCGAGCAAAACACATATCATGTGGTGAATAAAAATATAGCTCCAAGTAAAGTTACCGATGAACGAAGACAAAAGAGGGGATGCCATCCGGGGCATCCCCAAGCTTATGCTCTTGGTTGTCCTTGAATATTACCTTGGGGTGCCTTGGGCATCCCCAAGCTTAGGCTCTTGCCACTCATTATTCCATAGTCCATTGAATCTTTACCCAAATCTTGAAAACTTCACAACACAAAACTCAACACAAAACTTGTAAGCTCCGTTAGTATAAGAAAATAAATCACCACCTTTGGTACTGTTGTGAACTCATTCTGAATTCATATTGGTGTAATATCTACTGTATTCCAACTTCTCTATGGTTCATACCCTCCGATACTACTCATAGATTCATCAAAATAAGCAAACAACACACGAAGAACAGAATCTGTAAAAAACAGAACAGTCTGTAGCAATATGTAACTTTTGAATACTTCTGAAACTCCAGAAATTCTGAAATAAATTGGTAGACGTGAGGAATTTGTCTATTAATCTTCTGCAAAAAGAATAAACTTAATATCACTCTTCTGTAAAAAAATTACAGCTAATCTCGTGAGCGCAAAGTTTCTGTTTTTTACAGCAAGATCACATTAACTTTCACCCAAGTCTTCCCAAAGGTTCTACTTGGCACTTTATTGAAACATAAGCTATAAAACATTATTACTACAGTAGCATAATCATGTGAACACAGAAAAACAGTAAAGGTAAATATTGGGTTGTCTCCCAACAAGTGCTTTTCTTTATTGCCTTTTTAGCTAGGCATGATGATGACAATGATGCTCACATAAAAGATAAGAATTGAAACATAATGGGAGCATCATGAAGCATATGACTAGCACATTTAAGCCTAACCCAATTCCTATGCATAGGGATTTTTTGAGCAAACAAATTATGGGAAGAAGAATCAACTAGCATAGGAAGGTAAAACAAGCATAGTTTCAAGATTTTCAACACATAGAGAGGAAACTTGATATTATTGCAATTCCTACAAGCATATGTTCCTCCCTCATAATAATTTTCAATAGCATCATGAATGAATTCAACAATATAACCATCACATAAAGCATTCTTTTCATGATGCACAAGCATAGAAATTTTACTACTCTCCACATAAGCAAAATTCCTCTCATTCGGAATAGTGGGAGCAAACTCAACAAAATAACTATCATGTGAAGCATAATCCAATTGAAAATTAAAATCATGATGACAAGTTTCATGGTTATCTTTATTATTTATAGCATATGTGTCATCACAATAATCATCATAAATAGGAGGCATGCTTTCATTATAATAAATTTGCTCATCAAAACTTGGGGGACTAAACATATCATCTTCATCAAACATAGCATCCCCAAGCTTGTGGCTTTGCATATCATTAGCATCATGGGTATTCAAAGAATTCATACTAACGACATTGCAATCATTCTCATCATTCAAAGATTTAGTGCCAAACATTTTAATGCATTCTTCCTCTAGCAATTGAGCACAATTATCGGAATCCTTATTTTCATGGAAGACATTAAAAAGATGAAGCATATGAGGCACCCTCAATTCCATTTTTTTAATTTTCTTTTATAGACGAAACTAGTAATAAAACAAGAAACAAAAAGATTCGATTGCAAGATCAAGATATACCTTCAAGCACTAACCTCCCCGGCAACGGTGCCAGAAAAGAGCTTGATGTCTACTACACAACCGTCTTCTTGTAGACGTTGTTGGGCCTCCAAGTGCAGAGGTTTGTAGGACAGTAGCAAATTTCCCTCAAGTGGATGACCTAAGGTTTATCAATCCGTGGGAGGCATAGGATGAAGATGGTCTCTCTCAAGCAACCCTGCAACCAAATAACAAAGAGTCTCTTGTGTCCCCAACACACCCAATACAATGGTAAATTGTATAGGTGCACTAGTTCAGCTAAGAGATGCTGATACAAGTGCAATATGGATGGTAGATATAGGTTTTTGTAATCTGAAAATATAAAAACAGCAAGGTAACTAATGATAAAAGTGAGCGTAAACGGTATTGCAATGCTAGGAAACAAGGCCTAGGGTTCATACTTTCACTAGTGCAAGTTCTCTCAACAATAATTACATAACTGGATCTTATAACTATCCCTCAACATGCAACAAAGAGTCACTCCAAAGTCGCTAATAGCGGAGAAAAAACGAAGAGATTATTGTAGGTTACGAAACCACCTCAAAGTTATCCATTCTAATCGATCTATTGAAGAGTCCATAGTAAAATAACATGAAGCTATTCTTTCCGTTCAATCTATCATAGAGTTCGTACTAGAATAACAGCTTAAGACACAAATCAACCCAAACCCTAATGTCACCTAGATACTCCAATGTCACCTCAAGTATCAGTGGGTATGATTATATGATATGCATCACAAAATATCAGATTCATCTATTCAACCAACACAAAGAACTTCAAAGAGTGCCCCAAAGTTTCTACCAGAGAGTCAAGACGAAAACGTGTGCCAACCCCTATGCATAGATTCCCAAGGTCACGGAACTCGCAAATTGATCACCAAAACATACATCAAGTGGATCACGTGATATTCCATTGTCACCACAGATAAGCACATGTAAGACATACATCAAGTGTTCTCAAATCCTTAAAGACTCAATCCGATAAGATAACTTCAAAGGGAAAACTCAATCCATTACAAGAGAGTAGAGGGGGAGAAACATCATAAGATCCAACTATAATAGCAAAGCTCGCAATACATCAAGATCGTGCCAAATCAAGAACACGAGAGAGAGAGAGAGATCAAACACATAGCTACTGGTATATACCCTCAGCCCGAGGGTGAACTACTCCTCCTCGTCATGGAGAGCGCCGGATGATGAAGATGGCCACGGTGAGGATCCCTCCCGTGATTGCGAGCACAGGTCCCGATTGGTTTTGGTGGCTACAGAGGCTTGCGGCGGCGGAAATCCCGATCTAGGTGTTGGGGAACGCAGTAATTTTAAAAAAATTCCTACGCACACACAAGATCATGGTGATGCATAGCAACGAGCGGGGGAGTGTTGTCCACGTACCCTCGTAGACCGTTAGCGGAAGCGTTTTATCAACGCGGTTGATGTAGTCGTACGTCTTCATGATCCGACGGATCCAAGTACCGAACGCACGGCACCTCCGAGTTCAGCACACGTTCAGCTCGATGACGTCCCTCGAACTCTTGATCCGGTTGAGGCCGAGGGATAGTTCCATCAGCACGATAGCGTGGTGACGGTGATGTTGATGTTACCGGCGCAGGGCTTTGCCTAAGCACTACGACGATATGACCGAGGTGTGTAGCTGTGGAGTGGGGCACCGCACACGGCTAAGAAATCAACTTGTGTGTCTATGGGGTGCCCCCTGGCCACGTATATAAAGGATGGAGGGAGAAGGAGGCCGACCCTCATAGGGTGCTCCCAAAGTGTGGAGTCCTACTAGGATTCCTAGTCCTAGTAGGATTCCACCTCCCACATGG
Source organism: Aegilops longissima (assembly GCA_021605205.1). Classification (NCBI taxonomy): domain Eukaryota; kingdom Viridiplantae; phylum Streptophyta; class Magnoliopsida; order Poales; family Poaceae; genus Aegilops; species Aegilops longissima. The sequence continues at coordinate 526,850,571 of CM038679.1, forward strand.
AATAGGAAAAGGGGAAGGAAGAAGGAGAAGGAAGGAAGGGGGCGCCCCCTTCCCTAGTCCAATTCGGACCAGTCCATGGGGAAGGGGCGTGTTGAGAGGAAAAATGAATCAACCATCTTCTTTACTAGATGGCATCTGCTATTTATACAAGGGAAAAGACACCATTGGAAAAGGTGTCTGTTCAGAGGAGGTGCCTGTTCGGTAGGAACCGAGCGACAGTTTTACAACTGTCTGCGGTTAGTACAAGCAGGGATTAATCCCATAATTAACACGTGGTTAATTAATTCTAACACTCCCCCTAATCAATGCTTGATCTTGTGAGCAGACATCATCTTGATAAAGTTTCCACCAAAACCCTGTGGGAAAAATGAGGATAGAGGTGTTTGATATGTTGCCAAAAACTCCTTCAAACCCAGTAGGAAAAATAAGGAGAAAATGCCGCAACATATAATGATTATTGTCTGTTTAACTCAACATGAGAAAAACCCATAGAATTAAAGGACAATAAATATGTCGTATATACTTTCTTAAAAACCCCGGTGGGTAAAATAGAAAATATGACATATGGTCTTGTGTTGATATTACCTCATTAAAAACCTTCATGAGAACCTATAAAAGTAAACTCATGAAGGGAAAAGAGTATAATATGATGCTTTTAACAGGAGCAATTCAGGAAGATACTCCCCCTGATTCTTGCAAATTCCGAAGCCGTCATATACCAATTCCATGAACATATTTCCGGAATGTAGAAGTTGGTAGAGACTTGGTGAACAAATCAGTCACATGATTTGACTTACAAGATATGCAATATAGTGATATTGCTTATTATGTAACCTGTTTGCATCCGGGCAACACAAGCAACATTATCTTTGAGATAATGGTTGGTGGATGTAGCCATGATGTCTGTTTCGAAGACTCTTCATGAGAGGGCTACCACACCTAGTAGGAACACTAAGCTTGTCTACGATCTGACATAGTAGGGATCTGATCGATGTATCCAATGATATCGGTGTTCACATTTCTATGAAACTGAAAAACCAGGACAAAATGTTTGATGCCTTGGAGATATCTAAAGATATTCTTGAGTACCAACCAATTGTGTTTGGTGGATCCAATGGCTTATGGAACGTTAAGTCCCAATATCTCATTTCCATCATCTCTTGGTCTAAATCAATCTTTCTCTACGTCTAGAGAATGAACTACCATGAGAGTTATGGATGGATAAGATTTGTCCACAATGAATTTCTCCAATATATTTTGGATATAGACAACATAGTAAACCATAATGCATGAATGAAGGTGCTCAAGTTGTAGTAACGAGCGGTATTTTGGTTTACCCAAATCCTTCATTTTAAACTCCGTCATTTAGATGATTACATGTGTCATCATTGCAGACACACAAATATGGATAATCATCATTGTAGGAGTAATCCTTGTGCATAAGGAACCCACTACGTCGGTTGTACCATATGTACCGACAACAATAAGTCGTATGGTGACTTACTGATTCTACACAATGTATGTTGCATTTTGTATTTCGATTCAGAATTGAGATTCCATAGGGAATCAATCATATATGTCTGAATCTAGTGATCCACATGGATATGCGCTCACTACATCTATCAACTGCAGAGATAGATGATTTTGTGTTGCCAATTATATAAGTTACCGGAATGAGATTCCACCTCTGGAGAATAGTTAGGTATCTGCGTAAACCCTTGTGCTACAATACTTGCTCTTTGTTTCACCACCTCGTTGTTCTCAATTCTGTTTCTAGAAGAAAATTGTTGTAGGTATTGCTTATGAATACCTTCCCATTATTGAGCAAGATCATTTCTACCTAGATTATACCCTTTGCTTGAGTTCAGTCTGAGTGTTGTTCACACTTTGCCATGGCCATGGTCTTTGGATCTGAATCAATTGAAAGGTTTTTTCAATCTAGTTGAGAAATGTATGTCGACAATTGTAGACTTCCGGTTATATAATTCTCCAGAATCTATATATCAATATATAGTTGATGGAAATATCATTACCCATGGTGACTGCTCGCGATTTCCCAATGCGATTGAGTTGGGTATTCCGATGTCCCGGTCATTGTGTGCACTATGACCTGGGTTGGTGGAGGTTTCCCGTCCACTGGGTGTATACTACCCATTAGGTGTCTGCCAACGTGAAGTTGACTTGCATTTACTAATTCACAGGCCTTGATATTCTTGCTTGCGAGAAGCTGAATCCTGATGTACTTCTGCCATACATCTCCCCCTGTTGCTTTGAACAGGGAGTGGAGTGGATTTTGTTGGTACCTCCACTCTTTCAGGCATACTTTTGCAGGATTGTAGGATTGTGTGACACCTTTATAGTCAGTAAATGAATCTGGCAGGTTATTTGCAATATGTTGCAAATATTCTGAACACATGGTTCAGCTCTTTGATTACGTGGATATGAGGCAGAAATGTGTTGAACATTCCACTAATTTCCTTGCATTCTTTATGGTACTTGAATTCTCCCCCTAATGCCTGGAAATATTCCTCATTGAATCAACATACTGGCCTTGAATAACTCCCCATGTGAGGGGCTTGAGGTATTGACGGTAATACAGTTATTCCTCACATAGATCCCAATTATATGTTGAGGGCCAATGATGTATGTCGGGTGATGATATCGTGTGTAACGAATTACATGAGATAGGAAATACTTGGTAGATTTCCACGTATCAAAGATAGAGGGGAATAAAATTATGCAGTTTGGTCATGAGCGTGTAAAACTCCATGACTCCAACGTAAAGTTGGTAAGTTGCAATTTCAAAGTAAAGATCATGCAATGAGCTCAATTCTTTGGATGGGATTCTACCAAACCATTTTGAGTCTAGACATTAGGACAAATTGCTAAACTTCAATCCTAGGGCCATAGAAAAAGGCACTCAAGGAGAATTCTGCAAATGCTATCCATTCGATTTGCTTGGAATCAATGTCAGGATAATGAGTCAATGGTTTCGTGTGAATAAAGCACACTTGAGACCATCATGTAGATGTGTCTTATAGAACCATGGAACACCTGAATAGTCTAGTCAATGGATGGGAAGAGCCACTTACCTCAACTTGATGCATTCAAGGAGTCTGAGTGGTTCAGCGTAAACTTTAAGGTGCGCGAGCCTTAAAATTAGCTTCCCTGTGTCACATGTAGTGCACACAAAATCCAAATATTGTTAGAATTTAGCATCATAACAATCATAAACTATTGGAGTTGTTGATAGTTTCAGTTTCAACCCAATGTCTCGATGACCAAGGCGAGTATGCCAAGTTTGCCATGTATAAGACATTTTGGAAAACTATCACGGGCGCAACATGTGCTACGGGTTTTGTAGTATGTGTAGTACAATCCAGATGATACATAGAAAATATGTTTTCCATATCCGTTGCATATGGTAAACAGAATGTATTCCTCTTTGTTGTCATCATAAGTTTCACTATGGAAACTATTTGAACGGATACCTCTATAGTTTAGTAGGGTACGAGTTAAACCTGGGAAGCAATAAAGCATCCCGAAATTACTCGAGTACCCACAGGGATAGTAAATATGACTCGAGTTGAGTCAACAAATACCTCATCGCATCCAGCGACTTTAAAATATCTCCTTTCTCTCAACGAGAGCGGAAACATTGGACTTCTCTGAGTATAGAGTTTGTGGTGCATATGCCAACACGCCACATATCAATTTTCATCGGATTGACTCCCGTAGAAATCTATATATAGACATGAAGATTCTCAAGAAAATTAATGTCGGATATATAGAATACATACAAATGAATTTGTATCAAAGTGCTGATACAATATATTGTGATATACAATATATAATGACAACAATAATCATGTTCTTATTAGAACATCATAAATGGACATAAATAAATAGACCACTAAGGAGACTAAGGGACTAAATGTATAGTCTCCAAACATGTCGGTTGATGCATATTCAACCATCATACTCTCCATGCTCATAGGGTCTCGTGACAGCTTGATGGTGTCATGTTGAGGGTTTGAAGTGAGTTTCAAACCATTACCCTTGAGGTCCTTTGCATCCCGGTGGCATGGCTTGGATTGCACGCGCTATCCCATGGGACACAAGAGTGATCATGATGTCCATGGCCCAGGAAGGGCAGTGGTGGCAATTGAGGGCGAATGCCTCAAATTCTCTAGCCACCGATTACCAGAGATAATTAATTTACATATGGTAAATTAAAAACCATCATGGTTGTGTAATAAGAATTGAAAAAAAAATACTCAAGTGTAAACTTGAAAAATTCCGAACCTCAGTTGTGTGAACATAACACATTGAAGATCACTTAGATCTCATAGTAATAGGTTGCATGGCCATTACCTTTGTGTATGCTAAAATTTAGATATAAGGAATACACTTTGAAGGTAATTGCTTGTCGAGTTTGACAAAGCGTAGACCTCACAGTAAAAGGGGATAGTCTGCAAATGAGCAGTAGATCCCAACTCATTACCGTATGATTCCAAAAATAATGAGGGGGAAATATTCAAAAATTTGCAAGTTTGATATGCAAGAGAAGATGATCTCAATCGCAAAAACATGTTCAAGAGAACTTGATATGTGGTAAACACACAGAACATGCCATTATTCCCATATGGAAATCTGGTACTCAACAGAACAGTACTGATGTACTGAATTTGTCTTTGCAAGAGATTAAAAATCTCAATTGCAAATGGACGTAATAAATTTCGACACATGATAAACGTGGAAAAATATTACATCAACTTAAGATCTGGAATACATCTCAGTACTCAACAGATGTATACTACTATTGTAATGAATAGTAATAATGTTGCAAACTTGACATTCAAGTGAAAACTTGAATTGTATAGACCTCATATGAAATGAGATGATCTTGTATCAAGTTGCATGATAATTCAGCGGAGTGAATTAAAATTGTGCGAGAGAAAATTAATCTCAATCTCAATGAGATTGTTTTGCAAGAGAAGAAAATTCTCAATCGCAAATCAGTACTGTAGAGGTACTGAATTTATCTTTGCAAGACATAAAAGAAAATCTCAATTGCAAATAATAGATATAAATAATCTCAACATATGTGGGCATGGAAATTATTTATATCATAATTTTGTTCTGGAGAACAATACTCAACAGGAAAATAATAATTTATAAACAACATGGTCAAAAACAGGTAAATACTAGTAAATAGTATACTGTTATCCAAACCGATTATCAAAAATTCCAGAAATGGAATTGTATTGTTGCAAAAATCGGACGTGACCACTGTTTTAGCCTCTTTTGCTAATTCCTGCAATACAGGGACCATAGTGCAAAATGGCGAAAGGATAAGGTTTGCCTGTCTTCTCCCGCCCCTCGGGCTCGCCGGCCACAGCTGCTGGGCAGAGCGCGGGAGCGCTGCCGGGCGTAGGTGGGCGGGGCCGGCCACGGGCACGGCCGGGCGGCGGCCACGGGCACAGCCGCGCGGTCTTGGCGCGTGCAAAAGGGCGCGTGACCTGGCGGCAGAGCGGCTGGCGTAGCGCGGCGCACGGCCGGGCGCGTGGCTCGGCGCGGCGGCCTGGCGGACGAGCGCGGGGCGCGGAGGCGGCGGCCTGGGGCGCGGGCTGCCGGGAGGCAGCCGGGCGCTGCGCAGCCACGGGAGGAGCGCGTGGACGCGCAGCCACAGGAGGAGCGCAGGAGCAAGGCGCGGAGGCCGGGCTGCCGGGCGCGGGGCGGGGCGCGGAGTTGCCGGAGTCGGGAGCCACCGCGGGCGTCGGGCACTGGAGTTGGCCGCCACGCGCGTCGTTCCTGTAGCCTTGGAAGCGAGCCGGGCACTGGAGTTGGCCGTGGGCGTCAGGCACTGGAATTGGCCGCCTCACTTATCCGATCTTGATTGAGTCATTCAATCTTCGATCAATGGATGCCAACTTCCCTATTCTTTCTTCTTTTTGTTATTCGTGGAGGCCTGGTTCCTCGTTTCATCCCAGATCGAGAGCCTCTCCGCGCCTACCTGGTGAACGCCTCGGGCTGGTGCGTGAGTTTGAGGCTGCGCGACCACGTACCGGAAGGAGACCTGTGCCGCCGTGCCACTTTGCAGAGGCGTGGACGACCGCCGGTTCGGTGTTTCTCGTGGGCGAGCCCGTCGTGAAAATCGCTCCGCTTGAGAGCGACGGCGCTGGCGAGGGGCAGCCCTTCGGGACGTCGGCGGCCTTGGTCTTTCGCGTCGAGGCCGATGGAATCGCTCCGCCGGGAGCGTGCTGATAACGTGTTGAGAGGAAAAATGAATCAACCATCTTCTTTAGTAGATGGCATCTGCTATTTATACAAGGGAAAAAACACCATTGGAAAAGGTGTCTGTTCAGAGGAGGTGCCTGTTCGGCAGGAACCGACGCGGCAGTTTTACAACTGTCTGCGGTTAGTACGAGCAGGGATTAATCCCATAATTAACGCATGGTTTATTAATTCTAACAGGGCGTAGCCACCCATGAGGCCTTTCTCTCCTTTCCCGTATGGCCCATTAAGGCCCAATATAAATTCCCATAACTCTCCGGTACTCCGAAAAATACCCGAATCATTCGGAACCTTTCCGATGTCTGAATATAGCCTTTCAATATATCAATCTTTACCTCTCGACCATTTCGAGACTCCTCGTCATGTCCGCATCCGGAACTCCGAACAAACTCCGGTCATCAAATGACATAACTCATAATACAAATCGCCATCGAACGTTAAGCGTGCGGACCCTACGGGTTCGAGAACTATGTAGACATGATCGAGACACATCTCCGGTCAATAACCAATAGCGGAACCTGGATGCTCAAATTGGCTCCTACATATTCTACGAAGATCTTTATCGGTCGAACCGCATAACAGCATACGTTGTTCCCTTTGTCATCGTATGTTACTTGCCCGAGATTCGATCGTCGGTATCATAATACCTAGTTCAATCTCGTTACCGGCAAGTCTCTTTACTCGTTCCGTAATGCATCATCCCGCAACTAACTCATTAGTCACGTTGCTTGCAAGGCTTATAGTGATGTGCATTACCGAGAGGGCCCAAAGATACCTCTCCGAAACTCGGAGTGACAAATCCTAATCTCAATCTATGCCAACACAACAAACACCTTCGGAGACACCTATAGAGCATCTTTATAATCACCCAGTTATGTTGTGACGTTTGATAGCACACAAGGTGTACCTCCGGTATTCGGGAGTTGCATAATCTCATAGTCAGAGGAACATGCATAAGTCATGAAGAAAGCAGTAGCAATGAAACTGTAACTATCATAATGCTAAGCTAACAAATGGGTCTTGTCCATCACATCATTCTCCTAATGATGTGATCCCGTTCATCAAATGACAACACATGTCTATGGTTAGGAAACATAACCATCTTTGATAAACGAGCTAGTCAGGTAGAGGCATACTAGGGACACTTATGTTTTGTCTATGTATTCACACATGTACTAAGTTTCCGGTTAATACAATTCTAGCATGAATAATAAACATTTATCATGATATAAGGAAATAAATAATAACTTTTTATTATTGTCCCTAGGGCATATTTCCGTTATCCCTTGCATATTATAGTTCATCACAAAGTTCTAGTAACTCGGTGATAGTGACTAGACAATTATGTCAATCACTATCTTATTTGGAAGATTAACTCCCACTTGATTCAAGTGATTGTAGTACCCAGACAATCTGAGCACATGCTCACTGGTTGAGCTATTCTCCTCCATCTTGTAGGCAAAGTACAGTCAGAGGTCTCATACCTCTCGACACGGGCATGAGTATGAAATACCAATTTAACCTCTTGGAACATCTTATATGCTCCGTGGCGTTCAAAACATTTTTGAACTCCCGGTCCTAAGCCGTAAATCATGGTGCACTAAACTATCAAGTAGTCATCATACCGAGCTTTGTCAAACATTCATAACGTCTGCATCTGCTCCTGCAATAGGTCTGTCAATTATTTTTCTCTAGGAACATATCAAAAATAAACGGGGAGTTACATCGCGAGCTATTGATCTACAACATAGTTATGTAAATACTTTCAGGACTAAGTTCATGATAAAACTAAATTCAATTAATCATATTACTTAAGAACTCTCACTTAGATATACATCCCTCGAGTCATCTAAATGATCACGTGATCCAAATCAACTAAACCATGTCTGATCTTCACGTGAGATGGAGTAGTTTTCAATGGTGAACATCACTATGTTGATCATATCTACTATATGATTCACGCTCGACCTTTCGGTCTCAGTGTTCCGAGGCCATATCTGCATATGCTAGGCTTGTCAAGTTTAACCCCAGTATTCTACGTGTGCAAAACTAGCTTGCACCCGTTGTATGTGAACATAGAGCTTATCACACCCGATCATCATGTAGTGTCTCAGCACGAAGAACTATCACAACGGTGCATACTCAGGGAGAACACTTATACCTTGAAATTTTAGTAACAGATCATCTTATAAAGCTACCGCCAAACTAAGAAAAATAAGATGCATAAAAGATAAACATCACATGCAATCAAAATATGTGACATGATATGGCCATCATCATCTTGTGCTTTTGATCTCCATCTCCAAAGTACTGTCATGATCTCCATTGTTACCGGCATGACACCATGATCTCCATCATCTTGATTTGTTATTAACGTGTCGTCACATGGTCGTCTCACCAGCTATTGCTTTTGCAACTATTGCTATCGCATAGCAATAAAGTAAAGCAATTACATGGCACTTGCATCTTATGCAATAAAGAGACAACCATAATGATCCTTCCAGTTGCCAATAACTTTAACAAAACATGATCATCTCAGACAACAATTTATATCTCATCACGTCTTGACCATATCACATCACAACATGCCCTGCAAAAACAAGTTAGACGTCCTCTACTTTGTTGTTGCAATTTTTACGTGGCTGCTACGGGCTGAGCAAGAACCGTTCTTACCTACGCATCAAAACCACAATGATTTTTCGTCAAGTATGTGCTATTTTAACCTTCAACAAGGACCGGGCGTGGTCACACTCGATTCAGCTAAAGTTGGAGAAACTGACACCCGCCAGCCACCTGTGTGCAAAGCACGTCGGTAGAACCAGTCTCGCGTAAGCGTACGCGGAATGTCGGTCCGGGCCGCTTCATCCAACAATACCGCCGAATCAAAGTATGACATGCTGGTAAGCAGTATGACTATTATCGCCCACAGCTCTTTGTGTTCTACTCGTGCATATAACATCTACGCATAGACCTGGCTCGGAAGCCACTGTTGGGGAACGCAGTAATTTCAAAAAAATTCCTACGCACACACAAGATCATGGTGATGCATAGTAACAAGCGGGAGAGTGTTGTCCACGTACCTTTGTAGACCGTAAGCGGAAGTGTTTTATCAATGCGGTTGATGTAGTCGTACGTCTTCACGATCCGACCGATCCAAGTACCGAACGCACGGCACCTTTGAGTTCAACACACGTTCAGATCGATGATGTCCCTCGAACTCTTGATCCAGTTGAGGCCGAGGGAGAGTTCCGTCAGCACGACAGCGTGGTGACGGTGATGATGATGTTACCGGCGCAGGGCTTCGCCTAAGCACTACGACAATATGACCGAGGTGTGTAGCTGTGGAGTGGGGCACCACACACGGCTAATAAATCAACTTCTGTGTCCATGTGGTGCCCCCTGGCCACGTATATAAAGGATGGAGGGAGAAGGAGGCCTGCCCTCATAAGGTGCGCCCAAATTGTGGAGTCCTACTAGGACTCCCTAGTCCTAGTAGGATTCCACCTCCCACATGGAATAGGAAAAGGGGAAGGGAGAAGGAGAAGGAAGGAAGGGGGCGCCCCCTTCCCTAGTCCAATTCGGACCAGTCCATGGGGAAGGGGCGCAGCCACCCATGAGGCCTTTCTCTCCTTTCCCGATTGGCCCATTAAGGCCCAATACGAATTCCCGTAACTCTCCGGTACTCCGAAAAGTACCCGAATCACTTGGAACCTTTACGATGTCAGAATATAGCCTTCCAATATATCAATCTTTATGTCTTGACCATTTCGAGACTCCTCTTCATGTCCATGATCTCATCCAGGACTCCGAACTATCTTCGGTCATCAAATCACATAACTCTTTAATACAAGTCGTCATCAAATGTTAAGCGTGCGGGCCCTACGGGTTCGAGAACTATGTAGACATGACCGAGACACATCTCGAGTAAATAACCAATAGTGGAACCTGGATGCTCATATTGGCTCCCACATATTCTACGAAGATCTTTATCGGTCAAACCGCATAACAACATATGTCATTCCCTTTGTCATCGGTATGTTACTTGCCCGAGATTCGATCGTCGGTATCATCATACCTAGTTCAATCTCGTTACCGGAAAGTCTCTTTACTCGTTCCGTAATGCATCATCCTGCAACTAACTCATTAGTCACATTGCTTGCAAGGCTTATAGTGATGTGCATTACCGAGAGGGCCCAGAGATACCTCTCCGACAATCGGAGTGACAAATCCTAATCTCGATCTATGCCAACTCAACAGACACCATCAGAGACACCTGTAGAGCACCTTTATAATCACCCAGTTACGTTGTGACGTTTGGTAGCACAAAAAGTGTTCCTCCGGTATTCAGGAGTTGCATAATCTCATAGTCTGAGGAACATGTATAAGTCATGAAGAAAGCAGTAGCAATGAAACTGTAACGATCATAATGCTAAGCTAACGAATGGGTCTTCTCCATCACATCATTATCCTAATGATGTGATCTCGTTCATCAAATGACAACACATGTCTATGGTTAGGAAACGTAACCATCTTTGATAAACGAGCTAGTCAAGTAGAGGCATACTAGGGACACTTATGTTTTGTCTATGCATTCACACATGTACTAAGTTTCCGGTTAATACAATTCTATCATGAATAATAAACATTTATCATGAAATAAGGAAATAAATAATAACTTTATTATTGCCTCTAGGGAATATTTCCTTCACTAGGTTTCTTTATGGAAGTTTGGGTATATATGAGAGGTATTGGTGTCGGGAACAAGTCAGAGGGGTCTCCGGGCTGTCCATGAGGTAGGGGGCGCGCCCAGAGGGGGTGGGCGCACCCCCTACCCTCGTGGGAAGACCGGGACTCTTCTGGTCCATCTCTAATGCTCTGTGGGCTTCTTCCGGTCCAAAAATAATCTCCGTCAAATTTTAGGTCAATTGGACTCCGTTTGGTTTTCCTTTTCTGCGATACTCAAAAATAAGGAAAAAACAGACACTGGCACTGGGCTCTGGGTTAATAGGTTAGTCCCAAAAATCATATAAAATAGCATATAAATGCATATAAAACATCCTAGATGGATAATATAATAGCATGGAACAATCAAAAATTATAGATACGTTGGAGACGTATCACGCATCAAAACCACAACAATTTTTCGTCAAGTGTGTTGTTTTAACCTTCAACAAGGACTGGGCGTAGTCAAACTCGATTCAACTAAAGCTGGAGAAATAAACACCCACTAGCCACCTGTCTGCGAAGCACGGCGGTAGAACCAGTCTCATGAACGCGGTCATGTAATGTCGGTTTGGGCCGCTTCATCCAACAATACCGCCGAATCAAAGTATGACATGCTGGTAAGCAGTATGACTATTATCGCCTACAACTCTTTGTGTTCTACTCGTGCATATAACATCTACGCATAGACCTGGCTCGGATGCCACTGTTGGGGAATGCAGTTGAAGGAGTCCTGGACTAAGGTGTCCTCGGGCATCCGGCCTGTTATCAATGAAAGCACCAATAAGGAAAAAACAGACACTGGCACTGGGCTCTGGGTTAATAGCTTGGCGACCAACTATGAAGATTCCTTCTTATGTAACCGACTCTATGTAACCCTAGATCCCCCGGTGTCTATATAAACCGAAGGGTGTAGTCCGGAAAGGATATATTCATTACCATAGTCATACATGCTAGACTTCTAGGGTTTAGCCATTACGATCTCATGCTAGATCAACTCTTGTAATACTCATATTCGTCAAGATCAATCAAGCAGGAAGTAGGGTATTACCTCCATGGAGAGGGCCCGAACCTGGGTAAACATCGTGTCCCCTGTCTCATGTAACCATCGAGCTTAGACGCACAGTTCGGGACCCCCTACCCGAGATCTGCCGGTTTTGACACTGACATTGGTGCTTTCATTGAGAGTTCCACTGTGTCATCGACGAAAGGTTCGATGGCCCCTTTAATCGTCGATAGTGACGTTGTCCAGGGAGAAACCTTCCTTCCCGGACAGATCTTCGTATTCGGCGGCTTCGTACTGCGGGCCAACTCGCTTGGCCATCTAGAGCAGATTGATAGCTACGCCCCTGGCCATCAGGTCAGATTCGGAAGCTTGAACTACATCGCGGAGATCCGTGGAGACTTGATCTTCGACGGATTCGAGACCGCGGCGATTGCTCCCCCTCACTTTGATGAACATGACTTAAATCTGTCATCGGATCACATCCAGGAGATGGTTCCTGTTGCTGCAATGGCCTTAAATCCGGAGCAGATTGCGCCATCCGAGGCCACAGAGTCCACGACGTTGGAGCCGCACACAGACTCGACACCAGAGGCGGAGCCAGGATTTCTCAAAGCCTAGGGCTAAAACTAAATGGCTTTAAATAACGCCAAATACCACACATATTAGTGCATCCTAGAAATGCGCCACAAATTCACATTCAAGATAAAATATGAATTCATTATTACCACAAGAGAAAATTTCAAATTTCGTACTCATTTCATCAATTTAACAAAGTGCATCATTGCAAATGGGTAATAATATAACAAAATTGACTAAAGTAATAGTACAATTTAACATCAGCAATTCACTGGTTTCAGATTTCTTTTGTGGATTCAGCTATTTTTTGGGGGGATAGAGAGATTCATTGGTTTTCGGTGATACAAAGGAACTGGGAAAAGAATAGCTGATACAACACTAGAGATTACCTGTTCAGATGGTTGTGGAGATGGAGCCGAACAGGAGGCTTGAAGCCTGAAGGAGGGCTGCTCCGACGGTTTACGCGTCAGTGCAGTAAACAAGCAGTCTGGATCATCCCATTTGTCGAGGTGGAACACCTGGGGCGGCGGCGCAGGAAACGAGCCAACGGGGATGCTACAGGCGCGTGATCGATCGCATCCGTGGAGTTGGCGAAAGGATCACAACAGACCAACCTGGCTTCGTGGGTTCCTAGCGATGATCTCAGTTGGGCTGAGAACATGAGAAGGTATATGGGCTGAGCTGCTGAGGCTTGGGGCTAGGCACTCACGTATGGGGCTAGGCCTCTTTAGAGCTAAAAATATCCAGAATTTATCTTGGGTGTTACAACACGGGTTGGGCCACGCATGGGGCTATAGCCCTAGTTGCCATAGGCCCAATTCCGCCCCTGCTCGACACCTTGCAATATCTACGTCGACGGAACTACGGACTCGTCTCCGGCTAAAAGCTTCGAGACACGTACGCTTGCGGACACCGAGCTTGATCGGTTATCGATTTTCGAATTCGACGCCGCAGACATCCTCCAACACTCGCCCCTGGGTGACGTGCTAAATTCATTAAAAAACCTGTCCTTGGCGGGGGACTCACAACCGAACTATGTCCGGTTTGAGCTAGGGGCTGATAATGGAGAATTTCGCTCCCCACCCGCCACCCACATCATAGCCACTGTCGAGGACTCAACCGACATGCTTGATTATGGCTCCGAAGACATCGATGGTATAGACGACGATGCCGACAAGGAGCAAGGCCAAGACCCGCCATTCACGGGACGTGGGACGGCCACCTCTTCGCACGACGTGTACATGGTTGATACACCTAAAAAAGCTAGCGATGATGACAAAGAAGCTCCAGTTGAGAACAAACCTCCTAAGACACAGTCTAAGTACCAGCGCCTTAAACGCTGCTCTAAGTCACATCGCAGCAACGCTGGCACTGATACGTCTCCAACGTATCTATAATTTTTGATTGCTCCATGCTATATTATCTACTGTTTTGGACCATATTGGGCTTTATTATCCACTTTTATACTATTTTTGGGACTAACCTATTAACCGGAGGCCCAGCTCAGAATTGCTAATTTTTTTTGCCTATTTTAGTGTTTCGAAGAAAAGGAATATCAAACAGAGTCGAAGCGGAATGAAATCAACTGGAGAAGTTATTTTTGGAAGGAAAGCTGCCGGAAAAACTTGGAGTGCATCCCAGGGGAGACCCGGGCTGCCCACGAGGGTGGGAGGCGCGCCCACCCCCCTAGGGCACGCCCCCTGCCTCGTGGACAGCCCGGAGGTCCACCGACGTACTTCTTTCACCCATATATACCCACGTACCCTAAAACTTCCGAAGAACAGAATAGATCTGGAGTTTCGCCGCCGCAAGCCTCTGTAGCCACCAAAAGTCAACCGGGACCCTGTTCCGGCGCCCTGCCGGAGGGGTGGGGGGAACCCTCACCGGTGGCCATCATCATTATCCCGGCGCTCTCCATGACGAGGAGGGAGTAGTTCACCCTCGGGGCTGAGGGTATGTACCAGTAGCTATGTGTTTGATCTCTCTCTCTCTCTCTCTCTCTCTCTCTCTCTCGTGTTCTTGATTTGGCACGATCTTGATGTATCGCGAGCTTTGCTATTATAGTTGGATCTTATGTTGCCTTTCCCCCTCTACTCTCTTGTAACGCATTGAGTTTTCCCTTTGAAGTTATCTTATCGGATTGAGTCTTTAATGAATTGAGAACACTTGATGTATGTCTTGCCGTGCGTATCTGTGGTGACAATGGGATATCACGTGATTCACTTGATGTATGTTTTGGTGATCAACTTGCGGGTTCCGCCCATGAACTTATGCATAGGGGTTGGCACACGTTTTCGTCTTGATTCTCCGGTAGAAACTTTGGGGCACTCTTTGAGGTTCTATGTGTTGGTTGAATAGATGAATCTGAGATTGTGTGATGCATATCGTATAATCATACCCACGGATACTTGAGGTGACATTGGGGTATCTAGGTGACATTAGGGTTTTGGTTGATTTGTGTCTTATGGTGTTATTCTAGTACGAACTCTAGGGCTGTTTGTGACACTTATAGGAATAGCCCAACGGATTGATTGGAAAGAATAAATTTGAGGTGGTTTCTTACCCTACCATAATCTCTTCATTTGTTTTCGCTATTAGTGACTTTGGAGTGACTCTTTGTTGCATGTTGAGGGATAGTTATATGATCCAATTATGTTATTATTGTTGAGAGAACTTTCACTAGTGAAAGTACGAACCCTAGGCCTTGTTTCCTATCATTGCAATACCGTTTACGCTCACTTTTATCGCTTGCTACCTTGCTGTTTTTATATTTTCAGATTACAAAAACCTGTATCTACCACCATATTGCACTTGTATCACCATCTCTTCGCCAAACTAGTGCACCTATACAATTTACCATTGTATTCGGTGTGTTGGGGACACAAGAGACTCTTTGTTATTTGGTTGCAGGGTTGCTCGAGAGAGACCACCTTCATCCTACTCCTCCCATGGATTGATAAACCTTAGGTCATCCACTCGAGGGAAATTTGCTACTGTCCTACAAACCTCTGCACTTGGAGGCCCAACAACGTCTACAAGGAGAAGGTTGCATAGTAGACATCAGGCACCGGAGAAAATAGTACTCCGACGACGCCGAAAACAATGAAGACCCTGCTGGAGCAACATCCGAACGGGAGGAACAAGAAAACGGGCAAGCCAACCCCGATGAACAGGCCCTGCCCAGCGACAATTCAGAGGACGACAACTACCTTCCGCTCTCTGAATATGAGGTAAGCCTCGGCGACGAAGACTTCATCGTACCCGAAGAACCCCTCGAACAGGAGCACTTTAAGCGCAGGCTAATAGCCACTGCAAGGAGCCTGAAAAAGAAGCAGCAGCAACTTCAAGCTGACCAAGACCTACTCAAACGATAGATGGACCAAAGTCCTGGCCGCCGAAGAATACGGCCTTAGTGGCCCAGCCAAATGCTACCCGAAGCGTAGATTGCTACCTCAGTTCGATGATGAGGCAATGGAGCCCGTACCATCATCACACAATGCGGCAGGTCGTCGACAACGTTGTCTGGATAAAGAGGCAACTCAAGTCGAACACCAGACCGCCCCACCTCACCGTAAAGGCAAGAATAACACAGCTCATGGTTGTACAGACGACCTTCGACGGGACTTGGATAGTAGAGCAGGACACGCAAGATCAATCTACGGATCGCGAGGGTATGCCTCGACACGCGACGATGGCTACCTATTCGGACGTGACAGACCTAGCCACGCCCGAGCCGAAAACCGCAAACGGACTCCTTCGGAGTTACGTCGCTAAGGGAGTTCCGGACTAGGGGGTGTCCAGATAGCCGAACTATCATCATCGGCCGGACTCCAAGACTATGAAGATACAAGATTGAAGACTTCGTCCCGTGTCCGGATGGGACTTTCCTTGGTGTGGAAGGCAAGCTTGGCGATACGGATATGTAGATCTCCTACCATTGTAACCGACTCTGTGTAACCCTAACCTATCCGGTGTCTATATAAACCGGAGGGTTTTAGTTTGTAGGATGAACAACAATCATACCATAGGCTAGCTTCTAGGGTTTAGCCTCTTTGATCTCGTGGTAGATCCACTCTTGTAACACACATCATCAATATTAATCAAGCAGGACGTAGGGTTTTACCTCCATCAAGAGGGCCCGAACCTGGGTAAAACATTGTGTCCCTTGTCTCCTGTTACCATCCGCCTAGACGCACGCCTCGGGCCCCCTACCCGAGATCCGCGGTTTTGACACCGACATTGGTGCTTTCATTGAGAGTTCCTCTGTGTCGCCACCGATAGGCTCAATGGCTCCTTTGATCATCAACAACGACGCGGTGCAGGTGAGACTTTTCTCCCGGACAGATCTTCGTGTTCGGGCGGCTTTGCATGCGGGCCAATTAAGCAGGCCATCCGGAGCAGATCGAAGCTACGCCCGCCGTCGGTCAGATTTGGAAGT
Source organism: Aegilops longissima (assembly GCA_021605205.1). Lineage (NCBI taxonomy): Eukaryota > Viridiplantae > Streptophyta > Magnoliopsida > Poales > Poaceae > Aegilops > Aegilops longissima. The sequence continues at coordinate 526,867,610 of CM038679.1, forward strand.
TTTAACTATACAGCCGATATCCGCGGAGACTTGATCTTCGACGGATTCGAGCCGCAGCCAAGCGCCGCCACCGCTCCTCGATGGGCATGATCTAGCTCTGCAGCGAGCGAGGCCACGAGGCCGCACTGAATCCGCCCGACCCTTAATCCGAGCCGGATTCCCCGATCGAGGACGAGTGCTTGGACACCGCCTCGGGGCTCTAATCTCTATGGCATCGAGTCGAACTCCATCCCTGTCGCTGCGAAGACCTCGACCTGTGGTGTTGGACTCCTCTCGACTCCGAACCTCCGCGCCCTTGCCAATCGAATCCGATTGGGCGCCCGTTATGGAGTTCACGGCGCGGACATCTTCCAAAGACTCGCCCTTTGGCGACATCCTGAATTCACTAAAGTCTCTCTTTATCCGGAGAGCCTGGCGGACTACTGAACAGGAAGGTTGGGATGCGGACGATGAAGAAACTCAATGCCCACCCACCACCCACTTCATAGCCATCGCCGAAAGCTTACACGGCGTGCTCGATTTCGACTCAAGACATCGACGGTATGGACGATTTATGTAGGAGACAACAATGAACCAGCACCTATAGGATGCTGGACAACCTCATCCCATGATGTATACATGGTGGATACACCTAAAGGAAATGAAGACGAGGAACCACGGGGCGCGCGAAGGATAAATCCTCGGCAGTCAAAACGGCAACGTAAACGCCGAACAAAGTCCCGCTCAACAAAGACCCAGCCATAGAGCAGGCGAACTGGTGGACAACGAACAAGCTATCGAGCAATCGTCCTAACAAGACAACTTGGATAAACAATCTGTCCCCGACGAAGACAACAGTCCGGACGACCTCACGCCGGGCAAACCATTGGAGCAAAATGACCTCCGAAAAAGGCTCGCCGCCATCGTATGTAGCCTGAAAAAGCGATGAAGCTCAAAACAGCGGAAGACGACTCAGATTAGATGGAGCAAAGTATTCAGCACCGCAGATAAATGCGGTGACGATCGCCGAACAAAGAGCTACCCGAAAAGAAAGCTACTGCCGAATTGACGAGGAGGCCTTAGAGCCCCCACAATTAAAAAGCAAGAAGGCCACCCGGTCGGATGGACGACCTCACGGCAAAAAGAGAGCGGCGAATGGTGCCGCACACAAGCCAATATGTGATCCGCCTAAGGATTCACATCAAAAGGATGGCCCAGTTAGGTCCATCTATGGGCCAACAAAGCACGCTTGTCAAAGCAATGCAACACGCCAAAATTCCGAAAACCACGGCACACCCAAATATAGGGGTGCCGCACACCCCCTATGTTTCACCGATGAGGTGCTGGATCATGAATTTCCAGCGGGATTCAAACCCGTAAACATAGAGGCATACGACGGAACAACAGATCCTGGAGTCTGGATTGAGGATTACATCCTCCACATACACATGGCTAGAGGAGATGATCTCCACGCCATAAAATACTTACCCCTTAAACTCAAAGGGCCAGCTCGGCATTGGCTTAAGAGCCTCCCCGAAAATACCATTGGAAGCTGGGAAGAGCTCGAGGATGCATTTCGGGCAAATTTTCAGGGGACCTACGTCCGCCCTCCGGACGCAGACGATATAAGTCACGTAACTCAACAGCCCGGAGAGTCAGCCCGGAAATTCTGGAACAGGTTCCTTACTAAAAAGAACCAAATAGTTGACTGTCCGGACGCCGAAGCCTTAGCAGCTTTCAAACACAACGTCCGAGACGAATGGCTCACCAGACACCTCGGCCAAGAAAAGCCAAGAACAATGGCCGCATTAACAAGCCACATGACCCGCTTTTGCGCAGGGGAAGACAGCTGGATGGCTAGATGCAGCACCAGTGACCCGAGTACATCCGAAATCAGGGATGGAAATGGGAAATCACGACGCAGAAAAGATCAGCGCCGGAATAAGGAAAACGGCCCAAATAGTAAGGCTGTCAACGCCGGATTCAAAAGCTCTCGGCCGAACAACAAACCACTGCCCCTAAAGGATAACAGTGACGAGCTATCCAACCTAAACAAGATTACGGATAGATATGCCAAATACATGGTACCTCCGGAAGCACGCAAACCATACCCACAGAGATTGTTGGGTCTTCAAGCAGTCCGGCCGACTTAACGCCGAACACAAGGGGCTCGACACACCAAGTGAAAGTGACGAAACCCAAAAGCAGCACTCCGGAAAACAAAAGACTTTCCCACTAAAAGTCAAAACAGTGAACTCACTTCATGTGATAACACACAGCGCGGCACCTGCCATACCAGGACACCGTCCGCATAATGGGGATAGAACCCACCAAAATTCGCTATAGCAGCACTTCCTTCAAAGGAATGACGCCAGGCCTTCTTTATTATACAGGCTCTGTACCACTAGAGGTTGTGTTCGGTTCATCCGACAACCCCCGTCGCGGAAAGCTCACTCCCCATCGCCACATTCAGCAGTAGCCCTTAAGCACTACTGAGGCATACAGCTTTCGCCCGCTTTTACGCAATACCGCATTATGCATCTCTAACACTTAAAATGCCCGGTCCACGCGGCATCATCTCGTTAAAAGGAAGTATTAAGTGTCACTTGAGCACGGAAGAACGGGAGACTGCCTTCACAGCCCCACAGCTATCCGGCTCTGCTAGGCAAAGAACCTGAATCGGTCATTCAAACCCGGACTCGGTTAGGCAGTCAGCGCCTACTAGCGCATACCCCCATACGAGGGCGCATACATGTATAACAAGAGACAATAAAGCTCAATTTTATTTAATTCTTCGAACCGTACTCTATTTATTTAATAAGTACACCTTTTGCATGACCCTTTTTCTTTCAAACTAAGTTCCTCTCTTTTACAGATGAACAACGTGCTACACCCGTCTAGGATACGGCTGCGCGGAGACACAGCGCAGAGGCGTGCGAGGGACCCGTTGCAAGGATTCTTTTGATTAAGACCACTGCATAAACCTTTTTCACTGTCTCTTGTTGATATACATCCCCGGTTCCTTAATATAACCGAGGAGGAGGCTGGTGCTTTGGCATTGGCCGCACCAGAATTTTTGCGCTGCATCTAGACACGGGGGCTTAGGGCATTATTCTGCCCATTTTCATAAAGACCGAATACCTTAGGGAGTATTTGGCGTCTCGAGTTAGGCCTTATATGCATCAGCTCCGAATCATGTCTTTGGTCAAATGTTGGGTTGCCCGGCTCTGTGTTTTGCTGCCTTACGTTCCGTTTTCACGGCTAACGCGGCACCGGAGAACTCTCGTGATTGTGCTCGGTTCGCCGGGCGAGCACCTCGATGAAAGCCGAAAACTGACCGTCATGATATAGCGAGAGCTGGTCAACCACTCGATGACTCACAGAATGTTTAGGATTCCTCCGCATTAACGAAGGACCGGTTTTCGGTCGAGCACATACGCACTCGAATTCGGGAGAGTGCGGTGCCCCTGTGGGCTATATAGTAGCCCCACCCTCGAACTCTTATGGCTAAGTGAAAGTGATAAAGCATTATAGTCCGGTTGCACGGTTTGCTACGCTATCACCTCCTTAACAGGACCAAGGCGTTGGATTAAGTGTGAAAAGCGTTTTTTGCAAACACCCCGCACTATGTGCGTGGGGCTGAAACCAAGGACTGCCATCTTTCAGTTATATACACATATACATAAACGGCCGCACAGGAGTAGTTTACTACTTGAACGCACAAGTATAAAAAGCACTTATATTACATTGAAACATTGTTTTCACAAATCATACATGTCATTTAAACATAATATCCTTCGAGCACTGCGTCTCTATTAAACGAGCGCCCGGCAGGACCTCTTCAAAGTAGTGCTTGGCAGGTACTCGGCCTCTGTCCAAATCCTGGGATGCAACGTCAGTGGCCTTCATCTCTGCCCAGTGTGTCTTGACACGGGCAAGAGCCATCCGCGCTCCCTCAATACACGCCGATCGCTTCATTGCCTCGATACGCGGCACCGCACCAAGAAACTGCTGCACTAAACCAAAATAGCTCTTCGGCTGGGGTCCGTCCGGCCACAAGTGAGTCAAGACATGCTTCATGGCAACTCCGGACAATCGATTCAGCTCGGCCCATTCGGCCAACCGATCGGTCAGCGGCAGAGGACGCTCCGGACTATGGAACTGCGACCAATATAGCTCTTCCCTTCTGTGCCCCTTCTGGCCCCGGAAGTGCGCAACCGCGTCCACAGCACTCGCCGCCAAGTCCAGATAAGCATCCTCTGAACTCCACAATTTATCCAACTGAGCATAATTTGGATCTGTATATTTCCTCCGCAGCAGAATCGGTTTTCCAGCCGCAATTGCCCCGGCCTGACTCAGCTCCTCCTTGGCAGCTCTCAAAGCCGATTGGGCACTCTTGGATTCGGCGGCGGCCTCCTTTAGGGCCTCTTGTTCCGCTTGACGTTACTTTTCAAGAACCGCGCAACGATCGGTAGTATTCCTTAACTTTCTGGACATATCGGCCATCTCCTCTCTGCTTCGGCAGTGAGCAGCCCGTTCAGCTTCTAGCTCTTCGGCCGCCTTTACAGCGGCCGCATTACTAATTCTGGCTTGCTCTTTCGCTCGGGCGAGTTCTGCCCGCAGCTCCTCCACGGCAGCGGCACCATCTGCATTAAGCATACAAACAGTAAGACATGGGCGTCAAGCTCCCTTACCAGGTGTCCGCATAGAAGTCGCATACCTTGCGACTCGTCAAACCGTTCATTGACCAGCGCGATGTCCGCATCCGCCTCATCAAGCTGCCGCTTTAGTTCGGCATATTCATCAGTCCGGCTGGCCTCCGGACGCCCCGCCACCTGTTTAGGAGCGGCGATATGTTACAACTGAGAATTTGATCCTCGGCACGTCGTCAATTTTGACAACATACCGAGTCTCAGGGGCTACTATCTATACATGGCGCATTTTATATGCATAACTGTCAGAAGGTACATTATTTTTTGCGTACCTCAAACCCCGTCAGTAAGCTTCTGACGGCTTCGTGCAATCCGCTCTCTGCGGATGCAATTCTTTCAATCACCGTACCCATTAGAGCACGGTGATCTTCTGAAATAGCCGCTCGCCCGAGCAGATCCTTCAGCTCCTCCGACCACACGCCACTTGGCGCCGGACCTTCCGGCCCCGCCGGACTTGGGGAACCCTCGCGACGACACCTCCGGGTTGTCCGCTTCACATGAGGGTGCGACAGTGGAGGCGTTCGCTCTCCATCATCTCCGGCGAAGATCCCCAAGACGAGCTCTGCGAGAAGGGCTGAGGTCCGAACTACTGGTACAATTTCGGTTATCTTCATAAATAAATACAGGATGTTCCTTATTTACAAGACCCTTCTTTTTACTTACAGCTCGCTGGAGGGCTGATCCCCTTGGGGAAATAGTGCGGCTGGGTTACTTCCCAGTGCCAGACTCTCCGACGAAGATTCCCTTCCCCTCTTTGAGGCATTGACCTCCAGATCTTTCAAAGCAGTCCTCTTCCCCCCTCGAAAGACGGGACTTTTAATCCCTCCTTCCTTGATAGCCTCCTTCGTGGGGGCAGTCGCTTCCCCGCTCCCCCCTTCGCCTTCTTCAAAGGGCGCGACCTTCAACATCTTGGTCAGCATGGGATCCGGCGTGGTCTCTGGGAGGGGAGCCGGACACCTTATTAACTTTGCCTTGGCTATCCACTCCTGTTCAAGAAACGACTCCTTTAAAGGGCATATATATAAAATAAATGGATGAACAGCTTGTCCGGTTACAGGACTACTTACTTGAGCATCTGGGCGATTGCAGCTTAGTCCTGCATCCTCGGTCAAGTCCGGACACTTCTCTTGTGATCCGAATAACAGTTTATACATCTCCACGGGCGTCGTGCCCACAAAATTTTGGAGAGCTCGTGGTCCCTCCGGATTGAATTCCCACAGGCGGAGGGGGCGACGTTTGCAGGGCTGAAGGCGCCGGATCACCATAAGTGGCCCCACTGCAACCAGATTGATCCCTCTTTCCTGGAGGTCTCGAATACGGCCCTGTAGCAGGGGGAACGTCCTTGGACGACCCCCAGTCGAGCCCCTTGTTGACCCATGATGCCAGCCGCTGTGGTGGACCGAAGCGGAAGGCAGGGAGCGCCGCCTATTTGGTGTCCCTGGGAGCGGTGATATAAAACCACTCCCGTTGCCAACCAAGCTCCTCTTGGAAAGAGCCCTCGGGCCACGGAGCATCAGCAAATTTGCTTATGACCGCCCCTCCGCACTCCGCTTGCTGCCCCTTGATCATCTTTGGCTCCACCTTGAAGGTCTTGAGCCACAATCCAAAGTGGGGGGTAATATGGAGGAAGGCCTCACATACGACAATGAATGACGAGATATGGAGGATGGACTCGGATTCAAGTCATGGAAATCAAGCCCATAATAAAACATGAGCCCCCGCACAAAGGGGTCCGTCGGGAAGCCTAAACCCCGAAGGAAGTGGGACACGAGCACCACGTTCTCGCCGGGCTCGGGAGTGGGAATGACCTGCCCCGGAGCAGGCAGCCTATGCGAGATCTCGCCGGTCGATACTGGCGTCTCGCAGCTTTAGCACATATTCTTACGTGACGGAGGAAGACATCCATCGGCCGTGCTGGTCGGAGCGGACATCATCGAAAGTCCGGCGCTGAATCTGAAGGTTTGGGTGTTGGAACTTCGGCGAGGCGAACTCGATGGAGGGTGTAAAGAAGAAGAGGGCCTTGGTCTCATCATAAAGAGCTTGAATACCAAGAGCCCACCCGTGGTCGATTAGGACTCGCCGATAGAGAAGGCAGGCCAACGGGCATGGTTGGGTTACCCACGTCCGTATTGATGAGAATCCCGAATAAGGGGCACGATCTACGCTTTGATAAGGCGTGCCAAGGAAACCGCCTCGCTAAACACGCTGAGGTGGAACAATAAAAACGATTCATATAAAGGCTTGGCGGTGGTGCGACGTCACGCCACGTAATATGTCGGCAGATTGATCTTGTGTAATATTATTCTCTCTACGGTGGTATGTGGAATTTATTTTTGCGAGCGGACACTATCCTGGTGTTCACAATCTTCTATAAATTATTCGAGGAAGAACCCGCCTTGCAATGTCAAGACAACATGCGCCGGACTCGTCGTCATTGAAGCCTGGTTCAGGGACTCTTGAGGGAGTTCGGACTAGGGGTGTCCGGATAGCGAACTATCATCATCGGCCGGACTCCAAGACTATGAAGATACAAGATTGAAGACTTCGTCCGTGTCCAGATGGGACTTTCCTTGGTGTGGAAGGCAAGCTTGGCGATACGGATATGTAGATCTCCTACCATTGTAACCGACTCTGTGTAACCCTAACCTATCCGTGTCTATATAAACCGGAGGGTTTTAGTCTATAGGACGAACAACAATCATACCATAGGCTAGCTTCTAGGGTTTAGCCTCTTTGATCTCGTGGTAGATCCACTCTTGTAACACACATCATCAATATTAATCAAGCAGGACGTAGGGTTTTACCTCCATCAAGAGGGCCCGAACCTGGGTAAAACGTCGTGTCCCTTGTCTCCTGTTACCATCCGCCTAGACGCACAGTTCGGGACCCCCTACCCGAGATCCGCCGGTTTTGACACCGACAGTCGCAGTGTGGCCCTACATAGAGGCTCCGCACACCCTCTCTGCTTCACTGATGAGGTAATGGATGATGAATTCCCCGAAGGATTCAAACCCGTCAATATTGAATCATACGACGGCACAACCAATCCCGCGGTATGGATAGAAGATTTTATCCTCCACATCCACATGGCTCGTGGAGATGACCTCCACGCCATTAAATACCTCCCACTAAAGCTAAAAGGGCCAGCTCGGCACTGGTTAAACAACCTGCCTGAAAATTCCATAGGCAGCTGGGAAGACTTGGAAGAAGCCTTCCTTGACAACTTCCAAGGAACATATGTCCGGCCACCGGATGCTGATGACTCATGTCACATTGTCCAGCAGCTCGGAGAGTCAGCCAGGAAGCTCTGGACTCGGTTCTTAGTCAAAAGAACCAAATCGTCGACTGTCCGGACGCGGAAGCCCTCGCAACTTTCAGACACAACATCCGAGACGAGTGGCTTGCACGCCACCTCGGCCAAGAAGGACCTAAATCCATGACAGCCCTTACTGCTCTAATGACCCGCTTTTGCGCGGGAGTAGACAGCTGGCTCACTCGTAGAAGCAACAGCGCCAGTGACCCGGGCACTTCCGAAATCCGAGACGGTAATGGCAAGCCACGGCGAAGCAAACACAACAGTCGCAATGATAATGAAAGATCATGCGACACAGCGGTCAATGCCGGATTCAGCAATCCCAAGCCTGGTCAACGGAAGAAGCCATTCAAAGCGAACCGAGATGAACCATCCAACCTAGACATGATATTAGACCGACCCTGCGAGATTCATGGCCACCCCGATAAACCAGCTAATCATACTAATAAAAACTTCCGGGTTTTTAAGCAGGCCGGCAAGCTCAACGCCGAATACAAAGGGAGGAGGCCACCAGGCGACAAGGACTACGGAGAGGTTCACCAATGAAATATCGGGAGTCAGAAGCAATCTCCACTCGAGGATCGATTACTCCCAGAGCGAAAATAGCAGTCCGGCTTCCGCCGCCCACCCCGTACACCTGCAAAATTTGTACCGCGCATGCATCACTACGCACTCAAGATACCGTGGGCATTAGTGGAAGCACATGACGGACAAGCCTGCAAATATTCCCGTAACACTTCTTATCTATTTTTTTCATTTCTTCCTTCTCTATTTCTTAAAAATAGGTGACGAATAGGGCAAATATCTAAAACTGACTCTATCGGAGTTCGGATCCGTACACTCACCTAAGGTGCTACTTCCATCAAGGATTCCCCTCGCCGAGGACAGGCGGCGCAGATGTGCGACAGGATGTCCAAAGTAACTTTTGTAGACCGTACTCTTCATTTCGAGCCTGTAATATGCCTCTTCCTCCGCCTGCGACCCCGAGCATGTCAAATAGCCGGGGTTGTGGCCTTTATATATAAAGTAATCATTGTCATATCGCTCAGGTCCCAGTAAAAAGTATCTGAATTAATCATCCGTGTTGTTTCACCAATGAATATGGCTCCTACGGTTGTTTCAAAGATATACCTTGGCATAACCTGCCAGGGGCTCGGTATGGGAACAAATGAGTTGCCAGCAAAAGTCCGAACAACTCTATAGCGTACTTCGGCGTCGCAAGTTTGGCCTTATATGCATCAGCTCTGAATCATCGTCTTGCGTCAATAGTTGGGTTGCCCGGCTCCTGTTCTTGCTACCCTACGTTCCGCTCCATCGGCTAGGGTAGTAAAGGGAGAACTCCTGCGATTGTGCTTCTGGTTCATCTAGTCAAGTACCTCAGTAGAGAAAGCCAAAAACTGACTGTCATGATGCAGCGAGAGCTGGTCAACCACTTGACGACTTATTGGAACCTTAGCGATTCCCCGTGTTACACGAGGGATATTTTTCAGATAAAATATGTAAGGCATCATATTATAATACGCCGCATACATACCAGGGGCTATGTCGTAGCCCCACCATAAAACTCCTATGGCTAAGTGAAAGTGTTAACGCCCTATAGTCCGATTGCCTAGTTTGCTGCATTATCACCTCCTTCATGGACCAAGACGTTGGATAAAGAGTGATTAAATGCTTTTCCGAACACCCCCGTACTTCCTACGAGGGGGCTGAAGCCGACGACTGGAAAACTTTCAGATTATATTAAACGGCCGCACAGGAGGAATACAAAGCTTTCGAGCAAACCATAAAAATAAATTAACTATAAAATTTTCTTTTACAATTCTCATACACCTCACTCGAACATGGATACATTCCAAATTGCTAGCTACGAAATAGAATACATGTCGAATTCAACATAAAGGGGGTTTCGAAGATTCGAATTCATAGGAAGTGCATTCATCTATTTGAACATGAGATAATGGCATTTGTAAATCAGATATAAAAGGGGGCATCAATCTTTGTTGTGCATTTGAACATGCTATATATATTCATACGCATGTAACTTTTTTTTTGCAACCAAGGAGATTATATCTGGAACCATGCATGAACTGAGGTAAGTTGCATATTTTTTAATATATACTCGTGTACAATGTGTATTCAAATGTACCACCTCCATTCCAAAATAATCGTAGCTTTAGGATTTTCAAGAGTAAGATTTGTGAAGTTTGACAAATCCTGAATGTTCAATTCAAGAGAACCGAAAACGTTAATGCTTCTGCTCCCAAATATTGAACGAAGCGCCAAATAGGCCTCTGGTCACCCGAAACCGCACGAGACTAATGTTTGGTGGTAGGAAATTACTGTCCTGACTCTGGCCCATGTAACCTATCGGCCCGATGTCCAAAGGTCTAAACCGGGGTAGGTTTGTAACTTCACCAAGACGCCAGATCTCAACCGCCTCGAGAAGCATTCATCGCCGTGCGCTCTTAAACACCCATGCGCCGGCGAAATCTATCCATACATTTGGGACACATGAGATTACTGTCCTACCCCCAACCCGTAATATGTCCAAAATTTTAGATGGGGGCAAAGTTTGTAACTTTCCCCAAATTTCAAACAAGCGCGTCCCAAACTGAAAGCACATGACACCCTTAGTTCCCCGCCTCCCTCCGTTTCCCCATTCATACTCCGTGGGCGCCAAAACACCCTCTCCACCAGCCGCCAAACCCCAGCCTCCTCCGTTCTCCACCCCATACCGCCCAATCCACCGCCGCCCAACTCCATCACGCCGGAGCCGGTACCCCGACGTCGTCGTCCAACACAACTGCAACGGCAATGCCCTCAAGGACTTAGCAGCTGAAGCCGAGGTAGAGCTGCCTCCACGATGCCGACGCCGACGTGCGCCGTACCAGAACAACTCCGACCACGCCGTCCTGCGCCTCACTGCTGCCGCTCCACTGTCGCAACCGTCCACCGCACCGGAGTTGTTCCCGCTACGCCGTCGTTTGCCGCCTCGAATCTGCTTCCCCGCCGCCGACAGATGGCCACTGCACCACACTCAACAACTTGGCCATGGGTTCATCCAAGGCTGCACCATCCTCCACAACTTATCGTTTCCAGCGAACCACAAGAAGATCGTTGGAAAAACAGAAGGAGGACACAAGATCGCCAGCGAAAGAGGTACTCCTCTTCCCTTATTCGTGCAAACCTTACGTCTCTGCTCACACCGTATTCACCCCACGAAAGAAACTAGTTGAGAGCTTCTAACTGCATCTTCTCCGTGATACTAAATGCATAAGGTTTCCTCCCTTTACTATTTCACCTTTGCTAGAGGTCAGTAGCCCGCCTGGATTTCAATTTAGGGTCAGTCGAACCGCAATTAAAAGAAGCAGCACCCGCTTAGGCGCGCGGATGAAAGTGCAACTATCCCTAGGTGGTTTTGGTAATTCCTAACAACATATAGCTCATTGAGCTAACATCAGTCCAAGATGAATATTTCAGGAAAAGCTCAATGGATGGCATGGCATGGATGAGAAAAGTGGATCCCTCAAAATGCTAAGGATAAAAGGATTGGCTCAAGCTCAAAAGCACAAGACTCTACATTTTATATTTTAGTGATCCAAGATCACATTGAGTCTATAGGAAAAGCCAATACTATCAAGGAGGGATGAGGTGTTGCTTAATGAGTTTCTTGCTCTACAGTATTTAGTGATATGCTCCAAAGCCCTCAACTACTTTCTCACATCCACATATGACCCAAACAAAAAGTCAAACTCGGCCCCACCGATTCTTTCTACCCGGCGCCACCGAGTTCAGATGTCATAGTCACTGCCACAAACCCTAGGCAAATCGGTCTCACCGATAGGGATCTCGGTCTCACCGAGATGGGATTGTAATCTCTATGTTTCCCTTCGTAACATTTCGGTACCACCGAGATGAGCGATCGGTCCCACCGAGATTGCAATGTAAACTCCCTGTTTCCTTTTTGTAACATTTCGGTCTCACCGAAATGAGCGAATCGGTCCCACCGAGTTTACCTGACCAACTCTCTGGTTAGCTTATTACCAAAATCAGTCTCACCGAGTTTGTGTAATCGGTCTCACCGAGATTACGTTATGCCCTAACCCTAACCACATCGGTCCTACCAAGTTGCATGTCGGTCCCACCGAAAATCCTAACGGTCACTAGATTTGCTAAATCGGTCCGGCCGAGTCTACCAGTTCGGTCCCACCGAGTTTGGCATGTTGTGTGTAACGGTTAGATTTTGTGTGGAGGCTATAAATACCCCTCCACCCACTCTTCTTTCGTGGAGAGAGCCATCAGAACAAACCTACACTTCCAACTTGCTGTTTCTGAGAAGGAACCACCAACTCATGTGTTGAGGCCAAGATATTCTATTCCTACCATATGAATCTTGATCTCTAGCCTTTCCCAAGTTGCTTTCCACTCAAATCTTCTTTCCACCAAATCCAAATCCTGTGAGAGAGAGTTGAGTGTTGGGGAGACTATCATTTGAAGCACAAGAGCAAGGAGTTCATCATCGACACACCATTTGTTACTTCTTGGAGAGTGGTGTCTCCTAGATTGGCTAGGTGTCACTTGGGAGCCTCCGAAAAGATTGTGGAGTTGAACCAAGGAGTTTGTAAGGGCAAGGAGATCGCCTACTTCGTGAAGATCTACTGCTAGTGAGGCAAGTCCTTCGTGGGCGACGACCATGGTGGGATAGACAAGGTTGCTTCTTCGTGGACCCTTCGTGGGTGGAGCCCTCCGTGGACTCAGCATGGCTGTTACCCTACGTGGGTTGAAGTCTCCATCAACGTGGATGTACGATAGCACCACCTATCGAAACCACGACAAAAATATCTGTGTCTCCAATTGCGTTTGAATTCTCCAAACCCTTCCCTTTACATTCTTGTAAGTTGCATGCTTTACTTTCCACTGCTCCTCATATACTCTTTGCATGCTTGCTTGAATTGTGCCAAGATTGCTTGACTTGTGCTAAAATAGCTAAAATCTGCCAAGGACTAAAATTGGGAAAAGGATAAGTTTTTATTTGGTCAAGTAGTCTAATCACCCCCCTCTAGACATACTTTTGATCCTACAAGTGGTATCAGAGCTTTGGTCTCCATTTGCTTTGATTTCCATAGCTTTTGGTGGTCATAGCCTTGGTTTCACAACCTAGGAGAGTATGGCGTCTAGCGAGGGAAATTATCACCGTAGAGGTCCTTACTTTGATGGTACCAATTTTGCTAGTTGGAAGCATAAGATGAAAATGCATATTCTTGGACATAACCCCGCCGTTTGGGATATTGTGTGTATTGGCTTGCAAGGTGAATTCTTTGATTGGAGAGAACCGAACCGTGAAGCTAGTGCGGAAGAGTTGAAGATGCTGCAATACAACGCTCAAGCTTGTGATATCCTCTTCAACGGATTGTGCCCCGAAGAATTCAACAAAATCAGCCGTCTTGAGAATGCAAAGGAAATTTGGGACACTTTGATTGATATGCATGAAGGTACCGACTCCTTCAAGGAATCCAAGTTGGATGTGCTCCAAAGTCAACTTGACAAGTTCAAAATGAAGGATGGTGAAGGTGTCGCTGAAATGTACTCTAGGCTTGCTCTTATCACCAATGAGATTGCGGGCTTAGGAAGTGAAGAGATGACCGATAGATTCATCATCAAGAAGATCCTAAGAGCTTTGGACGGAAAATATGATACCGTGTGCACGTTGATCCAAATGATGCCCAATTACAAAGATCTCAAGCCAAGGGAAGTCATTGGAAGAATTGTTGCTCATGAGATGTCGCTCAAGGATAAGGAGGAACTTCACAACAAGTCAAGTGGTGCTTACAAAGCCTCATGTGAAGCCCCCACATCATCAAGTGAGAAACAAACCTTCAATGAAGAATTGAGCTTAATGGTGAAGAACTTCAACAAGTTCTACAAGAATAGAAGCAAAGAGAGAAGCTCCAAGTCAAGGTCCTACAATGACAAAAGATCTTCTAGTCGGGAGCGTAATTGCTACAATTGTGGAAGACCCGGACACTATTCCAATGAGTGTACGGCACCCTACAAAAGAAGAGAAGATTCTCCAAAAGAAGAAGTAGAAGAGAAGAATCACCACCAAGAGAGTGAAGGAGTAGAGATGATCGTTATGAACGACGACCCTCATGGAGAAGCAAGGATTCAGAAAGAAGGACAAGTCATCAAGGAGCTACACAGAACGAAGATATCAAGCTCATGTTGGTGAATGGGTATCCGGCTCCGACTCCGACAATCACTCTGAGAGAAGCTATCACTCCGACTCCGAATATACTGAAGATGAAGGTGTTGCCGGTCTAGCACTTGTTTCAACCAACTCCTATGACATATTTGATTCACCTAATAAAGGAATTGAAAGATGCTTCATGGCTAAAGTCCCGAAGGTAACACACCCCGAGTATGTTGATTTCAATAGTGATGAAGATGACTTGCTAGGTGATGATGATTTACTTGTTGACAACTCTAGTGATGAATACTATGATGAAACGTCAATTAATCATGCTAATCAAGATAAAACGAATGACAATGATAAGGAGAAGATTGAGCTTCTAACTAAAGAACTAAACACTCTTAAGTTAGCTCATGAAACTATCTTAGAAGATCATCGAGAACTTTTAAGGACCCATGAGAAGTTACGCTTTGAAAAGCTCAACCTTGAGCAAGAGCATGAGTTCTTAAAGGCAATCAATGATGATCTTTGTAAGAAAAGTTCTTCTTACATTGCCAAGCGTTTACTCTTATCTACTTACATGCCTCAAGTCAAGTCCATTAACAAAAACAAGAAGGATTCTTCCTCTAGTAGTAACAATAATCATGCTAAATCAAATGTTGTTGCTTCTAGTATTTCTCTTGATTCCACTAATGATTCTCTTAGCCAAGTTAAACTTGAGCAAGAAAATAGCTTATTGAAGGGAATTATAGAGAAACGTGTTTACAAGAGCCTTGCCGGGAGTAAGCAATTTGAGGAAATTGTACGCAAGCAAGGAAGGCACCGGAAGAACCAAGGTGTTGGTTTTGAACGAATGTTCAATGCCAATGGAGTTGAGTGGGAAGAAGATCAATATCCCAAGATGAAGTTTGTTCCTCAACAAGAGAAGTATTATCCTAATTCCTTCAAGGGGACACAAGCTCAAGATGATCTTCCACCACAAGACCACAAGCAAAAAGGCAAGGACAAGCTTCAAGAGGAGATTGATGCATTTGAAGAAGCTCCTAAGGCCTTGGTCAAGTGGGTTCCCAAGACTACAACAAGTTCTACTTCATCAAGTACGACTACAACTCCAAGGATTCCCATCAAGATGATGTGGATCCCGAAGAAGAAGAACTAGAGAGTTCTTGAGGGTGACTTCGCCAACATATTTCACTCATATCATTTTGGCAACAACAAGTGCAATCAACTTCCACATCTTGCACTAGTTCAAGGAGTCACAAACCCTCTTGTTGGTAAGTCAAGGGACAAGGTAATCTAACGCTTTCATAGACATCATCTTGTGTGTGCATCACTCTATGTCTATGGATATCCTTGTTTGTTCCTTGTGGGACTAACCCGTGTAGGTATTGAAAGTGCAACTCACTCCAAAAGGATTCACTAGTAGAAAAGGGGCCTATTGACCCGGTTGGTGAGGGCCTTTAGTCCCGGTTCATGAACCGGACTAAAGGGTCGGTACTAATACCTCGCCCTTTAGTCCGGTTCTATCCAGGCCGGACTGATGGTCCTCCACGTGGCCTGTCCACGAGCCCAGGCGGGAGGGCCTTTGGTCCCGGTTGGTGGCACCAACCGGGACCAATAGGCATCCACGTCAAGATTTCTATGGCTCTGGTTTTTGTTTTTTAGGGGGGTTTGGGGGTTTTGGGGGTTAATTTAGGTGTTTCATATATTGTGCTATAGCTAGCTAATTAATAGAGAAAAGTGCCCTCTCTTTTGTCCGTGCTTGGTCGACGCTACGTACTATACATATGTATAGAGAGGACTAGCTAGACACGCTAGCTAGATAGTAATTAAGCAAACAGAAGATCGTCATGAACATATATGCATACAGAGAGAAGTGATATCGACCACCTCTCCTTCTCCGAGAGATTGGTCGAACAACAAGTTCTCGTATATCTATCCGACACTACCGGCTACATATATACAATAATTATCTTTTACAATACGGATGCGTGGTCCACATAGTATTCTCCGTCTTCAGCGATCACGTGGTCAAGAAAGAATGCCGCCAATTCCTCTTGAATTGCTCGCATGCGATCTGGTGCTAGGAGTTCATCCCGCTTCCGAAACATCTAATTTTAAGAAAGGGGTCAATACATATATATATATATATATATATATATATATATATATATATATATATATATATATATATATATATATATATGTGAATATTTTATTTACGCACTTCATATTGTTTGTCGGAGTAGCCCTCTCACAGGTCGTGTGGAGGATGGACTCGCAAACGTAGTATCCACAGTAAATCATTCCCTTGTTCCTGCCACAACCACTTTACAAGAAACAGAGGTCAATCAAACTGATAATTAGCAAGCATGCTAAATGGTATTGATGAAACTAGCGCTTGAATCACTAGGAGATGCGCGTGGAATATGCTACTATATAGTACTTACTTTGGGGTGTCTAAATTGCAGCTTCTTGGTAGTCCGGAGCTTTTTGGTGAATTTTCCCAAGCCCTGCCATACAAAGAAAACAATTACTTGATATCGAAATGAACAAAGTTGCTGATATGGTGGATAATGATCGATTTAACTTACTTCTCGAGCATTTCAGTCATGTCCAGATACTCCTTGGGATCTTTTCGTCTCGAGTCTAAGACAGTTACTACTCCTGCTCAAGCTTAATCTCTAGGAGAATATAGTGGTACCTACGCACGCATGCATAACTCATCAATATTACATTACTATAACCTGGACTAATAAGGAAACCGAATATGCCACAAGACAAGAACACTCACGCAGCGTAGTTGTAAGGAAAGAGTATTATATTTTGTGTTCATTTATTTCCAACGATCGTAGCAAGTTGGCCTCGGTTTCGTCGGCATGAAATTTAACCTCAGTTGCATCTATGAGATATGTGTTAATGAACCCAATATCACCCACTTGTCTTTTCTTCATTTCGGCGATCTTCAATCTGCATAATATAGTGAGGATAATTATAAATACATGCAATGAAAGGGCTGAGTTATATAGAGAGACTTAATGATGTAAGTAGTACTACTTACGACATGAGCAGTGACCGTTGCTTTATCGAGGGCCAATTGATTGAAAAACTGATAGAACTCCTCAAATGGAATAGGCAACAGTTCAATTCCAAGGAGGTCATGCTCCTTTTAACTCTCACATACAAAGTACTCCTCCCTCGGACTCTTTGCAGGTTTTCATGTACCAATCATGCAATCTTCGCATCATCGTTGATAGAGAACTTTCATCTTTGACGAGAGGCTTCCCGTACTCGTATCTTTGTATCTGCACCTCCAAGAAATCATAATGTACATCATCGGGCAGGTAATCTGCAGGATTGCCATAACCGGGCACCATCCTTGGATCGACGATGTCGCTAGCAGGCACCTTGAGCGGGGGGCACGATTGCTTGCTTGTTCGCCGAGCTGGGCAATTTGTTTCCCAGCTCGTCGTTCTTTCATCCTTTGATCACGACATTACTTCCCGACCTCTCCCCTTCGCAAATGCCTTCCAATAATGCGCTCATAGTTGCCTTTGGCGGAGACTTGGGTGGTTTTGTCGGGGCAGCCAGAGGCGCTTCACTTTGACCGGATCTACCTTCTCCTCCGGAGGTGGATGTCTCTTTGCTTTCAACCCTTGAAACCAGTCATCCACTTCGATCTGCGCGATCTTCGCTTTTCCTCCTCGCTCCTCTCGTGCGGTAACTTCTCCGAGTCTTCAGAGAAGGACCGAATCAGATCTCCTCCCGCCTTTGGCTGTATTGCTAGACGCCGCAGAAGCAGACGGAGCGGATGTCTTCTTTCCTTGCTTACAAGGCGGAGGAGAAGGACTACGACGCGCCGAGCAGCCGGAGCGGGCGGGATCTCTTCCGCCCTTGCCGACGAGGCGGAGAAGGAGGAGGCTGGCTGCTCGGGCGCCGGTGCAGGCGGAGAAGGAGACGGAGTGCCGCCACGCCGGAGAAGGAGCCGCCGAGTGCCCCGATCGTCACTCGCGGGAGGAGGAGGCGGTGGAGGAGGCGGAGTGCCCCGACTTCGCGGAGGAGGAGGAGGAGGCGGAGGCGTCCAGTTCGGAAGGTTGATGAGATCCTTCCGCCATAGGCATGGTGTCTTGAGCGTAACCCAGCCGATACTCCCTTCACCGGTAGGGTGGTCAAGCCGAGGTCCTCAAATCCTCCGTTATTTCATCGACCATCACCTTAGCATATCCTTCGAATCGGTCGGCGGTGAAAAGTTGAGCCGGGTTTAGTAGGATAAGCAGAGCCAACAGCCGCCTTGACCTTCAAATTGCTCCATTGCGCCATAAGGTGGCAATTTTCAGCATCCGTGATAGCATCCACGGGATAGCTGGCAGGAGCCGTCAAGGCATGCTGCTCGCTAAAGCAGCTCGGTGGAAGCCACGCTGCTTCTCCGCCGAGATGGCGGGTAGCTTCGGGAAGCTTCGCAGGTCGTTTGTTGTGATCTGCTGCTTCGCGTTCCTCTTCTCGTTCCTCTAGCCCCATTACCCTTTCGTGCAGCGCCAACATTAGGCTCTGCTCCGTTTCTTCCTCCTCTCATGGGTTTTGTAACCCCACGTCCGAAATCCAGCCTTGCACGAAACGGAGCTGGCGTGCCTCGTGTCCGTCCTGTGGTGCTCAGATTCCCGAGGGCCATTGTGAGCTCGTCCTTCTCCTGTGCTCGAACGAACTTCCCTTGCTGCGCTGCTTGATATATTGCTGAAGCCTCTTGACCGGTATGTCCAATTGTTCGTCCGTCCCAAATGCACTTCCTGTTATAGGGTCAAGGATCTGCCGCCCGAAGAACCAAGTCCGCAACGGTCCAGCTAGTTAATTGTCTCGGTTCGATCCCTTTATCAAGCGATCATTCTCAGCCTTGGCCCACTTAGGCCGGGCTACGAGGTAGCCACCGACCCGTGCGATGGTGAAGCTTCTTCTTCGCAGCATTTCTCTTGTTTGTCGCCGACATCTTTTTACTCTTTTCCGATGTCTTGTAGGCCACAAATGCGGGCCATCATCTCGATCTTCTCATATTTGCCCTTGAATTCTGGTGTCTCATTTTTTCGACATACGTATTGAGTTCTTTCTTCCAATTCCTGAATAGTTCTGCCATCTTCTTAAGAGCAAAAGACTTGATTAATGGCTCTATTATCGCTTCTCCGGATCATCCTCTAGCGGTAGGGTAAAATTTGACTTCAGCTCACCAAAGATCATTTTTCTGCATATCATTGACACAAGACACCTCGTGGTCTTCGTTCTTAGGCTTATACCATTGGTGGATGCTGATCGATCTTGTCCCTAACCGAACCCTACACCGAGCAACAAATGCCTTCTTTGTCCGGTAGGGTTCAATCGGTTGGCCGTCATGCGATTTGTATGATCTCAAACTTTTCATCCGAGCTCAACTTTTCTTGGGCCTCGCCTCTTTACCGGTTGTGCTCGATCCGGGGCTAGAAAAAGAACAAAGACGAGAGTTAATTAATATGTGTACATACCAAAACAAAGACGAGAGCTAGTCAAGACAGCTTAACTAATATATATACCTGGCGGACACGGTTTGGTGATCACCGAGCCATCCTCACGGTCTACTTCTTCACCCTCTCCTTCTTGCACCGGCATTGGGTCATCGGAGCCATGTAAATCATAGCCAGCTGCTTCTTCACCCTCTCCTTCCGGACCATCATTGTCGTTGAGAAACATCAACGAGCGACGGCATCACTTCCTCGTGCGATTATGTCCCTCAACAACGCTTCTTGTGCTTCATCTCGGGGTGTCCATAGTTTCTACAAATATTTACAACATGGCAATTATTATTCAAACATGACAGATATGGATATATTAGTGGCAAACGAGAACTAGCTAGCTAATCACAATAAGGAATCATATTAGTGGCCTCGACGCTGCTTCTCTAGGGTTTGGGGTGGCCTCAACAACGCTTCAAGGGTTAGGGGTGGCCTCGAGAACGCTTCAAGGAGGGGGTAATATCGACCCCCCACGTGTTGAAGCTATCGGGAGGGGGGCGTTGAACACTACATCTATGTCCCACAAGTGGCGTGGGCATCGGCGCTGTGATGTAGGGTAGAGGTCGTGGATTCTTTGAGAGGTCGAGGTCAGGGTCGAGGATCGCCGAGGGTCGGGAGGTTGCCTAGTGTCAAAGTTCAACAAAACCATGTCTTCATCATTAGGCGAAAATGTGGGTGCATGATGGTGCAAGCTCTCCAAAGTTATTTTGGAGCGGAGTCCCGATAGGATAATTCACTTTCGGTACAAAGTTCAGCAAGAACCTTCCAATATCGTTATTTGAAAGGCCTTTGCTGAAATTGCACAAAAGGCAAATTATCCTATCCGGACTCCATTCCGTAATAACTTTGGAGGACTTCGCACCATCATGCCATGGTTACTTCCGCTAATGATGAAGCCATGGATTTCTTCAATACTTTGACACTAGGAACCCTCTCGACCCTCGGCGATCCTCGACCCTTGAACCTCGACGACCTCGAACCTCGACCCTAGACGACCTCTCGAACCCTCGATCCTCGACCTAGAACCCTCAATCCTCGACAACGCTTCAAGGGGTAATATCGACAACGACGAGATACATACACGGAAATTAATGTTATCGGGAGGGGTATATCGACGACCCCCCACGTATTGAAGTTATCGGGAGGGTATATGGACCCCCCGTGTTGAAGTTATCGGGAGGGTATATCGACGATGACAGAGGAGAAGATCGAAGAAAAAAAAGAAGAAAAAAAAGAGGAGAAGAAGAAAGGAATAGAGGAGAAGAAGAAAAAATAGAGGTCTTTTTCTTCTTTTTTGCTCTTCTTATTTATTTCTCCTCTTCTTCCTCTCCTCTTCTACTCCTTTCTTCCTCTTCTTATTTTCCTTTTTCCTCTCCTTCTTTTTCTTCTTCTTCCTTCTTTCTAGCTAGATATATAAAACTTTTCTAAAAATGTAACTTTTGCATATATAAAACTTTTCTTCTTCTTCCTTCTTCCTTCTCTTCCTTCTTCCTAAATATATAAAACTTTTCTAACAATCAAACTAACCTAAAATACATACATTCATACAAAAACATGTAAAAAATACATAAATACATATATGAACATACATAAGAAATACATATATCTAAAAAAATGCATATATGAGCATACATAAGAAATACATATATCTAAAAAATACATATATCTAAAAAAAGCAAGGGCGGCCGGGCCGGGTGGGCGCCATGGTGCTCACAAGGGCGTCGTCAGGCAGGAAGGGCGAGGCGGGCGCGCCGTCAGGCGAGCAGGCGCGGGGAGTGGCGGCGACGGCGTGGGCGCGACGTGAGGCGGCGACGCGCTGGGTGGCGCTGGGAGATGACCGCGACAGCAGAGGTGGCGCGCATGCGCGGCGGCGCTGGGCGGCGAGGGTGGTGGGCGCGGCGCGCAGCGCGGCGACGGGCGGGCGGCGGCGTCAGCGGGTGTGAATCGGGCAGCTGGCGGCGTCGTGGCGCTGGCAACTGCAGAGATGAAGTGAAAACTCTAAGTGTTTGCTTATATAGCAAGGGCATTAGTCCCGTTCGTGGCACCAATGGGCCTAATGCCCTCTTTAGTCCCGTTGGTGCCACCAACCGACCAAAGGCCAATTTTCAGCAGCCCAAAGGGCGGGAAGCGGCGGCCTTTGGTCGGTTGGTGGCACCAACCGACTAAAGAGGGCATTAGCCCCTGTTGGTGCCACGAACCGACTAATGTTCTTTTAGTCCCGGTTGGTGCCTCCAACCGGGACCAAAGGCCTTGTGCTGCCCCGTGCCAAATGTTTAGTCCGACCTCGCTAGTTGAGAGGAGCCGCACCAGTTATAAGGTGCGGTGCGCCTTCCTCTCGAGCTCCTCTCTAAAGCAGGCTTCGGGCCTAAGCGTGCAATATGTGCTGTGGGCCTCTGGGCCTCCCGGGCCCTGAATCTGGCCCATGGTAGAGTTTCTAGTCGTATTCAGCCGTGGGTGCCCGAGGGTGGCACTTTTTTTGTTTTTTTGTTTTATTTGTTGCTTTATTTAGTTTATTTTGGTTTTGGTTTTGGTTTATTTTTCTTTTGGTCTTTTGCTTTATTTTTAATTCTTTTTGCTTTTAGTTTTAGAAAATTATAAACTTTCTATTAGTGCCATTAGTTTTCTAATTTGAAAACTCTTTTTTGTTTTCTTTGTTGCTTTATTTATTTTATTTTGTTTCTACTTACAACAAAATACTTATTGTTGCTATTTTTATTTTTTCAGTTTTTGTTTTGTTTTCTGCATTATTTAGTTTTTGTTGTTTTTGCTTTATTTTTTAATTCTTTTTGCTTTTAGTTTTAGAAAATTATAAACTTTCTGTTAGTGCCATTAGTTTTCAAATTTGGAAACTTTTTTTGTTTTCTTTGTTGCTTTATTTATTTTATTTTGTTTCTACTTACAACAAAATACTTATTGTTGCTATTTTTATTTTTTCCAGTTTTTTGTTCTGCTTTTCTGCATTATTTATTTTTTGTTATTTTTTCTTTATTTTTTAATTCTTTTTGCTTTTAGTTTTAGAAAATTATAAACTTTCTGTTAGTGCCATTAGTTTTCAAATTTGAAAACACTTTTTTGTTTTCTTTGTTGCTTTATTTATTTTATTTTGTTTCGCTTACAACAAAACGGTGTGTAGAGGGACGGGCTTATAAACGGTGTGGCGCCCTTCGCTTGGCGAGGTTTTCAAATTCATAGTTTTCAAATGAACTCTAAAAAGTTGGCATAGCATGTTCATTTACAAAGCGGACAATGGTATCATACTCGCTCATTACAAAGTTGGCATGGTATCATCATAATAGTTGCGGAGAAAGTCTTCACTTTTTCTTCGCTTGTGTCGCTTGCTTATTGCGTAACCATGGATAATCTTCATCGTTTATCGGGATGCTTGGGTCAGCCTTGACTTTGAAGGGGGAATTTCATGAAACTTTTCATACTCTTGAGACATGTCTGTCTTGCCCTCCACTCCCGTGATGTCCCTTTTCCCGAAAGAACTATGTGGCGCTTTGGCTCATTGTATGATGTATTCGCTTCCTTATCTTTTCTTTTCCTCGGTCTGCTAGACATGTCCTTCACATAGATAACATGTGCCACATCATTGGCTAGGACGAACGGTTCGTCGATGTACCCAAGATTTTTCAGATCCACTTGTTGTCATTCCGTCTTCGGGTCTACCTGCCCTCCTCTCCGACAGATTGACCCACTTGCACTTAAACAAAGGGACCTTAAAATCTACTCCGTAGTCAAGTTCCCATATGTCTACTATGTAACCATAATATGTGTCATTTCCTTGTCGGTTGCTGCATCAAAGCGGACACCGCTGTTTTTGTTGGTGCTCTTTTCATCTTGGTCAATCGTGTAAAATGTATTCCCATTTATCTCAGATCCTTTCCAAATCATTACAGTCGAAGATGGTCCCTGGACAACAAGTACAGCTCATCACAAACAGTGTCTTGTCACCTCTTAGACGTGTTTCCAACCAACTGCTGAAAGTCTGATGTGTTCACATGTAATCCGATCGTCGACCGCTCCGGTGTTTGGGCGCAGACTGTTCTTGTGTTCATCGACATACGGGTCACCAAGGTAGAGTTCTATAGAACTGTAGTGTGCTTGAGACCAAGAATATCCGTCCCTGCATATTATTGAGTCTCTTCCAAGCGTGCCTTTTCTAGTCAGTCTCCCCTCATACCGCGATTTAGGGAGACCTATCTTCTTAAGGCCAGGAATGAAGTCAACACAAAACCCGATGACATCCTCTCGCTTGATGGCCCATGGAGATGCTTCCTTCGGCCTAGCGCGATTCTGAACATATTTCTTTAGGACTCCATGAACCTCTCAAAGGGGTACATATTGTGTAGAAATACTGGCCCTAGAATGACAATCTCGTCGACTAGATGAACTTGGACGTGCGTCATGATATTGAAGAAGGATGGTGGGAACACCAGCTCGAAACTGACAAGACATTGCGCCACATCTCTCCTTAGCGTTGATACGATTTCTGGATTGATCACCTTCGAGATATTGCATTGAGGAATGCACATAGCTTCACAATGGCTAATCGGACGTTTTCGGTAGAAGCCCCTCAATGCAACCGGAAGCGATTGCGTCATAATCACGTGGCGCTCATGAGACTTTAGGTTCGGAACTTTTCTCCGGCATATATATTATTCCCTTTATATTCGACGAGAAGCCGTCGGGACCTTCATCTTGAGCAGGCATTGAAAGAATATTTCTTTCTCTTCTTTCGTAAGAGCGTAGCTGGCAGGACCTTCATATTGCTTTGGAGGCATGCCCTCTTTTTCGTGCAAGCGTTGCAGGTCCTCTTGTGCCTCGGTGTATCTTTTGTCTTCCCATACACGCCCAAGAAGCCTAGCAGGTTCACGCAAATGTTCTTCGTCCACGTGCATCACGTCGATCAAGAGCGGACCTCTAGGTCTTTCCAGAGGGTAGGTCCCAAAATATAGATTTCTTCTTCCACATGGGTGCGTGATTCTCGGCGTCATTCGAACAGCTAGTCCGCCGGACCCTTTCCAAAGATTACGTGTAAATCATTGACCATAGCAAGTACGTGATCACCGATGCGCATGGCGGGCTTCTTCCGTGATCTGCCTCGCCTTTGAAATGCTTGCTTTTCTTTCAACATTGATGGTTGGTCGGAAGAAATCGACGATGCCCGTGTACACATTCTTCTTGCAGCTTCCTGGTATATACTATCGGTGTCAAGTAAACAAGGCGTGCATCGTGGTATCCCTTGTTTGTCTGTCACGAAAGGTTACCGAGAGCGGGCCAATCATTGATGGTCACGAACAGCAACGCCTTTAGGTCAAATTCCTCCTTTTGTGCTCATCCCACGACGTACACCGTTTCCATTCCACAGCTGTAAAAGTTCTTCAACTAATGGCCTTAGGTACACATCAATGTCGTTGCCGGGTTGCTTAGGGCCTTGGATGAGAACGGCATCATAATGAACTTCCGCTTCATGCACATCCAAGGAGGAAGGTTATACATACATAGAGTCACGGGCCAGTGCTGTGATTGCTGCTCTGCTCCCGAAAGGATTAATGCCATCCGCGCTTAAAGCAAACCATACGTTCCTTGGGTCCTTTGCAAATTCATCCCAGACTTTCTCTCGATTTTTCTCCATTGCGACCCGTCGTGGTGCTCTCAACTTCCGTCTTTCTTATGGTCCTCATCGTGCCATCGCATCAACTTGGCATGCTCTCCGTTTCGAACAGACGTTTCAACCGTGGTATTATAGGAGCATACCACATCACCTTCGCAGGAACCCTCTTCCCGGAGGCTCGCCGTCAACATCACCAGGTCATCTCGTCTAATCTTATACAGCAATGCACCGCATACCGGGCATGCGTTCAGATCCTTGTAGGCACCACGGTAGAGGATGCAGTCATTAGGGCATGCATGTATCTTCTCCACCTCCAATCCTAGAGGGCATACGACCTTCTTTGCTGCGTATGTACCGTCGGGCAATTCGTTATCCTTTGGAAGCTTCTTCTTCATTATTTTCAGAGCTTCTCAAATCCTTTATCGAGCACAAGATTCTCTGCCTTCCACTAAAGCAATTGAGTGCGGTACCGAGCTTTGTGTTGCCATCTTCGCAATTGGGGTACAACCCTTTTTGTGATCCTCTAACATGCGATCGAACTTCAGCTTCTCCTTTTGACTTTCGCATTGTGTCCTTGCATCGACAATGACCCGGCGGAGATCATCATCATCGGGCACATCGTCTGGTTCCTCTTGATCTTCAGCAGCTTCGCCCGTTCCAGCACCATCGTGCACATCGTCTGGTGCATCTTGATGTTCAGTAGCATCACCGTATTCAGGGGCACATATTTGTCATCGTACTCTTCTTCCTTGCCGTCTTCCATCATAACCCCTATTTCTCCGTGCCTCGTCCAAACATTATAGTGTGGCATGAAACCCTTGTAAAGCAGGTGGGTGTGAAGGATTTTCCGGTCAGAGTAAGACTTTCTATTCCCACATATAGGGCATGGACAACACATAAAACCATTCTGCTTGTTTGCCTCAGCCACTTGAGAAAATCATGCACGCCCTTAATGTACTTTGAGGTGTGTCATCACCGTACATCCATTGCGGTTCATCTGCGTGCATTATATATAATTAAGTGTGTCAAGAATCATTACAGAACATCATGAATAGATAATTAAGTGACCAAATTAATAGAAGTTCATCATCACATAAAAATCAAAGTACATACATAGTTCTCATCTAACAACATAAAGCTCTGCAGAGCATCTAAATTAATTAAACCATACATTGAAACTATGTAAAACATTTCAATGCGAAAACAAATACGATCATAATCGCAACCAAGGTAACAACTAATTCAACGGCATAATGATACCAAGCCTCGGTATGAATGGCATATTTTCTAATCTTTCTCATCTTCAAGCGCATTGCATCCATCTTGATCTTGTGATCATCGATGACATCCGCAACATGCAACTCCAATATCATCTTCTCCTCCTAAAGTTTTTTTATTTTTTCCTTTGTTTTCTTCTTCAACTAAATTTAACCTCTCGACAATAGGGTCGGTTGGAATTTCCGGTTCAACAACCTCCTAGATAAATAAAATCTATGTCACGTTGGTCGGCATAATTTTCATAAACAATAAATGAACCAATAGTTATGAAAAGATAATATATACCACATCCGAATCATAGACAGGGCGAGGGCCGACGGGGGCGGATACCAAAACCATCGCACTATATAAGATGCAATAATAAAAGTAAGAAAATAATATAAGTATCTATCTAAACAAACAAGTAATAATATTTTTCCTTTCAGAAAGAAGATAAGAACAAGAGGCTCACCACGGTGGTGCCGGCGATGAGATCGGCGCGGGTGATCGACAGCGATGAAGACAGGGACGGGGCGTGACGGACCGCTAAACCTAGATAAATATTGAGGAAAATGGAGCTTGGCGGTCGAGCTTGGAGAGGAGAAACCTTAAGTAGTGTGGCTCGGGCATTCCATCGAACACCTTGTGTGCATAGGAGGTGAGCTAGAGCACCACCAAGCCCTCTCCCCCTCGGCCAGAAAAAATAGAGCAGTGTGCTCTGCTCTTGCGCGAGGGGCTATATATAGGAAGCACCATTAGTCCCGGTTGGTGGCTTGCACCGGGACTAAAGGGATGCCTTTGGTCCCAGTTCATGCCACCAACCGGGGCTAATGGTGGTGGGCCAGGAGCCAGGACCATTGGTCTCGGTTCGTCCCTCAAACCGGGACCAAAAGGTCCGGACGAACCGGGACCAATGGCCCACGTGGCCCGGTCGGCCCCTTGGGCTCACGAACCGGGGCAAATAGCTCCATTGGTCCCGGTTCTGGATTGAACCGGGACTAATGGGCTAAACTGGCCTGGACGAAAGCCCTGTTTTCTACTAGTGATTGCTCCAAATGATCTTCATCAACATTGAGCATCCACATCTTCAACACCTACATGAAGTCATCATCGACAAAACCCAAGGTTAGTTCATCCCTCTAAGGGGGATCTCACATCTAGGGGGAGCTTAACTCTAAGAATTGAGTCAAAGCAACTCTAATGGTGCGAACACATCAATGCATTATGTAAAAGTGGTAACCCCACTTGAGCTTAAACGATGAATATGACCTTTGATCAAATGTTATCATTTGACTCCTAAGTCAATATACTCATATATAGATGACCTAGTCATCGCCAATTGTTTCATAGATGCTAGAATTGTTTGTGCATGCTTTGTCACATATTTCATTTGCTATTTTATTGTGTGAGCATGTTTGGTTGCATATTTTACTCACTCGAGGACATCCACTTGTTGTTTGATTGATTGGTTTCTTTTTCTTTTGCCAAGTGGATGGACAAGAATGCCTAAGAACCTTCTCTAGGTATGTATGCTTTTCTTGTCTCAAACTCTATTCATGCTACATCACAAAATTTGATCAAGTCATATTCGAACCACTCTGTGTGAGGAGCACTCGGAGTCCCCGATTCGTCATAGACTTAAACTTCCAAAACTTCTTTGTGCGTTTCGGTCTGACCGATTCCTCCATTTCGATCATACCGAGATCACTAAGTCGATCTAGGTTTTCAATCTCGATGCAACCGATTTGAACTTTTCGGTCACACCGAGTTGCTGTAACTGTCTACAGTTATGCATCTCGGTGCCACCGAGTTGTTCCACTCGGTCACACCGACAGGGTTGGGCTATATATACTCACGGGAAAATTTTTGGAAACTTTCTCCAAACCCATTCGCTCGCGCATAGCTTGCTCTACCTCCAGGGTCTCCGGACTGTCTTCCTCGTCGCCAGCCGCCTCCAGTCGCTGGTCTCCGCCGCCGTCAACGGAATTCACCCCCGCCCTTGCCGCCGTAGCGAGTTCATCGCCAAGCTAGGGTATGGACTCGATCACAGTGCTATCCCCGTCCGATTCCTAGCACATTGTGTTCAACATGATTCTTTCCACGATTGAAACTATTCTATCCAGTCAAAACAATCCATAGTTTAGAAGTGATTTGAAAATTTAGGGTTAGGTTTCCGCCGAAACCATCTCGGACCCACCGAGTTGCAGAACTCGGTTCCACCGATTCGGCTAAGGCCATTGCACAAGTGATTCTCGGTCCGACCGAGAATTGCAAATCGTGTGACCGAGTTCAGACTTTGTGAAACTCTAGCAGTCTCGGTGCCACCGAACTGTGACTCGGTCGACCGAGTTCACTAGTTTAGGTTCCAAAGCTGCTTCGGTATCACCGAGTTTACCGTCGGTTGATCCGAAATGCTTTCTCGTGGAAAACTAAAACTAAGTTTTGAATCATTCTTTGCAAAAACCTCTGTATTTTGTGATGCTCATCCACTCTATCTCATCTATATCTACTCACAGGGTCTGCAGTCAGTGTTTGCAATATGTCTGATCAGAGTGACAGCCAGAACAGGGAAGAGGAGCAGATTCAGATGAGTGAGGGCACTAGTCCCTCTAGCAGCTCTGATGAGGGTAGCAGGAGCACTCCCAGCAACTTACCCAAAGCAGCCACCAGGACAAGAAAGAAGAGAACCTCAGAATCTGAGGATGAACACTATGTGGCTGTTGAGGATGAGGCCATTTCCAAGAAAAAGGTGCTCAAGAAAGAATATAGCTCAATTGCAGAACTAAGCTGTGTCCAAGACCAAAAGGCCAGCAGGAAGACAACCCATGTCTAAAGCCAGAGTCTCCACTCAAGCATCTTTGGAATCTCAACCCAAAGAGGCTGTTGCAGAAGGGAAGAAAAGGAAGGAAAGGATCAAGAAGACCATGGCCAGAGTTATTGGAAAGCCTTCCATGATGGAAGAGGAGGAAGAAGAAGAGGTTGCTGCACCAGCACCCAAGGCTCAGAAGCTTATGGGTGA
The DNA here is from genome assembly GCA_021605205.1 of Aegilops longissima. Lineage (NCBI taxonomy): Eukaryota > Viridiplantae > Streptophyta > Magnoliopsida > Poales > Poaceae > Aegilops > Aegilops longissima. The sequence goes on from CM038679.1 coordinate 526,897,231, forward strand.
TGCTATTAGGTCAGGGGCTGCATCATCAAAGCCCAAAGAAGCACCCAAAGCTGCCTCCAAGCCCAAGATTGCACCAAAGAGGAGTACTAGAAACATATCTGCTGCTGAGAAGAACAAGGCACCAATGCCTGAAATTGTTACTGAGGAAGAAGATGATGAGACACATGTCTTCAGAAAATTGAAGCCAAAAATTCTAGATCATAATGATGCTCATCCTGTAGCTGAGAACATGAAGATCAGGAGAGACTCGGGATTGAGGCTATGGAGAGAGTCAGATCCATATGCCACCAGAAGGAGAACTACTATTGACTACAGGTTCCACACAAAGGAACAGCAGGATTTCTATGAGACAATGTTGTTGGACAAGAAGCCAATAGTGTGTGACATGAGGTGGGTCGACTGGACCTACATGAAGGATAATGAGGAACACTATCCTGGTGTGTATGACAGTTTCAGTGCATGTGGAGTTGCAGACTTTGTTGGGCAGAAGCTCACAAAGTGGAATAAGGAGCTCATAATGCAATTCTACTCCACATCACACTTCTATCCAGATGGCAGGATAGTATGGATGTCTGAAGGTACAAGGTACCGATCATCTATTGAAGAATGGGAAAATCTGATCAATGCACCTAAGGAGAAAGAAGATGACTTAGATGTCTATGCCAAGAAGAAGATGGATCACAACTCTATGGCACATATGTACAAGGAGATCCCAGATGCTGCAATAGAATCACACAAGTTTGGATCAGTACATTATCTTCTGTCAGGACTGCCAACCATTAACTGGATCCTCAGGCATACTCTCTTGCCCAAGTCATGTGATCACAACATGATCCGAGGCCATGCAATAAACTTTCTACACCTATTTGATGTGCCACAAAAGTTCAAGGTCATGAGCCTTATAGTTGAGACTATCAAGAGGATAGCTGCTGACCAAAAGAGGAGTTGTGGATATGCCCCACAGATCCAGGAGCTGATTAACTCCAAGATGGGCACATGCACATACCTGTTGGATAAGGAGCATATGCCTATCTATCCAGACTTTGAGGACAACCAAGTGGTTATGGATGAGGATGAACCATCTTCAGTGCAAGCACAAGCTAAGAAGGAGAAGGCAAGGACTGAGAAGGCTGCCAAGATGCCAACAATGGAAGAGGCATCTCAAGATTTTTTTGAAGAGCAAACAGGATCAACTTGGCTACTTGATTGCATCCACTCTGAGGATTGAGAAGGGGCTGACCACCTTGACTCGAAACCAGGAGAGCTTGGAGAGGATCATGGAGAAGAAGTTCTATGACATGGATGTGAAGGTCACAGAGATCCAGTCCGTTGTTGAGCAGCTTCAGGATGATATGCAGGAGAGGAAGGGCAAGACAACCACAGATGCATTTGCCAGAGTGCCTAGAGCTCAGAGATCAGCTGCAGTGCCAGTGACATACACCAGAGCCACTTCATCTGCACCAGCTCCTACAGCTCCAGTGCAACAAGCTTTAGCACCTACACCACCAGCTCCATCTACATCAACTGATGCTTTCGTCCTTGGCGTTCTGTCTACACCACCACCTGAAGATCAATCCTGAGAGTTGATCTAGTGCTATGCATTTTCTATGAACTTTTTGGTAACTTGTTGCCAAAGGGGGAGAAAAATGTATAGATCATAGGCTTCGAGAGAGAGTGTTGCTTTTTATTCTCTCTTGCTTTGGTGGTTGAACATTATTTGTTTGATACCTGGATGATCATGTGTTTGATCATATGCTACATTTATGCTTGTTGGATGACATTATCCTTTTTATCTCTATATGATCATTCACTTTGCTTGGTGATGAGTGCATGTATTCAATCATTATCATTTTGAGCGCTCCACCAAGATGTATGTGACATGGAAGAGTTACCCATGAGCCTAACTCCTTGTGCATTTACAGTCCAAAGCAAATCTTAAACTATGCACAAATTTAGGGGGAGCTCTTGCTTATCACATACTTCTCAAAGCGACAATATTTTTCACTCTTATTATCATTTGTCGAAGCTTTGATCTATATGTTGTCATCAATTACCAAAAAGGGGGAGATTGAAAGTGCAACTATCCCTAGGTGGTTTTGGTAATTCCTAACAACATATAGCTCATTGAGCTAACATCATTCCAAGATGAATATTTCAGGAAAAGATCAATGGATGGCATGGCATGGATGAGAAAAGTGGATCCCTCAAAATGCTAAGGATAAAAGGATTGGCTCAAGCTCAAAATCTCAAGACTCTACATTTTATATTTTAGTGATCCCAGATCACATTGAGTCTATAGGAAAAGCCAATACTATCAAGGAGGGATGAGGTGTTGCTTAATGAGTTTCTTGCTCTACAGTGCTTAGTGATATGCTCCAAAGCCCTCAACTACTTTCTCACATCCACATATGAACCAAACCAAAAGTCAAACTCGGCCCCACCGATTCTTTCTACCCGGCGCCACCGAGTTCAGATGTCATAGCCACTGCCACAAACCCTAGGCAAATCGGTCTCACCGATAGGGATCTCGGTCTCACCGAGATGGGATTGTAATCTCTTTGTTTCCCTTCGTAACATTTCGGTACCACCGAGATGAGCGATCGGTCCCACCGAGATTGCAATGTAAACTCCTTGTTTCCTTTTTGTAACATTTTGATCTCACTGAAATGAGCGAATCGGTCCCATCGAGTTTACGTGACCAACTCTCTGGTTAGCTTATTACCAAAATCGGTCTCACCGAGTTTGTGTAATCGGTCCCACCGAGATTACGTTATGCCCTAACCCTAACCACATCGGTCCTACCGAGTAGCATGTCGGTCCCAACAAAAATCCTAACGGTCACTAGATTTGCTAAATCGGTCTGACCGAGTCTACCAATTCGGTCCCACCGAGTTTGGCAAGTTGTGTGTAACGGTTAGATTTTGTGTGGAGGCTATAAATACCCCTCCACCCACTCTTCATTCGTGGAGAGAGCCATCAGAACAAACCTACACTTCCAACTTGATGTTTCTGAGAAGGAACCACCTACTCATGTGTTGAGGCCAAGATATTCCATTCCTACCATATGAATCTTGATCTCTAGCCTTTCCCAAGTTGCTTTCCACTCAAATCTTCTTTCCACCAAATCCAAATCCTGTGAGAGAGAGTTGAGTGTTGGGGAGACTATCATTTGAAGCACAAGAGCAAGGAGTTCATCATCAACACACCATTTGTTACTTCTTGGTGAGTGGTGTCTCCTAGATTGGCTAGGTGTCACTTGGGACCCTCCGACAAGATTGTGGAGTTGAACCAAGGAGTTTGTAAGGGCAAGGAGATCGCCTACTTCGTGAAGATCTACCGCTAGTGAGGCAAGTCCTTCGTGGGCGACGACCATGGTGGGATAGACAAGGTTGCTTCTTCGTGGACCCTTCGTGGGTGGAGCCCTCCGTGGACTCGCGCAACCTTACCCTTCGTGGGTTGAAGTCTCCATCAACGTGGATGTACGATAGCACCACCTATCGGAACCACGACAAAAACATCTGTGTCTCCAATTGCGTTTGAATTCTCCAAACCCTTCCCTTTACATTCTTGCAATTTGCATGCTTTACTTCCCGCTGCTCATATACTCTTTGCATGCTTGCTTGAATTGTGCTAAGATTGCTTGACTTGTGCTAAAATAGCTAAAATCTGCCAAAGACTGAAATTGGGAAAATGATAAGTTTTTATTTGGTCAAGTAGTCTAATCACCCCCCCCTCTAGACATACTTTCGATCCTACAGCGGAGCACCTAGTCTGCATGTTCGCCGGGGAAGCGACGCATCGGTGTCTATCATAGGGTGTGGGGCGTAGGAGCTGCTTGCGCCCGATCTGGAGGTCGGCGGGGTTTAACTGGATTGCCGGGGGGCGGTGCCAAGCACGGCGGTGCAGTGAGGTCGAGGGGAGGGCGCATGCAGCGGACTGGGCCGATGGTCGCTGCCGTTTTGAGGAAGATCGTCAACACTGACTGGCTGGAGGTAGATGAAGGCGATCTGCCCGTTCTTTGTACATCGGACGGTGCAGAAAAAATGGACTGACCTATTTGTTTTCAGTCGAATGTTATTTTCATAGAATCCTGTAGTAATTTAGTGTGCCATGGATGTTGTAGAGCTATCATATGTCTCCCGTCATTTATTTCTCACCGACCTGCTATCTGCTACCTTTACACTGTACTAATTGTGCACACACTTCACCCATACTCACACTATTGTTTTTTTATGCATGGGTATTTCAGACTCTTACGCAGTGTTGATGAATGTTGAAAAGAAAAGATGTAAGACGCTCGGTGTAATTCAAGATAAGCACTAAGCATTTCAGCACTCTAAAGGATGCGATGTCGCAGCTTGGAGACGATGGCGTAGCTCTGCGAGTTGATGATTTCAATTGCCACACACAACCATCCAGTGCTTGCTTTAACTTAGCGCTGTCAAATGTGGTTGCATGTTGCATATGGTGTCTAGCTTGTATTGCTTCCAATTTGGTTAAATTGCATCTGCTTACTTTACACATTATACCTTTGATAATGACATGCCTTCCTGTTTTTGATACATACTACATATGTCTATTAACCATGTTCGTACATCAAACTAATGCTCTTTTGTATCCCTCGTCAATCACTTATGATGAGACAGTCACCCGGGTGGGTTACTGTGAGATGCCATACTCATTTAAATAGTGCAGTGTCATCCTCCCCACATGATTCTCAAGAAACAGCAAGGCTAAATGAAGATAGTCAACGTAGCTCTCTAGTTGATGACCGCATTTCCCCCACACCACCATCACATGTGCTTGCTCTAACTTCACAGTGTGATATGTGGTTGCATGTTGCATGCGGTGTCTAGCTTGTAATGCTTCTAATTAGGGTAATTTGCATCTGCTTAGTTTACACATTATACCTATGAATATGACATGCCTTCCTATTTTTGGTACACACTACATCTATGTGTTAACCTTGTTCTTACATGAAACTACCTCTCATCTGTATCCTGCATCAATCACTTACGATGAGTCACCTTTATTCATTGCATATTGCATATTATTTCTAGCCTGTTGCCATGTATTGCTTTTAATTTGGTCAAATACATTTGTTAGGGAAACCTTTTAATTTGGCAGAGTGATATTGGTTTCATCTTTCTTATGGTTTCTAGCTTGCATTGATTCTAACAAGTTCAAGCACCTTGTGCTTAGTTTACACTTTATACATCATACATGTCAATATGTCATGCCGTCCAGTTTTTCATATATATTCCATCCTCCTATCATGCGGCTGCCTTACATGAAAGTAGTGTTCATCAGTATCATGCATCGATGAGTTCTGAAGAGCAAATTTTATTCCTTTTCCTTGTGGGTTTGACTTGACAAGGCAAAATTAAGAAAGAGGAAGGAAAAGAGTAAGGAAGGCGATGATGGTGGTCCTCTGCAGCAACGTAAACAGAGCATGTATACCGATTCTCCTTGTACTGATAGTGCATTACAAGGTCCAAGTCTCCGCTCCCCTACTCCACCATCCAAGGTGCTTGCTCTAACTTGGCAGTGTGATATCTGGTTGCATGTTGCATATGGTGTCTATCTCGCATTGCTCCTAATTTGTGTAAACTGCATCTGCTTAGCTTACACATGATACGTGTGAATATGCCACGCTTTCCTGTTTTTGGCACATACTATATCTGTCTATCACACCATGTTCTTACATGAAACTACTCTTCTTGTGTATCCTACATCAGTTACTTATGATGGAACACCTTTAAGTTGGCAGTGTGATATTGGTTTGCATCTTGAATATGATTTCTAGCATGTATTGCTTCTAGTTTGATGTGCTTGCTCTAACTTGGCACTATTATATGTGGTTGCATGTTGCGTATGATGTATAGCTTGTATTGCTTCTAACTTTGTTGAATTGCATCTGCTTACTTTACACATAATGCCTATGAATATGACACATGTTCCCGTTTCTAGAACATACGTGTACATGATGAGCACATCTCCCCTACTCCACCATCACAGGTGCTTGCTCTAACTTGGCACTATTGTATGTGGTTGCATGTTGCGTATGATGTCTAGCTTGTGTTTCTTCTAACTTTGTTGAATTGCATCTGCTTACTTTACACATAATTCCTGTGAATATGACACGTGTTCCTGTTTCTAGAACATATGTGTACATGATGAGCACATCTCCCCTACTCTACCATCACAGGTGCTTGATCTAACTTGGAACTGTTATATGTGGTTGCGTTTTCTGTATGATGTCTAGTTTGTATTGCTTCTGATTATGTTGAATTGCATCTGTGTAGCTTACAACTTATACCTGCAACGATCACTTACCCATAAGACACATTTAACTTGGGACTGTGATGTAGGTTGCATCTTGCATTGTCTTCTAGCTTGTACTTGCTTCTAATTTCTTGAAATGGCACTTCTGACGAGACACTTTTTACCCGATAGAGTGATATTGGTTGCATGTTCATATGGTGCCTAGCTTTCATTTCTTCTAATTTTGTTGAAATGCCTTCCGCTTATGTTTTTTTCATACATATTCCATCCTCCTATCGTGCGTGTGAATATGAAATGTTGTCTTTTTTGTATATATTCCATCCTCCTATCCTGCGCTTGCCTTACATCAAAGTAGTGTTCGCTCAGATCATGCACCAACCAGTTATGCAGAGCTAATTTTATTCATATTCTTGTGGTTTTGACTTCATAAGGCAATATCGTAAAATAGGAAGGAAAAGGTAAGTTAGGGATGTTGGTGGTCCTCCTTGCCGACGCAAACAGAGACTCTCTAGATTTGCCACTGCTACTGCTAATGAAGTTGAAGTCCCAAGTCTACATGATGAGTTCATCTCCCGTACTCCATCGCAGGTGCTTTCTCTAAGTTAACAGTGTGATAATTGGTTTCATGTTGCATATGTTGTCTAGCCTGTGTTTCTTCTATTTTGATTAAATTGCACCTGCTGAGTTCATATGTTATACATGTGCATATGGCATGGCGTTCTGTGTCTAGAATACACTGCATCTATCTATCATACCATGTTCTTACATCAAAGTACTGCTGTTGTGTATCCCGCATCAGTCACTCATGATTGGACACTTTTAACATGGCAGTTTGATAATGGTTGCATCTTGCATTGATGTCTACATTGTACTGCTTCTAATTTTTCGAATTGCCACTTATGACAAGACACTTTTAACTTGGCAGAGTAATATTGGTTGCATCTTTCATATGGTGTCTAGCTTGCATTACTTCTATTTTCTTGAAAATCCTTCTGCTTAGTTTACACATCGTAGTTGTGAATATGTCATGCCGTCCTGTTTTTCTTACATATTCCATTCTCATACGGTTGTCTTACATCAAAGTATTGCTTGTCTGTATCATGCATCAATGAGTTCTGAAGAGCGATTTTATTCTTTTGTGTTGTGGGTACGGCTTGACATGGGAAAGTCAAAAAAGAGCAAGGAAAATAATATAGTAGGGAGTGGTGTTACTCATCGGGTGAAACGGAAAAGGATCTGCCGTCCACATTCTGTTGGTACTTATAGTGCGAGAGAAGGTCCAAGTCCACCGGCTAAATCTACAAACACAAGATCACCGCTCCACTAGCTGCAGATCCGCTTCAACTGTACCAAAGATCTCAACGAGTTACTCATTCGTTTGCTCCGGGCGGCCAGTTCCCAAGCTGCCTTCACACCTAACACTACTTCCGAAGCACTGCTGACACAACAAGACTTGGCAAGATCAGATGAACCTCATGAGCATCAACACCAAGACGGTACCTTACCGAGTCAAGTTGCAGTTGCATGCTCCTTTATATGTACTCTCACAGTTTGATGTACACTAACACTTTCCATATTCGTTGTTAAACTAGCACCACGACGCAAGCGAAAACAGACATCAGGGATAATGCTTGACAGATTAACAAAATCTAAAGGATGAAGAATGGAGATCCATTTTGAGGCAGGTTTAAAAAGGCCACGTGATGCTACAGAGTCAGCCAAGTTAGTATTAGAGGCAGCCGTTGTCGTTAGGTTTCATGCACGTATCCTCCCAACATGGATCCAGTACAGGAATGAGAAAGACAATACCCAGTTTAACACCTTCCTTGACCATTTATCCGTAAGTAATGTTATTCATCGCAATTAGTAATATTGTCTTGCTCTGTCCCATACTTTCTAGCTTCCTCCTAATAAGACTCATATTCTTTTTTCAACAGACGAGGTTCGAGTTGGATCCGAAAGATGATGCAACTAAACAAGCATGCACTCATGTTTTTCATGCGCTCTGCGACAATGTCGGTACCACCTTAGAAAATCTCACTTTGAAGGCAAGGCTAACAATGAAATCACCCAAACATCTCCAAAGGGAATATATTACAGATGAAGACCGGACAGCCCTCGTTAAACACCGGTCTGATCCAAAGTATCGTAGGCTATATGTATTTGATCGACCACATATTGAACTTGTATTTATGTATGTGCCTTATAATTGTATCTTCTTCTAGGCTAACTGTTTGAAGAATAAGACCAACCGTCCTAAAGTGAAATTCCAACAGACAACAGGATCTCGTAGCTATATTGCACACTGCGAGGCTCTTGTAAATAGCTGCTACTTCCTTCTTTTTTCTGTGCCATATTATTGTATCTATATTGACTTGTTCCAAATACAGAGGAAATCCTGTGCAGACTAAAAAAGAACCTGAACCGAATGCAGTGCAAATCTTCAAGGATTGCCACACCAGCAAGATGAAGGGCATGAGCACACCAGTTCAAGCCGTTGTCGTAAGTTCTTACTCCTCCTACCTTTGAACTGATTGGTACTGTGATGTGTTCATTTAACTACTTGGTTTGCAGCCAATGTCAGTTACTCTGTTCACTTTTATACACAGTTGTCTAAACATATCATTTCACCTTACATGGTTTAAAAGAGATGAAGGATATTCTTTTGGTCTTGATATGTATTCTAGTTGTTATGTTCACGTGCGCACACAATGATAAAATAGCCTGTTTGTTTTATATCTATTTGCCCATGATATGAATGATGTCATACTATGTTCATCCTACTTTAAACCATGTCTCTTTATCCTTAGATGTCAACGAATGTGAGGAAATAGACAATACAGTAGGCATGCTACATGGACATATGTTCCGAAGGTGATTTTATTATGTAGTTGGCACTACAATACATGCTAATGTATTACAGTAGTTCACCAAAATAAGTTATGTATAAATGTGTAACATACTTTGTTTGTTTTTGTCTCATTAGTAACTTATCTGGTACACTAATCTACAAGTTCAAACTTTCAGGAAGCTATGGAAAAAATGATTGAACATCCACAACCACCTGAACGTGACGAGGCTACAACAGGCACAATGTTACCTCTTGCTGCAGTGCGTTAGTGTCTCTCCACTAACAGTGCAAAAAGCACCTTCCTGCGTAATTCTGGGTTGGTTGTCAAGATAACCTCGTCCAAATCGCCTACTGAACAAAATCTTCCCGCTAGACAGAGTGATATATCTGCGCACCAGACACAAGTCCAATCCCTAATGGATGTCACTGTGGAAACAAGAATAGTGGTTGACAAATGTCGTCAAGATATGAATGGTTTTGAAACCAGACTATCAGACATTCGCTTCGTTGTTCAAGAGCAATGGCGGAAAAAAGGTGAAGATCGTGCTGCTCCATCAGATTCTACAGCCTAAAACATTAGCACTCAGGTCAAATGATCTGTGCTTCTATACATCTAATGGTGCTTTTATCTGCAAGGACTGTAAACTTTATGCCAACAGGCCTTTTGTTGTGATACAACATTTATGATGCTGCCAAAGGCTGCAATATGACGACGCTATTTTTGTATAGTGTAGGTTTATCTTAGTAATGTATTCGGCTGAAAGCTTCATAGGAGCCCAACATGCCAACATCCGTCGGGCCCATTCCAATTGGGCTAAAAACGATTATGGGCCAAAATTTGCATGTAGCCCACTAAAAATATCTGGGCCTAAATTAGCATAAGATTTCATATTTTTCTGGTAGGCCTGTGCCCATAGTGGGCCTTTAACATGCCTAAACATAATTTGGGCCCTCAGTAACAATAGGCCGTTTACAGGTGTAAATATCTCGAGCCCATAAAAATCATGGGCCTTTAAAAGACCGAAAGTGAGATTGGGCCCATTTACGATGCGGATCTTCCACGGGCCGAAATTCGGACGGGCCGTAAATGCGCCGACCTAATACACGGGCCTTTAACAGGCCGGAAGTTCGGTCGGGCTAGATTATCGTCATTTTTATATGGGCCGTTAATGGGCCCGATGTGACGTTGGGCCACATATGGCCCATGGATTTCGTCCGACGTTAACAGGCCGAAAATCACAACAGGCCGAAAGTGGCCCAAATCTATTGTGGGCCTCTAACAGGCCGAATGTCAGACATGGCCGAATATGACCCAAATCCTTCACGGTCGTTTATGGGCTAAAAGTTTCAACGGCCTGTAAATGGGCCCAAATGAAGCAGGACCTTTAACAGGCCGGAAATACACCGGGCCGTAATTCGGCCCATATACTTAGCAGACTGTTAACGTGCGAGAAGTAACCATGGGCCGTGATGATGACAAGTTTAGGACAGGCCGTTGACGGGCCGATTTGACACTAGTCGTACGGGCCTTAACTGAGAATGTTGGGCCTTTAGCTGGGTCGGCCCATTATGGTCCGCAAAATATCACGGGACTTTAGCTGGGCCGGCCCATTATAGCTCGAAAAATCTCATGGGCCTTTAGCTGGGCCGACCCATTATGATACGCAAAATCTCGTGGGCCTTTTGCTGGGCTGGCCCATTATGGACCGCAAAATCTTGTGGGCCTTTAGTTAGGCCGGCCCATTTAAACTTTATGGACCACTTTTGGGCAGGTCCACATGTCAACATATCATAGGCACATCTCGCCCGTTGGATGAGTGACACCTGTGCCAACGCGGAGCTGACACGTGTTTCTGTCAGCCAATCAGAATTTTACACGTGGAAAATCCCCATTGGTCCGGGCTGTTAACGGGTTATCAGATCCAAAACCGAACCCGATAGCTTAACGGTGTTCCGTTACGGTGGATGCCACGTGTCGGTCACCCTTGATGAAAGCACTTCTGTGACGCGCGATTTATCGTCATGGAAGTGGACACTTCCGTGATGATAATTTTGGTAATGTCATGGAACACTTCTACAATAGCACAGGTATGACTATCTTCATTCTGTCATAAATTTGTCATGGATGTACATGCATGACATAAAACGTGACCTACTGTGACAAACACGTATCATCACGGAAGTGTCTTTTTTTTAGTGTAAGGAATCTTGATTTTGACCACTTCAAACCATAGTGTCTCTGCCCTGTAGTCATAGTCATCACCAAAGGCTTCTTCCAGGGCAATTTTTCCCACATGATACGCCGAATTACCACGCACCACGCCATGGAAGACTGTGGAAGACAACTTGAGATCCTTGTCAGTTAAATTCATCCGGCAAAAAGTTTCATAGTATAGGATGTTGATGCTGCTACCTCCGTCCATGAGTACCTTAGTAAACTTATAACCACCTACCTGAGGAGCTACCACTAATGCCAGATGACCCGGATTGTCAACCCGGGGTGGGTGATCCTCCCGGCTCCATGTGATCGTATGCTCTGACCATCGTAGGTATTGGGGTATTGCCTGCTCAACAACATTCATAATTAGCTTATGAACCTTCCCATCACGCTTACATGTGTTCATAGTGAAGACATGATATTGACCCCCATTGAGATGCTTTGGACTGCTCTGGTACCCTGACTGATTACCTTGCTGCTGGTTACCCTGAACATACTGTTGATTATGACCACCATGGTTACCTTGACCCTGAAAACCAGAGTTTGAACCGCCGCCACCAAAGCCGGACCCCTGAGAACCGGATCCTGACCCGCCATGCGGCCCATTGTTATTACCATGATGCTAACTGAGGCTATAATTCCTGAACTCTCGCATGACATAACAGTCCTTCCAGGTGTGAGTGGACGGCTTGTTAGGAAAACTATGCTTTGGGCAAGGTTAAGCATCGGCTCAAGGTTGAAAGGCTTTGCTCCACCAAAAGGCGGCTTACCATTACCATCACGGCGTTGGTTTTTATACCCAGTGTTGTTGTTACACTACTAGGGAAAACCTTATACACAGAATTTTACAGCAGCATGGTTTAAAAACAAATTCTACTGCTACTTAGCAGTAGCGCGCTGTAGAAGACCGCGCTACTAATAGCTCAATAGCAGCAGCGCGCTAGGTGAAAAGAGCGCTACTACTAATTTCCAGGGCGTTGCCTCCAGACTAGGTATAGTAGTAGCGCCCTTTACATGGACACGCTACTGCTAAGGTACTTAGGAGCAGCGCATTTCTCCAACACTTGCTGCTGCTAAGTATCATCCCCTCTTGCAACTAATTAAGTTTAGTCACATACTGCTAAGCAAACAGGGTGTTTACCACCTTAAATATGTTACTTCTCAAACTATCACGAGCACTTGGTCTTCATTTAACTGTATGTGTACGATTTGTGGCTGCAATATGAATCTTCACCTGTATCTATACAGGTGAGGATTCATATTGACTATTTAGATTCTACACAAAAAGATCAATGATGACCAATGTATATTTTTGAGGTTTTTTTTACATGTTAGCCTTAGCAGTAGCGTTTGTCAGGAAAAAGCATTGCTGCTATTGGGCTTAGCAGTAGCGTGCTCCCTGGTCCAGCGCTACTGCTATAGCAAAAGAAAACCCGTGGGCCGGCCCCCGCACCCTCATCACTTTCAATCCTCCCTCCGCCCGATGCCGGCAGCTGCGGTTAGGGTTTCTCCTTTGCCACCGCGCGCCACCGCCACTGCCACCGCAGGTAATGATCCTCCCCCTCTCGTGCCCCCCTCCTCTCCTCCTCCACCCTCTCGCCGCCCCCTCTGTCGCTGCTCGCGAGCTCTGGTCGGGGGCCTTTGGCCGACCGCCCTCGATCCCCTCGCCGGCCGCTATCACCGCCCCCTCTCGTAGGAAAGTCACCGGCCTTCCCCTCGTCAGCACCCCGGTCCGAGGTCAACATGCCATCCCCCCTCCTCGTCAGCACCCCACGAGGGCTGCCCTAGCTAGATGCGGCGAGGGCTTACGAATTTCAGATGGATAGGCAGTGACATAGTGAGGTGTAGTTCATTACCTCTGAAGATTTGGCACGACCTAGCTAGATGCTTTTAAGGAAACGCACCCTTTTATTGTTATTTTTTCTGTACATGGATAGCTAGATGCTTTTGTTTTTTTGTAATAAGTTATCTTTTGGCAAAATGTAGGTGCCAATTTAGTTGAAATGCTTTGGTAGGTGGTACTGTGATCTGGTAGATATTGGTTTTGATACAAGTATTTGGTTTGCAAGTGCTAAGTTAATCCCAATTAAATTTGCCACTTGTTTCTTTAATCAGTTATCTTAGGCAATAGGGGGCAAATTAGATGAAATGTCTTGGTAGGTGGTACCCTGAATTGGTAGATATTTGTGAAAAGTTTTTTCGGTAATAGGTGCCATTGAAATGCTTTGGTAGGTGGAACCATGTCATCTTATATATTACTAGATCTTAGGATTGTAATTGTCCATCAAATTGCTTCTCGCAGAAGAATCTCTTCATCTAGAGATATCGGTGTGTCGGTGCAACAAACCCTGGGTTTGTTGCCCAACTGTGCACAGGCACAAGATCAAGACTGAAGCACCAGCTCAAATCAAAGATTGAAGGACTAAGAGACTAGAAGAACCAACACGCGGCTTAGAGAGGCCAAGACCGAGCCAGAGGAGTGAGGTATCGGCAAGAGAAAGGCCTTCCTTGCCGAGCAGGCAAGCCCGGCAAGGGGCAAGGCCACCACCAGAAGCAAGCAGCCAAGACTCCCCGGCAAAGCCTGTTGGGGCTCGCGGGGGTTGAACCACCCCGCCAACCACTCAAGCACGACCCACGTCATCAATCAGTGTGGTGTCAAGCCGGAAGATGATTAAGTGGCAGCCATTCACCAAATGGCGGCCATTTCCTACGGAAGAAACCCACAAGTGATACCCGTCGTGTGTCGTCTCAAGAAAACAGGCGCGGAGCTGGCAAGATAGCCCGGCAGGCCTTGTCGGGCGACCAGTGACGTGACACTAAGCGGTGCATTTAATGCACCCTGTCAGCCCGTAGAGTTAGGTATGATAGCACTGTTTGCTATCATATCAGTGGATAATGACCACTTTGCCACTATGGTGACCCCTTAATCTATAAAAGGAGGCCCATGGCACTCATTGAGAGGGTTAGAAGGTTGCTGAACCCAATCCACCATACGCGCGTAGTCGCTGCAGCCCCGAGGCAGATCTTGCCGGGCAAGTGTACTACACACCACCACATGCATTCCACCATCAATCCACCAAAGCAGGAGTAGGGTCTTACGCCTCGCGGCGGCCCAAACCTGGGTAAATTCCTCGTGTGCTCCCTGCCGTGCTGTCATGCCCTGATCTGCTCTTTGTGCAACGCGACATCCCCCCGCTGAACCAGCAAGGGGCCGCCCGGTCCCATAGGTGGCCGCGGATATCCCGCGACATCTTTGGCGCGCCAGGTAGGGGGATCGCTTGCGCGAACCTAAAAGCGTGCTCATCGCGTCATCTTCATTGTCATCTTCGTCTTTGACAACGCCATCAGCCATGGCGCCCAAGAAGAAGAAGTCCGGCCCTTCAGCTCGGCCATCCACCTTGAAGGTTCCGCCGCACGCAGCCTCAAACGTTGTGGGGGATGCGGAGATAAGCGAAGACGTGAGCGCTGCTGGGGCCGTGGCAGGAGCAGGCGCGCCACCGCCACTCCCCTGCTGCCGACACAGGGGCTGAAGGTGTCGGAGGAGATTAGCATTTGCAGCGTCTGGACGGTCATGCTCCGCGAGGTGTGGACGAGAGGGTCACTCTGCTCGCACCCCCTCCTCCCACCGGCGGGCGCAGCCACAGCAACGGTGCTCGGCCCGGGGTGAGCCATCGCCCTCCGGCCGTCCCCGCCACGGGGTGGTCACGGCGCATGTGCCTCCTCCTGGGTGAGCCGACCCGATCACTGCGCTCGACGGAGCCGCACACCCTCGAGCACCATCGCCGCGCGACCCCGTTGCCCTGGTGGTCATCCCACGGCAGCGTGGGCACGCCGCCGCCACCGTCGTTGCCACTGGCACTACCAGGAGCCAGGCAACGGTGCGGTCGACGTAATCGACATCCATGCCAAGCACAACCACGGAGGCTATGGCGCGAGCTCACTACTATTGAGGTTTCCGCCAGCAGCCGAGCAGATGGATGAATGGCGTGCCACCATCCAGAGCCTGCTCGGTTTCACCAAGGCTAGGGGCTCGCGACAAGCTGGCCCACCACGACCTCCCCAAGCGACTGCGACCGCACGCACGGTTGCCCAAAAGGACGGGGCTGTCCCCACAGTACAGTCCCCACCATGATAGCCGACGCGGGCGCCGCAAAATAAAGACCCCGACGACTTCACGATGGCCTCTTCTAACCCTCGAGCACGTCCAGGCCAACGTCGAACCCCGGAGGATAGGCGGCAGGGACACACGTGCGTCGTCATGGGACGGCTCCGCGGCGACCTCCGCCAGACCGACGGGTGCGGCAGCCTCAACGCCGACGAGCCTGCGCTCGGTGTTGACGGGTGCCTACCTTTCGAGGTTGGCTACCCTGCCTTCACGTCAGAGCTGCGGCAAGTCTGTTGGCCGTCCGTTTGCACGTTCAAGCTAGAGATACCCGAGAACTACGATGGGAGGCTGAACCTGGCAGAGTTCCTGAGCATCTACACCATCGCTGTTCAGGCTGCCGGGGGAAGAGATGAGAAGGTGTTCGCCAAATACTTCCCTTTGGCCCTCAACTCCAATGTGAGGTCTTGCCTGATGCACCTGCCGGAGAACTCCATTTCGTCATGGGCATATCTGTGCCATGAGTTCATGGGTGCTTTCACCGGTGGCCACCAAGAGCCCGGCAGGCCCAGCAACCTGCAGCTTCTCCAGCAGAAGGAAGGAGAAACCCTCCGTAAGTATTTACAGAGATTCAGTAAAGTTCATAGAAATATTCCAAATATCCATCCGGCAGCTGTTATAGCAGCCTTCCAGTCCAATGTGTGCAACCATCGCATTCGTTCTAAGATGAATGTACGGTTACCCAAGACTGTGAAGGAGCTGTACACACTGGTGGATAAGTGTGCTCGGATGGAGGAAGGAAGGAAGTTGCTCGGAGAGGAGGGTTGCATCAATGTTAATTCTGAGGATGAGGATGAATCAACCAGCCAGAGAAAGGGCAAGAAACGCAGCAAGAAGCCAAGACACAAGACAGTGATGATTTTGGAAGGGTCAGGCACACCTAGTACCGGCAAGAAGGCCAAAGCTGAGGCCCCCGGCAAGGAAGCTGCCGCGTGCGCTGCCTGCCGGGAAGCCGCTGCCGCGGAAAAGGTTGGGAAAGGTGATGGTCCATACTGCAAAATCCACCGGACTAAAAGCCATGACCTTCAGGAGTGTTACCAGGTTGAACAGCTCGTCAAGAGACAAAGAGCAGAGTATGATAAGCGTGATAAGGAGAGAGGTCATAATGCTGCTGGCAGTAAGGGCCGAGGTGGTGGAGCAAACTGCCCCGACAAACCCTTTCAGAACCAAGGGAAACCCGCCAGGGGCCAAGAGAAGGAAATATGTGATGATGTGAGTAAAGAAGGGAATGAAGAGGAAACCAGTGAGCAAGAATTTCAGAAGGCCACTGACGCCCTGTGCATTGATGGAGGTGCGTCTTTGCACACTTCCCATCTCCAACTCAAGCGATGGGCAAGAGAGGTCAATGATATGGAACCAGTGCCAGAGGCCCGGAAGCCGCTCAAGTGGTCCCGCACGCCCATCATCTTTGATGAGGAGGCTCACCCTGGCCGCACCACTGCGGTAGGGTGTTTGCCTTTGTTGGTCTCCCCAACAATTTGCAACCTCAAGATCACAAAGATGTTAGTGGATGGTGGGACCGGGTTGAATCTGATTTCCCCGGCAGTCATCAACAAGCTTCAAATAGGAGAAGAAGAGCTAGAGATTAGTGGCACGTTTCAAGGAGTCAATCCCGGCAGGAGCCGTCCCAAGGGAAATATTACGTTGCCGGTGATGTTTGGGGGAGAACTGAACTATTGGACTGAGAGGATGTGTTTGATGTGGTTGATCTCCCCCTGCCGTCCAACGGGATTTTGGGACGCCCGGCCGTGGCTAAGTTCATGGCAGCATCCCACTATGCCTATAACACTTTGAAGACCCTGGGCCACTGGGAGTCATCACCATGCCATCAGATGAGAAGGATGCAATTATCTGTGTGGACAAGATGTACCGGGATGCTGTCGCAGCAGAGGCTGCGGCAGCAACAACTCCTGTCAAGGAAAAGAAAGGAAAGAAGAGGGATTGTATGACCTCCGGCAAGGAGTCCGGGAAGTGTGGCCCCTCCGTGTGCATGGCACCCGTTGACGACGTGCCGGAGTGTTCCAACAGCAAGAGATCCAAGGTTGTTGCACCCCAAGAAAGAAGGTTCTGGCAGGGCTGGCTAGCATTGATGGTACCTTCACCATCAGCGCCACCCTTGATGATAAATAGGAAAGCGTGCTCATTGCCTTCTTGTGGGCGAATATCGATGTGTTTGCCTGGCAACCATCTGATATCCACGGTGTTCCCAGGGAGGTAATCGAGCACCACCTTGCTGTCTACCCACATGCCAGACCCGTCAAGCAGAAAGTACGGAAGCAGTCCTTGGAGTGGCAGCAGTTCATTGCCGAAGAAATCAAGAAGCTAGAAGCAGCTGGTTTAGTAAGAGGAGTACTGCACCCTACGTGGTTGGCGAACCCAGTGGTAGTCCTAAAGGCGAATGTGAAATGGAGGCTTTGCATTTATTTCACGGATCTCAACAAGGCTTGCCCGAAGGACCCATTTCCCTTGTCGCGCAACGACCAGATCGTGGATTCCACTTCAGGTTGTGATTTGCTATCCTTTCTGGACGCATACTCCGGATATCACCAGATCTTCATGTCTAAGGAAGATGAGGAGAAGACATCGTTTATCACTCCGTGTGGTACGTACTGCTTTGTCCGCATGCCTTTCGGATTAAAGAGTGCCGGGTCCACTTTTGCAAAGGCAGTCCAGATTGGTTTTGAGCCATAGCTACACAGAAACATAGAAGCTTATATGGATGACATTGTGGTCAAAACCAAGGATAAGGCCACCCTTATCCAGGATCTGGAGGAGACATTTGCTAATCTACGCAAGATCAACTTAAAGCTTAACCCGAAGAAGTGTGTGGTTGGTGTTCCCTCCGGCAAGCTACTTGGATTCTTCGTATCCCATCAGGGGGTCGAAGCCAACCCCGACAAGATCAAGGACATTGAGACGATACAAGCGCCAAGAACAGTTAAGGATGTAAGGCGCCTGACGGGATGCGTTGCCGCACTAAGCAGGTTCATTTCCAAGTCTGCCGAGCGTGCCCTGCCGTTCTTCAAAATTTTGAAGAAAGCAAGGCCTATGAAGTGGACCCCGGAAGCAGATGCAGCATTGCAAGAGTTGAAGGCCTACCTATCGTCTGTGCCTACCTTGGTTGCACCCGAACCACAAGAACCGTTGCTGCTTTACTTGGCGGCAACCAACCAAGTGGTCAGTGCGGCCTTGGTAGCACAACGAGAAGTGGATGAGGCAGAAAGTGGCCAGATCACGGCAGAGTCAGAAAAGGATCATAACAGCAATGAGCACAGCAACAAGAGCAACCCCAAGGACGCGGCAAGGAAGAAAGTGGTGCAACGCTCAGTGTACTTCGTCAGCTCCTTGTTGCAAGGGGCTAGATCGAGGTACTCTCGCATGCAAAAGTTGATCTTTGGCCTCGACATGTCCTCAAGGAAACTTCGCCACTACTTCCAAGCCCATGAGATCACGGTTGTCACTCGTTTCCCATTGCAAAGGATACTCTGAAATCCTGAGGCCACCGGCAGAATAGTGGAGTGGGCTTTGGAGTTATCCAGCTTTGGTTTGAAGTTTGAGAGCACTTCAACTGTTCAGAGCAGGGCACTGGCAGAGTTTATTGTAGAATGGACGCCAACCCTTGATGAGGAAGTGACAGAAACAGCAATCCCCGGCAAGGAATCCCCCCAAGAATGGATTGTGTATTTTGATGGTGCTTTTTCCCTACAAGGTGCAGGGGCTGGCTTGCTTCTTGTTGCCCCCTCTGGAGAGCACTTAAAGTACGTCGTCCAAATGCACATTGCCCGGGAAGAAGCCACCAACAATACAGCTGAGTATGAAGGGCTCCTTGCCGGGCTCAGGATTACAGCAGAATTGGGAATCAAGAAGTTGATCATTCGAGGGGATTCACAACTTGTGGTGAGACAATTCAACAAGGATTATCAAAGCCCATTGATGGAAGCATACGTCGAGGAAGTGAGGAGATTGAGGAGCACTTTGACGGGTTGCAAACTGAGCATGTACCCCATGCGGAAAACAGCATAGCTGATCACCTGTCAAAGTGTGCTGCCGCAGAAGATTCCTGTGGAACCAGGAACTTTTGTGCTCCATCTCTCCCAGCCCTCCGTATCACCAGCCACATTGGCCCGGAAAAGGAGAAAGTTGGACTATGGTAAGCCTCTCCCGGTAGAGCCATTTGCTCCCGGCACAGACCCTGCCAGAAACAACTCCTCAGCTAGTCCTCGTTGCCGAGCCTCAGGTTCCAACTTGGGCAAGGCACATCGTCCACTTCCTCCAAACCGGAGAGCTTTCCGGCGACCAAGATGAAGCTGAGAAAGTAGCCCGGAGGGCCAGTATGTACCAGTTTGTCGATGACACTCTGTACAGAAGGAGGCCCAATAGTGTGAAATTGAAGTGTGTCTGCCGGGAAGATGGAAAGGAAATGTTGGCTGAGATTCACAGAGGAATGTGCGGCTCACACATTGGATCAAGGGCATTAGTTGGGAAAGCATTCCGGCAAGCATTCTATTGCCCACAGCCCTCCAAGATGCAGTTGAGCTCGTCACGACATGTGAAGCCTGCCAGTTCCATTCCAAGAGAACACACCTGCCTGCCCAAGCCCTTCAAAGAATCCCTCTATCATGGCCATTGATACGTATCTATAATTTTTTATTGTTCCATGCTATTATATTATCCATCTAGGATGTTTTATATGCAGTTTAATATGATTTTTGGGACTAACCTATTAACCTAGAGCCCAGTGCCAGTTTCTGTTTTTCCTTGTTTTTGAGTATCGCAGAAAAGGAAAACCAAACGGAGTCCAATTGACCTAAAATTTCACGGAGATTATTTTTGGACCATAAGAAGCCCACAGAGTATCGGAGATGGATCAGAAGAGTCCCGAGGCACCCACGAGGGTGGGGGCGCCACCCCGGGCGCGCCCCTACCTCGTGGCCGCCTCGACCCCCGACTTGTTTCCGACGCCAACACCTCTTATATATACCCAAACTTCTAGAACACAACCTAGATCGGGAGTTCCGCCGCCGCAAGCCTGTGTAGCCACCAAAACAAATCTAGACCCGTTCTGGCCGCCTACCGGAGGGGGGAATCCCTCTCCGGTGGCCATCTTCATCATCCCAGCGCTCTCCATGACGAGGAGGGAGTAGTTCACCCTTGGGGATGAGGGTATGTACCAGTAGCTATGTGTTTGATCTCTCTCTCTCTCTCTCTCTCTCTCTCTCTCTCTCTCTCTCTCTCTCTCTCTCTCGTGTTCTTGATATGGCACGATCTTGATGTACTGCGAGCTTTGCTATTATAGTTGGATCTTATGATGTTTCTCCCCCTCTACTCTCTTGTAATGGATTGAGTTTTCCCTTTGAAGTTACCTTATCGGATTGAGTCTTTAAGGATTTGAGAACACTTGATGTACGTCTTGCATGTGCTTATCTGTGGTGACAATGGGATATTCACGTGATCTACTTGATGTATGTTTTAGTGATCAACTTGCGGGTTCAGTGACCTTGTGAACTTATGCATAGGGGTTGGCACACGTTTTCATCTTGACTCTCCGATAGAAACTTTGGGGCACTCTTTGAAGTTCTTTGTGTTGGTTGAATAGATGAATCTGAGATTGTGTGATGCATATCGTATAATCATACCCATGGATACTTGAGGTGACATTGGAGTATCTAGGTGACATTAGGATTTTGGTTGATTTGTATCTTAAGGTGTTATTCTAGTACGAACTCTATGATAGATCGAACGGAAAGAATAGCTTCATGTTATTTTACTACGGACTCTTGAATAGATCGACCAGAAAGGGTAACTTTGAGGTGGTTTCGTACGCTAAAATAATCTCTTCGTTTGTTATCCGTTATTAGTGACTTTGGAGTGACTCTTTGTTGCATGTTGAGGGATAGTTATATGATCCAATTATGTTATTATTGTTGAGAGAACTTGCACTAGTGAAAGTATGAACCTTGGGCCTTGTTTCCTAGCATTGCAATACCGTTTTCGCTCACTTTTACCACTAGTTACCTTGCTGTTTTTATAATTTCAGATTACAAAAACCCATATCTACCATCTATGTTGCACTTGTATCACCATCTCTTCGCCGAACTAGTGCACCTATACAATTTACCATTGTATTGGGTGTGTTGGGCACACAAGAGACTCTTTGTTATTTGGTTGCAGGGTTGTTTGAGAGAGACCATCTTAATCCTACACCTCCCACGGATTGATAAACCTTAGGTCATCCACTTGAGGGAAATTTGCTACTGTCCTACAAACCTCTGCACTTGGAGGCCCAACAAAGTCTACAAGGAGAAGGTTACGTAGTAGACATCAAGTTCTTTTCTGGCGCCGTTGCCGGGGAAGTGAGTGCTTGAAGGTATATCTTTAGATCTTGCAATCTAATCTTTTAGTTTCTTGTTTTATCACTAGTTTAGTCTATAAAAGAAAATTACGAAAAAATGGAATTTAAGGGGCCTCATATGCTTCATCTTTTTAACGTCTTTCATGAAAATAAGGATTCCGATAATTGTGCTCAATTGCTAGAGGAAGAATGCATTAAAATGTTTGTACTAAATCTTTGAATGATGAGCATGATTGCCATGTTGTTAGTATGAATTCTTTGAATACCTATGATGCTAATGATATGCAAAGCCACAAGCTTGGGGATGCTATGTTTGATGAAGGTGATATGTTTAGTCCCCCAAGTTTTGATGAGCAAATTTATTATAATGAAAGCATGCTTCCTATTTATGATGATTATTGTGATGACACGTATTCTATAAAGAATAAAGATAACCATGAAACTTGTCATCATGATTTTAATTTTCAATTGGATTATGCTTCACATGATAGTTATTTTGTTGAGGTGGCTCCCACTATTCCGAATGAGAAGAAGTTTGCTTATGTGGAGAGTAGTAAAATTTATATGCTTGTGCATCATGAAAATAATGATTTATGTGATGGTTATATTGTTGAATTCATTAATGATGCTGCTTAAAATTATTATGAGGGAGTAACATATGCTTGTAGGAATTGCAATAATATCAAGTTTCCTCTCTATGTGTTGAAAATCTTGAAGCTATGCTTGTTTTGCCTTCCTATGCTAGTTGATTATTGTTCCCATAAGTTGTTTGCTCACAAAATCCCTATGCATAGGAAGTGGGTTAGACTTAAATGTGCTAGTCATATTCTTCATGATGCTCTCGTTATGTTTTAATTCTTATCTTTTATGTGAGCATCATTGTCATCATAATGCCTAGCTAAAAAGGCAATAAAGAAAAGCGCTTGTTGGGAGACAACCCAATATTTACCTTTATTGTTTTTGTGTGTTCACATGATTATGCTACTGTTTTAATCATGTTTTATAGCTTTTGTTTCAATAAAGTGCCATGTAAGACCTTTAGGATAGCTTACGGTGATAGTTGTGTTGATCCTGCTGAAAATCAGAAACTTTTGCGCCCAGTAAATTAGTTTTCATAATTCACAGAAGCGTGCTATTGATCTGGATTGGTACACAAAGTTCTCAGGTTTTCCTAATTTGGTAGGATTTTTGGAGGTGCAGAAGTATTCGAGAGTTACAGATTACTACAGACTGTTCTGTTTTTGAAAGATTCTGTTTTCTATGTGTTGTTTGCTTATTTTGATGAATCTATGAGTAGTATCGGAGGGTATGAACCATAGATAAGTTGTAATACAGTAGATATTACACCAATATGAATTTATAATGAGTTCACAACAGTACCAAAAGTGGTGATTTATTTTCTTATACTAACGGAGCTCATAAGATTTTCTGTTGAGTTTTGTGTTGTGAAGTTTTCAAGTTTTGGGTAAAGATTCGATGGACTATGGAATAAGGAGTGGCAAGAGCCTAAGATTGGGGATGCCCAAGGCACCCCAAGGTAATATTAAAGGACAACCAAGAGCCTAAGCTTGGGGATGCCCCGGATGGCATCCCCTCTTTCGTCTTCGTTCATCGGTAACTTTACTTGGAGCTATATTTTTATTCACCACATGATATGTGTTTTGCTTTGAGCTTCATTTTCTTTTGTTAGTATTTGCTTGCTGTTATTTATAATAATGTTTTGCATCTCTATTTTCAATAAAAATTTCAAGGATATCCTTTACCAAGCTTATTTTGCAAGTATACATGTTGCTGTTTCAAAATAGAAAATTTATCGCTGTTCTAAAAATTCCCTAGAAAAGCCAGAATATGATAAAATGTTGAAACTTTTTGCATAATAAGATCTGATAAATTTTCAGTGTGGTAGAATTTCATAATGTTTGGAGTTAGGGAAGTATTGATACTCTTGCATTCTTTACAGACTGTACTGTTTTGGCAGATTGCTGTTATGTTTGCATTGTTTGTATATGTTTGCTTGTTTAATGATTCTATTTGAAGATAGGAGTATTAAATATGAGAGGCATTTAGTATGCAATGTTGAATAATAATTTTTGTGATTTGCTACAGTATAGAATGATAAGGTTTTTGCATTGGTTTATACTAACTTATCTCACGAGTTCTTGTTGAGTTTTGTGTGGATGAAGTATTTGAGATTTAGGGAAACCGAGATGTAAAAGGAAATAAGGAGACACAAAAGCTCAAGCTTGGGGATGCACAAGGCACCCAAGATAATATTTCAAGAGAGCATATAAGCTTGGGGATGCCCCGGTAGGCATCCCACCTTTCTTCTTCAACAATTATCGGTTAGTATCGGTTGAACCTAAGTTTTTGCTTCTTCACATGATGTGTGCTATCCTTGAAATGTCATTTTGTTTTGTTTTGCTTGCTATTTGAATAATATCTCAAGATCTTAAATTCTTAAATGTTAGAGAGTCTTCACATAGTTACATAATTATTCGACTACTCATTGATCTTCACTTATATCTTTCGGAGTAGTTTGTCATTTGCTCTAGTGCTTCACTTATATCTTTTACAGCACAATAGTGGTTTTATTTTGAAGAAATAGATTAACTCTCATGCTTCACTTATATTATTTTGAGAGTATTAAATAGCATGGTAATTTGCTTTGGTTATGAATTTAGTCCTAATATGATGGGCATCCAAGATGGGTATAATAAAAAATTTCATAAAAATTGCATTGAATACTATGAGAAGTTTGATGATTGATGATCTTTTTGAGATATGAGGATGGTGATATTAGAGTCGTGCCAGTAGAGTAGTTGTGAATTTGAGAAATACTTGTGTTGAGGTTTGTAAGTCCCGTAGCATGCACTTATGGTAACCGTTGTGTGAAAAATTTGAAGCATGAGGTATTTCTTTGATTGTCTTCCTTTGTGTGGAGGTCGGGGTCGCGCGATGGTTAACTCCTACCAACCCTTCCCCTAGGAGCATGCGTGTAGTGCTTGGTTTTGATGACTTTTAGATTTTTGCAATAAGTATGTGAGTTCATTATGACTAATGTTGAGTCCATGGATTATACGCACTCTCACCCTTCCATCATTGCTAGCCTCTTTGGTACCGTGCATTGCCCTTTCTCACCTCGAGAGTTGGTGCAAACTTCACCGGTGCATCCAAACCCCGTGATATGATACGCTCTATCACACATAAACCTCCTTATATATTCCTCAAAATAGCCACCATACCTGCCTATTATGGCATTTCCATAGCCATTCTGAGATATATTGCCATGCAACTTTCCACCGTTTCATTTATTATGACACGCTTCATCATTGTCATATTGCCTTGCATGATCATGTAGTTGACATCGTATTTGTGGCAAAGTCACCATGCATAAATTTTCATACATGTCACTCTTGATTCATTGCACCTCCCGGTACACCACCGGAGGCACTCATATAGAGTCATATTTTGTTCTAGTATCGAGTTGTAAATGAATAGAAGTGTGATGATCATCATTATTAGAGCATTGTCCCAAATAAAAAAGGAAAAAAAGGCCAAAAAAATAAAAATAAAAGAAAGGCCAAATAAGAAAAGAAAAGAAATAAAAGGGACAATGCTACTATCTTTTCCCCACACTTGTGCTTCAAAGTAGCACCATGATCTTTATGATAGAGAGTCTCTTATTTTGTCACTTTCATATACTAGTGGGAATTTTTCATTATAGAATTTGGCTTGTATATTCCAACAATGGGCTTCCTCAAATGCCCTAGGTCTTCATGAGCAAGCAAGTTGGATGCACACCCACTTAGTTTCTTTTGTTGAGCTTTCATACATTTATAGCTCTAGTGCATCCGTTGCATGGCAATCCCTACTCCTTGCATTGGCATCAATTGATGGGCATCTCCATAGCCCGTCGATTAGCCGCGTAAATGTGAGACTTTCTCTTTTTTTTGTCTTCTCCACACAACCCCATTATGATATTCTATTCCACCAATAGTGCTATGTCCATGGCTAACGCTCATGTATTGCGTGAAAGTTGAAAAAAGTTTGAAAAGGCTAAAGTATGAAACAATTGCTTGGCTGAAACCGGGATTGTGCATGATTTGGGTACTTTGTGTGACGAAGATGGAGCATAGCCAAACTATATGATTTTGTAGGGATGAAATTTCTTTGGCCATGTTATTTTGAGAAGACATAATTGCTTTGTTAGTATGCTTGAAGTATTATTATTCTTATGTCAATATTAAACTTTTATCTTGAATCTTTCGGATCTAGACATTCATGCCACAATAAATAAGATTACATTGATAAATATGTTAGGTAGCATTCCACATCAAAAATTCTATTTTTATCATTTACCTACTCGAGGATAAGCAGGAATAAAGCTTGGGGATGCTTGATACGTCTCCAACGTATCGATAATTTTTTATTGTTCCATGCTATTATATTATCCATCCAGGATGTTTTATATGCATTTATATGGTGTTCTATATGATTTTTGGGACTAGCCTATTAACCTAGAGCCCAGTGCCAGTTTCTGTTTTTTCCTTCTTTTTGAGTATCGCAGAAAAGGAAAACCAAATGGAGTCCAATTGACCTGAAATTTGACGGAGATTATTTTTGGACCAGAAGAAGCCCACGGAGTATCGGAGATGGACCAGAAGAGTCCCGAGGCACCCACGAGGGTGGGGGGCATGCCCTACCCCCTGGGCGCGCCCCCTACCTCATGGCCACCTTGGAGACCCCCCGACTTGTTCCCGACGCCAACACCTCTTATATATACCCAAACTTCCAGAACATAACCTAGATCGGGAGTTCCGCCGCCGCAAGCCTCTGTAGCCACCGAAAACCAATCTAGACCCGTTCCGGCACCCTGTCGGAGGGGGGAATCCCTCTCCTGTGGCCATCTTCATCATCCCGGCGCCCTCCATGACGAGGAGGGAGTAGTTCACCCTCGGGGCTGAGGGTATGTACCGATAGTTATGTGTTTGATCTCTCTCTCTCTCTCTCTCTCTCTCTCTCTCTCTCGTGTTCTTGATATGGCACGATCTTGATGTAACGCGAGCTTTGCTATTATAGTTGGATCTTATGATGTTTCTCCCCCTCTACTCTCTTGTAATGGACTGAGTTTTCCCTTTGAAGTTATCTTATCGGATTGAGTCTTTAAGGATTTGAGAACACTTGATGTATGTCTTGCATGTGCTTATCTGTGGTGACAATGGGATATTCACGTGATCTACTTGATGTATGTTTTGGTGATCAACTTGCGGGTTCAGTGACCTTGTGAACTTATGCATAGGGGTTGTCACACGTTTTCGTCTTGACTCTCCGGTAGAAACTTTGGGGCACTCTTTGAAGTTCTTTGTGTTGGTTGAATAGATGAATCTAATATTGTACGATGCATATCGTATAATCGTACCCGCGGATACTTGAGGTGACATTGGAGTATCTAGGTGACATTAGGGTTTTGGTTGATTTGTATCTTAAGGTGTTATTCTAGTACGAACGCTATGATAGATCGAACGGAAAGAATAGCTTCGAGTTATTTTACTACGGACTCTTGAATAGATCGATCGGAAAGGATAACGTTGAGGTGGTTTCGAACCCTACAATAATCTCTTCGTTTGTTCTCCATTATTAGTGACTTTGGAGTGACTCTTTGTTGCATGTTGAGGGATAGTTATATGATCCAATTATGTTATTATTGTTGAGAGAACTTGCACTAGTGAAAGTATGAACCTTGGGCCTTGTTTCCTAGCATTGCAATACCGTTTTTCGCTCACTTTTACCACTAGTTACCTTGCTGTTTTTATAATTTCGGAAGACAAAAATCCATATCTACTATCTATATTGCACTTGTATCACCATCTCTTCGCCGAACTAGTGCACCTATACATTTTACCATTGTATTGGGTGTGTTGGGGACACAAGAGACTCTTAGTTATTTGGTTGTAGGGTTGTTTGAGAGAGACCATCTTCATCCTACGCCTCCCACGGATTGATAAACCTTAGGTCATCCACTTGAGGGAAATTTGCTACTGTCCTACAAACCTCTGCCCTTGGAGGCCCAACAACGTCTACAAGGAAAAGGTTGCGTAGTATACATCACCCATTTTTGGTCTGGGGGCTCGATATCCTCGGACCCTTCCCCCCGAGCAATCGAGGGCTTTGAATTCTTGTTCGTAGCCATCGACAAGGTTACAAAGTGGCCAGAAGTGTCTGCCGTGAGAAAGGTGACTGCTCAGTCAGCTATCAAGTTCTTGAAAGAATTGGTGTGTCGTTTCGGAGCTCCGGCAAGGATCATCACTGACAACGGCACCCAGTTCACGAGCCACGCCTTCATGCAATACGTTCACACCCTCGGATGCAAGATCTCATTTGCTTCTGTGGCGCACCCCCGCAGCAATGGACAAGCTGAGAGGGCAAACGCTGAAGTGCTTCGTTGACTCAAGACAAGAACTTTTGATACGCTGCAGAAGCACGGCAGGCGGTGGATCAAGGAGCTGCCGGTTGTTCTCTGGTCCCTCAGAACACACCTAACTGAGCTACCGGGCAGACTCCCTTCTCCCTGGTCTATGGAGCAAAAGCAGTTATCCCCACAGAACTCATTTACGGGTCCCCTCGAGTGCTTGCCTATGATGAAGTAGCGCAAGATTAGCACCGGCATGACGACGTTGTGCTACCCGAGGAGAACCGTCTCCGGGCTGCTACGCGTGCTGCACGCTACCAGCAAGCCCTACGCCGCTATCATAGCCGCAGGGTTCACGCCCGGTGTTTTGAGAAAGGTGACCTTGTCCTTAGGCGCGTTCAATCCGACAAGGGTACACACAAGTTATCACCGAAGTGGGAAGGCCCTTACCGGGTAGTACGAATCACCAGACCTGGCGCAGTTTGTCTGGAGACCAGAGATGGTACACCATTGCAAAACTCATGGAATATTGAGCATCTCCGAAAGTTCTACCCGTAAGGCGCAGAGGCTGCCGGGCCCTACCCGGCAGCCACCCATTGTACATGGCCTTGCCGAAGTTGCATGTAACCCCCTGTAAAAGCCGGGGCGATGACCCCGTGCAAGAGAAAATAAAGAAGCGCTGTAGGGGGGCCCCAACTAAGATTTCATGCATGCACGAGCACCCCCAGATCACTGCATATGCATTTCATGAGCATCTGCATATGCATATAGATAGGATTGCATCCTGCATTCATTCTCATCTACATGGAGTTGCAGGTTCCTGTCGTGAACTTGACTTCGACAAGAGACGAGAAGATTGTGCGGCATGGCGATCCCCGGCAAGACAAACAGATGAGTTTACCTCTTGTCCATTAGTTTTCTATAAAGCTATAACTTTTCATGAGAAAACCTCGCCTCTCTTTTGAAACTTAGGTGCTCCCATCCATGACTCGAACGATGCTTCATTCGGGATGGTCGCAGTAGCCTTTGGTAAAAGGGAGTTGGCGGGGCTGGCCCTCTGTCTGCTCCTCGCGCGCATGAGCTCTCTGCGCATAAAAGAGGGTGCCGGCAGGATATCTTGCCGGGAAAACTCGTTTATTGTTAAAGAGGCACTCCACCTCTGCATGGACATACACATGCATGGGTTCCCGACAAGGTTCATCATTTTCATTCATATGCTAATACAAGTACAAGCATTATAGAACACAAACATGGACTCGAGAGATTACATTATTTGAATTAAAATTTGGCAATTGCCGGTGAGTTTCAGATTAAAAAAATATAAAAACCCTATAACCCCTCTTTTCCTTTCTCTGCTCCTTTTCCCCAGGATACTGAAACCCGAGGGA
This sequence comes from Aegilops longissima, assembly GCA_021605205.1. Lineage (NCBI taxonomy): Eukaryota > Viridiplantae > Streptophyta > Magnoliopsida > Poales > Poaceae > Aegilops > Aegilops longissima. The sequence goes on from CM038679.1 coordinate 526,926,896, forward strand.
AAGGAGAATAAAAGGAGCGCTTGAGGGAGGGCAGCGACGGAGGGACTGGGGAGCAGTCATCCACCACGGTCCACTGGAGGTGTGCACCCAGTAGTTGCGCAAGGTGACGAGCAAGGCCTGTCATCCCTCCCCAAACAAAAAGAGGAAGGGAGGAAAGGGGGGAAGGGGCAAAGACGGTAGCGGCATCGCCCACAACGGGTATACGCTGCTACCATCGCCCAAGCCAACCGGAAGGTGCAAGCCTCATCGACAACGGCCCCAAGGCCTCCTAGAGGGGAAATGCTGGGATTACCAATGATCCTTAGCTCCGCCTCCCAGCCGAGCTTCGAAGAGACCAAAAGATTCACCACGCCAAGGACCAGGCTCACTCCTCGAGCGTCAGCATCGGCGTGGGGCAACAGTTGCCCCAAGCAAGAGCCCGGGGGCTGGCCCTAGGCTCTTCACTTCAACATCACTAGAGAAGCAGAGAACAAGAGAAAAGGAAAGAGAGTGCAAAGGTGGATGACTTCGCCCTCTTCTGCTTCTCCCTTTTATAGGTCGGGCGGGGAAGGGCAGCTGCTCCATCAATGGGTGACTACCGCCCTCCTCCACCAATTCAAGGCGGGCGGGCCCTCTCCAAGATGCTCTCCTGCACCACGCGCCTTCGTTACCTACCCCGCGCAATGCATGCGGCATACGTGGCCAAGGATAAGAGCGCGTTGTGGGAAGCATAATTTGGCAATTTCCACCCCGTGCATTAAATTCATTCACGGGTCATCACTGCCGCGGCCGCACCACTATTGGCTTTACGCCACGCGCAGGGAAATCGGAAACCGCCTCTAAATCAAGACTAATGAAGCAGCAACGGAAAAAGCTCAAGGGGCCAACCCCTTCAGCAATCCTGCCTATGCACTTATTAGGCGCTACCCCGACGACGCTCAGCATCGCCTTCGGGGCAGGCCTGGGGCTTTTGTCGGTGCAACAAACCCTGGGTCTGTTGCCCAACTGTGCGCGTGCATGCACAAGATCAAGATTGAAGCACCAGCTCAAATCAAAGATTGAAGGACCAAGAGACTAGAAGAACCAACACGCAGCTCAGAGAGGCCAAGACCGAGCCAGAGGAGTGAGGTATCGGCAAGAGAAAGGCCTCCCTTGCCGGGCAGGCAAGCCCGGCAAGGGGCAAGGCCACCACTAGAAGCAAGCAGCCAAGACTCCCCGGCAGAGCCTGCTGGGGCTCACGGGGGTTGAACCACCCTACCAACCACTCAAGCATGACCCACATCGTCAATCAGTGCAGTGTCAAGCCGCAAGATGATTAAGTGGCAACCATTCACCACATGGCGGCCATTTCCTAGGGAAGAAACCCACAAGTGACACTCGTCCTGCGACGTGTCAAGAAAACAAGCGCGAAGCTGGGAAGATAGCCTAGCAGGCCTTGGCGGGCGACTAGTGACGTGACACTAAGCGGTGCATTTAATGCACCCTGTCAGCCCGCAGAGTTAGGCATGATAGCACTGTTTGCTATCATATCAGTGGATAATGACCACTCTGCCACTGTGGTGACCCCTTAATCTATAAAAGGAGACCCATGGCACTCATAGAGAGGGTTAGAAGGTTGCTGAACCCAATCCACCATACGCACGTAGTCGCTCCAGCCCCGAGGCAGATCTTGCCAGGCAAGTGTACTACACACCACCACATGCATTCCACCATCAATCCACCAAAGCAGGAGTAGGGTCTTATGCCTCGCGGCGGCCCGAACCTGGGTAAATTCCTCGTGTGCTCCCTGTCGTGTTGCCGTGCGCTGATCTGCTCTTTGTGCAACGCGACATCCCCCCGCCGAACCAGCAAGGGGCCGCGCGGTCCCATAGTTGGCCGCGCATATCCCGCGACACGGTGATATATACATGGCAGTTCTTGTTAAATGTAATGTCCTCACACTGCAGAATCTAATAAGTTTTGAAACTTTGTTTTGTTTAGATTTGGCATTTGCCTGCTAGTTTTGGTTCTATTCTAGAAGTTGTTAGTAAGCTAATTGAGAACTTGTTGGCTGTGAGTCTTGTTGGCCGATTTGGCATTTGCCTGCTAGCTGTTGGTTCTATTCTAGAAGGTGTTAGTAAGTTAATTGAGAACTTGTTGTTTATTTTTTGGGATCGGGTTCCACTATGAAAATATAACTAAAGAAGAACCAAAAATATCACCTGCTACTGTTTTTCTTTCCTATGAAGTGGATCGTTAATCCTTTGCTCCTATTGCTTTAGGAAAATGGCGCCACCACCACCACCATCATGTCGACTGTGCAAGTCAAGGTGCGCCAGCAGCCTTGCAACTGGCAAGCTAATCGGCATCTACTTCCAGCCGAGTTTTCGTCATGCGGCGGTAAGAAATTATATGAAACTTGTAAAAACTATTTTGATTTTAGTGTTGGCATTAATGCATTGTGTCATTTTGCTTTTTTTACACAGATCCATGCAATGTGAGGTTGAAATTCAACAAGCTGATAGGAGAAACTGTGCCCTTCGAGGCTCCTGGGGGCCCTACACTATGTAGGTCGAGAAAGGACGCAATATGTCACAGATTGGAGGAGATGGATGGGTCCGTTTCCTCGCCCGCATGGATATTACTGGTGGTGAGTTGATCGGCTTCTCCTTCAGAGCAGAAAGACCCAAGCTGGCTGTCATTTATATCAACAAGGAGGAAGATGATGAGGACCCACTTCATGAAGCCATCTATGCTCAAAGAATGAGGCTAAGCGAGGAGGAGGTGCAACCTATGGGACATAATTCCGCCACGTGATGACTTTGTCGGGGTGCCATTCGTGACCCGCCTGACAAATACCATGGTTGATCGGCATGATATGGTATGTTATACTAAATATAGTAAATTGATGATATATATATATATATATGCTTTATTGTTATACTTACGTATGCAAATTATCCGATGATATGCTCAGTGAATCTGATGATATGCTTAGTGTAGAGTCCAATGATATGCTGTGTGGAATCTAGTCGATGATATGCTTTAGTGTAGAGTCCGATGACATGCTTATTAGTGTAGAATCCAAGGAACTATTAATAGTGTAGATAATCCATACTTATTAGTAGAGTTCATGCTTAGTAGAAATGTGTAGTGCTGTGTCTTTTGATAGTGTAGAAATCTAAACTTAGTAGAAATATATTTGCAAGAGTATGTGTGAGGATACTTATTAATTGATATGTTTTTCTTATTCAGGAATTTCCAAAGAGCCAATCTGTGAGTTGTGGTATCGAGCCTGATGAAGAAGGCTCAGTTGGAATACGCCTTACCGCAAGGGGCTCCGTCACCACCTGTAAGTACGGCATGGACATGGATGGTCGCACACACTTAAACTCGGTTGGGTGGAAGAGCTTCCTCGTTGGCAAGAATCTTCGTGTTGGACAGGCCATCCTAATTACTATCAGGAACACCCACCGCCGAGGCTTGAGGATGATGATCGTCGTCGATATCATCTAGAACTACATATGTGTGTGTGGCTGTATGACTATATATACCTAGTAGAACTGCTATATATGTGTGGCTGTAAGACTACCTAGTACTGCTATTCATATATGCTATATTCATGTGAGGATGCATGTTGACTATATATGAGTACCTATAATGCTTTATGATATTGTATGACTACTGTATGACTATATAGCATTGTGGTTAATGATATTGTTATCTGGTATATTTGAAATTGCAGTTTATTTAAACAGGAAACTGTTCTACATCAGGGGCCAGCAGAAAAAAATGATAAAAGATGCAACAGTAGCGCGGGGATAGAAAAGCGCTACAGCTACTTAATAGTAGCGTGTGCCAAAAAAGCGCTATTGATATACTCAGGAGTAGTAGCGTGGGGATATACCGCGCTACTACTAACAGTTAGCTATAGCACCGTAGTAGTAGCGCGGCCACACGCGCTGCTGATAGCATCAAAACCTGCGCTACTACTAGGGTTTTCCCTAGTAGTGTTAGCTCCTAGATCTGACCCGCCGTCTGGGTGTTTGCGCTTACCACCATTACCCTGGTTGTTGCGATTATTCCCTGCTACATTCTGTTACTAACCCTTCTCGTTACCGTTCTTCTTACCCGTGGTAGACTTATCGTCATCATCAGAACAAGGGTCCTTTGTACTATCAGAGTCGGCATACTTAGCGAGAGCCGCCATGAGTTCACCCATGTCCTGGCAAGTACGTTTGAGCCGCCCGAGCTTCTGCTTGAGAGGCACAAAGCGGCAGTTCTTCTCTAAAATCAAAACAGCCTGGCCTGCCGCAATGTTATCAGATGAGTGAATGATAGCAGAGACCCGCCGGACCAAATGGTGGGCCGACTCATCCTCACGCTGCACGCAGTGATCCAAATCAACAATCGTCAGAGGCTCCTTGCATGTCCCTTGAAAATTCTTGATGAAACGCGCTTTTAACTCCCCCCATGAACTGATAGAATTAGGAGGTAGGCTCTTTAACCATGTACGAGCCGGTCCTTCCAACATCATAGTAAAGTATTTGGCACAGACAACATCAATGACATCCAACATATCCATAGCTAACTCATAACTCTCAATCAAAGCCTTGGGAGGAAGACCGGCTATAGAATTGGGCACCTTGCGAGGGCCCTTAAAATCTTTGGGCAGACGCTCATTACTCAAAGCCGGTACTAAACACGGCACTCCAACAGACCTTGAAATCACCGGAGGCTACTGATAAGCCCCATGTGAACTGCCGATGCCGTATCAATTCGGGGCGGGTTATCATCACGGGGTGGGTTACGCCGTCGCTCACTGCTGCAGACAGCGGGCGACTTAACTCGCCTGCTATAACTTCGACTTGGACGAGGGGTCGAGTGTACACTATCACGACTGTATGACTAAGCCTCCTGCTGCGCAATGGCTATCTGCAAGAGCTCGACGGCATTCCGGGCCTCCACCGCAACTGGTGAGTCGCCCGTAATAGGAATTGCCACCAGTCAAGTCGCTGCTGATAACATATTATCTATTGGGTTATTAAAGTGCCCTTGTGGTGGCGCTAGGAAACGCTACGGTGGCGTCTGATTGGGGGGCGGGTTAGAACCCGGCTCATCCCTCTGTGTCCTCTCATGCTGACGAGGTTGAGCTGCCACCCGGCTTCCTGGCGCGTCTGGGTTTAACTGGGGTTCACTCGGGCGTCTGGAGTACTTTGCCCTGCTCCAGGGTTATCTAACAAACACCTTGGGTCAAACGTTGATGGAATGCGACTCTGGTACCTCTTCTGGAATACTGTGTTGGATGTGTTCTGATCTAAATTTAACCGCCAGGCCTCTGCCTTTAAGCGCTCTTCCTCCGCATCGACTTGAGCCCTCTATACGGCCAACCGGTTGCTTTCACTTGCAATATCCTCCTGGGCCTTTGTTATCTCATCCCGAACCTTTGTAATATCTGCATTGCGCTCCGCCTGATTCGCCGCAGTGACCTCTGTTGGCAAGAAAGTTGTCAAGGTGCGCATATGATCCAGCAACACCTGAGTCGGCGACCTGACAGACCAGGAGCCACCGGCCGCCGCAGCGGTCAAGTTAGATGTCATAGCTGCAGTTGTTGATGAGTCCAGAGCCGGCCCTGTGCCAGCCATGAAGATAGCAGCCCTGTTCGTCGGCTCATAGGGGTCCGGAATACTGTTGCCATCGAAATAGCCCCCAAGCCCACCGTCTTGAAGTTGGTAAATTGACTCCGTCTCTTCGATCGAGGAATCGTCACCTAAGTAGATGAGAGTCTCTCCTCCAGATATAGAATCTTCCGCAAGATCCATGCCTTGCGTGAAACCGATGAAAGCGTGCTTGCAGTCGGGTTGAACCCGACGGGTCGCGCACGCCGAGCCGACTCGATGATGTTGATGGAGGTGTCTGGCTCAGGCTCAGATCCGTCGATCTTTCCTATGAATATGTTAATTCCGTTGAAGGGGATCCGGTACCCGTACTCGATAGAGTCAGCCTCGGGGCCCCAGCCAGCGTCGTCGATGTAGAGCTTGCCGCGGCGACTCTTGGTCATCCTGCCAACGGCAGATCCCTCGATCCCTGGTAAAGAGCCCTTCAAGAACTCAAAACCACCGTTCGATGGCCCCACGGTGGGCGCCACTGTCATGGGGTTAACACGGCAGATGCCCTGGTGAAAGGACTTAGGTGCAAGGACATCGCTATGATGATTAGCTTGAAGGGGTTGAGCAGGACGAAAGACACATATTTACCTAGGTTCGGCCCCTCGCGATGGAGTTCAAAGCCTACTCCTGCTCTTGTTGACTATTGCTTGAGTATCGATTATAAGGGAGCGGATTCGCTTGACCTAGCTATCGATTGATTGTAACTTAAGTTTAACCCGCCGCAAGGACTCGCCTTTATATACACAGGTCGAGGCCCTGGGCTTACAAGAGTCCGGGTTGGGTTGTACTTCGTAACCAATGCTGGCTCTAAGTCGCCTTGCCTTCTTTGGCAAGTCGCCATCGGGCGGCTTAGGCTGTTGGGTCACGCACCATCTTCTGGCCTTGGGCCTTCGTCCAGCCCACCTCGTAATTCGCCTTCCTGGCTTCCACGTCTTGGTTTTGTGGGCCTGTCTAAGGCTTCTACTATTAAGTCTCCAACAGTCTAACCCGGCCCTTCCAGGGCGGGTTATACCGTGGGGTTATATCCCCAACACACGCGCTACTCCTCGAATGAGTACATGTGTACCGCGTCGACTTTGTCACCATCACCCATTCCCTCTTCCGCTCGCACTGCTCTTTGCGACCCTCATTGGTTCATTGTGATGGAAGAGGAGTTTGACGCCTTACATCACAACCGTACATGGCAGCTTGTGTCGCGACCTCCCCATGCCAATGTCATTAGTGGGAAATGGTGTTCCGCCACAAGACACGTCCTGACGGTTCTCTTGAGCGCTATAAGGCGCGATGGGTGCTTCGCGATTTCCGACAGCGCACCGGAGTTGACTTCACTAACACCTTCGCCCCGATTGTCAAGCCGGGCACGATCATCGTTGTTCTACAGCTCGCGGTCTCTCGCGCATGGCCAGTGCATCAGTTGGATGTCTCCAACGCCTTTCTTCATGGTCATCTCGCCGAGCAGGTGTTCTGCCAGCAGCCCACCAGATTCGTCGATGCCACTCATCCGGATCACGTTTGCTTGCTCTCCCGATCACTCTACGGGCTGAAGCAAGCACCACATGTGTGGTACCAGCACATCGCCGCTTTTCTTCAGTGGCTTGGGATTCGATCCACTCGCTCCGACGCCTCTTTGTTCGTCTACCATCGGGGTGCTGCCACTGCATACCTCCTGTTGTACTTCGACGACATCATCCTGGCGGCGTCCTCCACTAGGCTCCCTGATCAGCTCACTGCCCGTCTTCGAGACGAGTTTGCCCTCAAGGATTTGGGGCCCCTGCACTATTTCCTCGGCATCGAGGTCGTACGGCGCATCGATGGGTTCTTTCTGCATCAGCAGAAGTACGCCCATGAGCTCCTCGAGCGGGATGGCATGCTTAACTACAAGCCTGCCACTACGCCTGTCGACACGAAGGCCTATAGGTCTCTGCCCTAGAGGGTTCCCCTACACCAGACGCTGTGTTTTATCGCTCCATCGCCGGTGCTTTGCAGTACTTGACGCTCACTCGCCTGGACTTGCAGTATGTTGTTCAGTAGGTGTGCCTTCACATGCACTCCTGTGTGACTCCCATTGGGCCCTGGTGAAGCGTATTCTCCAGTACATACGCGACACTATGGCTCTCGGACTCATCTTGACGGCATCCTCCTCCACTGACATCGTCGCCTACTCTGATGCAGACTGGGTTGGCTGCCCTGACACTCCTTGCTCTACATCCGGCTACTGTGTCTACCTCGGGCCCTCGCTGATTTCGTGGTCGTCCAAGCGGCAACCCACAGTGTCCCGTTCGAGTGCTGAGGCGGAATATAGGGCGGTGGCTAATGCCGTCACTGAGTACTCCTGGCTCCGTCAGCTCCTGCAGGAGTTGCTTTATGACATTCACAAAGCCACGATTGTCTACTGCGACAGCGTGTCCGCCGTCTACCTCTCCGCCAATCCTGTTCATCATCGTCGAACGAAACACATTGAGCTTGACATTCACTTCGTTCGCGAACATGTGGCTCTTGGGCACATTCGAGTATTGCATGTCCCCACCGCTCAGCAGTTCGTCGATATCATGACAAAGGGTCTGCCGACATCCACTTTCGAGGAGTTTCGGTCCAGTCTTCGTGTATCCAGCGAAGTTTTGGTTGCGGGGGGTGTTGAACATGCATTATTTCATGTACGTATATAGGGCTGGTTCTTGTGTATTTGCACCTGTACGTCCCCCCCCCCCCCTTGTACATGTACGTAGTCTTGGGAGACAAGCCTCGCGGTGGATCCCTATGTACCTATATATGTGCCCAGCACGCAAGCAATCAAATCATCATTGTGTGCAATCCTTTCCTTCCAATTAACAGGCGGGGTTGGCGGATGATCGCCGGGAGGTGCGCCGCCGAAGAGGCAGTGGCGGGCGGAGAGGCGCGAGAGAGGCTGACTTTTTCCACCGAGCGATACCGATCGAGTAAATTTAAGCGCCAAATAGGAGGCGGAGTAAAAATCATCCTCCTCCATTCGGTTTTGGGGATCAGATAGGTGCCGGTTAGGGGAGTAAAACCAAAATTTTACTCATCTAACGTTGGCTAGGGAATCAGTTAGAGTTGGCCTAAATCGGTAGATATTCTAAAAGCTCCAGGCTTTCTTATTGACCTGATTTTATCCTAACAATGCAGCTAGTATAGCAACCTGATTAACACAAATTTCCTAATTCAGTAGCTTCTCTAGATATAAACAACGGTTGAAAAGATTGATTGAGAAGCAATTATTCCATTGGAGGGAAGGAGATCTTACTAAAGGCCACAGCTCAAGCTATAATTCTGTTCGCCGTCTCTGTTTCTGTTTACCTAAAGGAATTTGCAAAGAAATTAATGACATCATTGCTCAGTTTTGGTGGCGAGACGAGGAGGATAATAAAAAGATGGATTGGCTCGCTTGGTGGACACTTTGTTTTTTCCTAAATTTGAGGGAGGTAAAGGCTTTAGAGATTACATTTTTTAGGCTTGCAATGCCTGTGAAGCAATGTTCGAGATTGATAACCACCCCTGATTTGTTATGCCCAAGAATTTTAAACGCCAAGTACTATCCTAATATAAGTATGATCTGTTACAATCTACCCCTAAGAGAGGTTCATCATTCACGTGGCCACAACATCATGTTTGGTCTTTCATCCTTCAAGCGTGGATATATTTGGAGGATTGGTAGAGGGGAGAGGATCCTATCCAGTTCGGATGGGAAGGTTATTACCCCACAAGGTCAACCGGTATTTAGCGATCTAATTGATTGGTTTATGGGATGACGAGCTCATAGGTATAATTAGTTTGGCTAAAAACGGAGAGGAGAGGAGGAGATTGCTAATTTGGGCATGTATATATAGAGCTAAGCTCCTTCATCCTCACACCACGCCACAATCTCTCCTCCTACATACTGTGCAAACCAACCAACGCAAGACAAAAGCAGCAACAATGGCAGCGCAGCAGTGCACGGTGGCGCTCTTCGTGGTCGTCGCCCTCGTGGCCGGGCCAGCCATCTCGTACGCTGCCGAAGCCGGCCACGCCCCGGCCGGGGCACAGCCCAAGGCCACAACCGAGGAGCAGAAGCTAATTGAGAAGGCCAACAACGCCTTCAAGGCGGCCGTGGCGGCCGCAGCCGTGGTCCCTCCAGCGGACAAGTCCAAGTGTTTTCATAGCACCTCGATCCAGAACTTTGGTGACTGGTCACTCGACGGGTTCACCAACGCGTCCAGCACCAACGCCAGTTTCAGCACCAGGGTCTCCTTCGCTCAAGTGGCGGCCTCCAAGATCGCCCAGGGCGCTACCCCGGAGGCCAAGTACGACTCCTCTTCCTAGCCATTTTCGGCGAGTCGCTCCGCATCATCGCCGGCATCCTCGAGGTCCACGCCGTCAAGCCCGCTCGCGAGGAATTCAAGGGGCCGATCCCTGCCGGCGAGCTCAAGGCCATTGACCAGATCGACACCGCCTTCAGGACTGCAGCCACCGCCGCCGATGCTGCCCCGGCCAAGGACAAGTCCACTGTCTTCGACTCCGCCTTCAGCAAGGCCATGAAGGAGACCATGGGCAGTGCATACGAGGCCTACAAGTTCATCCCCGCCCTCGAGTCCGCCGTCAAGAAGACCTACGCCTTTTTTGTTCCCGATAGGCCCCAGGACAAGAACATGGTCTTTGAGAACGCCCTGACCGACACCATCATCGCCCTGGCCTCCGCGGCCGCCGCCCCCGCCCCCACTCCCGCCGCCGCCGCCGGTGGCGACAAAGTCTGAGCTCATTGTTACCTACTACTGCACGTACGTATGCATATGCATACGTGACTGTGGCGACCAGGTATTTTGATCGATAATCAAAATCAATTCTTGGTTTTCGTTTCATGCACTCGAGATCGATGACTTCTTAATTGCTAACTGGGAAAAGTCTGAAAATAAACCTTGATTTCGTAGTTCAAGTTAAAAATGAAGTCATAAACTTCAAATCCCTGAAATCAGCACAATGCCTTGATTATCTAGTCCCGACTTAGCCCGGCCCTTTTTGGCTGAGAAGGCGTTTGTTTCCGCCGGGTTGCACAGCATGACAGAGATTGGGGGAAAACCGAACAGTCTTGCAGTACTATTTCATTGAGATCGATGGAGACTTACCAAGGTGGCCGTTCACTCTTCAGTGCATGCAGGCAGTGAGTACGCATGCTCTATCACTGGCCGTTGAGTCTTCTGCACACAAGCTAAATTGCTGCTAGCCAGGTAAGAGCATTTCTAACCAATCCCTTATACACGGCAGAGGAGTAAAAATTCGGTTTTACTCCTCTAACCGGCACATAGCCGATCCCTGATCGGCACTAGTGGAGGATAAATTATCTCCAGCCATGATGTGTCTCCCTATATTTACTTCATCCCTTCGCGGTCGAGTAAAAGAATCTCCTCTCTCTCCTCACTCCCACACCGCATCTACGCCGGCTCCGCCCCTTCCACCCCCCGCCGACCATCGGCCGCCACTACGGACGCTCCGTAGGCTCTGCCGCGGTCCTTGATCACCCGGATTTGTGCCTCCTTGTCCCTTCATCGGCGCACAACCGGTATATCTACAGTTGCCGCCGCCACCACCGGATTTGCCGCTTCCGGCCGCCGGCGACTGCGTATTCCATGGATTGGCCGGGTACTGGACCGACACAGCCCCGGCAACACCTCTGCGTCGCGTGCATGTATATTGACTCCACCTCTAGCCGCTCGGATCTCTCCCGTCAGTGGTCCGCCGACAAAGACACGCCCGGCCGTCGCCTGGGCTCGGCGCTGGCCCAGCGTCTCGTCGGCTCACCATTGCCGGTCATAAAGTGCGACGACTTCCCGCGGCAGGTGGAACACCGAGTTTCTACCACACCGGAACATCCCGTATGGGTGTTCTTCAAGTGCAAAAAAGATGGGTTATGTGCTTGTTTTGATTCGGTTGTTCATCGGTCGTCGGCGCAATGGTAGCTCATTGCTTGCTCAAATATGTGTGTAGGTTGGATGCAAGTTTTGGTATTGGGAAGAAGATTACATCTATCTATTGATAGCACGAAATTTGATAGATACTCCTGCACGCGTTGCTAGAATAGAGACTAGAGATGAGACTAGATGCGAAGCAATGTCTAATTCTTCGGAATCGAAGAAGAAAGATGTGTGCAAACTCGAGAAGCCAATTGAGAGAATCAACAATAAAGAGATAGAGAAGATATTAATCCAACTAGTGGGAGCACTTACGGAAGTTGGATACTCTTGCTCTTGTAGCGAAGAATTGATGAATTATGTACTCCAATGTATTAAAATGTCGCTGAATGAAATAAAGAAACAAATAAATGTGCTTCGGTGGCCGAAAATAAAATGCAAATGAAAAAAATACTCCGTTATATATAAGGGATCGGTTAGGTCCGGCGAAAACTTAGTGGAGTAAAAATACTCCACTACGGGTTTACTCTCCCGGATACTGTGCTATTTTTAGTGGGTCGGTTAGAAATGCCCTAAGCAAAGTTTGTAGTTGTGTAAAGAAACGTGCATATTTCATTGTCAGTGTAAAAATTCTCAATCTTGTGTATAGTTCATCTTCTGCTAGACTTTTATATCTCTTACTTCGGTGGATTACTTGTGTCACCATCTACTGCATTTTTTAATATTTATATTCCAATTTGTTATTAATTTAGTTTGTAACGCACCATTGAACTATTTTATTCACCGCCTATACATATACTTGTCTTATCCATGTGAGTCCATTTTTGGAAAATGTTCTTTTCTCGTATTTCGTATCCGTATCCTCATATGTGCATCCCCGTATCATGTGATATTGCCATGAGTAATGCTAGTGTTCTTCCGCAAAAAAAAGAAAAAAAAGAGTAATGCTAGTGTTTTAGCGAACTAACTTGTGGTTGGATGGTTAGAGGGACTGTGGTATCCCCAGCCTATTAGGGTTCAAATCCTGGTGCTCGCATTTATTTCAGGATTTTCGGCGATGCGCATTCAATGAGAGGAGACATTCCTGTCAACGACGAGGTGCCTACGGTGACTTCGTAAATTTCAAGATGATAATGTCGGCTCAGTCTTTCGGGGGTGCTCATAGGGGTAGGGTGTGCGTCTGCGCGTTCATAGGGGTGAGTGTATGGGCGTGTATATGAACGCTTGCGTCTGTACTATGTAAGTTTTTATTTGCTTGCTGGATTCATGCAAGTCCTTTTAGGTTTTCGTTTATTACATACCACGCAGGCAATGAAAAGATAATGTATGTACATATAAATACTTCCTCTGTTCACTTTTATAAGACCTTGAAGACTTTTTAAATAATGTGCAAAACAACCCATTTTGAGTTGTCTGAAACGACTTACAAAAGTGAGCGGAGGGAGTACATGATGGAAGATCAGATGCCTATATGACCTAGGACAACTATTTACATACTACGCAGTAGAGAGGCCAAATAAGTATGACACAGTGGTAGCAACAGCCTTATATACAGTACGGTGTGAATACATAGCTGCAAAGTTGTGCATTGGAGTCACAAAATTTCGTGGCAAGATAGATAGCATCAGTGGAACGGCTGTCTGGCATCTTGCTTCAGGGTTGTTGTGCCTGCAATGTGATATTTGCTTCTACTGAATGAAATATTGTTGTAGACTGACCCCAAAAAACACATGGATTGGATAACTCAACCGGTAACTTCTTGATCCTCAAATGGTTGGGAATGTTGATCATTTTAGTGTACCAGATAGAGCAAATGTACGTGTCCATGGTGTGTTCATACAGTGTCTCGGGATTCTACTGATATGAGCTCTGACTGAACGGAATGAGTTAAGGAGAGCGGCGATAGCGAGCACGGGCTCGCCTGCTCCCGGAACGCGTACAAATTGGATAGAGACGCGTGTGTGCGTGCATTGAATGCAAATGTACAGCTAAGCGAAGGATACGTGCAGATAAACTGTAGCATACTGTCACGGCGCCGTCTACACAGGCAGCAATATGGCGGTACACCACCAATGTGTTCCATTATATGACGGTACCTATCTAGTACTAGAGTTTTTGATAGAGTTATGTGTTGAATCTAGTGGCGCCCATGCTGGCGCCAGTTTTGTGTCAACTTGTCTCATGTTTTCTAGGATCCTTATCTAGTAGCTTCATGAAAAAAAAACAAGAGAAAGGGAGGATGATGTTAATTTGCCAAAATGCATGTTTGATGTAAAGTTGGCTGTGGGAAGACATATAGCTTGCGCTACTGAGTTTGTTGAGGAATGAGCGGAGAGAAAAAAAAAGTTACGCCATGTTTTCCGTAATTGTGTTTTAAAAAAGATGAGTAAAGTTTCCTAGCTTTATGAAAACATAATTTTTCTTATCCATGTTTCTTTTTGAGGAAATCTTATCCATGTTTTTGTTTGAGGGCCAAACATGTTTTTAGTTCATCAGACTGTTACATGGGTTTACATGAGAGAAACTAGTTTACAAGCGCTCCTTCGGAAGCCTCACAACGATTAGCGCTACTTGGTGCACTTTCAGCCATTCGCCACGACGCGCTCTGGACGCCCTCCAATTTTGTTTTTATATTTTTCCGCACGCTTTTCGGCTTTTTAAACGTTTTTCTTTCTGGTTTTTCGATGTTTTGGTTTTCCACGGTCTTCCTTAGCTTTCGATCAAAAATTTAGAAAACAATTTTTTGCGCGAAAAATGTATTTTTTTTTTCGCGAGAGTCACGGTTTTGCTTCCGCGAGAGCACGATTTTGCTTTCGTGAGAGTCACGGTCGTGCCTCTCGGAAACAAAAAAGCGCTTTCATTTTTTTCTTTCGCGAAAGTCACGGTTTTGCTTCCGAGAGAGCACGGTTGTCCTTTAGCGAGTCACGGCCGTGCCTCTCGGAAACGAAAAACACGCTTAATTTTCTTTCCTTTCGCGAGAATCACGGTTTTGCTTTCGAGAGAGGCACGGTTGTCCTTTCGCGAGTCACGGCCGTGCCTCTCGGAAACCAAAAAACGCATTTTTTTTGTTTTTTTCCTTTCGCGAGAGTCACGATTTTGCTTCCGCGAGAGGCACAGGTGTGCTTCGCGAGAGTCACCGCCGTTTCTCTCGAAACGAAAAAACATTTTCTTCTTTTTCTTCCACGAGGTACGCTTGTGATTTCATGAGAGGCACGGGCGTGCCTCTTTCGAAAAAAGGAAAAAACGCGTGCTTCCGGTTCGGTTTTTTTGTCCGATTTTTTTTCGTGAAAAATGGTTCGTCAAAATCTATCAACATGAGATCTAGTTTTGAAGATCACGACGCAAGGAATCCAACGGTGAAAGCAGTTCAAAATTTGAACACACGGTTTAAGAGATAAAACATTTTGAACAAACAGATCTACGAGAAAAAGGAAAAACCCCAAGTTGCGACAAGTGGGGCACATGCAGCGCGCCACTTGTCGCAATCTGAGAAGGTTGGAATGATCTTTGCAACGAGTACTCTTTAACTAGTGATTTCAGATTTCCGGAAAACTAGTTCGGCTAAACAAGTGTATGCAGACAAGGCTTGCTTGTTAAAAACAGCTTGTTGCATGTCTCTGGCAGCTGGGCCCTAGTGGTCAACCTGAGATGTTTTTTGTTGAAACCTGGTCAACCTAGATGTTAGATGAACATAAACAACTGTGGTAGCCATTCTCGGCCTGCGAGCCTGCATGCATCGTGATTAATAAAAAAAGGCAAAGAAACCCGAAATGCAGTCAACACCAGCGCAGATGTATAGTTTCTTCAAAAGAAAGGTACCCTGCGTGGGGATATTAAGAGCAGATGTAGACATTTTGATCGAAAAGAGGGAGCATATTAAGAGCAACCAAAGTGGACCCTGCGCGGGGATTTAGTTCATGATCTCCCCTGATAAACCTGTACTTAGTGACTGGTCTGCATGCTTGCGCGTTGGCTGCATGTGCGCGCCGCACTGCTGCGCCTCAACGTCCGTCACCCGCACCAGCATAAACGACGCCTCTTCCGTCAGCCCCAACCATTAAATGAACCGTTGTCTATGAGCTGGAACACGGCGTGCGTTCCATATCCCAATGAAAGCCGACGCCTACGGATAAAGTGAGCATGCGAGCTCGTCCACGCCAACGAGTTTTCGATGAGTTAAGAGCATACTCTATGATTTCTGGAGAGCAGACTGCAAGGTATTCCTGCTATAGCTGACTGAGTGATGGTGTAGCCAATCGAGCCAAACCGCTTGCATTATCAACACTTGATTTCTAACTAACATCATAAAACCAAACCTTCTTAAACCAAAGGTGCTAGCTGTTATGACCAGCATACACTATAGCCGGAGAAAGCCTCATGGCACAGGCACTTAGGGGCCCAGCCCAACTTATCTTATCGTGTTAGAGGCTTAGCCCAATTATATCATTAGGAGGATTATATAAACACATGTAAGGACCCGTTTTGAGATTAAGCAGAAGCATCATATTTATCGGCTTCCTGAACGGAGTCGGGAGACCTAACCCTAGCCGCCGTCCCCTGCTCTCTCTCTCTCTCTCTCTCTCTCTCTCTCTCTCTCTCTCTCTCTCTCTCTCTCTCTCTCTCTCTCTCTCTCGCGCGCGCGCGCGTCGACGGTGCCCCAACGCCGGCGACCTCAACTTCCTCCACGCCAAACCCCCTTTCACCCCTACAACCTACGAGCTAGACTTGATAGGAACCCAGCTCCTACCACTAGCTTTCCTTTCTTGTAGGCATTGCTAAAAGAAGAAACGGAGAGGAGGTTCCACTTGTTTACCTGATTGGTGTGTAGACATATATGCATAGCTAATCTGCAATAACACTCAACATAGATATAGTACCTGAACCCACCATGTGTCTGAACTCTGAAATCCAGATGTTGTTGTAGCATTGCTAGATACCCTCCTTATGGAGCTTTAACCCTGCCACCGAGCAAAACTAATTCATAATTAACCAATAATTATATCCACACCTAAGCAATCATAACTTCTAAGCAACTTATCTTTTTCTCCAATAGTCTAAGATTTCTTCCGAGCAGATATGCGGAAAAGAAATCACAATGTGTCTATCTACTTCATTTCTACACCTACACGTGTAGAGATTTAGCACGTCAGCTAATTATATATTTGACTGATTTCTCTTCCATGGGAGTCCTTCTCTTTAGGCAATTAATCGTGGATCATCGTGTTATCGTCAGATACGAGCGTAAACGATATATCTGTTCTCCTGCTGCATACATAGAAATCCATCAAGCAGCCAGCTTCTACGTACATGGGCATTTTGGAAACAATAGGCTATATGCCCGTGCGTTGCAACGGGAGAGAAAAAACACCCCTCATACACACACTCGACGACATCAGATCCTTTGGAATCTTTCACGAGGACACATACAAACAACATGATAAGTGATGTTGTGCGAAAACATAAAGGTGGGATGATTATTAAAGTGTACTCAAGGTGTTTCTAATTTATTATATAACAAAAATATCTACTTAGTTGTAGGTAGATATTTACGCCTTTGTTGTCAATCTCCTCAGTGATGCCCAAAAAATGTTGCATTAGGTTGAAAATAGTAAAGTATATTTTAGTATTCGATAGTAGCATGTTCATAAGAGCATTATTTTTTTTTGCTAATATATGTGCTCACATTTGTAATTGAGGTCAAGACTTAATTTGGTAGCAAACATGTTAGATAGCACCACCGGAAACAATCAATCTGTAAGGACATGCGAAATGTTCAAGCTTGCATGGTATTCATTAAGAACATATTTATGGGCACAATTTAGAAATCAACGGTTTACTGCCTCGTATCGGCATGGTGCACATCATCGTATAAGGGTTGATTATTATGCCGTAGGATCGAAAGTAGATCTAGAGGGGGTAACTAGACTACTTGACCAAATAAAAATCTAGCCTTTTTCTAATTTTAAGTCTTGGCAGATTTTAGCATCTTAGCACAAGTCAAGCAATCAACCTACACATGCAAGTCTAAGAGTGTAGCAGCAGAAAGTACATTGCATATGAAGGTAAAGGAAAGGGTTTGGAGAAGGCAAACGCAATGTAGACACGGAGAAATTTGGTGTGGTTCTGATAGGTGGTGCTATCGTACATCCATATTGATGGAAACTTCAACCCACGAAGGGTAAAGGTTGCGCGAGTCCACGGGGGGCTCCACCCACGAAGGGTCCACGAAGAAGCAACCTTGTCTATCCTACCATGGCCATCGCCCATGAAAGACTTGCCTCACTCGGGTAGATCTTCACGAAGTAGGCGATCTCCTTACCCTTACAAACTCCTTGGTTCAACTCCATAATCTTAACGGAGGCTCCCAAGTGAAACCTAACCAATCTAGGAGACACCACTCTCAAAAGATAATGGATGGTGTGTTGATGATGAACTCCTTGCTCTTGTGCTTCAAATGATAGTCTTCCCAACACTCAACTCTCTCTCATAGATTTGGCTATGGCGGAAAGATGATTTGAGTGGAAAGCAACTTGTGGAAGGCTAGAGATCAAGATTCTTGTGGTTGGATTGGAATGTCTTGGTCTCAACACATGAGTAGGTGGTTCTCTCTCAGAAATTGAGTAGTGAAAGTGTAGGCACGTTTTGATGGCTCTCTCTTGAATAGAGAAGGGGGTGGAGGGGTATATATAGCCTCCACACAAAATCTAACCTTACACACATTTGACCCAACTCGGTCAGACCGAATAGGTGAACTCGGTGAGACCGATTCAGTTCAAAATGTGAACATTAGGATTCTCGGTGGGACCGACATGATCAACTTGATGGGACCGATGAGCTAGGGTTAGGGCAAAACCTCATCTCGGTGTGACCGATTGCATGAACTCGGTGAGACCGATTTCAGCAATAAGCAAACAGAGAGTTGGTTGGGCAAACTCGGTGGGACCAATCGCTCATTTCGGCAAGACCGGAATGTTACGAAGGGAAACAGAGAGTTTGCATTGCGAACTCGGTGGGACCGATCGCTCATTTCGGTGGGACCGAAATGTTAAGAAGGGAAACAGAGAGTTTGCAATCCCATCTCGGTGAGACCGAAATCCCTATCGGTGAGACTGAACTGATTAGGGTTTCTTGCAGTGGCTATGTCAAAGGAACTATGTGGCGCCGGTGTAACAGCCTGGATTTTGGCCCTTTTCTTTTATTTATTTGGTTTTTGCTCTGTTTTTCTTTTTGAAGTGGTTCTGTGGCCTTGCCATCTGGGAAATCATCCTCATTCCCCTCCCAAGTGGCTCAGCATTCTCAAAACCTTGCCAAGATCATGTCGCTTCACTCCTTAACCAAACCCTAAAATCTTTTCTAGGGAATATTCCTTTTTTCTAATAAAGGAATAACCCTATCTGCCCTAGGTTGTGAAGCAACCCATATTTCTGCCCATCCAAAAATTCCTAATTAATTCTCAAAATTTCTTTGGGTCATATGTTGATCAAATATGCCCAAACTTCCCTATCCAAGCCCAAGAATAATTCTCCAATAATTATTCTTCATTTCTGTCATGAATGGCACTTTGTGAAGGAAGTGTCATTTATATTTTCCTAGTGGATCCCAAGATTTTTGGGCATGCTTATATGTCCAAATAATTGCCTGATGCACAAGTTCAACTTTATTTGCCTAGCCAATCTTCCTAGTGATTTTTCAAAGTTTCTGTCAGATAGAAGGCTTTGTGAAGGAAGTACTAGCTAGGAATATCCAAATGAGTTAAACTTTTTAAAACTCCTTAATGTGCTCATATTAACCCCCTCCACCCATTTGCAGCCTCATCCAATCATCTATGTGAGCACAAGAGCAAATATTTGATTCTGGCAATATTTTCAGGTTGTGAAGCAAGTGTATTTTATATTGCTTAAAAAATCCTGATAAATTACCAGATCATTCTTATACCAATAAAACATCTATCCACCCAATTTGGCAACATTTCATGGATCCATTTGATTACCAAAATTATTTTAAGTTTCTGGACAGAAATGATGCTTGTGAAGCAAGTGCCATTTTGGCTTGTCCATTTGGCATGATCTTTTTACAGCATCTTTATATGTCTATATCATAAGGATTTGCCAAGTTGCATCCCATTCCATAACACCATGTGAGTGCATCATCCAAATCTTGATTCTGGACCAATTTTGGGGTTACATAGCAACTATATTAGTTAGTGCTCCATTATGCTCCAAAATCTCCAGGATCATAGTCCTTCCGTAGTTAATTATCCCACACAACATCATTTGACCCAATCAGTTTCCTGTTGATCAGTAGTGCTCTGCCAAGTTTGATGCAGTAAACTTCAGAGCTTAGTTACCATTTAACCATACCACCTCAGATCAAGCCATGGCATCATGAATGATCCACCCTAGCTCTCAGACATAGTTTGCCATCCTCTACAGCCCTCCCAGTGCCATGTCATGTGGTGACCGCGTAGCTGGCATGCACATTTACGCGCTCTGTGCGCTGTGCCGTGTCCACAGCACCGTTTGTGCTTTGGCACCGCTCCCTCTCGTCGTCTTAGAGCTCGTGAGCATGTCCAGAGGCTGCATCTCGTCGTCGCCGTTCCCCTGGACCCCTCTCCCCCTCCTTCAGCTTCTTCACCGACGCAAACCGCCGCGTGCCCACGGACGTACAGTGGCGTTTTGGCTCGGTTTGTCGCCGTCGTCTTCCTCCCTGCGCTCCCTTAGCTGCCTCTTCCCCGTGAGCTCTCCCTCATGTCCCCTCTCGTCGCCTAACTCCGAGCTCATGCATGTGCACACGCGCCCGCGGCGCCGGACACGTAGCCACAACGACGCCAGCTCGGCCTCCTCGCCTCGCGCCTATTTAAGGCCTCCCCCGAGCCCTCCGAGCGCTCCAAGATCTTCCTCACCCTCCCAGCAACCTCCCGGACCCATCCGTTCGACTCCAGAGCCCCTCATCGCCTCGGTTGGCCGCCATGGCCGCCGCGGCCACGCTCCCCGATTGGCTCAAGCCAGAGCCCCTATCCTCATTCCTCCTCCACCAGTGGCTCAACCAGACCCCGGCGAACCTCTCCCATCCCTCTTTTCCTCGCCGGAGCCGCTGTGGCCACGCGCCCAAGTTTCAGCCGCCGCCCTCGTTCTCGGTCGCCGCAAGCCGCCGTCGTTCCGCTCCATTCTGGCGCTGCTGCGGGGTGTAGACGGGAGCGGCACGTCTCGTCGCACTCGCCGGTGCCCTCACTCCGGCGGGAGGTGGCCGGAGATGGCTGGGCCGGCACCGGCCTCGCTGCTACCTCCTCTGCTCTGCACGCGCGCGTCGGGCGAGAGGAAGGAGATGAGGCCGCTCCCTGCCAGCTGGCCGTGGACCCCCCGGTCCCACCTGGCAGTGGGTCAAGCCGCGGCCCCGCCCCTGCTGACTGGATTAAGTGGAGGCGTAAATAAGAAAGTGCGTTTTCATTTTCGGAAAGCGTCTTTTCCTTCTCCTTCAGCCAGAGTACGCTTCCCTTTTCTGAAAGCGTATTCTGTGTCTGTTTCAGCAAGAAATACGTTTACCCTCGAGCGAAGGCGTAGTCTCTAAAGTACGCCTTCTGTTTTTCTGTCCAGGCCCAGTTTGTTAAGATTTTTCTTACAGATATGTCCCTGGCAGAAAAATAAGTATATCATTTCGACCGTAGCTCCAAATCAGGTGATTCCGAAGCCCACATCTTCGTTTCGTCGAGCCCGTTCTGATGGAACCATTTTCACCATGTTTTGACGTTCTGAAAATGACCATTTTGCCCCTGCCCTTATTCAGCCCCTTCGAGAGAGTATGTTTTCCGGCGATCCTTTCGGCGAGTTTCTCGCACTTTCTCCCGGTGATTTATTCCACCCCAGTCAAGCCACACCCTCCATTTGCATCACTGTAATGCAGTGACATGGTTTAATCTATTTGAACTTGGTTTAAATTTTGCTTTAGCTACATGACTTTGTGCATGGCATTTTCTCGGAGTATTATTTTGATCTTGTTGTTGCCATGCTATTGTTTGGATTACTAGGAGTTATGTTTGCAGTTGATGAGTATCATGTAGCCATTGGAGTATTAGTGGTTGATATTATGATTGTTTTCATGATGATATCTGTTATTATATTTTGGAGTATTACTTTGGATGTCATGCTGCCTTTGGATTATTAGTGGTTAGTATGATTATTTTCATGATGCTACTCGATGTTCTGTTACTGTTGCTGGGAGTATTAATTTTGGAGATGATGTTTACGTGTGGATCTTAGCTGGATAGCTTTGCTCTTGTTATTGGAGTAGTAGAGTTATTGTTTTCAGATTCATCATGATAGAAATGTTATGCTATCCTTGGAGTATTTTGATATGATGATATTATGCTCAGATTATTTGTTGGATATTGCTATGACTTGGATTATAGTTTGATAGTTGATATTGGAGTATCAGTTATCATGGATATATTTTTGGGGATAAATTCCGTCATTAAGTTGGTCAGGTGCCACCGAACCGGGCTTTCTCCAGTGCAACCACATTTGCCTTTATGGGAAGGCCCTAATGCGATGCTATTGCCATGTCTCTCGCCGGTGCCTCTAACGAGGGAAGGTTATGGGCGCGCGCTACCCTGATCAGGTAGGCGGTGAATATTTTAATTTAGCATGACATGGAACAGTCTCATGTGGAAGGGTAGATTCAATATCTTTCTTATTACCTTTGATGGGCAACTCAGAAGATGTAGGTATTGTCAGTGGCATAATGCCACAAGCCGAGAGTGGTGTGGGTCCAACAGCCACAATAGTTTGCGCATGTGAAGAAGTAACTGAAACAAAACTTCGTGTAGGGGCTCGCACTGTGTGTTTGTTTGTCTCATGTATGTGTCTATTAATTTTCTGTTCAACTTTACAAGCAAGATGAAACAAACCATTCACGAAATAATATTCTTTATGCACAAGTATATCATAGATATCTCTGTTTAATCCCCTCAAAAATCTATTCATGGTAGCTTCTTCACATTCTTCTAATCCACAATGTAACAAAGCAATACACAAATTATCATAATATTCTTCAGCGGTGTTATGTCCTTGTGCAAAACGTTGCAATTTACTAAGCAGATCACTAGCATGGTACGAAGGAACAAATCAGTTTCGCAGAACAAGTTTTAAAGCCTTCCAAGTAGTCGGTAAACTAGAAATATTTTCCCTGCAATAATCTCTCCACCAAACTGAAACAGAACCGACAAATAGTTTAGTGACAACCTTTAATTTCTTACGTTCAGAAAGTTCATGGCTAGCAAAGATTTCTTCTACCTCCATCTCCCAATCAATATAAGAATCGGGGTCATATTTATCCTCAAACCGTGGCAAAGAGGTAATCTGATCATGTGTGTTTTTACCTTCATGTACATCTTGTGTTGGTCGTCGTACTATCTGTGGTGGGAAAGAGTGTTCTGTATCAATATATGGTAAGTCATCTCCCACAATAGAGGCAAACCAACTGTTGACCGTTCTACAATCTGCCATGGTTAGTACCACACAAAAACAAAATCACAAGTATAATGTCCTATGGTACTACTCAGAGGTGGTGGGAAAAATTCTCTCAACACTCTATCAATTACCAAGCTCTTACCGTGCTGTAGTGGTTGTCGGCCGTTGGCGATGTCAAAGTTATCAAAAGATTGATAAGCATCGCTACGAGTGAACCTGTCGAACACCTTGAACTTGTCGAAAACCTTTTTGCAACAATTCGAGCTTTGTAGATAGTAACACTACTATCAGCGTCCGTCTTCCTCTTAAAGATCCATTTATTCTCAATGGCTTGCTGATCATCGGGTAAGTCAACCAAAGTCCACAATTTGTTCTCATACATGGATCCCATCTCAGATTTCATGGCCTTAAACCATTTTGCGGAATCTGGGCTCATCATCGCCTCCTCATAGTTCGTAGGTTCGTCATGGTCAAGCAACATGACCTCCAGAACAGGATTACCATACCACTCTGGCGCGGACCGTACTCTGGTTGACCTACGATGTTTGGTAGTAACTTGATCTAAAGTTTCATGATCATCATCATTGATCTTCCTCACTAATTGGTGTAGGCATCACTGGAACTAATTTCTGTGATGAACTACTATCCAATAAGGGAGCAGGTACAATTACCTCATCACGTTCTACTTTCCTCCCACTCACTTCTTTCGAGAGAAACTCCTTCTCTAGAAGGATCCATTCTTAGCAACAAAGATCTTGCCTTCGTATCTGTGATAGAAGGTGTACCCAACATTTTCTTTTTGGGTATCCTATGAAGACGCACTTCTCCGATTCGGGCTCGAGCTTATCAGGTTGAAACTTTTTCACATAAGCATTGCAACCCCAAATTTTAAGAAACGACAGCTTAAGTTTCTTGCTAAACCATAGTTCATACGGTGTCATCTCAACGGATTTTAGATGGTGCCCTTTTTAACGTGAATGCAGCTGTCTAATGCGTAACCCCAAAACGATAGTGGTAAATCGGTAAGAGACATCATAGATCACACCATATCTAATAAAGTACGGTTATGACGTTCGGACACACCATTACACTGTGGTGTTCCAGGTGGCGTGAGTAGTGAAACTATTTCGCATTGTTTATGTTGGGTAACGTAGTAATTTCAAAAAAAATTCCTACGAACACGCAAGACCATGGTGATGGCATAGCAACGAGAGGGAGAGTGTCCGCCCACGCACCCTCGTGAGACCGAAAGCGAAGCGTTATATCAACGCGTTGATGTAGTCGACGTCTTCACGATCCGACCGATCCAAGCACCGTTACTCGGCACCTCCGAGTTCTTAGCACACGCTCAGCTCGATGACGATCCCCGGCTCCGATCCAGCAAAGCGTCGGGGAGGAGTTCCACAAGACGACGGCGTGGTGACGATCTTGATGTTCTACCGTCGCAGGGCTTCGCCTAAGCACCGCAACAATATGACCGAGGTGGAATATGGTGGAGGGGGGCACCGCACACGGCTAAGGAACGATCACGAAGATCAACTTGTGTGTTCTAGGGTGCCCCCCCCCCGATATAAAGGAGCAAGGGGAGGGCCGGCCAGCCCTTGGGCGCACTAAGGAGGGGGAGTCCTCCTCCTAGTAGGAGTAGGACTCCCTTCCTAGTCCTACTAGGAAGAGGAAGGGGAAGGAAAGAGAGGAGAGGGAGAGGGAAGGGGCTGCGCCCCCCTAGTCCAATTCGGACTCCCCATGGAGGGGGCGCCACCTCCTGGTGCAGCCCTCTCTCCCCTCTTGGCCCAATAAGGCCCATAACTTCCCGGGGTTCCAGTAACCCCTCCCAAGCACTCCGGTTTTCTCCGAAACTTCCGAACCTTTCCTGTCCGAATATAACCATCCAATATATCAATCTTTATGTCTCGACCATTTGAGACTCCTCCTCATGTCCCCGATCTCATCCGGGACTCAACTCCTTCGGTACATCAAAACTCATAAACTCATAATAAAACCGCATCGAAACCTTAAGCGTGCGGACCCTACGGGTTTGAGAACTATGTAGACATGACCTAGAACTATTCTTGGTCAATAACCAATAGCGGAACCTGGATGCCCATATTGGCTCCTACATATTCTACGAAGATCTCTATCGGTCAAACCGCATAACAACATACTTTGTTCCCTTTGTCATCGGTATGTTACTTGCCCGAGATTCGATCGTCGGTATCCAATACCTAGTTCAATCTCGTTACCGGCAAGTCTCTTTACTCGTTCCGTAATACATCATCTCGCAACTAACTCATTAGTTGCAATGCTTGCAAGGCTTAAGTGATGTGCATTACCGAGAGGGCCCAGAGATACCTCTCCGACAATCGGAGTGACAAATCCTAATCTTGATTCATGCCAACTCAACATATACTTTCGGAGACACTTGTAGAGTACCTTTATAATCACCCGATTCGTTGTGACGTTTGGTAGCACACAAAGTGTTCCTCCGTAAACGGAGTTGCATAATCTCATAGTCATAGGAACATGTATAAGTCATGAAGGAAGCAATAGCAACATACTAAGCGATCGTGTGCTAAGCTAACGGAATGGGTCATGTCAATCAGATCATTCAACTAATGATGTGACCTTGTTAATCAAATAACAACTCCTTGTTCATGGTTAGGAAACATAACCATCTTTGATTAACAAGCTAGTCAAGTAGAGGCATACTAGTGACATACTGTTTGTCTATATATTCACACATGTATTATGTTTCCTGTTAATACAATTCTAGCATGAATAATAAACATTTATCATGATATAAGGAAATAAATAATAACTTTATTATTGCCTCTAGGGCATATTTCCTTCATCTCCCACTTGCACTAGAGTCAATAATCTAGATCACATCACCATGTGATTAACATCGATAGTTCACATCATCATGTGATTAACACCCATAATTCACATCGCCATGTGACCAAGACCCAAAGGGTTTACTAGATTCAGTAATCTAGTTCACATCGCTATGTGATTAACACCCAAAAGAGTACTAAGGTGTGATCATGTTTTGCTTTGTGAGAGAATCTTAGTCAACGGGTCTGCCACATTCAGATCCGTATGTATTTTGCAAATCTCTATGTCAACAATGCTCTGCACGGAGCCACTCTAGCTAATTGCTCCCACTATCAATATGTATCTAGATCGAGACTTAAAGTCATCCAGATCGGTGTCAAAACTTGCATCGACGTAACCCTTTACGACGAACCTTTTATCACTTCCATAATCGAGAAACATATCCTTATTCTACTAAGGATAATTTTGACCGCTGTCCATTGATCTAGTCCTAGATCACTATTGCACTCCCTTGCCAAGCTTAGTGGTAGGGTATGCAATAGATCTGGTACACAGCATGACATACTTTATAGAACCTATGGCTGATGCATAGGGAATGACTTTCATTCTCTTTCTATCTTCTGCCGTGGTCGGGTTTTGAGTCTTACTCAATCTCACACCTTGTAACACAGGCAAGAACTCTTTCTTTGACTGTTCCATTTTGAACTACTTCAAAATCTTGTCAAGGTATGTATTCATTGAAAAACTTTATCAAGCGTCTTGATCTATCTCTATAGATCTTGATGCTCAATATGTAAGCAGCTTCACCGAGGTCTTTCTTTGAAAAACTTCTTTCAAATACTCCTTTATGCTTTGCGTAATAATTCTACATTATTTTCGATCAACAATATGTCATTCACATATACTTATCGAAATGCTTTGTAGTGCTCCCACTCACTTTCTTGTAAATACAGGCTTCACCGCAAGTCTCAGATAAAACTATATGCTTTGATCACACTATCAAAGCGTTTATTCCAACTCCGAGATGCTTGCACCAGTCCATAGATGGATCATTGGAGCTTGCACATTTTGTTAGCTCCTTTAGGATTGACAAAACCTTCTGGTTGCATCATATACAACTCTTCTTTAATAAATCCATTAAAGAATGTATTTTGACATCCATTTGCCGATTTCATAAAATGTGGCGATTGCTAACATGATTCGGACAGACATAAGCATCGCTACAGCTTGAGTAAATCTCATTGTAGTCAACACCTTGAACTTGTCGAAAACCTTTCTGCGACAAGTCGAGCTTTGTAGATAGTAATACTACTATCAGCATCATCTTCCTCTTGAAGATCCATTTATATAATATGGCTTGCCGATCATCGAACAACTCCATCAAAGTCCACACTTTGTTCTCATATATGGATCCCATCTCAGATTTCATGGTCTCAAACCATTTCGCGAATCTGGGCTCATCATCGCTTCCTCATAGTTCGTAGGTTCATCATGGTCTAGTAACATGACTTCTAGAATAGGATTACCGTACCACTCAGTGCGGATCTTACTCGGAAGACCTACGAGGTTTGGTAGCAACTTGATCTGAAGTTTCATGATCATCATCATTAACTTCCTCACTAATTGGTGTAGGAATCATCGGAACTGATTCTGTGATGAACTACTTTCCAATAAGGGAGAAGGTACAATTACCTCATCAAGTTCTACTTTCCTCCCACTCACTTCTTTCGAGAGAAACTTCTTCTCTAGAAAGGATCCATCTTAACAACAAATATCTTGCTTTCGGATCTGTGATAGAAGGTGTACCCAATAGTTACCTTTGGGTATTCTATGAAGACGCATTTCTCGATTTGGGTTCGAGCTTATCGGTGAAAACTTTTCACATAAGCATCACAACTCCAAACTTTAAGAAACGACACTTAGGTTTCTTGCTAAACCATAGTTCATACGGTGTCATCTCAGCGGATTTAGATGGTGCCCTATTAAACGTGAATGCAGCTGTCTTTAATGCATAACCCCAAAACGATAGTGGTAAATCGGTAAGATACATCATAGATCGCACCATATCAAAATAAAGTACGGTTCTGACGTTCGGACACACCATAATGTTGTGGTGTTCCGGTGGCGTGAGCTGTGAAACTATTCCACATTGTTTTCATTGAAGACCAAACTCGTAACTCAAATATTCATCTCCACGATCAGATCGCGAAACTTTATTTTCTTGTTGCGATGATTTTCCACTTCACTCTGAAATTCTTTGAACCTTTCAACTATTTCAGACTTATGTTTCATCAAGTAGATATACCCATATCTACTCAAATCATCTTGTGAAGGTCAGAAAATAACGATACTTGCCACGAGCATCAACATTCATTGGATCGCATACATCGGTATGTATTATTTCCAATAAGTCAAGAGCTTGTTCCATTGTTCCGGAGAACGGAGTTTTAGTCATCTTGCCCAAAAGGCACGGTTCGCAAGCATCAAATGATTCATAATCAAGTGATTCCAAAAGTCCATCAACATGGAGTTTTCTTCATGCGCTTTACACCAATATGACCTAAGCGGCGAGTGCCACAAATAAGTTGCACTATCATTATTAACTTTGCATCTTTTGGTTTCAATATTATGAATATGTGTATCACTATGATCGAGATCCAATGAACCATTTTCATTGGGTGTGTAACCATATAAGGTTTTATTCATGTAAATGAACAACAATTTATTCTCTTACTTAAATGAATAACCGTATTGCAATAAACATGATCAAATCATATTTATGCTCAACACCAAATAACACTTATTTAGGTTCCACACTAATCCCGAAAGTATAGGGAGTGTGCGATGATGATCATATCAATCTTGGAACTACTTCCAACACTCATCGTCACTTCCCTTCAACTAGTCTCTGTTTATTCGCAACTCCTGTTTGAGTTACTACTCTTAGCAACTGAACCAGTATCAAATACCGAGGGTTGCTACGAACACTAGTAAAATACACATCAATAATTTGTATATCAAAT
Organism: Aegilops longissima; assembly: GCA_021605205.1. NCBI lineage: Eukaryota > Viridiplantae > Streptophyta > Magnoliopsida > Poales > Poaceae > Aegilops > Aegilops longissima. The sequence goes on from CM038679.1 coordinate 526,955,743, forward strand.
ATACCTTTGTTCACTTTGCCATCCTTCTTATCCGCCAAATACTTGGGGTAGTTCCGCTTCGATGACCAGTTCCATTGTAGCAAAAGCACTTAGTCTCGTGGCTTAGATCCAGACTTGGGCTTCTTCACTCGAGCAACAACTTGCTTGCCGTTCTTCTTGAAGTTCCCCTTCTTCCCTTTGCCCTTTTCCTTGAGACTAGTGGTCTTGTCAACCATCAACACTTGATGTTTTTCTTGATTTCTACCTTCGCCGATTTTAGCATCGCGAAGCGCTTGAGAATTGTTTTCGTCATCCCTTGCATATTATAGTTCATCACGAAGTTCTAGTAACTTTAGTGATGGTGACTAGAGAATTCTGTCAATCACTATCTTATCTGGAAGATTAACTCCCACTTGATTCAAGCGATTGAAGTACTCAGACAATCTGAGCACATGCTCACTAGTTGAGCGATTCTCCTCCATCTTTTAGCTATAGAACTTGTTGGAGACTTCATATCTCTCAACTCGGGTATTTGCTTGAAATATTAACTTCAATTCCTGGAACATCTCATATGGTCCATGACGTTCAAAACGTCTTTGAAGTCCCGATTCTAAGCCGTTAAGCATGGTGCACTAAACTATCAAGTAGTCATCATATTGAGCTAGCCAAACGTTCATAACGTGCGCATCTGCTTCGCAATAGGTCCATCACTTAGCGGTGCATTAAGGACATAATTCTTCTGCAGCAATGAGGATAAACCTCGGATCACGGATCATTGCTACTAACATCTTTCAATACAATTTTCTCTAGGAACACATATGAAAACATAGGGAAGCAACAACGCGAGCTATTGATCTACAACATAAACTGCAAAATACTACGGGACTAAGTTCATGATAAATTAAAGTTCAATTAATCATATTACTTAAGAACTCCCACTTAGATGACATCTCTCTAGTCATCTAAGTGATCACGTGATCCAAATCAACTAAACCATAACCGATCATCACGTGAGATGGAGTAGTTTTCAATGGTGAACATCTTATGTTGATCATATCTACTATATGATTCACGCCGACCTTTCGGTCTCCGTGTTCGAGGCCATATCTGCATATGCTAGGCTCGTCAAGTATAACCTGAGTATTCTGCGTGTGCAAAACTGGCTTACACCCGTTGTAGATGGACGTAGAGCTTATCACACCCGATCATCACGTGGTGTCTCGACACGACGAACTTTGGCAACGGTGCATACTCGGGAGAACACTACTTGATAATTTTAGTGAGAGATCATCTTATAATGCTACCGTCAATCAAAGCAAGATAAGATGCATAAAGGATAAACATCACATGCAATCAATATAAGTGATATGATATGGCCATCATCATCTTGTGCTTGTGATCTCCATCTCAAAGCACCGTCATGATCACCATCGTCACCGGCGCGACACCTTGATCTCCATCGTAGCATCGTTGTCGTCTCGCCAACTATTGCTTCTCGACTATCGCTACCGCTTAGTGATAAAGTAAAGCAATTACATGGCGTTGCATTTCATACAATAAGCGACAACCATATGGCTCCCAGCCGATTGCGATAACTCGGTTACAAAACATGATCATCTCATACAATAAAATATAGCATCACGTCTACGCATCAAAACCACAACGATACTTCGTCAAATAGACTCCGTTTTAACCTTCTCAAGGACCGGGCGTAGCCACACTCAGTTCAACTAAAGTGAGAGAGAGACACCCGCCAAATCACCTTTAAGCAACGAGTGCTCACAGCGGTGAAACCAGTCTCGCGTAAGCGTCTGGCGTAATGTCGGTCCGGGCGCTTCATCTCACAATACCGCTGAACCAAAGTATGACATGCTGGTAGGTAGTATGACTTGTATCGCCCACAACTCACTTGTGTTCTACTCGTGCATATGACATCAACGCATAAAACCTGGCTCGATACCATTTGTTGGGTAGCGTAGTAATTTCAAAAAATTTCCTACGAACACGCAAGACCATGGTGATGGCATAGCAACGAGAGGGAGAGTGTCCGCCCACGTACCCTCGTGAGACCGAAAGCGGAAGCGTTATATCAACGCTGTTGATGTAGTCGACGTCTTCACGATCCGACCGATCCAAGCACCGTTACTCGGCACCTCCGAGTTCTTAGCACACGTTCAGCTCGATGGCGATCCCGGGCTCCGATCCAGCAAAGCGTCGGGGAGGAGTTCCGTCGACGACGGCGTGGTGGCGATCTTGATGTTCTACCGTCGCGGGCTTCGCCTAAGCACCGCAACAATATGACCGAGGTGGAATATGGTGGAGGGGGCACCGCCACAGCTAAGGAACGATCACGAAGATCAACTTGTGTGTTCTAGGGTGCCCCCTGCCCCGTATATAAAGGAGCAAGGGGAGGGCGGCCAGCCCTTGGGGCGCACCAAGGGGGGGAGTCCTCCTCCTAGTAGGAGTAGGACTCCCTTTCCTAGTCCTACTAGGAAGAGGGAAGGGGAAGGAAAGAGAGGGAGAGGAGAGGGAAGGGGCTGCCCCCCCCTCTAGTCCAGTCGGACTCCCCATGGAGGGGGCGCGCCACCTCTGGTGCAGCCCTCTCTCCCTCTTGGCCCAATAAGGCCCATAACTTCCCGGGGTTCCGTAACCCCTCCGGCACTCCGTTTTCTCCGAAACTTCCGAACCTTTCCGTGTCCGAATATAACCATCCAATATATCAATCTTTATGTCTCGACCATTTCGAGACTCCTCCTCATGTCCCCGATCTCATCCGGACTCGAACTCCTTGGTACATCAAAACTCATAAACTCATAATAAAACTGTCATCGAAACCTTAGCGTGCGGACCCTACGGGTTCGAGAACTATGTAGACATGACCTAGAACTATTCTTGGTCAATAACCAATAGCGGAACCTGGATGCCCATATTGGCTCCTACATATTCTCTGAAGATCTTTATCGGTCAAACCGCATAACAACATACTTTGTTCCCTTTGTCATCGGTATGTTACTTGCCCGAGATTCGATCGTCGGTATCCAATACCTAGTTCAATCTCGTTACGGCAAGTCTCTTTACTCGTTCCGTAATACATCATCTCGCAACTAACTCATTAGTTGCAATGCTTGCAAGGCTTAAGTGATGTGCATTACCGAGAGGGCCCAGATACCTCTCCGACAATCGGAGTGACAAATCCTAATCTTGATTCATGCCAACTCAACATATACTTTCGGAGACACTTGTAGAGTACCTTTATAATCACCCGATTCGTTGTGACGTTTGGTAGCACACAAAGTGTTCCTCAGTAAACGGAGTTGCATAATCTCATAGTCATAGGAACATGTATAAGTCATGAAGGAAGCAATAGCAACATACTAAGCGATCGTGTGCTAAGCTAACGGAATGGGTCATGTCAATCAGATCATTCAACTAATGATGTGACCTTGTTAATCAAATAACAACTCCTTGTTCATGGTTAGGAAACATAACCATCTTTGATTAACAAGCTAGTCAAGTAGAGGCATACTAGTGACATCTGTTTGTCTATATATTCACACATGTATTATGTTTCCGGTTAATACAATTCTAGCATGAATAATAAACATTTATCATGATATAAGGAAATAAATAATAACTTTATTATTGCCTCTAGGGCATATTTCCTTCAGTTTAAATGAAGGCCAAACTCGTAACTCAAATATTTTACCTCTACGATCATATCATAGAAACTTTTATTTTCTTGTTACAATGATTCTCCACTTCACTCTGAAATTCTTTGAACTTTTCAAATGTTTCAGACTTGTGTTTCATCAAGTAGATATACCCATATCTGTTCAAATCATCTGTGAAGGTCAGAAAATAACGATACCTGCCGCGAGCCTCAACACTCATTGGACCGCATACATCAGTATGTATTATTTCCAATAAGTTAGTAGCTCGCTCCATTGTTCCAGAGAACGGCGTTCTAGTCGTTCTAGTCATCTTGCCCATGAGGCATGGTTCGCAAGCATCAAATGACTCATAATCAAGTGATTCAAAAGTCCATCAACATGGAGTTTCTTCATGCGCTTTACACCAATATGACCTAAACGGCAGTCACAAATATGTTGCACTATCATTATCAACTTTGCATCTTTTGGCATCAATATTATGAATATGTGTATCACACAATCGAGATTCAATAAACCATTCACATTGGGTGTATGACCAATGAAGGTTTTATTCATGTAAATAGAATAACAAGTATTCTCTAACTTAACTGAATAACCGTATTGCAATAAACATGATCTAATCATAATCATGCTCTACGCAAACACCAAATAACATTTATTTAGGTCCAACACTAATCCCGAAGGTAGAGGGAGTATGCGATGGTGATCTTATGAACCTTGGAATCACTTCCAACACACATCTTTACTTCACCCATAACTAGTCTCTGTTCATTGTGCAACTCCTGGTTTTAGTTACTAATCTTAGCAACTGAAACGGTATCAAATACCCAGAGATTACTATGAACACTAGTAAAATACACATCAATAACATGTATATCACATATACCATTGTTCACTTTGCCATCCTTCTTATCAACCAAATATCTAGGGCAGTTCCACTTCCAGTGACCATTTCCTTTGCAGTACAAGCACTCAGTTTCAGGCTTCAGTCTAGCTTTGGGCTTCTTCATGGAAGTGGCAACTTGCTTGCCATTCTTCTTGAAGTTCCCTTTCTTTCCCTTGCCCTTTTACTTGAAACTAGTGGTCTTGTCAACCATCAACACTTGATGCTTTTTCTTGATTTCTACCTTCACCGATTTCAGCATCGCGAAGAGCTTGGGAATTGTTTCCGTTATCCCTTGCATATTATAGTTCATCACAAAGTTCTAGTAACTCGGTGATAGTGACTAGACAATTATGTCAATCACTATCTTATCTGGAAGATTAACTCCCACTTGATTCAAGTGATTGTAGTACCCAGACATTCTGAGCACATGCTCACTCGCTGAGCAATTCTCCTCCATCTTGTAGGCAACGTACTTGTCAAAGGTCTTATACCTCTCGACACGGGCATGAGTATGAAATACCAATTTCAACTCTTGGAACATCTTTTATGCTCCGTGGTGTTCAAAATATTTTTGAAGTCCCGGTTCTAAGCCGTAAAGCATGGTGCACTAAACTATCAAGTAGTCATCATACTGAGTTTTGCCAAAACATTCATAACGTCTGCATCTACTCCTGCAATAGTTCTGTCACCTAGCGGTGCATCAAGGACATAATTCTTCTGTGCAGCAATGAGGATAATCCTCAGATCACGGATCCAATCTGCATCGTTGCTACTAACATCTTTCAACTTAATTTTCTCTAGGAACATATCAAAAATAAAATAGGGGAGCTAAACGCGAGCTATTGATCTAAAACATAGATATGCTAATACTACCAGGACTAAGTTCATGATAAATTAAAGTTCAATTAATCATATTGCTTAAGAACTCCCACTTAGATAGACATCCCTCGAGTCATCTAAATGATCACGTGATCCAAATCAACTAAACCATGTCCGATCATCACGTGAGATGGAGTAGTTTTCAATGGTGAACATCACTATGTTGATCATATCTACTATATGATTCACGCTAGACCTTTCGATCTCAGTGTTCCAAGGCCATATCTGCATATGCTAGGCTCGTCAAGTTTAACCCGAGTATTCTGCGTGTGCAAAACTAGTTTGCACCCATTGTATGTGAACGTAGAGCTTATCACACCCGATCATCACGTGGTGTCTCAGCACGAAGAACTGTCGCAACGGTGCATACTCGGGGAGAACACTTATACCTTGAAATTTAGTAAGGGATCATCTTATAAAGCTACCGCCGAACTAAGAAAAATAAGATGCATAAAAGATAAACATCACATGCAATCAAAATATGTGACATGATATGGCCATCATCATCTTGTGCTTTTGATCTCCATCTCCAAAGTACTGTCATGATCTCCATTGTTACCAGCATGACACCATGATCTCCATCATCTTGATTTGTTATTAACGTGTCATCACATGGTCGTCTCACCAGCTATTGCTTTTGAAACTATTGCTATCGCATAGCAATAAAGTAAAGCAATTACATGGCACTTGCATCTTGTGCAATAAAGAGACAACCATAATGCTCCTTCCAGTTGCCAATAACTTTAACAAAACATGATCATCTCATACAACAATTTATATCTCATCACGTCTTGACCATATCACATCACAACATGCCCTGCAAAAACAAGTTAGACATCCTCTACTTTGTTGTTGCAAGTTTTACGTGGCTGCTACGGGCTGAGCAAGAACCGTTCTTACCTACGCATCAAAACCACAACGATTGTTCGTCAAGTATGTGCTGTTTTAACCTTCAACAAGGACCGGGCGTAGTCACACTCGATTCAGCTAAAGTTGGAGAAACTGACACCCGCCAGCCACCTGTGTGCAAAGCACGTCGGTAGAACCAGTCTCGCGTAAGCGTACGCCTAATGTCGGTCCGGGCCGCTTCATCCAACAATACCGCGGAATCAAAGTATGACATGCTGGTAAGCAGTATGACTATTATCGCCCACAACTCTTTGTGTTCTACTCGTGCATATAACATCTACAAATAGACCTGGCTCGGATGCCACTATTGGGGAACGCGGTAATTTCAAAAAAATTCCTACGCACACACAAGATCATGGTGATGCATAGAAACGAGCGGGAGAGTGTTGTCCACGTACCCTTGTAGACCATAAGCGGAAGCGTTTTATCAACGCGGTTGATGTAGTCGTATGTCTTCACGATCCGACCAATCCAAGTACCGAACGCACGGCACCTCCGAGTTCAGCACACGTTCAGCTCGATGACGTCCCTCGAACTCTTGATCTAGTTGAGGCTGAGGGAGAGTTCCGTTAGCACGACGGCGTGGTGACGGTGATGATGATGTTACCAGCGCAGGGCTTCGCCTAAGCACTACGACGGTATGACCGAGGTGTGTAGCTGTGGAGTGGGGCACCGCCCACGGCTAAGAAATCAACTTGTGTGTCTATGGGGTGCCCCCTGGCCACGTATATAATGGATGGAGGGATAAGGAGGCCGGCCCTCATAGGGTGCGCCCAAAGTGTGGAGTCCTACTAGGACTCCCTAGTCCTAGTAGGATTCCCCCTCCCACATGGAATAGGAAAAGGGGAAGGGAGAAGGAGAAGGAAGGAAGGGGCGCCCCCTTCCCTAGTCCAATTAGGAATAGTCCATGGGGAAGGGGCGCAACCACCCATGAGGCCTTTCTCTCCTTTCCCGTATGGCCCATTAAGGCCCAATACGAATTCCCGTAACTCTCCGGTACTCTGAAAAATACCCGAATCACTCGGAACCTTTCCGATGTCCGAATATAGCCTTCCAATATATCAATCTTTACGTCTTGACCATTTCGAGACTCCTCTTCATGTCCATGATCTCATCCGGGACTCTGAACTATCTTCGGTCATCAAATCACATAACTCTTTAATACAAATCGTCATCAAACGTTAAGCGTGCGGACCCTACGGGTTCGAGAACTATGTAGACATGACCGAGACACATCTCGAGTCAACAACCAATAGCGGAACCTGGATGCTCATATTGGCTCCCACATATTCTACCAAGATCTTTATCGGTCAAACCGCATAACAACATACGTCATTCCCTTTGTCATCGGTATGTTACTTGCCCGAGATTTGATCGTTGGTATCATCATACCTAGTTCAATCTCATTACCGGAAAGTCTCTTTACTCGTTCCGTAATGCATCATCCTGCAACTAACTCATTAGTCACATTGCTTGCAAGGCTTATAGTGATGTGCATTACCGAGAGGGCCCAGAGATACCTCTCCGACAATCGGAGTGACAAATCCTAAATTCGATCTATGCCAACTCAACAAACACCATCGGAGACACCTGTAGAGCACCTTTATAATCACTCAGTTATGTTGTGACGTTTCGTAGCACACAAAGTGTTCCTCCGGTATTCAGGAGTTGCATAATCTCATAATCTGAGGAACATGTATAAGTCATGAAGAAAGCAGTAGCAATGAAACTGTAACGATCATAATGCTAAGCTAGAGAATGGGTCTTGTCCATCACATCATTCTCCTAATGATGTGATCCCGTTCATCAAATGACAACACATGTCTATGGTTAGGAAACGTAACCATCTTTGATAAACGAGCTAGTCAAGTAGAGGCATACTAGTGGCAGTATGTTTTTTCTATGCATTCACACATGTACTAAGTTTCCGGTTAATAAAATTCTAGCATGAATAATAAACATTTATCATGAATTAAGGAAATAAATAATAACTTTATTATTGCCTCTAGGGCATATTTCCTTCACTAGGTTTCTTTATGGAAGTTTGGGTATATATGAGAGGTATTGGCGTCGGGAACAAGTCAGAGGGGTCTCCGGGCTGTCCATGAGGCAGGGGGCACGCCCAGGGGGGTGGGCGCACCCCCTACCCTCGTGGGCAGCTCGGGACTCTTCTGGTCCATCTCTGATGCTCCGTGGGCTTCTTCCGGTCCAAAAATAATCTCCGCCAAATTTTAGGTCAATTGGATTCCGTTTGGTTTTCCTTTTCTGCGATACTCAAAAACAAGGAAAAACAGAAAGTGGCACTTGGCTCTGGGTTAATAGGTTAGTCCCAAAAATCATATAAAATAGCATATAAATGCATATAAAACATTCTGGATGGATAATATAATAGCATGGAACAATCAAAAATTATAGATACGCTGGAGACGTATCACGCATCAAAACCACAACGATTTTTCGTCAAGTGTGTTGTTTTAACCTTCAACAAGGACCGGGCGTAGTCAAACTCGATTCAACTAAAGCTGGAGAAACAAAAACCCACTAGCCACACAGTATGCGAAGCACGGCGGTAGAACCAGTCCCATGAACGCGGTCATGTAATGTCGGTCTGGGCCGCTTCATCCAACAATACCGCCGAATCAAAGTATGACATGCTGGTAAGCAGTATGACTATTATCTCCTACAACTCTTTGTGTTCTACTCGTGCATATAACATCTACGCATAGACCTGGCTCAGATGCCACTGTTGGGGAAAGCAGTTGAGGGAGTCCTGGACTAAGGGGTCCTCGGGCGTCCGGCCTGTTATCCATGGTCCGGACTGAAGGGTTGTGAAGACATGAAGGCCGAAGACTGTACCGGTGTCCGGATTGGACTCTCCTTGGCGTGGAAGGCAAGCTTGGCGACCAACTATGAAGATTCCTTCTTATGTAACCGACTCTATGTAACCCTAGATCCCCCCGGTGTCTATATAAACCGGAGGGTGTAGTTCGGAAAGCATATATTCATTACCATAGTCATACAAGCTAGACTTCTAGGTTTAGCCATTACGATCTCGTGGTAGATCAACTCTTGTAATACTCATATTCATCAAGATCAATAAAGCAGGAAGTAGGGTATTACCTCCATAGAGAGGGCCCGAACCTGGGTAAACATCGTGTCCCCCGTCTCCTGTAACCATCGACCGTAGACGCACAGTTCGGGACCCACTACCCGAGATCCGCCGGTTTTGACACCGACATTGGTGCTTTCATTGAGAGTTCCACTATGTCGTCGACGAAAGGTTCTATGGCCCTTTAATCATCGATATTGACGTTGTCCAGGGAGAAACCTTCCTCCCCGGACAGATCTTCGTATTCGGCGACTTCGTACTGCGGGCCAACTCGCTTGGCCATCTGGAGCAGATCGATAGCTACGCCCCTGGCCATCAGGTCAGATTCGAAAGCTTGAACTACGTCGCGGACATACGTGGAGACTTGATCTTCGACGGATTCGAGACCGCGGCGATCGCTCCCCCTTGCTCCGATGAACATGACTTAAATCTGTCATCGGATCACATCCAGGAGATGGTTCCTGTTGCTGCAACGGCCTTAAATCCGGAGCATATTGCGCCATCCGAGGCCACAGAGTCCGCGGCGTTGGAGCCGCACACAGACTCGACACCAGAGGCGGAGCCAGGATTTCTCAAAGCCTAGGGCTAAAACTAAATGGCTTTAAATAACACCAAATACCACACATATTAGTGCATCCTAGAAATGCACCACAAATTCACATTCAAGATAAAATATGAATTCATTATTACCACAAGAGCAAATTTCAAATTTCGTACTCATTTCATCAATTTAACAAAGTGCATCATTGCAAATGGGTAATAATATAACAAAATTGACTAAAGTAATAGTACAATTTAACATCAGCAATTCACTGGTTTCAGATTTCTTTTGTGGATTCAGCTATTTTTTGGGGGGATAGAGAGATTCATTGGTTTCCGGTGATACAAAGGAACTGGGAAAAGAATAGCCGATACAACACTAGAGATTACCTGTCTAGATGGTTGTGGAGATGGAGCCGAACAGGAGGCTTGAAGCCTGAAGGAGGGCTGCTCCAATGAAGCGACGCGCATCAGGTGCAGCTGCGCAGGTCTGGATCGTCCCATCTGTCGAGGTGGAACACCTGGGGCGGTGGCGCAGGAAACGAGCCAACGGGGATGCTACAGGCGCATGATCAATCGCATCCGTGGAGTTGGCGAAAGGATCACAACAGACCAACCTGGCTTCGTGGGTTCCTAGCGATGATCTCAGTTGGGCTGAGAACATGAGAAGGTATATGGGCTGAGCTGCTGAGGCCTGGGGCTGGGCACTCACGTATGGGGCTAGGCCTCTTTAGAGACACAAATATCCAGAATTTATCTTGGGAGTTACAACACGGGTTGGGCCACGCCTGGGGCTATAGCCCCAGTTGCCATAGGCCCAATTCCGCCCCTGCTCGACACCTTGCAATATCTACGTCGACGGAACTCCGGACTCGTCTCCGGCTATAAGCTCCGAGACACGTACGCCTGCGGACACCGAGCTTGATCAGTTATTGATTTTCGAATTCGACGCCGCAGACATCTTCCAACACTCGCCCCTGAGCGACGTGCTAAATTCGTTAAAAAACCTGTCCTTGGCGGGGGACTCACAACCGAACTATGTTCAGTTCGAGCTAGGGGATGATAATGGAGAATTTCGCTCCCCGCCCGCCACCCACTTCATAGCCACTGTCGAGGACTCAACCGACATGCTTGATTATGGCTCCGAATACATCGATGGTATAGACGACGATGCCGACAAAGAGCAAGGCCAAGACCCGCCATTCACGGGACGTGGGACGGCCACCTCTTCGCACGACGTGTACATGGTTGATACACCTAAAAAAGCTAGCGATGATGACAAAGAAGATCCAGTTGAGAACAAACCTCCTAAGACACAGTCTAAGTACCGGCGCCTTAAACGCCACTCTGAGTCACATCGCAGCAACGCTGGCACCGGAGAAAATAGTACTCCGGACGACGCCGAAAACAATGAAGACCCTGCTGGAGCAAGATCCGAACAGGAGGAACAAGAAAACGGGCAAGCCAGCCCCGATGAACAGGCCCTACCCAGCGACAATTCAGAGGACGACTACTACCTTCCGTTCTCCGAAGATGAGGTAAGCCTCGGCGACGAAGACTTCATCATACTCGAAGAACCCCTCGAACAGGAGCGCTTTAAGCGCAGGCTAATGGCCACTGCAAGGAGCCTGAAAAAGAAGCAGCAGCAGCTTCAAGCTGACCAAGACCTACTCAACGGTAGATGGACCGAAGTCCTGGCCGCCAAGAATACGGCCTTAGTGGCCCAGCCAAATGCTACCCGAAGCGTAGATTGCTACCTCAGTTCGATGATGAGGCGTTGGAGCCCATACCATCATCACACAATGCGGCAGGTCGTCGACAACGCTGTCCGGATAAAGAGGCAACTCAAGCCGAACACCAGACCGCCCCACCTCGCCGTAAAGGCAAGAATAACACAGCTCATGGTTGTACAGACGACCTTCAACGGGACTTGGATAGTAGAGCAGGACACGCAAGATCGATCTACGGATCGCGAGGGCATGCCTCGACATGCGATGATGGCTACCTATTCGGACGTGACAGACCTAGCCACGCCTGAGCCGAAAACCGCAAACGGACTCCTTCGGAGTTACGTCGCAGTGTGGCCCTACATAGAGGCGCCGCACACCCTCTCTGCTTCACTGATGAGGTAATGGATCATGAATTCCCCGAAGGATTCAAACCCGTCAATATTGAATCATACGACGGCACAACCAATCCCGCGGTATGGATAGAAGATTTTATCCTCCACATCCACATGGCCCGGGGAGATGACCTCCACGCCATTAAATACCTCCAACTAAAGCTAAAAGGGCCAGCTCGGAACTGGTTGAACAGCCTGCCTGAAAATTCCATGGGCAGCTGGGAAGACTTGGAAGAAGCCTTCCTTGACAACTTCCAAGGAACATATGTCCGGCCACCGAATGCCGATGACTTAAGTCACATTGTCCAGCAGCCCGGAGAGTCAGCCAGGAAGCTCTGGACTCAGTTCTTAGTCAAAAAGAACCAAATCGTCGACTGTCCGGGCGCGGAAGCCCTCGCAGCTTTCAGACACAGCGTCCGGGACGAGTGGCTTGCACACCACCTCGGCCAAGAAGGACCTAAATCCATGACAGCCCTTACTGCTCTAATGACCCACTTTTGCATGGGAGTAGACAGCTGGCTCGCTCGTAGAAGCAACAGCGCCAGCGACCCGGGCACTTCCGAAATCCGAGACGGCAACGGCAAGCCACGGCGAAGCAAACACAACAGCCGCAATGATAATGAAAGATCACGCGACACAGCAGTCAACGCCGGATTCAGCAATCCCAAGCCCGGTCAACGGAAGAAGCCATTCAAAGCGAACCGAGATGAACCATCCAACCTAGACAGGGTATTAGACTGACCCTGCCAGATTCACGGCCACCCCGATAAACCAGCTAATCATACTAACAGAAACTGCTGGGTCTTTAAGCAGACCGGCAAGCTCAACGCCGAATACAAAGGGAGGAGGCCGCTAGGCGACAAGAACTACGGAGAGGTTCACCAACAAAATATCGGGAGTCAGAAGCAATCTCCACTCGAGGATCGATTACTCCCAGAGCGAAAATAGCAGTCCGGCTTCCGCCGCCCACCCCGTACACCTGCAAAATTTGTACCACGCATGCATCACTACGCACTCAAGATACCATGGGCATTGGTGGAAGCACATGACGGACAAGCCTGCAAATATTCCCGTAACACTTCTTATCTATTTTCTTTTCATTTCTTCCTTCTCTATCTCTTAAAAATAGGTGACGAATAGGGCAAATATCTAAAACTGACTCTATCGGAGTTCGGATCCGTACACTCACCTAAGGTGCTACTTCCATCAAGGATTCCCCTCGCCGAGGACAGGCGGTGCAGACGTGCGACAGGAGGTCCAATGTAACTTTTGTAGACCGTACTCTTCATTTCGAGCATGTAATATGCCTCTTCCTCCGCCTGTGACCCCGAGCATGTCAAATAGCCGGGGTTGTGGCCTTTATATATAAAGTAATCATTGGCATATCGCTCAGGTCCCAGTAAAAAGTATCCGAATTAATCATCCTTGTTGTTTTGCCAATGAATATGGCTCCTATGGTTGTTTCAAAGATATACCTTGGCATAACCTGCCAAGGGCTCGGTATGGGAACAAATGAGTTGCCAGCAAAAGTCCGAACAACTCTATAGCGTACTTCGGCGTCGCAAGTTTGGCCTTATATGCATCAGCTCCGAATCATTGTCTTGCGTCAATAGTTGGGTTGCCCGGCTCCTGTGCTTGCTACCCTACGTTCTGCTCCATCGGCTAGGGTAGTAAAGGGAGAACTACTGCGATTGTGCTTCTGGTTCATCTGGTCAAGTACCTCGGCAGAGAAAGCCGAAAACTGACTGTCATGATGCGGCGACAGCTCGTCAACCCTTGACGACTTATTGGAATCTTTAGCGATTCCCCGTGTTACACGAGGGATCTTTTTCAGATCAAATATGTAAGGCATCATATTATAATACGCCGCATACATACCAGGGGCTATGTCGTAGCCCCACCATAAAACTCCTATGGCTAAGTGAAAGTGTCAACGCCCTATAGTCCGATTGCCTGGTTTGCCGCATTATCACCTCCTTCATGGACCAAGACATTGGATAAAGAGTGGTTAAATGCTTTTCCGAACACCCCCATACTTACTACGAGGGGGCTGAAGCCGACGACTGGAAAACTTTTAGATTATATTAAACGGCCGCACAGGAGGAATACAAAGCTTTCGGACAAACAATAAAAATAAATTAACTATAAAATTGTCTTTTACAATTCTCATACACCTCACTCGAACATTATGTCTTTCGAGCACTGACCCTCTATCAAGCGGGCGGCCTCTAGGACGTCTTCAAAATATTGCTCCAGTTCAGGACAGTCCTTGTCCTTGGGTGGACTCTTCGCCGCAACATCGATGGCCTTCATCTTACCCCAGAATGTCTTGACTCGGGCAGAAGCCATCCGTGCACCCTCAATGCACGTCGACCGCTTCACAGCGTCGACACGCGGCACCGCGTCAACAAGCCTTTGCACCAAACCGAAGTAGCTATTCGGAACAGGCTCGGTTGGCCACAACCGGATTATGACGTTCTTCATGGCAGCGCCGGATATCCTATGAAGCTCGGCCCATTGGGACATCTGTTCATTCAGCAACAGAGGGCGCTTTGAAGCGCCAAACTGTGACCAGAAAAGCTTCTCCGTCGTGTACCCCTCTCGCGCTTGATAATACTGCGCCGCATCGGAAGAACTCTTCGGCAAGTCTAGAAACTCATCCGGAGAACTCCACACTCGGTCAAGCTGAGCATAGTTCGGATCGCCGAACTTAATCTATAGCAGAAACGGCTTACCAGCCGCAATCTCCCTAGCTTGCCGGATCTCCTCACGGGCTGCTCTGGATTCTGACCACGCTTCTCTCGCCTCTTGTAAGGCCTTTTCAAGTTTAGCCGTTTTGGCTTCATTCTCTTTCTCCAGAAATTCATAGCGGCCAGTAGCATTTTTCAGTTCGAGCACCATCATGGATATCTTCTCCTCGTCTTGGCGTCGTGCAGCTTGTTCGGCTTTTAACTCAGCTGATGCCTTTCCGGCAACCGCATTGCTACACCGGGCCTTTTCCTTGGCCCGGGCCAGCTCCGCTCAAAGAACTTCAACGGTGGCAGCACCATCTGCAGCCATGCACATCCCATCATACAACTTTTAGCATCATGCTCACAACACAAAAATGTATGGGGATCGCCCCGACTACATACCTTGCGACTCGTCAAGACGCATATTGATTAACGCAAGATCATCCCCTGCTACATCCAGCTTCCGCTACAACTCAGCAATATCCATAGTCTGGGAAGTGGCCAAGGGGGAAGCAGCCTGTGTTCAAAGTTCCATAGGTTAGTCTTCGAATGATTCCTTTCGATCCTCCGTTTGCTTCCCATTGGAAGCCAACCCGATTCTTAGGGGCTACTACCTATACACAGGTGCATCTTTGCAAATAAAACATAGCTGAAAACATTATATCACAAACCTCGAAGCCTTTTAGCAGGCTCATGAAGGCTTCATTTAATCCGCTCTTCGCGGACAAAATCTTCTCAACCACTGTACCCATCAAGGTACATTGTTCCCCCGAGACAGATGCATTTCGCAACATGTCCCGTAATATGTCCGAAGCCGCCGGGTCTCCGGAAGCCGCTCTAGGAGCGCAGTCATCCTTTGAAGGTATTCGTTCACCCGTCTCCGGAATCGTCGGCAGCAGCAAGCCAGACAGTTCGGGGCCTTTATCATCGGCCCCAGAATCCCGGGCGGTCGGAGATCCACCTTCGGGCATTGCCTTTTTCATCCCCGGCATAGCTTGTTGAGCAAGAAAAACCCTCCGCGATGACACTTTGGAGTCATCCGCCTTATTGGGCGAGGAGGTCGGGGGAGGCGTCTCGCTTTCCATCATCTCTGGGAGGAGGCTTCCCGAAGAAGAGGATTGCCCCGAAAAACTCTGTGTTGACCTGTAATAATGCACGGACACGTTACGTATATCTTTTGTAATGGCAAAAGAGCGGGACGGTATAAAAGTACCCCGGATTCACTCACGGTTTGGTTGAGGACTTGTCCCCATGTTGGAGCTGTTCAACAGCATCGCCTTCCAAACCTAAGCCGCTCGACGATGACATCTTGCCCCTCTTGGGAGACCGCCCCTCCCAACCTTCGGAAGCGGCCCTTTTCCTCCTGCTCGGAGAAGGGATACTGGCTCCTCTCTCGCCTCTTTCCTTAGGCGAGGAAAGGTCGATTTCTCCGGACTCAGTATCCGACTTACCTCTGGAACAAAGGTCATCCTGAGTCTTTTCAGTCTCCTCTTGACCCTCCCTTGTCGGCGCCTGGTACGGTGCCGAGGCCAGCATCCTGGCTAGCACAGGATCCGCTGCGTCTTCGGGGAGGGGAGCCGGACACCTAATCCGCTCCACTTTCTTTATCCAGCCCTGAAAAAGGATGGTTCGGTCAGTGTCTTACCACTGGGTATCCGATTTACGAGGTGTTCGGTGAACAGGCACTTACCGGGGTGTCCGGATGGTTACAGTCTAGGCCGACATCTTCGGTGGTGTCCGGCCATTGCTTTTGTTTCCCGAACAATAATCTCCACATTCCTTCGTGTGTAGTACCGAAAAAGTGCTGAAGAGTCCGCGGGCCTTCTAGATTAAACTCCCACAAGCGGAGGGGCCGTCGCTGGCACGGCAGGGTCCGACAGACTAGCATTACTTGAACAACGTTGACGATATTGATGTCCCTCTCAATGAGGCCCCGGATGCGACTTTGCAAAGTCCGCACCTCATCCGTTGATCCCCAGTCCAACCCCTTATTAATCCACGATGCAAGCTGAATTGGGGGGTCCAATCAAAATACGGCCGCAGCTGCCCACTTGGAGCCACGGGGCTCAGTGATATAGAACCACCCCTGCTGCCATAAATCGGAAGATTTGGCAAAGGATCCCTTCAGCCAAACAGCGCTAGCAAGCTTGTTCACTATGGCACCACCGCACTCTGCCTGCTCCCCCTCTATCACTTGCGGCTTCACATCGAAGGTCTTGAGCCATAAGCCGAAGTGCGGAGGAGTTCGGAGGAAGGCTTCACACGTGACGATAAATGCCGAGATAAGAAGAATAGAGTCCGGGGTCAGATCGTGAAAATCTAGCCCATAATAGAACATGAGCCCTCAGACGAAGGGATTAAGGGCAAACCCTAACCCGCCAAGGAAGTGTGACACAAACACGACCCTCTCACCAGATCTGGGGGTGGGAATAACCTGCCCCTCAGCAGGAAGCCGATGAAGGATTTCTGTGGTCAGATACCTCGCCGCCCGGAGCTTTGCAATATCTCCCTCCGTGACAGAAGAAGCCACCCACCGGCCTTGACGGCTGGATCCGGACATGATTGGAGCTGGAGGCGATTGAAGCCCGGGTGTTGGAACTCGGGGTAGCAGGGGTTGAGGAAGAGGCAAGCGTGAAAGAAAAAGATGGGCCTGTGCCCCTATATGAAGGCCGCGAATATCAAAACGTCTCCTCCTAGGCCTCAAAACTTGCCTATTCCCAAGGAGTTGTACCCAAGCGACGGTTGGGTTACCCACGTCTGGGTTGACAAGAATCCCTCAAAAAAGGGGAGACACGATCTCCGCTTGGATAAGACATGCCAATAAAACCACGTCTTGAAACGTGGGACGGCGGGCTAGCCAACGGTTCAAAAATAATGGCCGGGCAGGCGTGATGTCATATTACCAAAATTTGCCAGCGGATTGGACTCGTGAAATATTATATTCTCTCTGTGGTTGGGTATGGTGTGCGTGACAGGTCCGGATACTATCATCGCGTCCGAAGACTATCTTGGAGTTCGGAAAGAAGGGAACCCGCCTTGCAATGCCGAAGACAATCTGCGCGCCGGACTCCTCGTCATTGAAGCCAGGTTCAGGGGCTACTGAGGGAGTCCTAGACTAAGGGGTCCTCGGGCGTCCGGCCTATTATCCATGGGCTGAACTGATGGGCTATGAAGACATGAAGGCCGAAGACTATACCGGTGTCCGGATTGGACTCTCCTTGGCGACCAACTATGAAGATTCCTTCTTATGTAACCCTAGATCCCCCCGATGTCTATATAAACCGGAGGGTGTAGTCCGGAAAGGATATATTCATTACCATAGTCATACAGGCTAGACTTCTAGGGTTTAGCCATTACGATCTCGTGGTAGATCAACTCTTGTAATACTCATATTCATCAAGATCAATCAAGCAGGAAGTAGGGTATTACCTCCATAGAGAGGGCCCGAACCTGGGTAAACATCGTGTCCCACGTCTCCTGTAACCATCGACCTTAGACGCACAGTTCGGGACCCCCTACCCGAGATCCGTCGGTTTTGACACCGACAGCAGTAATTTCAAAAAAATTCCTACCATCATGTAAGATCTATCTAGGAGAAGCATAGCAACGAGCGGGGAGAGTGTGTCCACGTACCCTCGTAGACCGAAAGCGGAAGCGTTTTATCAACGCGGTTGATGTAGTCGTACGTCTTCATGATCCGACCGGTCCTAGCACCGAAGCACCTCTGTGTTCAGCACACATTCAGCTCGATGACGTCCCTCGTACACTTGATCCAGTTAAGGCCGAGGGAGAGTTTCGTCAGCACGACGGCATGGCGACGGTGATGATGAAGTTACATGCGCAGGGGGGCACTGCACACGGCTAAGAGATTGTCTGTTGTGCTTTGGGGTGCCCCCTTGGCCACGTATATAAAGGAGGAAGGAGGAGGAGGCCGGTCTAGGAGGGGCGCGCCTATAGGGGGAGTCCAACTAGGATTCCCAATCCTAGTTGGAGTCCCCTTCCTTTTCCAAGAGGGGAGAGAGGGAAGGAGTAGGAGAGGGGGAAGGAAAGAGAGGGGGGCGCCGCCCCCCTCCCTAGTCCAATTCGGACTTGCCATGGTGTGGCGGGCGGCCACCCCTTGAGGCCCTTCTCTCCTTTTCCGTATGGTCCATTAAGGCCCACTACTTCCCCCCGCGAATTCCCGTAACTCTCCTGTACTCCCAAAAATACCCGAATCACTCGGAACCTTTCCGATGTCCGAATATAGCCTTCCAATATATCGATCTTTACCTCTCGACCATTTTGAGACTCCTCGTCATGTCCGTGATCTCATCCGGGACTCCGAAAAAACTTCGGTCATCAAATCACATAACTCATAATACAAATCGCCATCGAACGTTAAGCGTGCGGACCCTACGGGTTCGAGAACTATGTAGACATGACCGAGACACATCTCCGGTCAATAACCAATAGCAGAACCTGGATGCTTATATTGGCTCCTACATATTCTACGAAGATCTTTATCGGTCAAACCGAATAACAGCATACGTTGTTCCCTTTGTCATCGGTATGTTACTTGCCCGAGATTCGATCGTCGGTATCATCATACCTAGTTCAATCTCGTTATTGGCAAGTCTATTTATTCGTTCCGTAATGCATCATCCCGCAACTAACTCAGTATTCACGTTGCTTGCAAGGCTTATAGTGATGTGCATTACCGAGAGGGCCCAGAGATACCTCTCCGAAACTCGGAGTGACAAATCCTAATCTCGATCAATGCCAACCCAACAAACACCTTCGGAGACACCTGTAGAGCATCTTTATAATCACCCAGTTACGTTGTGACGTTTGATAGCACACAAGGTGTTCCTCCGGTATTCGAGAGTTGCATAATCTCTCAGTCAGAGGAACATCTATAAGTCATGAAAGCAGTAGCAATAAAACTAAACGATCATTTATGCCAAGCTAACGGATGGGTCTTGTCCATCACATCATTCTCCTCATGATGTGATCCCGTTCATCAAATGACAGCACATGTCTATAGTCAGGAAACATGACCATCTTTGATAAACAAGCTAGTCAAGTAGAGGCATACTAGGGACAATCTGTTTTGTCTATGTATTCACACATGTACTAAGTTTCCGGTTAATACAATTCTAGCATGAATAACAACATTTATCATGATGTAAGGAAATAAATAATAACTTTATTATTGCCTCTAGGGCATATTTCCTTCAACTGGCTGATAAGAAATCCTTCAAATTCTCCTCAATGAAGATTATCAAGCGTACCCCAATATCTAATTTTACATAGCACACAAAATTGTTCTAAGGACATGCTGATAGGCTAACTATATAAATGAAAAGCAACCTGCAATCAGAACGGCCTGGTATTAGTAAGGAGTTGATATTGGGAGC
This sequence comes from Aegilops longissima, assembly GCA_021605205.1. Classification (NCBI taxonomy): domain Eukaryota; kingdom Viridiplantae; phylum Streptophyta; class Magnoliopsida; order Poales; family Poaceae; genus Aegilops; species Aegilops longissima. Next base: position 526,975,966 of record CM038679.1, read on the forward strand.
ACTGAGCTACAAGGAAAGCGGTCAACTTGCCCTTGTTGGGGAACGTAGTAATTTCAAAAAAATTCCTACGCACACGCAAGATCATGGTGATGCATAGCAACGAGAGGGAGAGTGTTGTCCACGCACTCGTGAGACCGTAAGCGAAGCGTTATGACAACGCTGTTGATGTAGTCGTACGTCTTCACGATCCGACCGATCCAAGTACCGAACGTACGGCACCTCCGAGTTCAGCACACGTTCAGCTCGATGACGATCCCCAGACTCCGATCCAGCAAGGTGTCGGGGATGAGTTCCGTCAGCACGATGGCATGGTGACGATGATGATGTTCTACCGACGCAGGGCTTCGCCTAAGCACCGCAACGATATGATCGAGGTGGAATATGGTGGAGGGGGCACCGCACACGGCTAAGGAACGATCACAAAGATCAACTTGTGTGTCTTGGGGTGCCCCCCTGCCCCTGTATATAAAGGAGCAAGGGGGGAGGCCGGCCGGCCCTAGGGGGCGCCGCCAAGGAGGGGGGAATCCTCCTCCTAGTGGGAGTAGGATGGAAGGAAAGAGAGGGAGAGGGAGAGGGAAAGAGGGGCCGCGCCCCCCTCCCTAGTCAATTTCGGACTCCCCATGGGGGGGAGGGCACCACCTCCTGGGCTGCTGCCCTCTCTCTCCCCTCAGGCCCACTAAGGCCCAATACTTCCCCGGGGGGTTCCGGTAACCGCTCTGGCACTCCGGTTTTCTCCGAAATCACCCGGGACAATTCCGGTGTCCGAATATAGTCGTCCAATATATCAATCTTTATGTCTCGACCATATCGAGACTCCTCGTCATGTCCGTGATCACATCCAGGACTCTGAACAACCTTCGGTACATCAAAACTTGTAAACTCATAATAAAATTGTCATCGTAACGTTAAGCGTGCGGACCCTACGGGTTCGAGAACTATGTAGACATGACCTAGAATAGTTTCCGGTCAATAACCAATAGCGGAACCTGGATGCTCATATTGGCTCCTACATATTCTACGAAGATCTTTATCGGTTAAACCGCATAACAACATACGTTGTTCCCTTTGTCATCGGTATGTTACTTGCCCGAGATTCGATCGTCGGTATCCAATACCTAGTCCAATCTCGTTACCGGCAAGTCTCTTTACTCGTTACATAATGCATCATTCCGTAACTAACTCATTAGCTACATTGCTTGCAAGGCTTGTAGTGATGTGCATTACCGAGAGGGCCCAGAGATACCTCTCCGACAATCGGAGTGACAAAACCTAATCTCGAAATACGCCAACTCAACATGTACCTTTGGAGACACCTGTAGAGCTCCTTTATAATCACCCAGTTACGTTGTGAAGTTTGGTAGCACACAAAGTGTTCCTCCGATAAACGGGAGCTGCATAATCTCATAGTTGTAGGAACTTTGTATAAGTCATGAAGAAAGCAATAGCAACATACTAAACGATCAAGTGCTAGGCTAACGGAATGGGTCAAGTCAATTACATTATTCTCCTAATATTGTGATCCCGCTAATCAAATGACAACACATGTCTATGGTTAGGAAACATAACCATCTTTGATTAATGAGCTAGTCAAGTAGAGGCACACTAGTGACATTATGTTTGTCTATGTATTCACACATGTATTATGTTTCCGGGTAATACAATTCTAGCATGAATAATAAACATTTATCATGATATGAGGAAATAAATAATAACTTTATTATTGCCTCTAGGGCATATTTCCTTCAGTCTCCCACTTGCACTAGAGTCGATAATCTAGATTGCATAGTAATGATTCTAATACCCATGGAGTCTTGGTGCTGATCATGTTTTGCTCGTGGAAGAGGCTTAGTCAAAGGGTCTGCAACACTCAGATCCATATGTATCTTGCAAATCTCTATGTCTCCCACCTGGACTTGGTCCCGGATGGAATTGAAGCGTCTCTTGATGTGCTTGGTCCTCTTGTGAAATCTGGATTCCTTTGCCAAGGCAATTGCACCAGTATTGTCACAGAAGATCTTCATTGGTCCCGATGCACTAGGTACGACACCTAGATCGGAAATGAACTCCTTCATCCAGACTCCTTCATTTGCTACTTCCGAAGCAGCTACGTATTCCGCTTCGCATGTAGATCCCGCCACGACGCTTTGTTTAGAGCTGCACCAACTTACAGCTCCACCGTTTAATAAAAACACGTATCCGGTTTGCGATTTAGAATCGTCCGGATCAGTGTCAAAGCTTGCATCGACATCTAGCTCTTTGTCACCTCCATATACGAGAAACATATCCTTAGTCCTTTTCAGGTATTTCAGGATGTTCTTGACCGCTGTCCAGTGATCCACTCCTGGATTACTTTGGTACCTACTTGCCAAGATTATTGCTAAGCATACGTCAGGTCTGGTACACAACATTGCATACATGATAGAGCCCATGGCTGAAGCATAGGGAACATCTTTCATTTTCTCTCTATCTTCTGTTGTGGTCGGGCATTGAGTCTGACTCAACTTCACACCTTGTAATACAGGCAAGAACCCTTTCTTTGCCTGATCCATTTTGAACTTTTTCAAAACTTTATCAAGGTATGTGCTTTGTGAAAGTCCAATTAAGCGTCTTGATCTATCTCTATAGATCTTGATGCCCAATATGTAAGCAGCTTCACCGAGGTCTTTCATCGAAAAACTTTTATTCAAATATCCCTTTATGCCATCCAGAAATTCTATATCATTTACAATCAACAATATGTCATCTACATAGCTACAGAGCTCCCACTCACTTTCTTGTAAATACAGGCTTCTCCAAAAGTCTGTATAAAACCATATGCTTTGATCATACTATCAAAGCGTTTATTCCAACTCCGAGAGGCTTGCACCAGTCCATAAATGGATCGCTGGAGCTTGCACACTTTGTTAGCACCTTTTGGATCGACAAAACCTTCCGGTTGCATCATATACAACTCTTCTTCCAGAAATCCATTCAGGAATGTAGTTTTGACATCCATTTGCCAAATTTCATAATCATAAAATGCGGCAATTGCTAACATGATTCGGACAGACTTAAGCATCACTACGGGTGAGAAAGTCTCATCGTAGTCAACCCCTTGAGCTTGTCGAAAACCTTTTGCAACAAGTCGATCTTTTTAGACAGTTACATTACCATCAGCGTCAGTCTTCTTCTTGAAGATCCATTTATTTTCTATGGCTTGCCGATCGTCGGGCAAGTCAACCAAAGTCCATACTTTGTTTTCATACATGGATCCCATCTCAGATTTCATGGCCTCAAGCCATTTTGCGGAATCTGGGCTCATCATCACTTCCTCATAGTTCGCGGGTTCGCCATGGTCAAGTAACATGACTTCCAGAATAGGATTACCGTACCACTCTGGTGTGGATCTTACTCTGGTAGACCTACGAAGTTCGGTAGTAACTTGATCTGAAGTTTCATGATCAGTATGATTAGCTTCCTCACTGATTGGTGTAGGGTAACATCCCAAAATTCTAAATTTTGGAATGTTATATTAGATAAATAACTATGCTTGTTGTCTGATTGATGGTTTGATTGATTGAGTGAAACTGAGTGGAATTTGAAAACTTTTGAAAGTTGAATGAGAGGGAATGAAATGACTTTCCCAAACTTTCCCCTTTGCCTTTTTGGATCTCAATGAATTCAAGTTCATTCCAACACCAAACCCTAGAGTGAAGATGACATGACTTCTTCCATTTGGAATGAAAAGGGTTTTGAAAAGATTTGAATTTCATTTGAGAATATTTCAAATTCAAAGCTTTATGCAACTCAATGATTTTCATGAGGGAAGATAAAATGACTTCTTCAATTATATGAAATATGAGTTGGAAGTTAAAAAGTATCAAATTGAAAGTCATTTGAAAGTGCCATTTGGAGTTTCGAAGATTTTGAGTTTTGGAATTTAAATTCAAACTTTGGAAAGTGGGAATCATTTCAAAACTATGCCCGATAAATACTTGAGCAAAAGTATGAGAGGAGTAAACATGACACTCCAAAAAATATCAGAGGAAAACAATGCCAAAAGTTTTGAATTCAAATTTGAGTTTTATTTGAATTTTGGGAAAATGATTTTTATAAACTTTGGATTTTGCCCTGGAAAAATGTTCAAATGATAGGAATATTCCCCATCATTTTGATATATATATGTCCTATATAAAATATTTATATTTTATATTTTATAACCCTGTTTTATTTTCAAAAAATTAAAATAGAAAAAGAAAAAAGACCTCGGCGCCACCAGAAGCACCGCCCAGCCAAGGCAACAAGCTTGGCCAGCGGCCCACTGGCCCACCAAATGTCGAGCCACCCAACCAAATGCCAACCGACCGGCACTCGCCCAATCGGCTCTGGACCGGCCGACCGACCGCCCCCCTCTCTCTCGACGGTGGACCCCATCCGTCGTCAACCCCCGCCCACGCACCTCGTCGCGCACCGCTCACCGGATCCCAAGGATCCGGATTCGATCCGCCCCGATTGCCCCTCGTCCAAGCAGTACCCCGCCTATAAAACCCCTCCCCGCACCCCATTCCCCCCTCGCCCCTCGAACCCTCCTCCTCCTCACGCTCACGGACCTACCAAAACGCCGCCGCCGCCATTTGCCTCGCCGCCGTCGCCCTAGCCTCCCCGAGCTCCACCCACTCCACCAGACCACCCCCGTCGCCCCAAGCCCACGGAGCCTCCGCCGACCTCCCCGACGACCGGAGAGGCCAACGCACTCGCCGCCCGAGCCTCCGCCGCCGTCGAACGCCGGTGAGTCGCCGGAGCTCTCCCTCGCCGTCCGATCCCGACCCTGCGGCTAGGATTAGAACCCCCGAAGGGGTATGCGCTTTTAATTAAAACCGGGTTTTTACCCCGGTTCGTTACGGTTTATTTTAAGTAGGGTTCTTTTTATTTAGCCCGGCCCGATTCAGTTTAACCCTAGGGCCCGTTTAGTTATATTACGCGCAGTGCGTTAGTTAGGCCCATTAGGCCATTTTTTCTTTATTTTTGTTTTTCTGTTTTAACAGAATAGTTCCAGATTTGAAAAATTCATATCTTTTAATCTACTTAATATTTTTAAGTGATTCTTTTTTTGTTGGTTTGCAAATTTCTTATAGTTTCTGTATAAAATATAATTAGCTATGTTAAAATTATTTTTAATTGCTTTATTTTAGATTTAGTCAGAATAGTAAATCTGCTATAAAATGAGTTAGGAAAATTATTTTTAATGATTCTTTTGTCCCAACTTTGTTTTGACATTGCCTAACCGTCGGAACTAATTTGGGTATTTTAGGATTAATAAAAAATTAGTTTTAATCAGAATCATGTTATTTTTAATTAATTAACTAGCTACTGTTTTCCTATTATTTTAATTAGCAAATAAATTTATTTTTCATATGTGATAGATTATTCTAGGTTAGTTTCTGTCACTTTATAGCATGAACTTTTATTTATAATAAATAAAACTTTTATTTTATTTTTCTTAATAGAATTTGAATTAGGCCTAATAGGAGTTTTATAATAGCTTTTAAATTGATTCTTTTTGCTCCTAGTGGCATAATGCATTCTTTTCTGTTAGGTAACATAAAACCATGCCTAGGTTATGTTAAGAAAATTTTTGTTATATAAAACTATTTCTAGTTGTTGCTTGAAGTAGGAAAACTTTGAGTTGGATTTCTTCGAGTTTTCCTTTGGGTTTTGATTCGATTGTTTTGGTGTGTTATGTTACTATGCTATTGTGTTAAGTGATCATATGCTATGTGCTTATTAAGGTATTTGTTTGCCTCGGTAGAATTTCCGGAGTGCGAAGCTTGCTACCACGAATCCCTAGGTTTCGAAGATCGTCAACAAGGCAAGTTCACTTTGACCATGCTTTCATACCTATGATTTATTGCATTTAGTGACATCTTTGCAACCACCCTCAAGAGTGTTATTGAATCCTTGTAGTTGAGTAGTATGCATGAGGTAGGAACCCATCCCCTGTTACCAAGCCCGGACGATATTTTATTTTAATGCTACGCTATAGTAGGCGGGGTTTGGTATGAGTGCTCGGGAGTGGTGTGAGAATGGAGGATCTCGTCAATGACGACAACTCCATGATGGAATCTGCAAGGACTCCATCTTCAAGGCCTCAAGACTTCAAGACTCGAGACAAGAATTCAATACACACTCTTGGGTGAAGGATGGTTGACGGGCACCTGGAGAAACCAAAGGTTGGCGGGATGCATGGAGAAGCGCCATGACATCTTGCGGAAAGCTTCACCCAGACTCAAAGAGACGGAAGAATACTTCATGCCGGAAGCTTACCTGCAACCGCAAGTCATTATGGGCTCGGCTTGGTTGACCTTAGTTGTGACTCTGGCTGGGGCGGTGCTAGCGGATGTAGAACTACGGTAGGATGGGATGAGTACGGACGGTGGTCGAGGAACTCTTGGAAGACCATGTTTGATCGTCTTGTTCTCAAACACCACGAAGTGCGAGAACGTAAAAGAGGATCGAATCTTGCGGGTAAAGTGTACAAACCTCTGCAGAGGGTTTAAACCTAATCGATTAGCCGTGTCCCGATTACGGACAATTTGAGCATCTGGACTTGGATCTATCTCGGAACTCTCAACACCGGACTGATAACTTAATTGTGGGCAACTTATGATGATTTGGGCTATGAGATATCGGTTGGTGGAACCATGTCATGATAGAAAACTCCATAGTACAGACTTCATTTATTCCTTTGATGTAGGGAAAATAAAACCAGCTTTTACGCAAAAAACCCCAGACACAGAGCCACAAAGCCATATTGCATATAGTATAGTTTTATCATCTGTTCTTTTATTGTGATCTTGCGGTACATTCAATGTAATGACCTACACGGCTGCAACGTATCATGTTGCGTATACTTTCTTCCGACGAGTAAGAATACGATGCAGGTTACGATCTACACTCAACTTGCCGATGGCGTTGATGGGACTCCACACCCGACTATTTGTTTCATTGTGACTTTCGAGGTATATATCAGTTTTACGTTGATTATACATGTGATTGCACTTTGATATATACATTGATGTCTTGTGTGTGCCAAAGATATCTTGATCCGAGGATGGCACGAAACACGAGGCGTGACCGTCTGAGGTCGGGTCGCTCTGAGAGATGGTATCGAGCACATGTTGATATGAGGACGTGACCTAGAAATCGGAAAGCCCTAGGACAGGAAATTTCTAAAACTTTATTTACAAAAAGACTCTTACTTCTCATCTTTTCTGAATTTATCAAATAGACCCTCTTATCTCAAATAGTTAGAATATACCCCTTACCCTTTGATCACCCGGAGGATCAACTGAAGACGCTCCATGAAGGATTTGATATCAGGAACTGATGACCCTTCAGAGTAAAGAGGATTTCACCATGTATTAGAAGCTACAACAGTTGAAGACTCCGAAGTTTTTAAGTTCCTGAAGAAATATTTGACCTTTAGAAGACCAAACCCTGTTATACACCTACGTTAGATGCGATGATTTGTGAGCTGTCATTTGTTTGATGTTTTCCGACAGCCCCAAAAATAAAACCTGTTTCTTCAAAAAAAAATTGTTTGTATTGTGTGTATATCACTCCCCACCTCTCTCTCATATCTCACCCTAGAACCCTTGAACCCCATAGATGATGAATGAAGTTGGACTGATATTCTCTGGACCGAAGACTCAGCCGGAGGCAGAGCTATGGATGCAGAACATGGAAAATCACTTCGGGAGCAATTTGGTTTCAAGGAGGTATGAGGTCCAATACGCTCTTCAGTACTTTACAGAAAGTGCTGCAACCTGGTGGAAAATGCATCAAGCCATACAGGGATTTAATGGAGCAAGAAATTGGGAGGAATTCAAGAAGACCATGATGAGATCACGTCTCATCCGGAAGCACCATGATACACCAAGAAATAAACCTTGTGCTTGCAAGATTTGCGGAGAAATAGGACACACCCAGGAGGAACACAAGGAAGGATGCCCTCATTGTGAGGAGAAACACCCAGCCGAGGAATGCCCAACTAGTCAGGTGACTTGTTTCTTGTGTGAAGGAACCACCCACTACCCGATCCAGTGTCACATTTACCCCATGGTGCAACAAACTATTCAGGAGCAGGAAGAAGGAATGAAAGAAGCCCTCCGAGAAGTTATGAAAGAACCAGTGATGAATGAAAGTGTTGAAGACCTTGATGGAGAAGGCCTCAACAGATTTTACTCCAATGCCTGCTATTCATGTGGAGAAGAAGGACATTTTTCGCAGTATTGCCCCAAGGGAAGAAAAGAGTATCTGGGATATTTCCCGACAACAGAAGTGAAGTTTGACCCTTGGGAAACAGAAACTCTGATCATTACAGAGAAATCCAGGAAGAAAAAAAAAGAAGGCAACCCGAGAACAACGCAATTTTTGCAGAGAAGGACCTAAGTCATATCACTTGTTACAGGTGCAAGGATTTAGGTCATTACGCTAGTAAATGTCCAGAAAAGAAGCCAAGAATCCAAGGAGCCTACATAATCACAAAGAAGCCCCGAGACATGTCGGAAGTCATTTGTTTTCGCTGCAAGGAAGCAGGACATTATGCTATAAAATGTCCCAACAAGACGAAAGCTGGAGTTGAGTAGTTGGAATTTTGATATGGATAATAAGGGTAGTAGAAAGCAATTTCATTTTCATGAGTTCAATGAGTTGAGTTATGTAATAGATTACTCAGAGATTGTAATAGTTCATGACTCAATAAAGTTGTAATGTCACATGCTGAAAAGCTTTAAGGAGTTGTCATATTTTATCTTGGAAATTAATATTCTTGATGAACATGGAAGAAGGTGAGTTGTGATGCGTAAACTGGATATTGGAAATTGAGTTTGAAGTTTTGTTTGGATGATATGAATGTGTGCCCCAGGAGATATGTACCTTATTCTGAGCACCATTTTGTTTTACAACTGCAGATGACGACCCTTTACGAGTCTTTCCTTAAAGGCCCGAAAACAATCATGACCCTGACAAGTGATCATGATTACCCAAAGATCCTGAAGGACATGATGAAGCATATTCACCTTGAAGGAGATGCAGTCTACAAAGGCTACCCCTTCATGCAAAAAGGAGTGGAACTTTGGTATGTGGAGGTACACCTCCACCATTTGAAAGGAGTTTGCCCAAAGATGATGGGACAGTACTTTTTCATTTCACGTGTGCCACAAGCAACTTTCTTCGATGTTGTTCGTGAAGCAGCCATGGAAGCCATCGCCGGATCGAGAAATACTTGAAGCAAGACTCCGTTATACTCAGGAATACCTAAGCGAAGTGCATGCAGAGATGATGGAGGTGAAGCTCAAGGCCACCACGATGAAACAGAAGATTGAAGATTTCAAGGCGCATGTCGCACAATTCCAGTGGGACTGAAGAATATCCAAGGAGGAAAAATGAATAAAGTTGGAAGTAATGTCTGACCATACCGAACCATGTGGGTGGCGGCATTTGTAATAAACTTTTTGGAATTTGGATGGACGAAAAATGGTTAAGGATGTAATAAAAGATTGATATGAAAATAATGAGATTTATGGATAAACTAGTGCATTTTCTTTAGTGTCGTAGTACTCCGTAAAGCCACAGGATCAATGAAGAAAGAAATGTGTTATTCATGACGGTCCATAGAAGGAAGCTGGACAAAAATAAGTTGGAGTTTTGTTTTTGATATGATGGTATTAAGAAACAGAGTACTACTGGATTTAAAGGAGGTGTAATATGGAACAAGAGAGTTACCCCAAGGATGAGTTAAAGCTGCACTAGGGTTGACGTGGGCCATAACCCACAGGCCCAGGATTTTGAAAGGAACAGATGTAACCTTGATAAAGGAATAAATTTGGAAGAATCAGTGATCCAATCAGCATACGTTTCGTAGGAGGTTACGCAAAAACCTGATAGTGGTGAAGTAACGATAGATGTTTTGTTTGGCTTGCAGAAACCATGGGTTTGCTCAAAACCAGTTCGAGAACAGGAGAAATTCTGCAATGCTTGTGAGTATGCCCAAGTGTTAGAATACGTGATTCACTGTTTACGTATGTGGTAATGATTCAAGTAGGGGATGGATTGGCCCCCATACCGGAGACTTCTATCATGAACTATCATATGTTGATGGAAAATCAGAGAGCCTCGAAAACCTTTGAAGAGTGTCGACGCGATAAGCCATAAAACCATAGAATGGTAGGACGATGGAACCCCTTTACAGGCAACCGTTGCCAATCGTAGGTTATACGGTGAGGTTCAACCCAGACCCGTTTTCTGCAGGAGAAAACATAAATTGTAGACCACCATGAGTAATTCGATAGTTGTCTAGAATGGACACGGACCTATCAGCTAAGAAGCTCCAGTCTCGGACGAACCACAACTTTGACGAACCGACCCAAGATTCTGAGGAAAACTCTATGCTTCTGACAGAAGAGCTTTGGTGAAGGAGCTATTGTAGGATATGTGAAGAGACATACATTGTCGGCACTCGGAGGAAGTATCTGAGTTTATTGAACTGTAACCTTGCTTTTAAGTGTGGTAGCACACTAGACCATTCCGATCGATTTGATTTGCTAGAAGACCCCAACCCCTAACCTTTTCTTGCTAGCCTCTTGAATCTCGAGGACGAGATTCATTTTAAGTAATGTAGGTTTGTAACATCCCAAAATTCTAAATTTGGAATGTTATATTAGATAAATAACTATGCTTGTTGTCCGATTGATGGTTTGATTGATTGAGTGAAACTGAGTGGAATTTGAAAACTTTTGAAAGTTGAATGAGAGGAATGAAATGACTTTCCCAAACTTTCCCTTTGCCTTTTGGATCTCAATGAATTCAAGTTCATTCCAACACCAAACCCTAGAGTGAAGATGACATGACTTCTTCCATTTGGAATGAAAAGGGTTTTGAAAAGATTTGAATTTCATTTGAGAATATTTCAAATTCAAAGCTTTATGCAACTCAATGATTTTCATGAGGGAAGATAAAATGACTTCTTCAATTATATGAAATATGAGTTGGAAGTTAAAAAGTATCAAATTGAAAGTCATTTGAAAGTGCCATTTGGAGTTTCAGAAGATTTTGAGTTTTGGAATTTAAATTCAAACTTTGGAAAGTGGGAATCATTTCAAAAACTATGCCTGATAAATACTTGAGCAAAAGTATGAGAGGAGTAAACATGACACTCCAAAAAAAATATCAGAGGAAAACAATGCCAAAAGTTTTGAATTCAAATTTGAGTTTTATTTGAATTTTGGGAAAAGTGATTTTTTATAAACTTTGGATTTTGCCCCTGGAAAAATGTTCAAATGATAGGGAATATTCCCCTGATCATTTTGATATATATATGTCCTATATAAAATATTTATATTTTATATTTTATAACCCTGTTTTTATTTTCAAAAAAATTAAAATAGAAAAAAGAAAAAGACCTCAGCGCCACCAAAGCAACCCGGCCAAATAGCCGAGGCAACATCAGCGCCAGCGGCCCAATGCCCACCAATGCCGAGCCAGCCCAGTATGCCAACCGACCGGGCACTCGCTCGAATCGGCTCTGGACCGGCCGACCGACCGCCGCCCCCCCCTCTCTCTCGGCGGTGGACCCCACCCGTCGTCAACCCCGCCCACGCCACCTCGCCACGCGCGCCGATCTCAAGGATCCGGATTCGATCCGCCCCGATTGCCCCCTCGTCCAAGCAAGTACCCGCCCTATAAAACCCCTCCCCGCACCCCATTCGCCCCTCATGAACCCTCCTCCTCCTCCGCCTTCCACCTACGAACGCCGCCGCCATTTGCCTCGCCCGCCGTCCCTAGCCTCCCCGAGCTCCACCCACTCCACTGACCACCCCTCGTCGCCCCGCACCCGCCGGAGCCCTCCGCCGACCTCCCCGACGACCGGAGAGGCCAACGCACTCGCTTGCCCGAGCCTCCGCCGCCGTCGAATGCCGGTGAGTCGCCGGAGCTCTCCCTCGCCGTCCGATCCCGACCCTGCGGCTAGGATTAGAACCCCCGAAGGGGTACGCGCTTTTAATTAAAACCGGGTTTTTACCCCGGTTCGTTACGGTTTATTTTAAGTAGGGTTCTTTTTATTTAGCCCGGCCCGATTCAGTTTAACCCTAGGGCCCGTTTAGCTATATTACGCGCAGTGCGTTAGTTAGGCCCATTAGGCCGTTTTTTCTTTATTTTTGTTTTTCTGTTTTAACAGAATAGTTCCAGATTTGAAAAATTCATATCTTTTAATCTACTTAATATTTTTAAGTGATTCTTTTTTTGTTGGTTTGCAAATTTCTTATAGTTTCTGTATAAAATATAATTAGCTATGTTAAAATTATTTTTAATTGCTTTATTTTAGATTTAGTCAGAATAGTAAATCTGCTATAAAATGAGTTAGGAAAATTATTTTTAATGATTCTTTTGTCCCAACTTTGTTTTGACATTGCCTAACCGTCGGAACTAATTTGGGTATTTTAGGATTAATAAAAAATTAGTTTTAATCAGAATCATGTTATTTTTAATTAATTAACTAGCTACTGTTTTCCTATTATTTTAATTAGCAAATAAATTTATTTTTCATATGTGATAGATTATTCTAGGTTAGTTTCTGTCACTTTATAGCATGAACTTTTATTTATAATAAATAAAACTTTTATTTTATTTTTCTTAATAGAATTTGAATTAGGCCTAATAGGAGTTTTATAATAGCTTTTAAATTGATTCTTTTTGCTCCTAGTGGCATAATGCATTCTTTTCTGTTAGGTAACATAAAACCATGCCTAGGTTATGTTAAGAAAATTTTTGTTATATAAAACTATTTCTAGTTGTTGCTTGAAGTAGGAAAACTTTGAGTTGGATTTCTTCGAGTTTTCCTTTGGGTTTTGATTCGATTGTTTTGGTGTGTTATGTTACTATGCTATTGTGTTAAGTGATCATATGCTATGTGCTTATTAAGGTATTTGTTTGCCTCGGTAGAATTTCCGGAGTGCGAAGCTTGCTACCACGAATCCCTAGGTTTCGAAGATCGTCAACAAGGCAAGTTCACTTTGACCATGCTTTCATACCTATGATTTATTGCATTTAGTGGCATCTTTGCAACCACCCCTCAGTAGTGTTATTGAATCCTTGTAGTTGAGTAGTATGCATGAGGTAGGAACCCATCCCCCTGTTACCAAGCCCGGGACGATATTTTATTTTAATGCTACGCTATAGTAGACGGGGTTTGGTATGAGTGCTCGGGAGTGGTGTGAGAATGGAGGATCTACGTCAATGACGACAACTCCATGATGGAATCTGCAAGGACTGCATCTTCAAGGCCTCAAGACTTCAAGACTCGAGACAAGAATTCAATACACACTCTTGGGTGAAGGATGGTTGACGGGCACCTGGAGAAACCAGTGGTTGGCGGGATGCATGGAGAAGTGCCATGACATCTTGCGAAAGCTTCACCCAGACTCAAAGAGACGGAAGAATACTTCATGCCCGGAAGCTTACCTGCAACCGCAAGTCATTATGGGCTCGCTTGGTTGACCTTAGTTGTGACTCTGGCTGGGGCGGTGCTAGCAGATGTAGAACTACGGTAGGATGGGATGAGTACGGACGGTGGTCGAGGAACTCTTGGAAGACCATGTTTGATCGTCTTGTTCTCAAACACCTCAAGTGCGAGAACGTAAAAGAGGGATCGAATCTTGTGGGTAAAGTGTACAAACCTCTGCAGAGGGTTTAAACCTAATCGATTAGCCGTGTCCCCGGTTACGGACAATTTGAGCATCTGGACTTGGATCTATCTCGAAACTCTCAACACCGAACTGATAACTTAATTGTGGGCAACTTATGATGATTTGGGCTGTGAGACATCGGTTGGCGGAACCATGTCATGATAGAAAACTCCATAGTACAGACTTCATTTATTCCTTTGATGTAGGGAAAATAAAACCAGCTTTTACGCAAAAAAACCCAGACACAGAGCCACAAAGCCATATTGCATATAGTATAGTTTTATCATCTGTTCTTTTATTGTGATCTTGCGGTACATTCAATGTATTGACCTACACGGCTGCAACGTATCATGTTGCGTATACTTTCTTCCGACGAGTAAGAATACGATGCAGGGTTACGATCTACACTCAACTTGCCGATGGCGTTGATGGGACTCCACACCGACTATTTGTTTCATTGTGACTTTCGAGGTATATATCAGTTTTACGTTGATTATACATGTGATTGCACTTTGATATATACATTGATGTACTGTGTGTGTGCCAAAGATACTGATCCGTGGATGGCACAAGAACACGAGGCTTGACCGTCTGAGGTCGGGTCGCTACATGTAGTTGTCACAGGAACCAGTTCTTGTGATGAACTACTTTCCAATAAGGGAGCAGGTACAGTTACCTCATCAAGTTTACTTTCCTCCCACTCACTTCTTTCGAGAAAAATTCCTTCTCTAGAAAGGATCCGAATTTAGCAACAAAAATCTTGCCCTCAGATCTGTGGTAGAAGGTGTACCCAATAGTCTCTTTTGGGTATCCTATGAAGACACATTTCTCTGATTTGGGTTCGAGCTTATCTGGTTGAAGTTTCTTCACATAAGCATCGCAGCCCCAAACTTTAAGAAACGACAACTTTGGTTTCTTGCCAAACCATAGTTCATAAGGCGTCGTCTCAACGGATTTTGATGGTGCCCTGTTTAACGTGAATGCGGCCGTATCTAAAGCATAACCCCAAAACGATAGCGGTAAATCAGTAAGAGACATCATAGATCGCACCATATCTAGTAAAGTACGATTACGACGTTCGGACACACCATTTCGTTGTGGTGTTCCGGGTAGCGTTAGTTGCGAAACTATTCCGCATTGTTTCAAATGTAAACCAAACTCGTAACTCAAATATTCTCCTCCATGATCAGATCGTAGAAATTTTATTTTCTTGTTACGATGATTTTCCACTTCACTCTGTAATTCTTTGAACTTTTCAAATGTTTCAGACTTGTGTTTCATCAAGTAGATATACCCATATCTGCTTAAATCATTAGTGAAGGTGAGAAAATAACGATATCCGCCACGAGCCTCAACATTCATCGGACCACATACATCTGTATGTATGATTTCCAACAAATTTGTTGCTCTCTCCATAGTTCCGAAGAACGGCGTTTTAGTCATCTTGCCCATGAGGAACGGTTCGCAAGTACCAAGTGATTCATAATCAAGTGATTCCAAAAGTCCATCAGTATGGAGTTTCTTCATGCATTTTACACCGATATGACCTAAACGGCAGTGCCACAAATAATTTGCACTATCATTATCAACTCTGCATCTTTTGGCTTCAACATTATGAATATGTGTATTACTACTATCGAGATTCAATAAAAATAGACCACCCTTCAAGGGTGCATGACCATAAAAGATATTACTCATATAAATAGAACAACCATTATTCTCCGATTTAAATGAATAACCGTCTCGCATCAAACAAGATCCAGATATAATGTTCATGCTCAACGCTGGCACCAAATAACAATTATTTAGGTCTAAAACTAATCCCGATGGTAGATGTAGAGGTAGCGTGCCGACCGCGATCACATCGACTTTGGAACCATTTCCCACGCGCATCGTCACCTCGTCCTTAGCCAATCTTTGCTTAATTCGTAGTCCCTGCTTGAGTTGCAAATATTAGCAATGTAACCAGATATCAAATACCCGGTGCTCTGCGAGCATTAGTAAGGTACACATCTATAACATGTATATCACATATACCTTTGTTCACTTTGCCATCCTTCTTATCCGCCAAATACTTGGGGCAGTTCCGCTTCCAAGTCCATCGCTTGCGAGAAGCACTCGATCTCGTGCTTAGGTCCAGACTTGGGTTTCTTCTCTTGAGCAACAACTTGCTTGCTGTTCTTTTGAAGTTCCCCTTCTTCTTTCCTTTGCCCCTTTTCTTGAAACTGGTGGTCTTGTTAACCATCAACACTTGATGCTCCTTCTTGATTTCTACTTCCGCAGCTTTTAGCATTGCGAAGAGCTCGGGAATAGTCTTGTCCATCCCTTGCATATTATAGTTCATCACGAAGCTCTTGTAGCTTGGTGGCAGTGATTGAAGAATTTTGTCAATGACACTATCATCAGGAAGATTAACTCCCGGTTGAATCAAGTGATTATTATACCCGACATTTTGAGTATATGTTCACCGATGAACTATTCTCCTCCATCTTACAACTATAGAACTTATTGGAGACTTCATATCTCTCAATCCGGGCATTTGCTTGAAATATTAACTTCAACTCCTGGAACATCTCATATGCTCCATGACGTTCAAAACGTCGTTGAAGGCCCGGTTCCAAACCGTAAAGCATGGCACATCGAACTATCAAGTAGTCATCAGCTTTGCTCGCCAGACGTTCTTAACGTTGTCGGTTGCATCAACAGCGAGGTTCGGCACCCAGCGGTGCTTCCAGACGTAATTCTTCCGTGCAGCAATGAGGATAATCCTCGAGTTACGGACCCAGTCCGTGTAATTGCTACCATCATCTTTCAACTTAGCTTTCTCAAGGAACGCATTAAAATTCAACGGAACAACAAAGACGAGCCATGTATCTACAACAAACATAGACGATCAAAATACTATCGGTACTAAGTTCATGATAAATTTAAGTTCAATTTAATCATATTACTTAAGAACTCCCACTTAGACAGACATCTCTCTAGTCATCTAAGTGATCACGTGATCCAAATCAACTAAACCATGTCTGATCATCACGTGAGATGGAGTAGTTTCAATGGTGAACATCACTATGTTGATCATATCTACTATATGATTCACGCTCGACCTTTCGGTCTCCGTGTTCCGAGGCCATATCTGTATATGCTAGGCTCGTCAAGTTTAACTTGAGTATTCGCGTGTGCAACTGTTTTGCACCCGTTGTATTTGAACGTAGAGCCTATCACACCCGATCATCATGTGGTGTCTCAGCACGAAGAACTTTCGCAACGGTGCATATTCAGGGAGAACACTTCTTGATAATTAGTGAGAGATCACCTTAAAATGCTACCGTCAATCAAAGCAAGATAAGATACATAAAGGATAAACATCACATGCAATCAATATAAGTGATATGATATGGCCATCATCATCTTGTGCTTGTGATCTCCATCTCCGAAGCACCGTCGTGATCACCATCGTCACCGGCGTGACATCTTGATCTCCATCGTAGCATCGTTGTCGTCTCGCCAATCTAATGCTTCTACGACTATCGCTACCGGTTAGTGATAAAGTAAAGGATTACAGTGCGTTTGCATTTCATACAATAAAGCGACAACCATATGGCTCCTGCCAGTTGCCGATAACTTCGGTTACAAAACATGATCATCTCATACAATAAAATATAGCATCACGTCTTGACCATATCACATCACAACATGCCCTGCAAAAACAAGTTAGACGTCCTCTACTTTGTTGTTGCAAGTTTTACGTGGCGGCTACGGGCTGAGCAAGAACCGTTCTTACCTACGCATCAAAACCACAACGATAGTTCGTCAAGTTAGTGATGTTTAACCTTCGCAAGGACCGGGCGTAGCCACACGGTTTAACTAAAGTTGGAGAAACAGACACCGCCAGCCACCATGTGCAAAGCACGTCGGTAGAACCGGTCTCGCGTAAGCGTCTGCGTAATGTCGGTCCGGCCGCTTCATCCAACAATACTTGCCGAACCAAAGTATGACATCTTTGGTAAGCGGATGACTTGTATCGCCCACAACTCACTTGTGTTCTACTCGTGCATATAACATCTACGCATAAAACCTGGCTCTGATACCACTGTTGGGGAACGTAGTAATTTCAAAAAAATTCCTATGCACACGCAAGATCATGGTGATGCATAGCAACGAGAGGGGAGAGTGTTGTCCACGTACCCTCATAGACCGTAAGCGGAAGCGTTATGACAACGCGGTTGATGTAGTCGTACGTCTTCACGATCCGACCGATCCAAGTATCGAACGTACGACACCTCCGAGTTCAGCACACGTTCAGCTCGATGACGATCCCGGATTCCGATCCAGCAGGGTGTCGGGGATGAGTTCCGTCAGCACGACGGCGTGGTGACGATGATGATGTTCTACCGACGCAGGGCTTATCCTAAGCACTGCAACGATATGACCGAGGTGGAATATGGTGGAGGGGGGCACCGCACACGGCTAAGGAACGATCACGAAGATCAACTTGTGTGTCTTGGGGTGCCCCCTGCCCTCGTATATAAAGGAGCAAGGGCGGAGGCCGGCCGACTCTAGGGAGGCGCCAAGGAGGGGGGAATCCTCCTCCTAGTGGGAGTAGGATTTCCCTTTCCTAGTCCCACTAGGAAGGAGGAATGGGGAAGGAAAGAGAGGGAGAGGGAGAGGGAAAGAGGGGCCACGCCCCCTCCCTAGTCCAATTCGGAATCCCCATGGGGGGACGCCACCTCCTGGGCTGCTGCCCTCTCTCTCCCCTCAGGCCCACTAAGGCCCAATACTTCCCCGGGGGGTTTCGGTAACCCCTCCGGCACTCTGGTTTTCTCTGAAATCACCCGGAACAATTCCGGTGTCCCAATATAGTCGTCAATATATCAATCTTTATGTCTCGACCATTTCGAGACTCCTTGTCATGTCCGTGATCACATCCGGGACTCTGAACAACCTTCGGTACATCAAAACTTGTAAACTCATAATAAAACTGTCATCGTAACGTTAAGCGTGCGGACCCTACGGGTTCGAGAACTATGTAGACATGACCTAGAACAGTTTATGGTCAATAACCAATAGCGGAACCTGGATGCTCATATTGGCTCCTACATATTCTACGAAGATCTTTATCGGTCAAACCGCATAACAACATACGTTGTTCCCTTTGTCATCGGTATGTTACTTGCCCGAGATTCGATCGTCGGTATCCAATACCTAGTTCAATCTCGTTACCGGCAAGTCTCTTTACTCGTTACGTAATGCATCATTCCGTAACTAACTCATTAGCTACATTGCTTGCAAGGCTTGTAGTGATGTGCATTACCGAGAGGGCCCAGAGATACCTCTCCGACAATCGGAGTGACAAAACCTAATCTCAAATCGCCAACTCAACATGTACATTTGGAGACACCTGTAGAGCTCCTTTATAATCACCCGATTCGTTGTGACGTTTGGTAGCACACAAAGTGTTCCTCCGTAAACGGAGTTGCATAATCTCATAGTTGTAGGAACTTTGTATAAGTCATGAAGAAAGCAATAGCAACATACTAAACGATCAAGTGCTAGGCTAACGGAATGGGTCAAGTCAATCACATTATTCTCCTAATAATGTGATCCCGTTAATCAAATGACAACACATGTCTATGGTTAGGAAACATAACCATCTTTGATTAATGAGCTAGTCAAGTAGAGGCACACTAGTGACATTATGTTTGTCTATGTATTCACACATGTATTATAGTTTCCGGGTAATACAATTCTAGCATGAATAATAAACATTTATCATGATATGAGGAAATAAATAA
The DNA here is from genome assembly GCA_021605205.1 of Aegilops longissima. Lineage (NCBI taxonomy): Eukaryota > Viridiplantae > Streptophyta > Magnoliopsida > Poales > Poaceae > Aegilops > Aegilops longissima. The sequence continues at coordinate 526,995,482 of CM038679.1, forward strand.
TAAATTTATTATTGCCTCTAGGGCATATTTCCTTCAGCCCTTTCCACAAATTGTTAAACTCTAGTTTAATACCTGCTCCGTTCATGAATGTCTCACATGGACACTAACAAGGTCGCACATTAGCCAATTGAGGAACAATGTAACCTGATTCATGGTAAGCGCTTCGCGTGGTACCGTGACTTGAGGAGCCCCTGGAGAAGTATTTCTTCATCCAATCCATTTTTGATTTTTTAATAACTCATAAAAATGAACAAAACTCATTATAATTGATAGTAACTACTCCCACAAGCTTCTAGTGCCTAAACTATGCATCAAAACTACTTAGAACCAAATAATTTTGACATGCAAGCTCATATTCAAGGTCACCTATAGTAATGAAATAAGCAAAGTGTAGATCACTAGAGGAAAGACTTAGACCAATGCATGAGTCACATACCGAGGAGCAATGCCTCCAAAAAGTTTCGAAAACGGAGCACTGAGCAAGGAGATAAAAAATTGTTCGCAAAAAAGGAAGAACACGAGTTGAGAACTTGAAAGAAAATTTTCTAGAGGTGGAAGAAGGCTTAGGGGCACGAGCACTATGTGAGTTGAGGGGGGTGGTGTGCCACGAGCCGTGTGGCTGCTGGTGCACCCCCCGAGTTGTTTGCAGTGCCAATTTCTTATTGGGAAAAAATAGTATAAAAAATTCAGGACATTTCAGGAACTTTTGTTTTTGCACTTTTTTATTATGTAAAAAACCCAGAAACCAAACAGAACTAGTTATTCTAAAACATTTAAACTTTAATAAAATTAATTCGAACAGAGAGTAAAATAAAGTTACAAAAAGTTGTGCTTACGGATTTCATCATTCATATGTTTTAAAAATAATCCATTAACAAGGTTGATCAAGTCTTATTAAGAACTATTTTCAAGCAACATAAAACCGAAGAACTTTTGTAAAACACTATGTTACCTCAACTTGAATAGGCATGGTTCCAATCATAATAATTTGATATCTCTTTTTTGAAACCGGAATAGGAAATTCAAAGTCTCCAATAGTAATAGCCATAATTTTTTTAATAGAGTTGAGATTGTTTCCTTATCTGGTTTTCTCGAGAAATAAACCGTATGCTCATTGCCTTTAACATGAAAAGTGACCTCGCTTTTATTACAATCAATAGCAGCCCTTGTAGTGTTAAGAAAATGTTTACCGAGAATAACAGACATATAATCATCCTAAGGCATATCAAGTACTATAACAAAGTCTGTTAGGATCGTAATGTTAGCAACGATAACTGGACCATCCTCACAACACCAACATGAATAGATGTAGTCTTATCAGTCATTTTCAAATATATTTTAGTAGGTATCAACTTTTTCAAGTCAAGTCTTTTATGAAGAAAGAAGGGCATAACACTAACACCTCATGCTCCTAAATCACACAAAACAATTTAACATAATTATTTTTAATTGAGAAAGGTATAGTAGCTATCCCTAAATCTCCTAATTTTTCAAGAATTTTTCCTTTGAAAGAATACTTAGTAAGCATAGTAGATATCACAACCTCGGGTGTTTACTTTTAATTTGTTTTTTTGGACCTGGTTTTCTTCTGTTTTGGTTTTTCTTTTCCTTTCTTTTCTTATTCTTTTTTCTCAAAATCGATGAAGTTTTTTAGAACTGGTGAGATTTTTTCAAAATTGGTGAACTTTTTTTTCCAAATTATGAACTCTTTTTGGAAATCGATGAACATTTTTGAAAAAATTGTGAACTTTTTGCAAAATTGATGAACTTTTCTTCAAATTTGTGATTTTTTCCCAAAAATCTATGAACTTTTTTCGGATTCCTTGAAATTTTTTGTGTTTTTACAAAATGACGATTTTTTTTATTTTCGTGTTTTTCTGAAAAGTCAACAGTCATGACGGGCTCTAGTGAATGGTCAACAACGACTGGTCAACTGGGAAATAAGCTAGGGTTTTTATCATTTATGCCACTAATTGTGTCTCACTATTCAGTTTTGCCATTAGAAGTTACAGCTACTAAAAAATGCCATCGATTTGTGAGATGCTTGCTCAAAAATGCCATTAGATATCTCAAAAATGCCATCATTACGTTAGATGTTTGCTCCAAAATGCCATTAGACATTGTTATTTTCACGTCAAACCTGTTGACCATGTTATATTACAAAAATAAGCCTAGACCCACATGTCAGCTCACTCTATCTCACAATGATAAGTGTGGCCCCACTTGTCAGGAGTAACCAAGCGAATAATTTTACAGGAAAATAAGAACGTTGTTGGGAACAAATGGGCCCCACACTTTATTGTAGTGAGATAGAGGGAGAGCTGGCATGTTGGTTCATAGGTATTTATGTCATTATAACATGGCAAAAGAGATTTGAGACCACAATAATGGTGTCCAGTGGCATTTTTGAGCATGTATTAACGAAGCGATGGCATTTTTGAGCAGCTGTAACTTCTAATGGCAAAACTGAGTAGTGAAACACAACCGGTGGCATAAATGATAAAAACCCAATAAGCTAAGCCGAGTGATCTAGTAGAGAAATAAAAAACCAAGCGAACCAACACCTTCCTTTTTGAATGAGCGATCAAGGGAACCAAAACCGGCGCTCGTACGTTTATTTTGGGCCTGCCCATGATGGGAGTTGTGTGAGCGTCCGTTTGGATGGGCTCCAAATTATTTGCGCGCCGTAGGCCCTGCGGGCATCCCCGTTCATTGTGTGGCCAATTTGTTGGCGGCTCTGCCAAAAATTTGGCTTGCCGACCGTTGGCAGGGCCAACGCTGGCGAGATCCAAACGCACTGGCGTGTCACCCAAAGCACGGAGCAGCAAGCACTCGAGCAAACAAACGTTGAAGCGTGCACGGGTTACCTCCAGCCTCCTTTTTGTTTGTGATTCTAGAAATCACTTCAATTCAATTGGAGTACGTTTTTGAGCAAAAGAGGGTCTCCCCTCCGATTTCATCAAGGGAAACCACGCATAACATCTGATGCTTTGTACGTACAACACAGCACTACTATTACAGAGATTACACAGGTCAAATCCGTAACTTATCATACCACACGCATCCGGACACTACCACATTCTGAAGAGTACCACAAGGTACAGGGGCTGCCGCCCTGCTGTGCCGGGGAGTCCTCCTCCTGATGCTCCTCTTCTCCTTGGACGATGACCGACCGCGTACCAACGGTCATCGGCGTTGTCTCTGGCACGTCGGCAAGGATCTGCACGAGCACGACCTCCCGCGGCCGCTCGACGCTTTGCTCGGCGACACCGAGCATTGTAGAAGACGTGCGTCAGCTCCTGGACGGGCACCGAGAGGCGATCTTCATCACACCTTCCTTGGTCGACCCGGTAGCCATCCGCACCCACTGCACAATGTCTACGCCGTCGCCGAACTCGCCCACCGGCTTACGTTCACTGAGGAGCTCCAACAGCACAATGCCGAAGCTGTACCGTCACTCTTTTCGTCCACCTTCAGGCTTCAGCGTATAGGCATATACTCTGAAAGACAAAACAAACAGTGCAGTAACATAAGATCAAATGCCAACAATTCTCAAAAGATGATCCATTTAAACGACATATTGATTAGGCATATACAGTACTCTGAAAGACACAAAACAGCACCCGCAAAAAAAAAAGACACAAAACAAACAGTGCAGTCACATAAGATCAAATGCCAACAATTCCCAAAAGATGATCCATTTAACGACAAATTGATGCGAGGCAGGCTTCAGGGCATGTGCAGTACAGTTGGTGCCACAGTAAAAACAATCAGAGCATATGAAAACTGAAAATCCGGTGAAATGCATACCAGTAGCAACTAATCTCGATAATTTGCAGCCAAATGTTTGTGAGAAATGAAAACAGAGGACCGTAATGCATACCAGGAGCGATGTATCCATAGGAACTGGCGATGGCGCACATGCGCTTGGAGCCACCGGCGTTGCCGTTGAGGAACTTGGCGAGGTTGAAGTCGGCGACGTGCGCCTCGAAGTCAGTGTCGAGGAGGATGCTGTTGGACTGGACGTCGCCGTGCAGTGTCGGCGGCGAGCAGTCATGGTACATGGAGCAGAGGCCCGACGGCGATCTTGTACCGCGTCGCCCACCCTTCTTGCCGTGGAGCACGAGCACCTCGCCGAGGATGCCGTTGGGCATGTACTCGTACACCAGGAAGGAGGTTTGTCTCGCGGTTGGCCGCGAACTCGAGCAGCCGCACGATGTGGCGGCGCCGGATCCGCCCCAGCGTCTGTATCTCGGCGGAGAAGCCGTAGTCGTCGTGAGCTGAGCCAGAGCGCCCGAGGGCGGACAGACGCTTCACGGCCACCACAGCGCCGCCTGGCATTGCGCCCTTGTAAACGATCCTGGACCCACCCTCTGAGTCTGCCTTCTTAAGTTCATAGCGGAGTCCGTTCACGAATCCACAATCTTCCTCCGTCAAGATTTTTCTCTGCCGCCGCGCCCTAGCTTGCCTCCAGCGAGCGATCATGGCGGCAGAGAAAGGGGCCGCTGATCGAGACCACCGCGACGACAGGAAGCGCCGCGCGGGGGCTTCCGCTTCGCCGGAGCTCGCCCATATACCTCACCGCGGTTGCAAGTCAAGAAGACAGGACGAGCGGGCTTCCCCTTCCAAGAAGCGCTCCCGGAGATCTTACGGCAATAGCAGGTCCAGCAGGCGCTACAACCGGTCTTCTTCCTCGCCGGAGCGCTCCCGAACTCCTCCCCAAGATAGCAATTCGAGCAGGAACGACCGGTCTTCTTCCTCGCCGGAGCGCTCCCGAACACATCACGGCGATATCAATTCCAGCAAGCGCCTCCCAAGACAGTATCGAGTGCGCAAGCAGATGGAGTCCAGCGGCTCCAGCCAGTCCGAAGACCGCAGTCGAACGAGAACCAGAAGCCCTCTTGGGGAACCTTATCTCCGGAGCACGAGGCATTTGCACGGTGGTCGGCGAAGGGAGCACCATCCTCAAGCTCACCTCCGGGTAGCCGACATTGCGGCCAAGAAAGCCGGCGCTGGTCCACAAGACAGTGAGATCTCGTGGACGAATGCCGTCGCCCCAATAACGCTTAGCCCGCAGCGACCAAGTCCCAGCAGCAGCCAAGACCTCGCCGCGACCTCCATGATCTCCACCGTGCCTGCGCCACCAAAGTCTGGGCAACATAGAAAATCTGCTAGCGACAAGAAGAGTCCACGCCTTCCTCCTGCATTGAACAGCACGGATGTTATTCCCATCGAGTACAGGTACCACCTTTCTCTTCAGTTACTTAATTACTGACGACAGTGGAGCAGTGACTGTAATTGCAACACATTTACCATAGAGTATGGTTTCTTTCAGGTTAATCAATGCTGACTTTGGAAATAAGAAAGAATCCCCAAAGGATATCGAGCAAATCCCAGCAGAGACTGAAAAGAATCACATGTAAGTATACTACAGTATTTAAAATTAGAGTGCACTGCAGTACTACATAAATGTATATCATCCTTCCTTGGACGCTCGATAAATGCTAGTAACTGTGACATCTTTGATTCCGAACATGATAATCTGCATGATATAATTCCTATTATAGTACGTCACTCATAGAAATAGTCATTTATGTCAGGTCCGAGTGCGAGATCAGTGATATTCTCTTCTGTTACTTAATGACAACAGTGGAGCAGTGACTGTAATTGCAACACATTTACCATAGAGTATCGTTTCTTTCAGGTTAATCAATGCTGATTTTGGAAATAAGAAAGAATGCCCAAAGGATATCGAGCAAATCCCAAAAGGGACCGAAAAGAATCACATGTAAGCATGTTCCTACTACTATCTAAAATTATACTGCAGTACTACATAAATGTAGATCATCCTTCCTTGGACGCTCGATAAATGCTAGTGACTGACATCTTTGATTCCGAACATGATAATCTGCATGATATAATTCCTATTATAGCACGTCACTCACAGAAGATGGTCATTTATGTCAGGTCCGAGTGCGAGATCAGTGATATCCTCTGTGGGCACTGCGTACTCCTGTGTCGATGCGAAAGATCCAAAGCCAAGAAGCTCTCCAACCATGGCCTGAAACTCACAATATACAAGATGGTACCAGGGGGGCAGGAGTTCGCCTATTTCACCAGCAGAGATGGTTTCAGGATTGCAAAAGGAGTGACCAAGTGTGTCCAGAGAGTACATAAGAAGGGCCTGTGCTTCGCATGTCAGCTGTCTACAGATAAGTTCCATCTTACTGCAGACAAGAAGATCAGGTTTGCTGAAGTTTACTTTGATAAGCACAGTATCCAGGGCTCGAACAGAGACTATGCTGGGTCAGCTGAAGTCATTAGGAGTCTGTTTCCCCCTGAGCCAGACACGCCAGCACCAATACGAGAACTTACTGCTCTAATGGAGAAGCAAGGTAACAAGAACGAAAATCTCATCGGCGAACACATTGGCCACAAGTCCTCGATAAGGAGAACAATGTCATACACAAAAATACACAAGAAGTTCAAAAATGTCTTGACCAGCAACCCAAAGGCAGTACAGGGTGTCATTGAAGCTATCGAGAAACTTGATTGCTGCAAGGGATGGAAGAGCAAGGCTGGGGCCAATACCTTTCTCCGGGCTGTGCTCCATCACAAGGACAAAAACACAGGGAGAGAGATAGTCTATGAAGATGACGCCAAGGGTTTACTGCGGTTCGTACGCAATGTAATTGAACATCTTATGGACCGCGACTATCAGACATTGCTGGTCGGTAGGGAACTCTATGATGAGGAGATAGACCATATACTGACAGCTGTCTACCCAGGCCTCTTCGAAGTCTTCCAGAAGGCTATGTCAGATGACGGCCACGACACTTCCCTTGACTGAAGACAGGAACTTGGAATAGATGTACTCCAGAAGCAAGCTCGAGATTCTTGAGAAAAACAATACAACGCGGGAAAAGTTCTTCTCAAGATGCAAAAGCTACTTTGGGCAAACAGTCGTACTGGTAGTATGCAATTGTGAACCTGGGTTCACGTGCTACATTCATATTGTAGAATTCCGACCTCAACATGTACATATATACATACTCGTTTCTTCATTCTTTGTAAATATTGCTCTTCCTGGCCTTTGTCTATTTCTGCAATCTTTGTGTTGGCTTGGCTGTGCACACTTTTTATGCTTTGCCAATGTGTTGTTGCAAATGCACATCATTTGTTTCAGTTGATGATTTAGTAAAATTGCCCTTAAAAGATAAACCAGGAGTCACATCAACCATGTATTGTTAGCTTCGCCCCTGCTGCCGGGGGACGGAAGAGAAATCAGAAAACTAATTCATTTCTCTCGACCATGAACGACCACACAGTGAAGTAGTGCTGTGTTCAAAAAAAAAAAAAGAGAAGGAGAAGCAAAGTAGTGCTCCCAGCTGAGTGAAACTACAGATATATCTAGGCTACAGATGTGGGCTGGATCGGATTTAACACAACAAATTAGCATTTTTTATGGCATCCAGAGAGATGCTTTTGGAGTGTCTATATCAGAAGTCTGTTTTTGTATTTGCATTAGGCCGGGTTTTTTCTTCCAATCGCATTTTGACAAGTGTTTATAACTTTTTTCTTCCAATCGTGTTTTGCTAGGGGTTTTGACAAGTGTCTATACTTGGTACTCAGTCCAGATTCAGTAGGAAAAAAACGTCTATTTTCTTGTGAGGTTCAGGTCGAATATTTACGCCAGCCTCTCTGGCCCTTCTAACTATTTGCGCGTCAAACTTGTCTCTAACGGGCCGCCTAGTAAATCCGTTAACTGCTGATGTTATCCTCACCAAATCATGAAGCCAGGGATCATACCTTGTCAGAACAGGCAAGATGCTTCTTCCTGCTAGCTGAAGCTGCCCCGAGAAAAGATACCTGATGTTGAAAAAAAACTGAACTTACACACCCAAAAATGACACAGATAAAAGAGATCACTTAGGTAGTACAATCATTAACAAACTAAAAAAAGGTTATGACATATCATACAGGAAAACAATCAGAAAATGATTATTAAAAACCAAAAAAAAGGGTCCACGGAGTCCGTTGCCTATCACTTAGAGCATACATGCACACTGACACAACTGATGAATATCACTCAAAAACCTCCAGATCTGAACCTAAACTGGAGCTACAGGGAGCAACTTTAGAAAAATAAAAATAAAAAGCAGCTTCTGCAGAGCTATATATCCAGTGGTTGACAGAAAAAAGGTTTGCTACATAGTTACCGGGGTTCCGAGGTTGTAAAATCCTTTACTTCTGTGAACCTACAAAAGATTAACAGTGCCATTCATCAAGTATGGACAGTCCCAAAAAAAATCTGGGAAAACTAGTGGAAGAAATTGTGAGGAAAATAAGCAAAAATGCTGTCAGAAAATATAATATAGACAACCGTGGCAAATTCCTGGAACGCAACCTGCTTGAACTCATAGGTGCTTGAAAATCATGCTTGAACTACCCCAAGAAAAAGCATGATCACCTGAATCGCACCAAAACATCACCACAACCTGGTTGAACTTCGGAGCTGAGAAGCATGCACGTGCAATTATAATGCATTCACTACAGGAAGATAAAAAAAGGGTACTGAACACACAGATTCACCGCATTTTGCTACTATGCTGTCATATACTATGACATGAAATTGCTAACCCAGCCATAGACAAACACCAGTCCCCCGCGCAAAGTGACTCTTACACTTAAACATAACTGATGACGGAGGGAGTACATTGCAACAAACATGACCTTCCGCTTTCTTCCCTTTTATGGGCATCTCCAAAGCGGATCATCAAAATGGTGAGCCATGTTGGATGGCTAAAAGTGTCCGGACCATCTATGGCGCTCCTCTCATCTAGGAGCAAGAGCCCCGAAAACCAAAAAAAAAAAAAAAATCAACAACAGAATTAGAACATTTGCTTAAGATAATTTATTTTATAATCATAAACCGTACTACATTTCTGATACATCTATGTCTATACATTTTCTCAGTGGCAGGCAACGCCTGGCCATCCAGTGGCGGCTTTATATCTTCAAGATACTCGTACCTCAAAACAAAGCATCAGAACAGGAACTTAAAATCTCCAAGAAACTGAAGTAATACATGTTTCAGGTCTGACATACATGGTAGTCGAAATTAACAAAATGAAGCAGAACGTAAGCACAAAAACCATAAAAATCAATACTGCAGACATTCTTCAACAAAAATGGACGATATGAACAATCAAGAGAGATGCGATCAAGGTAAGTTGGTAACATTAGAATGGTTTTACAGTTTTATCATACAGACCAGTTTATCCGATTCTACCTATTTCATAATATAATAGTAGTTGTATATTCAACTGTAAATGCCAATGCATGAGAATGTCAGAAGAGTTCATTCCATATTATAAACATTGATATTATAAATAATATCTTTATGATTATCTTATGGTTTAAATAGAGTCCATTCTGGGGAACAAAACAGTATGAGCTCAACCTATCACTATCATTATAAATTATCTCTGAATCCTTTCTTCGCAAATCATCCCTATAGAAAGGCAAATTAGGCACGTAGAAAGTAGAGAGCATTTTAATCAGGATGTGTATTTTTACTTTTCTCATATCATCCCTATATTCCTAAGAGTTTTGACAAACAATATCCTATCGACAGGAGTACTGCACTTTTCTCAGGAGCATGTGTAACAAGGAGAGCAAAGATATACAATAGGACGGAGTTATAGAGCACAAGCACCATGCCCAAGCAATCCTAGTAAAGTAACTCGACACAACCAATGATGGTTTCCACCAAATAAAACAAACACATCGTAATTCCTCAAAATCTCGGTGTGCATGCTATCTAACCAGATCATCCATTTAAGTGTATATACCCAGTCAATGCTTATGGATGCATAAATGTGCACATCGTAAGAAAACAATTGCGAGGAAACCCATCAGACAGAGAAATTAGGGCAGTACCTTCCAACATGTACCATAACCCCCGCCCTCTTGTAGTCTGACTTAACTTGGAAACTTGCTTCTTGGTTCATCTACAAAAACAATATTGTCACTACAGGAGCCCTCCTGAAAAGACATGTCAAAAAATCAATTATTAGATATGATCGTTATCAAAATTATTTTGAATTGTACAAAGAACTTAGAAAAGCACATACTTGCTAGCATTATTGCAAGCACTAAAAGAAGGATCATTTTTTTTTGCTTCGTCATCCATGTACCCCTTGTCCAATTTAGACATCCAGAAGAGAGCTCTGTGAGAAATAAGACACTCCAAAAGTATTTTTCTCAAAAGGAAGACAAGATCAATAATTTAAGAACAAGTATTACAGACTGGTGCATGGAACTATCTAAATTCATTAACTCTGCTACACATTAGCTATGTGAGAATCAGCTCCCTAGGAATTTGGAAGTTAGAAAAGAATATCGTAAATCCTAACTGGGCAGCTACAATCAATTTATTTTTCTTGAAACATCCTTCCCATGTGGTTGGCAATTGTGTTCTTCTACTACGAATGACTTCATCTGGAGACATTTTTTTGACGGAAACAGGTAAAGAACTCACTTCTTCAAGATGAAATCAACAATAACCGCACAACATCGTCAGCAAGCAGCATACAACAGACATCAATCCTGCAGCGAGCAGCGAACAGAGATTGGCAAGGAGAAAACCATCGCAGGTGGAGGCCGCTGCTTGAGGAAGTCCGTCGGCTGGGAGACAACTGGAAGCGGACGGCGGTGGGGTCTTGGTACGCTGCAGCTGGTCGGGGGAGACTGTGTTGTGATGGGATGCCGCTGCAGTCTGACCAGGGGAGGCAGCGAGGCGGGATGGACGCGTGGTCAGGGCCGGCCGTTGCAGTTGGTTAGAATTTTACAGCGGACGGCAGTGTCAGGACGGTAGCGGCGGTGGAAGCCCTTCCTGGATGCGTTCATCGTGGGACGAGAGGCAGAACGAAGGGGGAAAGTAGGGGGGCGCCGGAGTGGTCGCGGGAGAGACAGACCACCGCGAGAGAGAGAGGGGGGAGAGGAGAGGTCCGGCGACAGCACGCGGGCGTGTTCATAGGCGACGGCGAGCAAGCGCGCAAGCAGGGGTTGCGGCTTCCGCGTTCCGGCGACGGGAAGCGAGCGGCCCCGGCAGCAGGAGTGACCGGGCGACTTGAGCGAGCAGGGCGGATAAAACAGATTGTGGAGAGAACTAAAACACAAAAAAAGGAGCAAGGATTCGGCCGAGATACATGGGGATTTGAAACTTGAGCTGAGATTGGCAACACCGGTCTGGTGTAAGGGGAGAATGGGATTGGGGAAGATTGGCGGCAGCGAGACACATGATTGGTCGCAGCCCCTCTTCACCCCCCCTACCCCGTGCGGTGATCGGTAAGCCGCCGGCCTGTGACAAGACGTCAGCTAGGGCTCGAAACACCCCGAAGCCAATCAGGCAGAGCGCTAGGCAGGCCAGCAACCCCTCAACGGTGCTGGTCTCGCAGAGGGCCACGCTACGCATCGTACACGGGCTGGGGATCCTTGGCCCAAAGGAGAAAATGACGGCTCAGGCAGCCGAAGCTCTCATCTGCCGTTTCGATGAGCCGCTCTCGGACACTGACATCGCCGCCATTGCCAAGCTCACTCGCCTCGACGCCCGTGCACTCAAAGTCATTGCAGGGGCGAACGCCCAAGACGCTGAGGCCTCGTGGCCATCCGCTGCAACATGCCAGTAGTCTCCGCTAGTGTCCCCCGTCGATGACGGCCAGCCATGTGCTTAGTGAAGTTAACTTTAGTTATGTTTACGCAACCACATAACGATGGCTGCGAGGGAGGCTTAGTGCTTGCCGGCGGGGTTTTGGGCCTATTGGTGGCCGCCGGCAACCCCAGGATAGATGGATGGTGTACTTGTGTTTCCCTTCAACGATTCCCAGTCGTCGGTGGTTTTACTCGCGCGTTCGATCTGTAGTTCACCTCATGAGCACGTCTTCGTTTGCCAATGGATAACACCAGCTGCCCCATAATGAGTTGGAACTTCAGAGGCTTAAACACGCCGGACCGTCGCTCTGTAGTTTGCGACGCTGCGAGCACGCATAGGCTAGCTATACTATGTCTCCAGGAGACCAAGATCGAGAACTGGTCGCCAGCGATAGCAAGGGAAATCGGAGGGAGTAGGCTAGATGATTGCGTTGTGCTGCCTGCCATGGGAACACGAGGAGGAGTCGCCATCTTCTGGAACTCCGGCATTGTCTCCGTTCAAACCCACGCGATAGGCCAGTTCTCAATCACGGCTAAAGTTAGTGTAATCGGAGCCCATGACTACTTCTGGCTGACAGCGGCCTACGGGCCAACAGATGAGATACGCAAGGATGAGTTCCTTGCCGTAATCGCAAGGGTGGCTCCCCAGCCAGGAGAGGCCTGGCTAATCAATGCCGACTTCAACATTATATATGAGGCTAAAGACAAAAACAATAGCAACATCAATCGTAGGATCATCGGCAAGTTTAGAGCGGCCATCGATGCATGGGGTCTGCGTGAAATCAAATGCAAGAATCGCCGCTTCACTTGGAGCAACGAACGGCAAAACCCGACCCTAGTTAGTATTGACAAGTTTTTCTGCACGATTGCATGGGAAAACCTCTTCCCAACACACCTGTTGCACGCCGCATCCACCTCATGCTCCGACCACTGCCCACTGCTGCTTGCTGCTGCGGCAGCTGATACGTCTCCAACATATCTATACTTTTTTATTATTTCATGCTATATTATATTCTGTTTTGGACATTATTGGGCTTTATTATACACTTTTATATTATTTTGGGACTAACCTATTAACCGGAGGCCCAGCCCAGTAATTGCTGTTTTTTGCCTATTTGAGTTTCACGAAAAAGAATATCAAATGGAGTCCAAGCGGAATGAAACCTTCGAACGTGATTTTCAAACGAACGTGATCCGGAGGACTTGGACCCTCGTCAAGACATCAACCAGGAGGGCACGAGGTAGGCGCGCCTACCCCCTAGGGCGCGCCCTCCACCCTCGTGGGCCCCCTGTTGCTCCACCGACGTACTCCTTCCTCCTATATATACCTACGTACCCCCAAACTACCGGATACGGAGCCAAAAACCTAATTCCACCGCCGCGACCTTCTGTACCCGTGAGATCCCATCTTGGGCCCTGTTAGGAGCTCACGGGAGGGGCATCGATCACGGAGGGCTTCTACATCAACACCATAGCCTCTGCGATGATGTGTGAGTAGTTTACCTCAGACCTTCGGGTCCATAGTTATTAGCTAGATGACTTCTTCTCTCTTATTGGATCTCAATACAATGTTCTCCCCCTCTCTCGTGAAGATCTATTCGATGTAATCTTCTTTTGCGGTGTGTCTGTTGAGACCTATGAATTGTGGGTTTATGATCAAGTTTATCTATGAACAATATTTGAATCTTCTCTGAATTCTTTTATGTATGATTGGTTATCTTTGCAAGTCTCTTCGAATTATCAGTTTGGTTTGGCCTACTAGATTGATCTTTCTTGCAATGGGAGAAGTGCTTAGCTTTGGGTTCAATCTTGCGGTGTCCTTTCCCAGTGATAGTAGGGGCAGCAAGGCACATATTGTATTGTTGCCATCGAGGATAACAAGATGGGGTTTATATCATATTGCATGAGTTTATCCCTCTACATCATGTCATCTTACTTAAAGCGTTACTCTGTTCTTATGAACTTAATACTCTAGATGCATGTTGGATAGCTGTCGATGTGTGGAGTAATAGTAGTAGATGCAGGCAGGAGTCGGTCTACTTGTCTCGGACGTGATGCCTATATACATGATCATACCTAGATATTCTCATAACTATGCTCAATTCTGTCAATTACTCAATAGTAATTTGTTCACCCACCGTAATACTTATGCTCTTGAGAGAAGCCACTAGTGAAACCTATGGCCCCCGGGTCTATTTTCCATCATATTAATCTCCCATCAACAAGCTATTTCCGTTGCCTTTTATTTTGCTTCTATTTTACTTTGCATCTTTATCATAAAAATACCAAAAATATTATCTTATCATATCTATCAGATCTCACTCTCGTAAGTGACCGTGTAGAGATTGACAACCCCTTACCGCGATGGTTGCGAGGATTTATTTGTTTGTGTAGGTGCGAGGGACTCGTGCGTGGCCTCCTACTGGATTAATACCTTGGTTCTCAAAAACTGAGGGAAATACTTACGCTACTTTGCTGCATCACCCTTTCCTCTTCAAGGGAAAACCAACGCAGTGCTCAAGAGGTAGCAGCAGCCCCTCGGCGACTGGCAAGGTTCAGATTCGAGTCCTTCTGGCCTCGGCACCCACACTTCCATGAAACAGTTGATAGGGCAAGGAATCGACCCACTACGGATCGCTGCGCTTTTGCTAGACTTAACACTAAGATGACTCGGGTGGCTAGAGATCTGAAGATTTGGAGCAAGTCGCTGTTCAGTGACGCTCGCCTCCAGTTACACCTTGCTTTGGAGATCGTCCTGAGATTAGACATAGCACAGGAGTCTAGGCCCCTCTCTGACGATGAGTTTCATCTGCAAAAAGTCCTTAAGCTGCGAATTTTAGGCCTGGCTGCAGTAGAGAGAGCCCGGAAAAGACAGGCGTCCCGTATCACTTGGCTCCGGGCTAGCGATGCACCGACCGCCTTCTTTCAGGCGAAGATTAACTCCAGAGCTCGCAAAAACTTCATCCATACGTTGCATGGGCCAGTAGGTGTAGTCACCGCACAGGAGGACAAGGAGAAGCTGATTCATGATCATTTACACTCCTTGTTGGGATCGACGGCGTCGCGGAGTGCCACCATCAACTGGACCGCACTCCAACTACCACAAATCCACGGTGGTGGCCTCGACAACCCTTTCACAGAAGAAGAAGTGTGGCTTGCGATCAAGTCCTCCCCGACCGAGCGATCGCCGGGGCCGGATGGCTTCTCAGGCACCTTCTTCAGATCCTGTTGGGCGCTGATCAAAAGCGACATCATGGCGGCCTTCTCTCAATTCTACAATCTTGCTGGCAGAAACTTCGCGATGCTCAACACAGCTCTAGTAGCTCTTCTCCCAAAAAAAAGATGGGGCCTCTACCATTAGTGACTATAGGCCAATTAGTCTGATCCACTCCGTCGCCAAGCTTATCTCCAAGGTCCTTTCGATGAGACCGGCCACGGTCATACACACCCTCGTCTCCCCAGCTCAGTCGGCCTTCCTTCACACCAAGTGCATCCACGATAGTTTTCTGTATGTCCAGAATTGCGTCAAAGCTCTCCACAGAAAAAAGACCCATGCACTGCTACTTAAGCTAGACATCGCCAAAGCCTTCGACAATGTATCCTGGGAGTATATCCCTGAGCTTATGCAAAAGTTGGGATTTAGCGCCCGGTGGAGAAACTGGATCGCTCTACTCCTTGCCACCTCATCCTCATCCTTCCTCCTCAACGGCTCGCCGTGCCGCAAGATCGTCCACCGCCGAGGACTCCGGCAAGGAGACCCTTTATCGCCCTTCCTGTTCATTTTGGCGATTGATCCGCTACATCATCTCTTAGAAGTAGCCATGCATCGACAGCTAATTGCCCCCCTGCCCGGCCGAGAGCTCAAGCTTAGAGTCAGTTTATACGCTGACGACACTGTCATTTTTGCAAATCCAATATAACAGGAGATAGACGCGCTACTAGATATCCTTCGAGGCTTTGGCGAATCCACAGACCTCCATATAAACCCCGCAAAGTCATCGGCCCTACCCATTAGATGCGACAACGTCGACCTCGAGGCCGTGCTTCAGAATTTTTGAGGTGCAATAGGCACCTTCCCAACCACCTATCTAGGCCTCCCAATCACCACTTCTAGATTGAGGCTAGTGCACCTACAATTCATCATAGATAGGCTTAAGGCAAGACTAGCGGGATGGAAAGGCAGACTGCTACCCATAGCTAGCCGGAGGATTCTTGTCAGATGTGTGCTCAGTGCCATGCTGACTTTTGCACTCACTGTCCTGCGGATCCCCAAGAAGCTACTCAGAGATATTGATGAAGTGTAGGAGGAAATTCTTGTGGAAGCAAGAGGAAGAGATCACCGGAGCCAGTTGCAAGGTAAACTGGCCGACGGTGTGCACGCCGACCACGCATGGAGGCTTGGGAATCCTTGACCTAGAATGTTTCAGTCGCGCTTTGTGACTGAGATGGCTCTGGATCGCTTGGACAAACCCTAGCCGCCCATGGGTTGGCACCATGCCGCCATGCAACAGCGAGGACATGGCCCTGTTTGCGACTGCAACAACAATGACAATTGGAGATGGTTCGACCGCTCTGTTCTGGCACTCCCGATGGCTCGGAGCCTGCACCATTGCTGCAGTGTACCCGGTCCTCTACAACCACTCCAAGAGGAAGAAGCGGACCGTGCCCGAGGCGATCAGGGGTGACAACTGGATCAAGGACCTGAGACACGGGGACACACTGCCATTGTTGCCGGATTTCATTCGACTCAACCGTCAGATCACCACAGCTGCAACGGTGTTCAGGGACGACACCCGGGATACCATCCGATGGAACCAGGATGCAAAGGGCCAATACATAGCAAGATTGGCCTACGCGATGCAATTTCAGGGCAGGCTATGATCAACCATGGATGACCTGGTCTGGAGGACATGGGCACCGGGAAACATCAAAATTTTCGCCTGGCTGCTCATGATGGATCGTCTGTGGACAAATGACCGCCTCCAGCGACGGGGTTGGCCAAACAAATATTTCTGCCAACTGTGTGTTCGCAGCCTGGAGTCGGCACACCACCTCATATGGTGCTGCCCCGCCGCCCTTGCCGTCTGGCGATCGGTGGGGTGCAGAGGAGGATGCTCAAACCTCCTCCCTAGCGACTCCTGGACGACCTCCAGCCCGATTCAGATTGTGCAGAAGATGGTTCAGGCAACGCCGACGGCTTCCAGGAAAGGGGCAAAAACAATCATCCTCCTAACTTGCTGGGAAATCTGGAAAGAGCGAAACGACTACACTTTCAAAGGCAAGCAACCAGAGCCAGGAGACATCTCGAGGGTCATCGACAACTCCTTCAACTCTGGCGACAGGCCGGAGCCATTGGCCTGTGATGTCTACTACACAACCTTCTTCTTGTAGACGTCGTTGGGCCTCCAAGTGCAGAGGTTTGTAGGACAGTAGCAAATTTCCCTCAAGTGGATGACCTAAGGTTTATCAATCCGTGGGAGGCGTAGGATGAAGATGGTCTCTCTCAAACAACCCTGCAACCAAATAACAAAAAGTCTCTTGTGTCCCCAACACACCCAATACAATGGTAAATTGTATAGGTGCACTAGTTCGGCGAAGAGATGGTGATACAAGTGCAATATGGATGGTAGATATAGGTTTTTGTAATCTGAAAATATAAAAACAGCAAGGTAACTAATAATAAAAGTGAGTGTAAATGGTATTGCAATGCGTTGAAACAAGGCCTAGGGTTCATACTTTCACTAGTGCAAGTTCTCTCAACAATAATAACATAATTGGATCATATAAATATCCCTCAACATGCAACAAAGAGTCACTCCAAAGTCACTAATAGTGGAGAACAAACGAAGAGATTATGGTAGGGTACGAAACCACCTCAAAGTTATTCTTTCCAATCAATCCGTTGGGCTATTCCTATAAGTGTCACAAACAGCCCTAGGGTTCGTACTAGAATAACACCTTAAGACACAAATCAACCAAAACCCTAATGTCACCTAGATAGTCCAATGTCACCTCAAGTATCAGTGGGTATGATTATACGATATGCATCACACAATCTCAGATTCATCTATTCAACCAACACATATAACCTCAAAGAGTGCCCCAAAGTCTCTACCGGAGAATCAAGACGAAAATGTGTGCCAACCCCTATGCATAGGTTCATGGGCGGAACCCGCAAGTTGATCACCAAAACATACATCAAGTGAATCACGTGATATCCCATTGTCACCACAGATACGCACGGCAAGACATACATCAAGTGTTCTCAAATCATTAAAGACTTAACTTCAAAGGGAAAACTCAATCCATTACAAGAGAGTAGAAAGGGAGAAACATCATAAGATCCAACTATAATAGCAAAGCTCGCGATACATCAAGATCGTGCCAAATCAAGAACAGAGAGAGAGAGAGAGAGATCAAACACATAGCTACTGGTACATACCCTCAGCCCCGAGGGTGAAGTACTCTCTCCTCGTCATGGAGAGCGCCGGGATGATGAAGATGGCCACGGTGAGGTTCCCCCTCCGCGAGGTGCCGAACAGGGTCCCAATTGGTTTTTGGTGGCTACAGAGGCTTGCGGCGGCGGAACTCCCGATCTATTCTGTTCCCCGAAGGTTTTAGGGTGTATGGATATATATAGGAGGAAAAAGTACGTCAGGGGAGCCACGAGGGTGGAGGGCGCGCCCTAGGGGGGTGGGCGCGCCCCCCTACCTCGTGGCTCCCTCGTTTCTTTCCTGACGTGCACTCCAAGTCTATCGGGTAGCTTTCCTTCCAAAAATAACTGCTCCAGAAGGTTTCATTCCGTTGCGACTCCATTTGATATTCCTTTTCTTCAAAACACTAAAACAAGGGAAAAAACAGGTCCTAGCACTGGGCTCTGGGTCAATTGGTTAGTCCCAAAAATAATATAAAAGTGCATAGTAAAGCCCATAAAACATCCAAGATGGATAATATAATAGCATGAATACTTCATAAATTATAGATACGTTGGAGCGTATCAGCATCTAAGCTTAATTCCTGCTCGTCCTCGAGTAGGTAAATGATAAAAGAAAGAACTTATGAAGTGTGAATGCTAGCAGGTGCACAAGTTTGATCAATGATAATTTCAATCACCTTTTCTAGCATCATTATATGTCATAACAGTAGCTCATATCATAAAACTTTGCATGATCAAGTAACAAACTATTCACATGTTAAAGTATAGATCATAAACTTTCTTGAAAACTAACAAACCGTGTTATCAGTCATCAAACAATTACAATTCATCTTATTTTCAGGAAGAGTCTATGTCAGAGCTTTGATTCCGCAAACTTCACATACTCAACTATCATTTAGTCTTCCATGATTGCTACCACTCAAAGCATATTTTTAGAACAAATAGTATTCATCAAACACAGAGAAAGATAGGGGCTTAATGTTTCGCCTCCCAACCTTTTACCTCAAGGGTAATGTCAACAATAATAATTCATGCTCAAACATATTTGAATGGCCATATATGCTTAGATCTTTCCATCACATGATGCTTGCCAACTAAAGAGTAGGTTGGAATGAGAAGGGATACTACTGACTCTTGCATAAAAGTAAAAGATAGGCCCTTCGCAGAGGGAAGCGAGGATTTGCAGAGGTGCGAGCTCAAGCAAAAACAGAGATGAAAATAATTTTGAGAGGTATGCTTTCATTGTCAACATAACGACCAAGAGTTCCCAATATCTTCCATACTACATACATTATAGGCGGTTCCCAAACAGAAAGGTAAAGATTTTTACTCCCCCTTCACCAACAATCATCAATCTTGGGGGAGTTTTGTTTGCAATTATTTTTGATTTGATTTTGATCTTTTGATCATGGGACTGGGCATCCCAGTTACAGGCCATTTTCTCGTGAATGATGAGCGGAGTCCACTCATCATGAGAATAACCCACCTAGCATGGAAGATACTGCTAACCCGTAGTCGCTACATGAGCGATTCGGGCATACAAAACAGATTATTATTTGAAGGTTTAAAGTTTGGCACATGCAAATTACTTGGAACGGCAGGTAAATACCGCATATAGGTAGATATGGTGGACATTCATGGAAGAAACTTGGTTCAAGGAATTTGGATGCACAAGCAGTATTCCCGCTTAGTATAGAAATTTTGGCTAGCAAAGGATTCTAAATAGCAAGCACCACATGTTAGAGGATCCAAAACAATATAACTTATACAAATATACCCAAGCATAACTCATTATGTTGTCTTCCTTGTCCAACTTCAACTAATTTGCTCAGGTTTGAAAATAATTAATGGGGCTCACAATCATAGAAGATGTCCAAGATAGTATATTTATATGTGAAATCTCTCTTCCTTCAATATTCTTTCATGAATTGTTCAAGTGACCAATACAATGTTTGCTAACCTTCAACAAATTTACCACCTCTACTTCTTATATGTGAAGGCATTACTCCACATGGGATAAGCATATGAAACATATATAATTTCAGATTTATGACATTCAAATCATTCAACCATTTCCTCATAGGATATAAGTGAAGCACACGAGTAAATGACAAACTACTCCAAAAAAGTATGAGTGAAGATCAATGAGTAGTTAAATAATTATGTAGCTATGTGAAGACTCTCTCTCATTTAAGAATTTCAGATCTTGGTATTTTATTCAAACAGCAAGCAAAGCTAAAGAAAATAAAATGACGCACCAAGCAAAACACATATCATGTGTTGAATAAAAATATAGCTCCAAGTAAAGATACCGATGAACGAAGACGAAAGGGGGGATGCCTTCCGGAGCATCCCCAAGCTTAGGCTCTTGGTTATCCTTGAATATTACCTTGGGGTGCCTTGGTCATCCCCAAGCTTAGGCCCTTGCCACTCCTTATTCTGTAATCCATCGAATCTTTACCCAAAACTTGAAAACTTCACAACACAAAACTTAACAGAAAATCTCGTGAGCTCCGTTAGCGAAAGAAAACAAAACACCACTTCAAGGTACTGTAATGAACTCATTCTTTATTTATATTGGTGTTAAACCTACTGTATTCCAACTTCTCTATGGTTTATAAACTATTTTCCTAGCCATAGAGTCATCAAAATAAGCAAACAACACACGAAAAACAGAATCTGTCAAAAACAGAACAGTCTGTAGTAATCTGTAACTAACGCAAACTTCTGGAACTCCAAAAATTCTAAAATAAATTGGTGGACCTGAGGAATTTTTCTAGTAATCGCCTGCAAAAATAATCAACTAAATAGCACTCTCCAGTAAAATTTTTTAGCTAATCTCATGAGCGCTAAAGTTTCTATTTTTTACAGCATGATCATAAAGACTTCACCCAAGTCTTCCCAAAGGTTCTACTTGGCACAAACACTAACTAAAACACAAAACCACATCTAAACAGAAGCTAGATGGATTATTTATTCCTAAACAGAACCAAAAAGCAATAAACTAAATAAAATTGGGTTGCCTCCCAACAAGCGCTAACGTTTAACGCCCCTAGCTAGGCATGATGATTTCAATGATGCTCGCATAAAAGATAAGAATTGAAACTTATAGTGAGCATCATGAATAATATGAATAGCACATTTAAGTCTAACCCACTTCCTATGCATAGGGATTTTGTGAACAAACAACTTATGGGAACAATAATCAACTAGCATAGGAAGGCAAAACAAGCATAACTTCAAAACCTTAAGCACATAGAGAGGAAACTTGATATTATTGCAATTTCTACAAGCATACATTCCTCCCTCATAATAATTTTCAGTAGCATCATGAATGAATTCAACAATATAACCAGCACCTAAAGCATTCTTTTCATGATCTACTTGCATAGAAATTTTATTACTCTCCACATAAGCAAAATTCTTCTCATTCAGAATAGTGGGAGTATCATAAGAAACTTGAATACTATAAATTGTTTCCACATTAAAAGAGTAATTTTCAGAAAAAGGGTAATCATAATCATGACAAGTTTTATAAATATAATCATCACTACTTTTATAGCATAAGTTTCATCACAATAATCATCATAAGTAGCAACTTTGTTCTCATCATAATCAATTGAAACCTCTTCCGAAATAGTGGATATATCACTAAATAAAGTCATGACCTCTCCAAATCCACTTTCATAAATATTATAAAATTCAACATCCTCCAAAATAGTGGGATCATTACTTCCTAAAGTTGACACTCTTCCAAACCCACTTTCATCAATATAATCATCATAAGTAGGAGGCATGCTATCATCATTATAAATTTGCATATCGAAACTTGAGAGGCTAAAAATATCATATTCATTAGACATAGCATCCCCAAGCTTGGGACAAACATTAATTGCAGCAAATATATTCTCAAAAACATCATCTTCTTCAAACATAGCATCCCCAAGCTTGGGCCTTTTCATATCATAAGCATAATCACTCTCATCATTAATAGTACGATAGCACCAATAGTATAGCAATTATCATATTCGTCCAAGCAAGTGCCAAAAAGATTTTCAAGATCATAAGAAGTATCATTATCTTCCCAATCATAATCATCACAACAAGCAATAGGCATAACGAGATCATCATCAAGTGCATCATCTTCCACAATTATTTTTGATTCATTTTCATGAGGCATAGCAATAATAGGAGCAACATTATTCGGGAGAGATATCTTTTTACCTCTCTTCCTTTTTCTTTTATTCTTCTTCACCACATCATGTGTGGGTTCAATCCTCTTTTTGGAGTTCCTTATTGATGAGATTGGTTGAATAGAAGGCTCCTCCTCGTTACCTGATTCATCATAAGAAATAATAGGAGGATATTGGGAAGTCTCTTCCCTTTCATTAGTATTCTCTTCATCTTCTATTTGCTTTATTTTCTTTATGTAGTTGGCAATATAAGGATTTTCAATGCAATTCACTGCACAATGCATATAAATTTCCTCTAGATCAAAACCAAGAAGTCTATCAAGATTAAATTTTGGAATACCCTCAGTTATACGTTTCATTTCTTCATACCCAGAAAGAAGACTAAGCTCTTTATGATGCTCAAGGGTAATCAGATTATCACAATTTTTTGACACAATTCGGTCATGAAACAATTGGCATTGGAGATTTAAATGACCGTGTTCATTGCAAAGTTCACAAGGATCGCGAAAAATGTTGAATTTTTCAGCGCAAACATCAAGACTTTCTTGCAAAAATTTAGTTTCTAAATGCTTATGCCTCTTGCAATATCTATCTTCCTTATTTGGCGTGTACTTGCAAACCCAATGCACTCCACAAAAATTGACATGTTTATATGAGACATTTCCATCATAACTAGTGCAATCATCATTAGTACTATGGATATTCAAGGAGTTCATACTAACAACATTGCAATCATGCTCATCATTCAAAGATTTAGTGCCAAAGATTTTAATGCATTCTTCTTCTAACACTTTGGCGCAATTTTCCTTCCCACCATACTCACGAAAGATATTAAAAAGATGAAGCGTATGAGACAAACTCAATTCCATTTTTTTTGTAGTTTTCTTTTATAAACTAAACTAGAGCTAAAACAAGAAACAAAAAGATTCGATTGCAAGATCTAAACATATACCTTCAAGCACTCACCTCCCGACAGCGGCGCTTTAAAACTGCTTGATGTCTACTACACAACCTTCTTCTTGTAGACGTTGTTGGGCCTCCAAGTGCAGAGGCTTGTAGGACAGTAGCAAATTTCCCTCAAGTGGATGACCTAAGGTTTATCAATCCTGGGAGGCGTAGGATGAAGATGGTCTCTCTCAAACAACCCTGCAACCAAATAACAAAGAGTCTCTTGTGTCCCCAACACACCCAATACAATGGTAAATTGTATAGGTGCACTAGTTCAGCGAAGAGATGGTGATACAAGTGCAATATGGATGGTAGATATAGGTTTTTGTAATCTGAAAATATAAAAACAGCAAGGTAACTAATAATAAAAGTGAGCGTAAATGGTATTGCAACGCGTTGAAACAAGGCCTAGGGTTCATACTTTCACTAGTGCAAGTTCTCTCAACAATAATAACATAATTGGATCATATAAATATCCCTCAACGTGCAACAAAGAGTCACTCCAAAGTCACTAATAGTGGAGAACAAACGAAGAGATTATGGTAGGGTACGAAACCACTTCAAAGTTATTCTTTCCAATCAATCCGTTGGGCTATTCCTATAAGTGTCACAAACAGCCCTAGGGTTCGTACTAGAATAACACCTTAAGACACAAATCAACCAAAACCCTAATGTCACCTAGATACTACAATGTCACCTCAAGTATCCGTGGGTATGATTATACGATATGCATCACACAATCTCAGATTCATCTATTCAACCAACACATAGAACCTCAAAGAGTGCCCCAAAGTCTCTACCGGAGAATCAAGACGAAAATGTGTGCCAACCCCTATGCATAGGTTCATGGGTGGAACCCGCAAGTTGATCACCAAAACATACATCAAGTGAATCACGTGATATCCCATTGTCACCACAGATATGCACGGCAAGACATACATCAAGTGTTCTCAAATCATTAAAGACTCAATCCGATAAGATAACTTCAAAGGGAAAACTCAATCCATTACAAGAGAGTAGAGGGGAGAAACATCATAAGGTCCAACTATAATAGCAAAGCTCGCGATACATCAAGATCGTGCCAAATCAAGAACACGAGAGAGAGAGAGAGAGAGAGAGAGAGAGAGAGAGATCAAACACATAGCTACTGGTACATACCCTCAGCCCCGAGGGTGAACTACTCCCTCCTCGTCATGGAGAGCGCCGGGATGATGAAGATGGCCACCGGTGAGGGTTCCCCCCTCCGGCAGGGTGCCGGAATAGGGTCCCGATTGGTTTTTGGTGGCTACAGAGGCTTGCGGCGGCGGAACTCCCGATCTATTCTGTTCCCCGAAGGTTTTAGGGTATATGGATATATATATAGGAGGAAAAATGACGTCAGGGGAGCCACGAGGGGCCCATAAGGGTGGAGGGCGCGCCCTAGGTGGGTGGGCGCGCCCCCCTACCTCGTGGCTCCCTCGTTACTTTCCTGACGTGCACTCCAAGTCTATCGGGTAGCTTTCCTTCCAAAAATAACTTCTCCAGAAGGTTTCATTCCGTTTCGACTCCGTTTGATATTTCTTTTCTTCGAAACACTGAAACAAGGGAAAAAACAAGAACTGGCACTGGGCTCTGGGTCAATAGGTTAGTCCCAAAAATAATATAAAAGTGCATAGTAAAGCCCATAAAACATCCAAGATGGATAATATAATAGCATGAATACTTCATAAATTATAGATACGTTGGAGACGTATCAGCCTGCAGAGCCCCTTCTGGGATCCGCCGTGAGGAATAAGTTTTGCTCCTCTTTTAACGGCCGGAAAAACTCCGGTCCGTTGCTGTATGATGTACACCACACCTGTACTTGGTCCTAGGACCTGAACCCCCTCATGTTTTTCTCCCACTGCTTCTTGCTAATGCAATGAAAAGCCAGCAATTGCTGGATCTTTCAAAAAAAATTGGCCGAGGCCATGAGTGGAGCGATAGGAGGTGAGAAGGTTCAGGAGAGGATGGAGCGACTTCTTTTTTCCCCTTAGGGCGTCATTCGTTTTGGAGGTAGGAATTGAGAGTAGTATAGGAATTTTTTTAGCTGGAACACCTTGCATTCCAAATTATGATGGACCAACCAAATCGGTGGTCACATCATGGATTACATTCACTGGGAAGTCTGAGTGCCAAACATTATGGCTACCCGGTTCTCCACATGATCCAACAGCCGCCAGCACATGCGCTGGGGTATTACAAGCACGCGGGTAGTACATAATCTTGTGTTGAATAAAACCTATCTCTAGGAGGAATTTGATTTCACAGAACAGGACACCAAGGGGGCCACGATCTTGAAAAGTAGAGGAGATATCTTGGTGCAGGTTTTGACAGTCCGTCTCAAAGAAGACACGCCCCATTCCATGCAATTCGGCTAGTTGGACAGCTTTAAGGAGACCTTTCGCTTCGGCCTGAAGGGTTGTGCTCTGATTCACAAGCTTACCAGCAGGTGCCATGATCATATCGCTAGTTTCATCCCGCACAACCAGTCCCCAACCTCTTTCTCCCATATCCGCTCGGAAAGTTGCATCTACATTAGCTTTTAGCACATCCGTAGGAGGAGGAGCCCATCTAGACACCCCCCATATTTGTACTCTTTTCCTTTGTACCCAGGAATTCCACCCATTCTTTAGTGACGAACCCAATCCGAGCTTGCAACGCTTTGATGGACATGCGAGGCTTCTTGTGGTAAACCTTGTCCCGCTCCGACCACCATGACCAGAGAAGGCAAATAGTGCGCAGTTTTGTTTCTTCTGGTAGTTCGAAGACGGCCTCAAAGATTTCAAGTGGAGACTGACAGTTTAGTAATAGTTGTCGGGTATACTCGAGCTCACAACCTCTCCATACCTTCTTCACATGTTTGCATCGCAGAAATAGATGTCCACCATCCTCTGACTGCCGGTGACAGAGCACACATCGTGTGTCAAGTTCAATCCTGAGGCGTTCCACATCCCGGAACATGGGATGGCTGTTGTGGGCGAACCACCATAAGAAATGATGGACGCGAGCAGGGCACCTGATCTTCCATAGTTTCTGCCAGAAGCCGACAGTCTCCTGATGGCCAACTGAACCCTCTCCAACCTGCTGAACTTTCTGCTGGATCCTCGGCTGAACATACACTTGATACACCAATCTTACCGAAAACATTCCCTTTGAATCAAAATGACATGCAATAAAATCATCGTACTGCTCACCAATAGGAATGCTCATGATGGTCTTGGCATCAGCGGGAGTAAATGCTTGTCGTACAAGCTGGGCGTCCCATTGGTTCGTGATGGGGTCGATAAGCTCCGACACTTTTGTTAGGAGATGACCTCCCTGTAAGGTACTTGGCCCGCGAGTATCGTTAGATGGCAGCCGGGGATCATTCCATATGTTTATCCTATCTCCTGAACCCACCCTCCAAATCATTCCGGCTTTGAGCACTTCAACCCCTTGCAACAAACTCCTCCAAACATAACTCATGCCCGGTTGTGCTACTATAGTAAGAACATCATCGGCTGGAAAATATCTTGCTTGTAAGACCCTTGAACAAAGAGAGTCAGGGACCTGCATCAAGCACCACACCTGCTTGGCCAGCATTGCCATATTAAAAGAGTGAAGATCGCGAAACCCCAGTCCTCCCTGTTCCTTCGATAAAGTCATTCTCTCCCAACTGACCCAATGATGGTTGTTGTCCTCCTCTTGGTTGGACCACCAAAATATGCATACCATCCGAATTATACTTTCACATAGGGATTTTGTGAGATTGAAACAGGCAATAGCATATGTGGGGACTGCTTGTATAACCGCTTTGATGATGACCTCATTTCCCGCCTTCGATAAAAGTTTAATTTTCCAACCTTTTAGAATCTCCCAAATCCTTTCTCTAAGATACCCAAAACACTTCTGCCTAGATTGGCCAATGTAGCTGGGTAGACCTAAGTACTACCCATTTAAACTCTCCGCTTGTAGTCCCACGAGACCCAAAAGCTGTTGTTTCTTGTGAATTGGAGTGTTCTTGTTGAAAAGAACCGTCGACTTGTCCCGGTTAATCACTTTCCCTAACCCCAATTCGTACACATGGATACTATCAGGTGTGGCCTCCAATAGCAGCAAAGAATCATCGGCAAACAGTAAATGGCTCACTGATGGTGCCCCTGGTGCAAGTTGTATTCCCTTAATTTGCCCACTATTTTCCGCATGTTGCAATAAGGCAGACAAACCCTCAACACATAGCAGGAAAAGTTAAGGTGAGATGGGATCGCCTTGGCGAAGGCCACGTCCAAGAATCACTTGCTCCGTTATGGATCCATTTACTTTGAACAGGAACCGGAAACTCCTAATGCACTTACTAATCAGCCCCACAAACCGCTGTTCAAAACCCAGTTGCATCATCACTTTCTCCAAAAATCCCCACTCCACGCGATCATATGCCTTACTCATGTCCAACTTGAGGGCCGCAAAACTCGTGTTCCCCGACCTCTTTCTCTTTAGAAAATGCGTCATCTCAGAGGCTAGGATTGTGTTATCCGAGATGAGTCTTCCCGGTACGAAGGCACTCTGGTTTGGCGATATAATCTCTCCTAGAATGCACTTAAGCCTGTTAGTAATAACCTTTAACACAAGCTTGTACATGACGTTGCATAGGCTAATAGGGCGAAGATCCTTCAAAGTCTCGGGGTTCTGGACCTTTGGGATAAGTATCACAAGAGTATCGTTCCATCCCTCCGGTATACTGCCACCACACAACACTAGCACCTCTGTACCACGTCATCACCAACCAGCTACCAATAATGCTTGTAGAAGATAGCTGGAAGCCCATCCATCCCAGGGGCCTTTAAACCTTCGATCCCATCAAGTGCACCCTTCACATCCTCAGGTGTAAACTTAGCGGTGAGGAACTCATTCATCTGTGTAGTCACTTTAGGTGATATATGATTTAAGATCGCATTTACATCCACACCTGCCACGGGGGTAAACAAAGAAGAAAAATAGTCAGTAATAAGCTTCTTCAGTGTGAAACTCACCATACACTCCTGTCAGCCGCCATTTGAAACAATCATCTTCCTCCACAATTGCATCAATGTGCATTCGTCCCATCCATCATACTGTGATATTTATTCCTTTCCTCTAGAACAATGCTAAACCACCACTCTTGCCCTCATTATTCCTTGCCTCCATATGATACATGTCTTGCTTATCCCGGAAACTTCCCATCCTCCACTTATCTAACTTTGCTCTGACAAAAACAAGATATCAGGGGCCTCCCTCTTTTGGAGATCCTAAAGACCACGAAGTGTCGGCCCATTCCCCAAACCCTGATAGTTCCATGCAATTATTTTCATTGATTTTCACAGGGCTGTCCGGGCAGCCCCGTGTTTATATTTGTTTTCTCCTCAGCCTTACCCACCTCTCCCTTCTTCTGTTTCTTTGCTCCTTCTATCTCATCCAACTCCATGTCAGCCGCCCCTCGCTTGCTCCCAATCTCTTTATTCTCTTCCACAACACCCGAAACACCCTTTATCTCCGCTCTTCCCTCCCTGCCTTTCTTCTTATAGATACCTCCATTCTTACCAGCCTTCTCCTTCTCGTTTAAAATCTATGAGCTCAGATTCTTCTCCTTTGTCTTGTCGACTATTAATAGTGCCCCCACCCAGCCTCCTGCATGCTTGGGTGTTGCATGGCCTCGGCCTTCATGCCTCCCTTCATGTGCACCTCCACTCCACTTCTAACTCTCCCCTTGTCTCTCCCATCTTATTTCCCCCCATTATTCTTATCCGGTACCATAGGTATGACCTCGTTTCTGCCTACGGACAGCTCCCCCTGCGCATCAATTTGCATGTTGGTGTTCTGCAAGGCCTCGTGAGTCTTGGCAACGTTTTCAACGGCAACCACATAGCCGCTGCTCTGTCCATCCAAACTTTTCCGACACGAGAGAGCGTCGCTACCTGAAAATTTTCTTCCCTTCCCAACAACCCAACCCCTATGCTCCAAGCTGCGGCCTCCCGAGTTTGACCTAATATCACCCCACTTTCCTCTAGTCCCTACACCTCCTCGCCGTGGCATGAACGCCCACAACCATGGGCCAAACTGAGGTTGTTCTCTGATGACCCACAAGTATAGGGGATCTATCGTAGTCCTTTCGATAAGTAAGAGTGTCGAACCCAACAAGGAGCAGAAGGAAATGATAAGCGGTTTTCAGTAAGGTTTTCTCTGCAAGCACTGAAATAGTAGGTGATAGATAGTTTTGTGATAAGATAAATAGTAACGAGGAAAAAGTAAATAAAGTAAATAAAGTGCAGCAAGGTGGCCCAATCCTTTATGTTGCAAAGGATAAGACTGGACAAATTCTAATAATGAAGAAGGAGCTCCCGAGGACACATTGGGAATTATCGTCAAGCTAGTTTTTATCACGTTCATAAGATTCGCGTTCGGTACTTTGATAATTTGATATGTGGGTGGACCGGTACTTGGGTACTGTCCTAACTTGGACAAGCATCCCACTTATGATTAACCCCTATTGCAAGCATCCGCAACTACAAAAAGGAGTATTAAGGTAAACCTAACCACAACATTAAACATATGGGTCCATATCAACCCTTAACGAAGCAACACATAAACTAGGGTTTAAGCTTCTGTCACTCTAGCAACCCATCATCTACTTATTACTTCCCTATGCCTTCCTCTAGGCCCAAATAATGGTGAAGTGTCATTTAATCGACGTTCACACAACACCACTAGAGGAAAGACAACATACATCTCATCAAAATATCGAACGAATACCAAATTCACATGACTACTAATAGCAAGACTTCACCCATGTCCTCAGGAACAAACGTAACTACTCACAAAGCATATTCATGTTCATAATTAGATGAGTAATAATATGCATAAAGGATCTGAACATATGATCTTCCACCAAGTAAACCAATTAGCATCAACTACAAGGAGTAATCAACACTACTAGCAACCCACAGGTACCAATTTGTGGTTTTGATACAAGATTGGATACAAGAGATGAACTAGGGTTTTGAGAGGAGATGGTGTTGGTGAAGATGTTGATGGAGATTGACCCCCTCTTGATGAGAGGATCGTTGGTGATGACGCTGGTGATGATTTCCCCCTCCCGGAGGGAAGTGTCCCCGGCAGAACAGCTCCGCCAGAGCCCTAGATTGATTCCGCCAAGGTTCCGCCTCGTGGCGGCGAAGTTTAGTCCCGTAAGCTTGCCCATGATTTTTCCCAGGGTAAAAGTGATGATATAGCAGAAGATGGACGCCGGAGGCCCACCAGGGGGTCCAGGAGATAGGGGGTCGCGCCCTACAGGGAGGGGGGCGCCCTCCTGTCTCCTGGATAGGGTGCAAAATGGACTATCCAGGAGACAGGAGGGCGCCATAAGTATTCATATATAATGTGTAATAACAACCCATAATGCAATAAATATTGATATAAAAGCATGATGCAAAATGGACGTATCAACTCCCCCAAGCTTAGACCTCGCTTGTCCTCAAGCGGAAGCCGAAATCGAAAAATATGTCCACATGTTTAGAGATAGAGGTGTCGATAAAAATAAAATACGGACATGAGGGCATCATGATCATTCTAATAATAGCAACATATATGGATTTTGCCATATGATTTCCTATGCTCAAGTAATAAGAAATTCACAATGTCAAGTATGGTTCAGAAACTTCATTGGGAACTAACAAACTATAATCTCAATCATTGAAGAAATTGCAATTTATCGTAACATCAGAAAGAGTCAATAATGGAGCTTTTCAGCAAGCTCACATACTCAACTATCTCATAGTCCCCTATAATTGTTAACACTCACGCAATACTTGTGGTTATAGAGTTTCAGCCGGACACGGAGAAAGATAGGGGCTTATTGTGTTGCCTCCCAACGTATTCACCTTTAGGTGATGTCAACAATAATATCCTATGCCAACTTACATCCAATTGGATATATGTATCATGATCTTTCAAACACGGGGAGCTTGCCAAAGGATAAAAATAAAAAGGGAAAGGTGAGCATCACCTTGACTCAAGCATAAAGTAAAAACATAAAGTAAAAGATAGGCCCTTCGCAGAGGGAAGCAGAGGTTGTCATGCGCGTTTAGGGTTGATGCATAAAGTCTTAGTGCAAAAGAATGTCACTTTATATTGCCCCTTGTATGTGGACCTTTATTATGCAGTCCGTCGCTTTTATTACTTCCACGACAAGTTCGTACAAAGTTTATTTTCTCTGCACTAATAAGTCATACATATTTAGAGAGCAATTTTTATTGCTTGCACCAATGACAACTTACTTGAAGGATCTTATTCAATCCATAGGTAGGTATGGTGGACTCTCATGGAAAAACTGGGTTTGAGGAAATTTGGAAGCACAAGTAGTATCTCTACTTGGTGCAAAGAATTTGGCTAGCATGAGGGAGAAAGGCAAGCTCAACGTGTTTGGAAGGTCAATGACAATATACTTTAAGTGAGATGTCGGAAAACATAAACCATTACGTTGTCTTCCTTATCCAACATCAACTCTTTTAGCATGTCATACTTAATGAGTGCTTCACAATCGTAAAAGATGTCCAAGATAATATATTTATATGTGAACCCCTCTTTCCTTATCACTTCCTATTAATTGCAACGATGACCAAAGCTACGTTCATCAACTCTCAACAATTTTTATGCCTCATACTTTCTATGTGTGAAGTTATCACTCTCCATAAGATCAATATGAACTCTTTTTGTTCTTTCTACTTTGTCAAGATCATAGCAACATAGCAAAGCCCTTGACTCAACACTAATCTTTATTATAGATAGCACACGGACTCGCTTACATAAAGAGATCACAATGCAAAACTCAAAACTACTTGATATCAAAAACTTCAAACTATTAGATCAAGATACTACTAAAAGGATCGAACTAAATAAAGCGGTAAAGATAGGAGTGTGATGGTGATACGATACCGGGGCACCTCCCCCAAGCTTGGCCAAGGGGAGTGCCCATACCCATGTGATTATTTCTTCGGAGGTGGTGAAGTAGGAGTTGTTGCATTTTTCTTCTCTAGCTTGCGTCTGAGGCTAAAATTTTCCTCCCTCGGATCCTCATTCTCGAGCCCAAGTTTCATTATCCTTTTGCATAGTGCTGCCTTGCTGTCTTGCAAAAAACGTGGTGGGATAGATTGGACCTTAGGGAGGCTTGACTTCTTGAATTCCACATGCATATCACCAGGTTGAGGTAGTGGATCGTCCTCTTCATCGGAGCTTGTCTCCTCCTTCCTCTTTGGATCATAGTCTTCTTCTTCCTCTGTGGTCCAGCCATAATGTTCCACATCACCATATACTTTTGGGTTTGCAATATAATCAGCCATGTAGCTCTCTCCCTCTGAATCTTGGGACGACATCTTGTTCCAAATCTGCAACAGGAACAGCTCGAAACGAAAACAGAGGATATTCGCGTGATTCGGTGGTCAAAACCTTCGGGAGTATATATAATGAATTTTTACCGACCAAAATACGTAACATACAAGAAAACGGAGTCCGGGAGGCACACGAGGTGCCCACGAGACAGGGGGGCGCGCCCCACAGGGGGGGGCTCCTATCTCGTGGGAGCCTCGTGTCCCTTTCGGACTACTTCTTTCTTCCTAAAATTCTTAAATAATCCAAAACTGATAAAAATTGCCATTAGAGTTGTTTTGGAGTCGGTTTACTTACCGTACCACGTACCTATGCCTTTTCGGAGTCTGGAATGTTCTGGAAAGTGTCTCTTATGTATTCCTCAGGGGTTATGGTTTCAATAATATTAGTTTCAACATTGATAGGATTACCTGAAATATAATGTTTAATTCTTTGACCGTTTACCACCCTCGGTTTGTGCCTTGAAGTTGTTGATTTTATAGCACCGTAACGATAGACCTCCTCGATAACGTAGGGACCTTCGCATTTTGAGAGAAGTTTTCCTGCAAAAAATCTTAAACGAGAGTTGAACAATAACACATAATCTCTTACGTTAAACTCACGCTTTTGTATCCTCTTATCATGCCAGCGTTTGACTTTTTCTTTGAGAAGCTTGGCATTCTCATATGCTTGGGTTCTCCATTCATCAAGTGAGCTAATATCAAACAACCTCTTCTCACCGGCAAGTTTGAAGTCATAATTGAGCTCTTTAATAGCCCAATATGCTTTATGTTCAAGTTCAAGAGGTAAATGACATGCTTTTCCATAAACCATCTTATATGGAGACATACCCATAGGATTTTTGTATGAAGTTCTATAGGCCCATAATGCATCATCAAGTTATTTGGGCCAATTATTTCTAGATCTATTCACAGTCTTTTGCAAAATTAATTTGAGCTCTCTATTGCTCAACTCTACTTGACCACTAGACTGCGGGTGATAAGGAGATGCGATTCTATGATTGACATCATACTTAGCAAGCATCTTACGGAAAGCACCATGAATAAAGTGTGAACCACCATCAGTCATAAGATATCTAGGGACTCCAAACCTCGGAAAAATAACTTCTTTAAGCATTTTAATAGAAGTGTTATGATCAACACTACTAGTTGGAATAGCTTCTACCCACTTAGTAACGTAGTCAACAACAACTAAAATATGTGTATAACCATTGGAGGCAGGAAAAGGTCCCATATAATCAAAGCCCCAAACATCAAACGGTTCAATAACAAGAGAATAATTCATAGGAATTTCTTGACGTCTACTGATGTTACCTATTCTTTGACATTCATCACAAGATAAGACAAACTTACGAGCATCTTTGAAGAGAGTAGGCCAATAAAAACCAGATTGTAGTACCTTGTGTGCAGTTCTATCTCCAGCGTGGTGTCCTCCATAGGATTCAGAGTGACACTTGCATAGGATTTGTTCCTGTTCATGCTCAGGCACACAACGTCTAATAATACCATCTACTCCTTCTTTATAAAGGTGTGGATCATCCCAGAAGTAATGTCTTAAATCATAAAAGAACTTTTTCTTTTGCTGGTATGTGAAACTAGGAGGTATATATTTAGCAACAATGTAATTAGCATAGTCAGCATACCAAGGAGCAGTACGAGAAGCATTGACGACCGCTAATTGTTCATCAGGAAAACTATCATTAATAGGCAGTGGGTCATCAAGAACATTCTCTAACCTAGACAAGTTATCTGCAACGGGGTTCTCAGCTCCCTTTCTATCAATAATATGCAAGTCAAATTCTTGGAGCAAGAGAAACCATCTAATGAGTCTAGGCTTAGCATCTTTCTTTTCCATAAGATATTTAATAGCAGCATGATCAGTGTGAATAGTAACTTTGGAATCAACAATATAAGGTCTAAACTTATCACATGCAAACACAACTGCTAAGAACTCTTTTTCAGTAGTAGCATAATTTCTCTGGGCAGTATCAAGAGTCTTACTAGCATACTGGATAACATTCAATTTCTTATCGACTCTTTGCCCTAAAACAACACCTATAGCATAATCACTAGCATCGCACATAATTTCAAAAGGTAAATTCCAATCAGGTGGCTGAACAATAGGTGCAGTGATCAAGGCTTTCTTAAGTGTTTCAAATGCTTCTACACAATCATCATCAAAGACAAAAGGAATATCATTTTGCAATAAATTAGTCAGAGGCCTAGAGATTTTAGAAAATTCCTTAATGAACCTCCTATAAAAGCCGACATGACCAAGGAAACTTCTTATACCTTTTATGTCCTTGGGACATGGCATCTTTTCAATAGCATCAACTTTGGCTTTATCAACTTCAATACCTCTCTCGGAGATCTTGTGCCCCAAGACAATGCCTTCATTAACCATAAAGTGACACTTTTCCCAATTCAGACGAGACTAGTGTCTTCATCTCTGCAAAAACTCGATCAAGGTTGCTCAAACAATCATCAAAAGAGGATCCATAGACGGAGAAATCATCCATGAATACCTCACAAATCTTTTCACAAAAATCAGAGAATATATCCATCATGCATCTTTGAAAGGTAGCAGGTGCATTACATAAACCAAAAGGCATACGTCTATAAGCAAAAGTACCAAAAGGGCAAGTAAAAGTAGTTTTAGATTGATCCTTTGCTGACACAGGTATTTGAGAGAAGCCAGAATAACCATCTAGAAAGCAAAAATGTGTGTGTTTGGATAGCCTTTCTAGCATTTGATCAATAAAAGGTAAAGGGTAATGATCTTTCTTAGTAGCTTTATTTAACTTATGAAAATCAATTACCATCCTATAACATGTAATAATTCTTTGCGGGGTCAATTCATCTTTATCATTAGGAACAACGGTAATACCTCCCTTTTTAGGGACACAATGGACAGGGCTTACCCATTCACTATCAGCAACGGGATAAATAATACCTGCCTCAAGGAGTTTTAGAATCTCCTTTCTTACCACCTCCTTCATTTTGGGATTTAATCGTCTTTGAGGATCTCTAACTGGTTTGGCATCTTTCTCCACTGAAATTTTGTGTTGACATAATGTGGGACTAATGCCCTTAAGATCATCCAGAGTATATCCAATAGCAGCTCGGTGCTTCTTCAGAGTTTTCAATAATCTTCCTTCTTGTTTCTCTGAAAGGTTAGCACTGATAATAACATGATATATTTCTTTTTCATCAAGATAAGCATACTTAAGATTATCAGGTAATGGTTTGAGTTCAAACACGGGATCACCCTTGGGTGGAGGGGATGCCCAAGAATTTCAACGGGAAGGTTATGTTTCGGCATAGGTTCTTGTTTAAGGAACACTTCATCTATTTCTTCCATTTCCTTCATAAACATATCGTTTTCATGGTCTAACAAATAATGTTCTAACGGATCAGTTGGAGGAACAGCAATGGAAGCGAGACCAATAATCTCATCCTTACTAGGTGGTTCCCTTTCACGAGGTTGTCTACTAAACTAAGCGAAATTAAACTCATGAGACATACCATCTATGCCAACAGTGACAATATTCTTTTCACAATTAATCCTAGCACTAGCAGTATTCAAGAAGGGTCTACCAAAAATAATGGGAAAAAAATCATCCTGTGGGGAACCAAGAACAAGAAAATCAACAGGGTATTTAACCTTCCCACACAAAACTTCAACATCTCTAACAATCCCAATAGGTTTAATGGTATCCCTATTAGCAAGCTTAATAGTAACATCAATGTCTTCTAATTCAATGGGTGCAATGTCGTGCATAATTTCTTTATAAAGATCATAAGGTACCACACTAGCACTAGCACTAGCACCCATATCACATAAGCCATGATAACAATGATCTCCTATTTTAACAGAAATAACAGGCATGCCTACAACAGGTCTACGTGTCTTAGTATCAGGTCTAGAAATATTAGCAGTCTCACCCAAGAAAGAAATAACATGCCCATCTAAATCCTCATCCAAGAGATCTTTAACAATAGAAATACTAGGTTCAATATTAATTTGCTCAGGAGGTGTATAAGTCCTAGTATTACTCTTACGAACAACAGTCGAAGCTTTAGCATGATCTTTTATCCTAACAGGAAAAGGAGGTTTTTCGACATAAGCAGTAGGAATAATAGGATCACTATATGTAATAGTCTTCTCTTCGACTGTAATAGGTGCAACTACTTTCACTTCAACAGGAGGATTATATTTAAACCACTTATCTTTAGGGAGATCAATGTGAGTAGCAAAAGTTTCACAAAAAGTAGCTACTATCTCAGAGTCAAGTCCATACTTAGAGCTAAATCCACGGAAAGCATCGGTATCCATAAAAGATTTAACACAATCGAACTTAGGTGTCATACCTGACTCCTTGCCATCGTCGGAACCCCAATCTTCAGAGTTGCGTTTAATTCTTTCCAATAAGTCCCATTTGAAATCAATAGTCTTCAGCATATAGGAAACAACACAGGAAGTATCAAGCAAGTTGCGATTATCAAGAGAAAGCCGAGCATAAAAATTCTGAATAATCATTTCCCGAGAGAGCTCATGATTGGGGCATGAATACAACATTGACTTAAGCCTCCCCCAAGCTTGAGCGATGCTTTCTCCTTCGCGAGGCCAGAAATTATATATGTAATTACGATCACGATGAACAAGATGCATAGGGTAGAACTTCTGGTGAAATTCCAACTTCAATCGCTTATAATTCCAAGATCTCGTATCATCACATAGCCTATACCATGTCATTGCATCTCCCTTCAAAGATAAAGGGAAGACCTTCCTTTTGACAACATCATCGGGAATACCTGCAAGCTTAAATAATCCACAAACTTCATCCATAAAGAAAAGGTGTAAGTCGTGATGCAATGTTCCGTCTCCTGCAAAAGGATTAGCTAGCAGTTTTTCTATCATACCCGAAGGAATCTCAAAGTGAATATTTTCATGAAGTTCAGTAGGTTGAGAAGCATCTCTTTGCTCTTCTGGTTGGGGTGAAGATACCCCAAACAAACCCCTCAAAGAATTAGTTTCCATAGTGACAAGTAACAGAAAATTTCAGCACACTATATAAATGTTTCCTTACCAAGTTCCACTCACCAAAAGCGCTACACTCCCCGGCAACGGCGCCGGAAAAGAGTCTTGATGAACCACAAGTATAGGGGATCTATCGTAGTCCTTTCGATAAGTAAGAGTGTCGAACCCAACGAGGAGCAGAAGGAAATGATAAGCGGTTTTCAGTAAGGTTTTCTCTGCAAGCACTGAAATAGTAGGTGATAGATAGTTTTGTGATAAGATAAATAGTAACGAGCAAAAAGTAAATAAAGTAAATAAAGTGCAGCAAGGTGGCCCAATCCTTTATGTAGCAAACGATAAGCCTGGACAAATTCTAATAATGAAGATGGAGCTCCCAAGGACACATTGCGAATTATCGTCAAGCTAGTTTTCATCACGTTCATAAGATTCGCGTTCGGTACTTTGATAATTTGATATGTGGGTGGACCGGTACTTGGGTACTGTCCTAACTTGGACAAGCATCCCACTTATGATTAACCCCTATTGCAAGCATCCGCAACTACAAAAAGGAGTATTAAGGTAAACCTAACCACAACATTAAACATATGGGTCCATATCAACCCCTAACGAAGCAACGATAAACTAGGGTTTAAGCTTCATCACTCTAGCAACCCATCATCTACTTATTAATTCCCTATGCCTTCCTCTAGGCCCAAATAATGGTGAAGTGTCATGTAGTCGACGTTCACATAACACCACTAGAGGAAAGACAACATACATCTCATCAAAATATCGAACGAATACCAAATTCACATGACTACTAATAGCAAGACTTCACCCATGTCCTTAGGAACAAACGTAACTACTCACAAAGCATATTCATGTTCATAATTAGAGGAGTAATAATATGCATAAAGGATCTGAACATATGATCTTCCACCAAGTAAACCAATTAGCATCAACTACAAGGAGTAATCAACACTACTAGCAACCCACAGGTACCAATTTGTGGTTTTGATACAAGATTGGATACAAGAGATGAACTAGGGTTTTGAGAGGAGATGGTGCTGGTGAAGATGTTGATGGAGATTGACCCCCTCTCAATGAGAGGATCGTTGGTGATGACGTTGGTGATGATTTCCCCCTCTCGGAGGGAAGTGTCCCGGCAGAACAGCTCCGCCAGAGCCCTAGATTGATTCCGCCAAGGTTCCGCCTCGTGGCGGCGGAATTTCGTCCCGTAAGCTTGCCCACGATTTTTCCCAGGGTAAAAGTGATGATATAGCAGAAGATGGACGCCGGAGGCCCACCAGGGGGGCCAGGAGATAGGGGGCCGCGCCCTGCTGAGGGCGCGCCTCCTGCCTCCTGGACAGGTGTGGGCCCCTGGCCTATTTCTTTCGCTCAGAAATTCTTATAATATCCAAAAGTTGTTTCGTGGAGTTTCGTGGACTTTTGGAGTTGTGCGAATAGGTTTCCAACGTTTGCTCCTTTTCCAGCCAGAATTCCAGCTGCCGGCATTCCCCCTCTTCATGGTAAACCTTGTAAAATAAGAGAGAATAGCCATAAGTATTCATATATAATGTGTAATAACAGCTCATAATGCAATAAATATTGATATAAAAGCATGATGCAAAATGGACGTATCATTCTCCTCTCTTCAGCTTCACCCCACACACCCTATCAACATGGCCAATTATTCCACATCTGTAACAGAACTCTGGTAGGTATTCATACTGAAAAGGGCAATGATACGTCTCCGTCGTATCTACTTTTCCAAACACTTTTGCCCTTGTTTTGGACTCTAACTTGCATGATTTGAATGGAACTAACCCGGACTGACGATGTTTTCAGCAGACTTTCCATGGTGGTTTTTGAGGATTTTGAAAATGTTTAACGGGGTTCCTCCTGTTAAATTTGGATGTAACTTTTCGAGTAGATGATTTTTCATATAAAAAACTTTTTCATCCGAGTTAGTATGCAAAAGTTATGCCCATTTTTACAAATTCTAGAGAGATTTTGCAAATAAAGTCGAAATTCACATTTGCAAATTTTCCCAACAACTAGACCACATATCACATGGGAAACTTATTTTCTTTTTTTTTTGACATTTCCATCATTTTCTTTTATTTTTTTAAAACTGAAAAGGCGATCCAGTGGGAGGGGGGTAGAGTTTGAAAATGGGACCTTTAGTACCGGTTCGTGGCACGAACCGGGACTAAAGGTCTCAACCCCTTTAGTCCCGGTTTGAGGCACGAACCGGGGCTAAAGGGCATCGCACCCTTTAGTCCCGGTTTGAGGCACGAACCGGGCTAAAACATCGATCTTTAGTCCCGGTTCCTGTCTTAAACCGGGACTAAAGGGCTCAGAGAACCGGACTAATGCCTTAGTCAAGATTTAACCGGGACCAATGCTCACATTAGTCCCGGTTTGTGACTGAACCGGGACTAATGTGAATATTGCCCCGGAACCATAGCCCTGTTTTCTACTAGTGACGACTGCCTTATGTATGCGACTCCCTATGGAAACGAGGAGAGAGAGAGCAGGGTTGCATGTGTCTGAACCAATTAACCCGTGTACAGGCTTCAAGGTAAAATGAGAGAGCAACCTTTACATTCTCTCTCACCACCCCCGCTAATAAACCAAATACACTCTATTGGTTAGTGATATATGGTAAATTTACCAACAAACTGTCTACTGGAGATGCTCTGATCTTATTTTCCATTTTATTTTGTGTGAATTTAAAGCTGGCATGAGTGTAATTTTACGGTATTGCCTTTGGCTCCTAGGTGCATATGCACCCATTTTCAAAATACACATTTTGAAAAGTTGAAAAATTCGGAACAAAAATCCCGCGTGTATATCCGGACATTTTATGTGTGTGCACAAGGTTTCAGTGAAAAACAACGTTTTTTGTGGCTTGTGTAAAAAAGACAATTTCCGATGCTTCATTCTAACTATTTACGAGGCATTTCTTTATCTTTTTTACACAAGCCACAAAAAACGTCGTTTTTCACCGAAACCTTGTGAACGCACATAAAATGTCCGAATATACATGTGGGATTTTTGTTCCGAATTTTTCAACTTTTCGAAATGTGTATTTTGACAATGGGTGCATATGCACGTAGGAGCCAAAATGCCTATTGGTTAGCTAGGCTATTGACACAAAACATCAGCCGGCTCGATTTGTTCACTGCACGCTCTTCACTGTTGGTACATTTAATGTTTCTTTTCACCAGTGGTGTCATAAAGAAAATAGGGATTAACAAACACATATACACACATGTTTGCATACGAACACCCGTAGCGCACACAATACCGCAGAAGAGGCGCCCATCAACCTTGTTTGATAAAATATAGTCGCCATACTATGTGTCTTACGTGTGTTGCTCCGTGTATCATCACATGCCGAACACCCACCAATTAAATTTCCAATCTCTCGATTTTCTGGGGCTGGTGTAGGAGCGAGTCCGGCGCGCCGTGGCTCGAAGTTCCCCGTCCTTGTCGTACCGGAGCCTAAACGCCGTCGCGTAAAACAGGCGCGAGTCTCCAGGCCCGCCGTCCTTCCCTGCCCGATACTCGACGAGGCAGTACGTGCCGCGTCCGATACGCGTAAGCGTGGTACCCAGTGTCCTATCCCTGTCCTCGCACACAATCTTCTCCTTGACGATCTTCCACGACGGCGGCGGTTGTCCCTCGCCGCCGCCCGCGGGCACCACGTCGCAGCAGCACACGGTCCCCGGCTCGAGCTCGTCTGAGCCTAGGCGGAGCCCCACCCACGCGTCCAGCTCGCCGTCGTAGCAGGCGTGCCATTGGAAAGGCAGCATCCAGTCGCCTTGGTGCTTCCACTCGCGGGTCTCGGTGTCGAACGAGTAGGTTATGCCATAGTACGTGGAGAAGAAGATGGTGCGGCCGTCTGGGTGCGCGGCGGTGCAGACGACCTGCCACAAATTGCACGGCCCGCCCAGCCCGGCGTTCCAGGCCCAGCCTCCCTTGTCGACGTCGGCGGCGAGCACCCCGAACCGGAAGTACTCCGGGTCCTCTGACGTCAGAGTGCCCACGACGTACAGACTGTTGCAGGCGGGCACGAACCTGTAGAGTCGCCGTAGCTCGGGGGGGACGCAAGGGCCCACGGCGACGCCTCCTGTCGCCGTGTCGAACATGAGGACGCGGGTGGTCGCCTTGTTCTCGCGGTAGTCCATGGCGATGATTCGGCTGCCCAGGGCGGCGAAACGTGGGTTACGGCAGCGTTTGTGGGAACACTCCAGGCGGAACACCGGCGGGCCGGGAAGACGGCGAGCCTGCGAGTCCAAGTCGGCGCTAGGGTCACCGTCCAAGTCGGCCACGCCCACCTTGTATATACTGTACCCATCGGTCCAGTCATCCACGACAAAATATAGACAGTGCCGCGGGCGGTGAGATCGCCTGGATCTTGAGCCGCGCTCGTCGTCGGACCTTCGCCGCTTCGACATAGCTTGGCCGCTCGCAGCTGTGTTTGGAATAGAAGCGGTAGACCGTGTTGGATGACAGCGAGATGTGACAACGACGAATGATGAAGCAACGCTGGTCGAACTTGTTCCTGCCCCGAGCTGACTCGATCTCTCCTGATCGATTATTCGGTACAAGTTACAGGGCAGAGGGTACAGGCATATCTATATGCTGAAGATAACCTAGTAGGTAACCGACTTGGAGAAGTACTCGTAATCCTACAAGACCACGTACACGTTCCGTTTACTTGTTCGTGTTTAAGTCAGGTATGGCTAGGGCTAGGCGACTCTGACGGCGCCCGCTGATCCCATCGGCGGGGCGCTCGCGTGATCCCGGCGACGATGGCGACGTCAGGCGCGGGCAACGGGAAGCAAGGGAGCGGCTCTCTCTCTCCGCGCTCGGCGCGGGCGCAGATGAAAGAGGCGCTCGGCAAGCTCGACATCTCAGAGGAGGAGGCGACGCCTCTGGTGATCGACGACACAGATGACGGTGCGGCACCCAAGTGGCTACTGGCGGGCAATGTCCTGCACCGAAACTTATTCCACATCAACACCATATCCAATGCCCTTCGTCCAGCATGGGGAAACCCTAGGGGCTTGGCTTTCCGTCCATTGGGGGAAAACATGTTCGCTGCGGAGTTTGAGTCTAAGAGGGATCGGGATCGCATCTGGGAGGGATCCCCATGGCATATCAGCAAACACGCAGTGATTCTGGAGGACTTTGAATCACACATGCAGCCATCAGAACTCAAGTTCGATCGGCTGATGGTGTGGGCTAGGGTTGTAAATCTCCCTTACAACCTGAGGAATAACACTTGGGGCCTGGCCATTGCAAAACAGATTGATCAGAAGGCCACCATGGTGGAGATCGATCCTGTGGGGGGTTTTCTCAGAGCCCGGGTAACCATCGCAGTGCCAAAACCCCTCCGTAGATGGATTTTGATCGA
Source organism: Aegilops longissima (assembly GCA_021605205.1). Classification (NCBI taxonomy): domain Eukaryota; kingdom Viridiplantae; phylum Streptophyta; class Magnoliopsida; order Poales; family Poaceae; genus Aegilops; species Aegilops longissima. Next base: position 527,038,638 of record CM038679.1, read on the forward strand.
GTCGGCCAAGAGGAAAAGCACGGACTGCTATGACATCCAGTATGAAAATATTCCGCACTTTTGTTTCTCGTGTGGCCGCTTGGGACATGCGGATCTATTCTGCCCTACACCGGGGACCCGTGATGAGAAGGGGGGTCTACCTTTCAAATCCAGTCTCAGGGCGCCAGAGGACAGGAAAAAAGCCAATTCAGGAGAGCAACCGACAAAGGAGAGATCGGATTCACAGCGTAGCACACGTGAGTCTCGCTCGTCCAACAGCAAGCAGCAGAGCGGTACAGAGGTCACTTCACCTGTCAAGAACAGCCAGCAGAACAAGCGCAAAGGAGGGCCTCAACCCACTCAAGTCTATCGCAAGGTGATACCCCCGAAGCTTGCCATCACTGAACATGGAGAAGCACATATGGATCAGGAGGCGGGGGAGGTGACGCCCACTGGGACAGGGACGGACGTCGGAGACCTCAAGGAGGCCTTCCCCGAGAGGGAACAGAAGAAAAAGAAGCCCACCCCCCCATCATCTGAAGCATCGGCAGGAGCTGCTAGTCAGCCCTGCCTGAATCAATGAGCACCTTGTCATGGAACTGCCGGGGGCTTGGGAACCCCTGGACAGTTCGTGAGCTTCGCAAGCTTGTGAAGCAAGAAGGACCCGCCCTGTTATTTGTCATGGAGACGAAGATCAGGGGTAGGAGAGTTGAGGATCTGAAACTTTCTTTAGGATTCTCAGGTTGTTTTGCCGTCGATAGTGACGGGCTTAGTGGAGGTATTGGCCTCTTTTGGTCAAGTGATGTCAATGTAACTTTGCTGAACTATAGTGCTTCCCATATTGATGTGACCGTGAGACAAGCAAATAAAACTTGGCGTTTCACGGGCATTATGGCGAGCCACGGGTGGAAAATAGACACCACAGTTGGCGCTTCATGCGCACTCTATTTGCTGTCCCGCATGAAGCATGGATATGCATGGGTGATTTCAACGAAATCCTTCAGGCGGACGAGCAGTTTGGGATTAATCCAAGACCGGAAGGACAAATGTGTGCATTCCGGGATGTGGTAGCTGATTGTGCACTCCAGGAGCTGGGGTGGCACGGAGTCCCTTTTACGTGGGACAATAAACAACAAGGAGATCGAAACGTCAAGGCTAGGCTGGATCGTGCACTGGTCAACCAAAAGTTTCTTGATTTGTTTGAATACTCATGTGTCAAGCATATCATCAGTGTTGAGTCTGATCATTGCTTCCTAGTGGCGGAGCTAAAGGCCACAATGGCTTCGGGATGGTCACGTGCTCAGCGCTCCTTTCGTTATGAAAATGTATGGCAATCTCACCCTGACTATGATGATTTGGTCAGGAGAATATGGCGGGCAGGAGCTGGGCAAGGTGGACTTCAAGGGTTGATTGATGCTCTCTCAGTAGTCCAGAATGACTTGGGCACTTGGGGTCAGCGTGAGTTCGGAAACTTAGCGAAGAAAGTACGCAAACTTCAGCAGCGTCTTGATCGGCTACGATGTACCTCGTTGGGCCGTGGGCCAACGGAGGAAGAGAAAGCGGTGGAATCACAGTTGCGAGAAGCACTCAGACATGAGGAGATATGGCTTAAGCAGCGATCCCGCGTGACATGGCTTAAGGAGGGCGACCGGAACACTGGATACTTCCAAGCCCAGGCTGCCCATCGAAAGCGCATAAACAGAATTGCGTCCCTGGAAAGAGTGGATGGTGAGATATGCAGCGATCCAGGGGATGTAAAACATGAAATATTGAGCTTCTATCAGGCGTTGTACCAAATGCAAGGCTTTTCTCCGATGGAAGAACTTCTAGATTGTGTGCAACCTCGTGTCTCCGAGGCCATGAACGAGTTTATTGAGAAGGATTATGTGGCTGAAGATGTCAGGAAGGCACTATTTGATATGGCGTCGTCCAAGGCTCCGAGCGTTGACGGCTTTACAGCGGGTTTCTACCAACGACACTGGGATGTGGTTGGGGAGGATGTAACCCTGGCAGTGCTGGGTTTTCTCAATGGTGGTGAGCTACCCCTCGGACTGAACGACACAGCTATAACGTTGATACCCAAGGTCAGTCACCCGCAGAAAATTTCACAGTATAGGCCCATTGCGCTTTGTCCGGTGCTCTACAAGATTGCGGTCAAAGCTATTGCAAATAGGGCTCGGACTATCCTGGATGAAGTTATTGGAGAAGAACAAAGTGCATTTGTCCCGGGTCGTTTGATCACGGATAATGTACTGGTGGCTTATGAGACTATCCATGCTATCAAGAGGAGGAAAAGGGGCAACAATCCATGTTGTGCAATCAAGCTTGACATGCTTAAGGCATATGATAGGGTGGAGTGGCATTATCTCGAAGCGATGCTGACTAGATTGGGCTTCGGTGATCCTTTCATCAGGCTGATTATGAAATGCGTCACTTCGGTGCGGTTCACGATCAAGGTCAACGGTGAACTTCTTCCGTTTTTCAACCCTTCGAGAGGGTTGCGCCAGGGATGTCCTATCTCACCATACCTCTTCCTCATATGTGCTCAAGGACTAACATCCCTTCTCAACAACTATGGTGGAGCACAAATCGACAGAGGGATCAGGGTGAGTATCCATGCACCATGGGTTAATCACTTATTATTTGCTGACGACAGTCTTATTTTCATTAGTGCAAAGACCCAAAGTGCAGAAAGGCTTAATGAAATTCTTCGTATATACGCCAGTGCTCCGGCCAAGCGGTAAATAAGGAGAAGAGTTTGATTTTCTTCAGTGCTAATGCGGGCACACCCCTCCGAGATTCCCTGAAACTTGTTCTTGGGATCTCGGTCGAAGCTTTCTTAGAGCGATATCTGGGGCTACCGACAGCAATTGGAAGAATAACAAGTGGAACGTTCATGCATATAAATGAACGCATTCGCATCAAGGTCCGCGGATGGTCCGAGAGGAATCTGGCATGCGCTGGCCGAGAGGTACTACTGAAATCAGTTGTTCAATCAATTCCAACATATAGTATGAGCTGCTTTCAGTTGACAAAAAAAAGTCTGCACGAGTATTTCATCCTGCATGGAAAAGTACTGGTGGTCAAGCTCGATTGACAAAAGGGCTCTCCACTGGCTATCTTGGGACAAATTGGCGTCACCAAAAATCAAAGGTGGGATGGGTTTCAAAGATCTCCCACTTTTCAATCTAGCTATGCTTGGCAAACAAGGGTGGCGCCTCTTGACACACCCACAATCTCTTTGTGCTCGCGTGTTAAAGGGGAAGTATTACCCTAACACAGATTTTCTTCATGCTACTGTTCCGGCGAGGGCCTCGGCGATATGGAAGGCCATTGTAGCAGGCAGAGAGGCATTGAAGCAGGGACTGATTCATAGGATTGGCGACGGTACAAGCATCTCCACTTGGACTGATCCATGGATCCCTAATACTGCAACTCTGAAACCCAGTGGACGACTAGGGACTACACCATTGCCACACGTTTCAGATTTGATAGATCAATATACAGGATCATGGAACATTGAGCTAGTACGGCAAAACTTTCTCCACCCAGATGCAGAAGCAATCCTCAATATCCCGTTGAGGGCACATGGTGGCGAAGACAACCTCGCTTGGGCTCTAGAAAAATCGGGCAACTACACTGTTAAATCGGCGTATCGTTCCCTCGTGACTCGAAACGATCTTTGTTCTTATGAGGAAGGGGCGATTACAGAATCTTCATCGGCAAATAAACAGTTGTGAACTGCCCTATGGAAACTGCATGTCGTACCGAAAGTACGAGTCTTTTGGTGGAGGGTTCTTCGCGGCATCCTACCGGACTCGATGACCTTGAAATACAGACATATAAAACCTATTGGTATTTGCGGTATATGCCAAGCAATGGAGGAGAGTTTGATGCATGCACTAATCGAATGCATACATGCAAAACAGTTCTGGATGGCAGCCCAACAGAGGTTTGATCTTCACCTCCCGCGACTGCATCCACAAACTTGGGCTCGCAACATTTTGCTGGATCCGATGTTCTCACAGGACGCAAGATGCAAGATCATCACCATTATGCATAACATTTGGTCTTCGCGTAACAGATGGACTCATGAACGGGATGGCTTCAATCCGGTTCAGGCCATCAAGTGGGTACATGAAACCTTATCCATCCTTGACATCCCGAAGAGCCGCACGTCACAGGGAGTGCAGGGTTGGAAGCCGCCTGAGGCGGGCTGGATCACCATAAAGTGTGGTTGGATTCTGTTCAACAGCCCAAGGACTTTCCGCACTTTTTTGGTCCCTTAAACCTCCAAGAAATCGAATAAATCTAACTATAGTGGTTGGTGATTCCTGGTCGAGTAATAGTATCTCGGGCCACTTCTCCCTTAGAGCCCATCTATCTAAACGGGTATAAAAACAGAGAAATAGGCTCATTAAGTGAAGTGAGAACAGAACTCGACACCGACGGCTCTGTTTTTACGGATTCCTCAACAGGAGGCGCTGGTGGAGTGGCCCGATCTCACTTAGAGTTCCTTGGAGCATGGAGCAAGCCGCTGCCAGGTGTGTCCGACCCCTTTGTTGCCGAGCTTTTAGCTCTTCGCGAAGGGGTGATCTTTGCACATCTACGAGGCTACTCACATGTGATAATGGAGGTTGATTGCATGGAGCTTGTCAACCTATGGAATTCGCGCCGCAATTCTCGCTCGATTGTAGCGCCTATCTTGAATGAACTGGAGGATATTGTACCTAGTTTCTCTTCGTTTTTGGTTCGTCATATAGGCAGGGAGCAAAACTTTCCGGCTCACCTTTGCGCTCAGCGTGCCTGTACGCTTGAGGGTACTGATAGCTGGATTGATCATAGCCCAGACTTCTTGATTAGTAGCCTTCGGGCTGATTGTAACCGAACCATTGTTGCTTGAATAAATCCCCCTTTCGATGCAAAAAAAAAGTCAGGTATGGCAGTACTTGCGGGACTACCGGGCCATGCTCACATTAGGCCGCGTTTGAATTGCCGTTTTGCGGCGATTTAAAAGCGTAATAAAGACACAAAGACACGTCTAAAGGTTAGTAGTAGGTGCGGCTTGGAGGACTCCTTGGTTGGTCGTTCAGATCCAAGAAAGCAGGGCAGTTCTGTGCCTTCCTTTGCAAAAAATAAACACACCTTCCAACCTCCATTTCTTTTCCACCTGGATTATACACGTGCCCAGTATGATACACGCGAAAACAGTTACCGGCGTGCCAGCCAAAGTTTCGGCCGGACGCGTCCCAGCCGTCTGATTGGCCCCTTCCGACCTGTTCGATTCTTATCCCCTCAGTTCGTCTTCTTCCTCTCCCCTCATTTCACTCCTTTTCTCATCCACCTACGCGTGTGCTCCTCCCACTCGCCGTTGTCGCCTCTGTCCCTTATGAGGCACGCCAAACCCACCTCTCGTCGCTCGCCTCATCCATCTCACGTGCTCCCTACACCTCGCTGCTGTTGCACCCCTTGTTGACGTCTCGTCCCTGCCTAGTTGTGTAGTTTCTAGCAAAAACATGATTCCAGCAGCAAAAAAAACATGGTTCCAGCAAAACAAGATGTTCATAGCGAAAACATTGGTACGCTTCCAGCAAAAAAAATACATGGTTCCAGCAAAAAATGATATGGTTCTGGCTAAAAAAACAGTCAAAACTGTGCCATGACATCTTGCTGCAACACCTCCCCCTCGCCACCGACATACCAGCACGAAAAAACACTCACCATTCTATGGTCACATCGCCGCTGTAGCCTGAAGTGTGACGTTGTTCACCGTTTGCGGCTCCCCCGGACGTCGGTTGCAGCTCCTCCGGATGCCGGTTGCAGCTTCCCGCCATCAATGGTTGGAGCTCGCGTTTCTGTCACAACTCCCATGGACGCCGGTTGCAGCTCGCCGTTCCAGGCATCGGGGGAGAAGAGGATGTAGCTCCACATGCATCGACAAGCCCCCACTCGCATCAGCTCCGGCGTCCCTTGGCTGCAGTCACCCGCGCTGGGATTTGGGGGACTGAGAGAGAGAGAGAATGACGGCGGGGATGAACCGGGGAGATACTCACAGGAGGTGGGGATAAGGTTTGTGCGGCGAGCGATGGGCAAGCGGTCACGTGGGTCCATGTGCGTGCGTGTTGCATGACGAGGCGGCCGGCTCGCCGATTACAAACATTTTCCCAAAATAAATACATCTGCGAAACGACAATCCAAAATATGGCAAAACCGTAACTGACTATATTTCCTTGACGGTTTTGAATTCGGTCATAGCGAAAAATAAGGAAAAGGTTGTGACGCCTTCGATTCAATCGTACGCTAATTATACACGCAAATGTGTACGATCAAGATCAGGGACTCACGGGAAGATATCACAACACAACTTTAGACACAAATTAAAATAATACAAGCTTTACATTACAAGCTATGGGCCTTGAGGGCTCGAGTTGTAACATCCCAAATTTTCAATTTGGAATGTTATACATAGATCATTCATGCATATAATATTTTTGTTCCATTTCGATTCGCGATCCTCGAAATCCTAAGCAACTCAAGGACCCTCGGAGAGAGTTGGGGATTTCACTGTTTTCATATTTGAATTTTATCAAATATTGAAACGAGGATTATTTGTTTTATTATTTTTCTCTCCAAAAATATTTCATATTAAAATATATGAGAGAAGATAATATGACTTCTCCAAAATAAATGAGATATTGGAGGAAAAATATTAAAATCAAATATTTATTTTTTTCGGATTTTTATTGATATTTTATTGCATAGGAAAAATTGCATGTTTTCAAAATTGCATTTTAAGGCCAAGAAAATGTTCATCTTGTTCTAAATATTATATTTAGACGGCGAAAATTTGTGTTGGCATTTTTAGATTTTTATTATTTTTCTAGGATTTATTTTCATGAATCAGTTTATAAAAACTTGTACCGACCGGGCCGAAGCCAGCCGAGCCAGCCGCCCACCTCACCATCGCCTCCTCGCGCCCGTGCCCACATCGACTCCACCGAGTCCGGAAACCGCCGCCCTTTGGGTTGCCCTTCCCAAGCCGACCCCATCCTCCCTCTCTTAAATACCCATGCCGCCGCCGCTAAGTCGCCACCACGGCCAAGACGCAGCAGCAGAGCCGCCGCCGCCGCCGCCGCCAAGACCGCGCCATTGTCGTCGCCACCCAAGCAGCCCACCTCGCGCCGCGAGCCGCCGCCGATCCGACCCGGAGCCGCTCGTTTTTTTCGGTTTAGGTAAAAACCGATGGTTTTAAAAAGAACCTAGTTCGTTTTTTTAGATCGGTTCGCCGATTTTCTCAGTTTAGTTATTTTGCGGACGTTCGTACATACATTCGTTTTAACGAACGGATTTTGCTCATTAGTCACAGACAACGAACGTTCATTCGTTAGCATGTTCGTCAGTTTTCTTTTTCTAGGGTTTTTCGCGATTATTGTCGATCGCGATTTCTGATCCGATTTTCGTTTCAGTTTATCTTTTTTCTCGTTTATCGGAATCAGGCGATTCAAGCGCCTAGATCTTCGTCTCAAAATCCTCTTTCCGTTTAACCAACTTGAACAAGATTTTGGTACTGTAAAATTTTACTTTAGTCCAGATTAGTAAACGAATCTTGTTTCTTTCGCAGCTTGAGTTCCGTTGCTCCGTTTGATTTGATTCTTTTTGCAAACCGAAGTTCTTAAGTTGAAATTTCTGGCCAATTCTTCTTATTTGAGTTTTACCCGTGCATCTTTGCCTGATTGCTTATGTATGCTATTGTTTGTTTGCGATAGAATTCCCGGAGTGTGAAGCGTGCTACTACGAGTCTCTAGGTTTTATGGATCGTCGACAAGGCAAGTAACACATTGATCATACTCTTTTCATACCCAGTTTTTATGCATTAGCTCCAATCCTCAAACATTGCATGATTAGGATGTGATTAACATGTGGGTATTGGGAAGTAGTTGATGAGGTAGAACCTATTGTCCTGTTATTATAAAACCCTTGGGAGTTACTTCTACGTAATGCTTATATTGCTATGGTATGCTCGTAGACGTGGATTGGGTGAGTGAATCTATGACAGATGTGAGCTTGTTAATTAATGGTTCAACTTAAGGTGGCAACTTTAATACACATCTGGGTGGATTGCTTGTCGGGCACCTGGAGAATCCAGTGTTGTCCTAGGATATCCCGGAGTACCCGTGTGATCATCCTAAGGTCCGCCACCCAGGCTCAAAGGGAACAGAGATATTTCATGCTAGAAACTTCTGTGTGCAGCCACAAGCTATTATGGGCTCTAGCGTAGTTGAGTAAGTTGCATGACCTCTTCCAGGCTAGCAGATGTAGAGGGATGTAGGTTGGTACTGTCTATCCGGGGTTAGAGTTAATGCTTCTGAAAGACTGTGTCTCGGTCATCCATTTCTCAAACATCATGTAGTGCGAGAAATCCAACGGAGGAGATCGAGTCTTGTGGGGAAAAGTGTGCAAACCTCTGCAGAGTGTACAATCTAATCATGGTTAGCCGTGTCTCCGGTTATGAACATCTTGAGTATCTAGTACTTGGATTATCATATGTATCTCATCACTCTAAATTCATATTGTTGGGTTGATAATTACTTTAATTGGGATTGAGTTGGAGGAACCTTCTCAATGATGTTTCAACTACCATGATAGTTAAGTAAAATCTATTCCTTTGTTGTAGGGAAAAATTGGCTTTACGTAAAACTATAACCATAGAGCTTTCCACCAGCCAAATATGCATGTAGTGATAGCATTTATCCTGTTCTTGCTCTACTGTGTTATATTGCCAGCATATTCCATGTGCTGACCCGTTTTCGGGCTGCAACGTATTATGTTGCAGACTTTTCAGACGAGGAGTAAGGTTCGTTAGGTCGTTGCCGTGCAGCTCAGCTATGCCGTTGGAGTTGATGGACTCATTTTATCTTCCAAGCCTTCCGCTGTTATCGTATTAGATGGCCTTAAGCCATATTTATAAGTTCTCTTTTGAGACATTGGATGTAATAAGTGTGTGATTGCTACTCTGTTATAAATAATTCGAGTATTGTGTGTGTTAGCATTACCGATCCAGGGATGACACTGAAACACAGAGACTTGACTGTTTGAGGCCAGGTCGCTACAAGATGGTATCAGAGCACACGCTGAGTGTAGGACACGACCACTAAGATAAGCCATAGGTCACTCTTCTCTACTCATTTCTGACTCCTCTCCATTTTCTACTCTTAGGATGGCGGATTCAACGAACAAGTTTGCACAACCGGATGAAGACACACCCTTTGGACGCCACTTGATGGAAGTCACTAGGTATCTGAACATCGGAATACCAAGCTTCACCGGGACCTACAACGCCACTTTACCAGAAGAGGAGCGCTGGATGATTCGAGTTCAAGTTCCAGGAAGGACGTTCTCGCCAACCACTGAGCCCATAGAGTTTTCTTCTGAAGCACCAACCTGGAGTCTAGGAAAGAGCATGGTGATACGTCTTCGTCGTATCTACTTTTCCAAACACGTTTGCCCTTGTTTTGGACTCTAACTTGTATGATTTGAATGGAACTAACCCGGACTGACGCTGTTTTCAGCAGAATTGCCATGGTGTTGTTTTATGTGCGAGAAAACAAAAGTTCTCGGAATGACCGAAACTCCACGGAATATCTTAGAATAAATAATAAAAATCCTCGCCAAAGATGAAGACCAGGGGCCCACACCTGTCCACGAGGGTGGGGCGCCCCTCCCAGTGCGCCCCACCTCGTGGGCCCCGGTGGCCCTCGACGCCAACTCCAACTCCATATATTGGCTTTGGGAGAAAAAATCAGGAGAAAGTTTCATCGCGTTTTACGATCACGGAGCCACCGCCAAGCCCTAATCTCTCGAGAGGGCTGATCTGAGTCCGCTCGGGGCTCCGGAGAGGGGATTCGTCGCCGTCGTCATCATCAACCATCCTCCATCACCAATTTCATGATGCTCACCGCCGTGCGTGAGTAATTCCATCGTAGGCTTGCTGGACGGTGATGGGTTGGATGAGATTTATCATGTAATCGAGTTAGTTTTGTTAGGGTTTGATCCCTAGTATCCACTATGTTCTGAGATTGATGTTGCTATGACTTTGCTATGCTTAATGCTTGTCACTAGGGCCCGAGTGCCATGATTTCAGATCTGAACCTATTATGTTTTCATGAATATATGTGTGTTCTTGATCCTATCTTGCAAGTCTATAGTCACCTATTATGTGTTATGATCCGACAACCCCGAAGTGACGATAATCGGGATACTTCTCGGTGATGACCATAGTTTGAGGAGTTCATCTATTCACTATGTGCTAATGCTTTGTTCCGGTTCTCTATTAAAAGGAGGCCTTAATATCCCTTAGTTTCCAATAGGACCCCGCTGCCATGGGATGGTAGGACAAAAGATGTCATGCAAGTTCTTTTCCATAAGCACGTATGACTATATACGGAATACATGCCTACATTACATGGATGAACTGGAGCTAGTTCTGTGTCACCCTATGTTATGAGTGTTACATGATGAACCACATCCGGCATAATTATCCATCACTGATCCGGTGCCTACGAGTTTTCCATATACTGGTTTACGCTTATTTACTTTTCCGTTGCTACTGTTACAATCACTACAAAAATACCAAAAACATTACTTTTGATGTCTTTACTTTTGCTACCGTTACCATCACTATCATATTACTTTGCTACTAAACACTTTGCTGCAGATACTAAGATTCCAGGTGTGGTTGAATTGACAACTCAGCTGCTAATACTTGAGAATATTCTTTGGCTCCCCTTGTGTCGAATCAACAAATTTGGGTTGAATACTCTACCCTCAAAAACTGTTGCGATCCCCTATACTTGTGTGTTATCAAGACCTTTTTCTGGCGCCGTTGCCGGGGAGCATAGCTCTATTCTTTGAGTCACTTGGGATGTATATCTGCTGGACACTATGAAGAACTTGAAAGACGCTAAGACAACAATTTATCCCTCAACTACGAGGGGAGGTAAGGAACTGCCATCTAGCTCTGCACTTGATTCACCTTCTGTTATGAGTAAGCTAGCGACACCTAAACCTGCTTCTGCTATTCGTTCCGATATGCCGCATATTATTGATGATGCCACTTCTGCTATGCATGATACTTATGATGAAACTACTTCTATGCTTGATACTACTGTGCCACTTGGTGAATTTCTAGATGAGCAAATTTCTAGGTCTAGAGAAAGAGAAATTATTGAAACTGAACACGATGATGTTAGTGATGATGAACCTATGTCTTCTATTCCTGAGGGTTATCTTTTTAATGTTGAATATATTGAAGTTGTTCTTGCTTGCCAGGATAGTCTTGAACGTAAGAGGTTGCTAATTAAGTGGAGTAAAGAATCTTTTAGAGGTAGGATGAGACCCGACCCTGCTTTTGCTAATTCACCTATCTGTGTTCCTGATCAGGATTATTATGATTTTTCTGTTGATCCAGATATAATTAATTTGGTTGAATCTGATCCTTTTTATGGCTATGAATCTGAAACTGTTGTGGCACATCTTCGTAAGTTAGATGATATAGCTGCCCTGTTTACTAATAATCAGAGATCGCGCCACCTTTATTTACTCAAAATATTCCCGTTCTCATTAAAAGGTGATGCTAAGAAACGGTTTAATTCTCTTGATCCTGGTTGTGTGCAAAGTCCCCAGGATATGATTTATTACTTCTCTGCTAAATATTTCCCTGCTCATAAGAAACAAGCTGCTTTGAGGGAAATATACAATTTTGTGCAAATTAAAGAAGAGAGTCTCCCACAAGCTTGGGGGAGGCTTCTCAAGTTACTTAATGCCTTGCCTGATCATCCTCTTAAGAAACCTGAAATATTTGATATCTTTTATAATGGACTAACTGATGCTTCCAGAGATTACCTGGACAGTTGTGCTGGTTCTCTTTCAGGGAAAAAACACCGGATGATGCTGAAATTCTATTGAAATGTTGGAAAATGAAAATAATTGGGCACCTCCCGAGCCAGCTCCTGAGCCAATTACTGAGCCTATTCCTAAACCCACTCCGAAGAAGAGAGGTGTTCTATTTCTCAGCCCCGAAGATATGCAAGAGGCAAAGAAATCCATGAAAGAAAAAGGTATTAAAGCTGAAGATGTTAAGAATTTACCTCCTATTGAAGAAATACATGGTCTTAATTTACCGCCTGTTGAAGAAGTATATGATCTCAGTTACTTATTTACTGAAGAACCTCCCGATATCCCGACACAGGTAGTAAAGGTAAATTCTCTCTATAGGTATGATAAAGCTGAAGTCCCTCCTACTAAAATTGCTAGTCAGTGCTTGGATGAGTTTGATGACTTTATGTTTAAGCAAGATGACTTTAATGCTTATTTTGGTAGACAATTAAAACAGAATACCTTTATGATTAAACGCTTGAGTGATTATATAGCTAATATTAGAGGTGAACTTAAACTTGTTAGCAAACATGCTTCTATGGTTACCACTCAAGTAGAACAAGTACTTAAAGCTCAGAAAGAAGTGCTTGATGAAATGAATAGTAAGAAAAATGATTATGCTGTTAGAGCGGCTACTAGAACTGGTAGAATGACTTAGGAACCTTTGTATCCTGAAGGCCACCCTAAGAGAATCGAGCAAGATTCTCAGAGAAATAATGTTGATATGCCTAGTTCTTCTGAAAGGAAGAAAAAGAAAAATGATAGAACTGTGCAAACTTCTAGTGAACCTATTGCTAAACCACCGATAATCCAAATGATATCTCTATGTCGATGTCAAACACAATCTGTAATGAACATGAACCTAGTGGAAATGTTAATGATGATGTTCATGATGATTCTCAACCTAGTAATGATAATGATGTAGAAGTTGAACCTGTTGTTGATCTTGATAACCCACAATCAAAGAATCAACGTTATGATAAAAGAGACTTCGTTGCTAGGAAACATGGTAAAGAAAGGGAACCATGGGTTCAGAAACCCATGCCATTTCCTCCGAAACCATCCAAGAAAAAGGATGATGAGGATTTCGAGCGCTTTGCTGAAATGATTAGCCCCATCTTTTTACGTATGCGATTAACTGATGTGCTCAAAACAAATCCTTATGCTAAGTATATGAAGGATATCATTACTAATAAAAGGAAGATACCGGAAGCTGAAATTTCCACCATGCTTGCTAATTATACTTTTAAGGGTGGAATACCAAAGAAACTTGGAGATCCAGGAGTACCTACTATACCATGCTCCATTAAAAGAAATTATGTTAAAACTGCTTTATGTGATCTTGGAGCCGGTGTTAGTGTTATGCCTCTTTCTTTATATCGTAGACTTGACTTGAATAAGTTGACACCTACTGAAATATATTTGCAAATGGCTGATAAATCAACTGCTATACCTGTCGGTATTTGTGAGGATGTGCCTGTTGTGGTTGCAAACGTTAATATTTTAACGGACTTTGTTATTCTTGATATTCCCAAGGATGATAGTATGTCTATTATTCTTGGAAGACCTTTTCTTAATACTGCAGGGGCTGTTATTGATTGCAAGAAAGGCAACGTCACTTTCCATGTTAATGGTAATGAGCATACGGTACACTTTCCGAGGAAACAACCTCAAGTTTATAGTATCAACTCTATTGGAAAAATTCCATCGATTATATTTGGAGGTTTTGAATTTCCTCTCCCTACTGTCAAGAAGAAATATGATATACTTATTATTGGGGATGTCCATATCCCCGTTGAGGTAACATAGTGTTATTCGAAATTTCTCCGGTTCCATGATTATCGGAATGAGTTTGTTAACAAGACTTGATCAACCTTGTTAGTGGATTCTTTTTGATGAGCATGAGATGGATGAAACTAGAAGCACAACCTTCTGTACCCTCTTTATATTTTCCGTTCCTTAGTAGAAATAAAGTAAAAATAGTATTTTTCTGTCTGTTTCCTGATTTATCCGTGCAATATAAAAATATCCCGAAAATAAAGTCCTTCGAATGCCATGCCAATTTAATATGATTTTTTCGAATATTTGAGGATTTTAGTGCAAAATTACATGGGGGAGCTGCCACCTGGCCACGAGGGTGGAGGGCGCGCCCTATCCCCTGGGCGCGCCCCTGCCTCATGGGCCCACGGTGGCCCTCCTCCACTTATCCCTGCACCCATCTTCTTCCTCTGCCTCGCACAAACCCGAAAAACCAACTCAAGCTCGTGTTCCAGCCGCTTTTGCTGTGATTTTCGATCTCCTTGCTCAAAGCACCTCTCGCAAAACTGCTTGGGGAGATTGTTCCTTGGTATGTGACTCCTCCATTGGTCCAATTAGTTTGTGTTCTAGTGCTTTATTCATTGCAAATTTGTGCTGCATAGGTGACCATGTTCTTGAACTTGCATGTCAAATATATATGGTTCCAAGTAGTTCTAATGCTTGATATATGCTCTAGGCACTTGTATGAGTTGTTGCTATCAATTTTATTGAAGTTGGTTCACTTTTACTTGAAGTTATTAAAAATTTCAGATTGTTTCAGAAACAATGAAGAGACTTTTGAGGGGCTCGTCGAGCCGAAGCTCGAAGGAAAAACAAAAGGAAGAAGAGCAGAAGCCCAAATTTAATTTGCCTCGCACGCGGAGGTCCGGCCGTGTGAATGGCCTTCCGATGACTTCTTGAGGAGTGAAGGGATTTATGAGGATTTCTATCTATTAATTGAGAACGCCGGCCTCACCAACTTCCTCCGCGACCAACGTCATCAGTATCTCTTACTCACAAATACTTTTGTGCAGAACTTCTACTTTTTCCCTAAGAAATCACCTCCAACAGTAGAGTTCCACTTATATGACGTTGTTAAGAAGATGACATTAGCTGAATTTTGCGAGGTTTGCAAAATACCTTTTGAGGGCACCTTAGATGAACCACACCGTAATGAAGTAGAAGCTTTTATTAACACTATCATTGTGGGAGAAACCAGGAAGGTTTCTGATGCAAGAATTACTAGCATACATTTTCCTGTTTTACGCTACTTTGCCTTATTTGCTAGTCGTTGCCTGATTGGACGCGGGAACTGTGGGAACCTTAGTATTCCTGATATTATTGTTTTGTTCCATGGTTTATACCGCAATAACTCTGTTAGTATGGGTGGAATTGTTGCTAGACGGTTAAGTATGAACCGTACTAAGGGCCCCATCTTTGGAGGCATTTATGCTTCGCGCCTAGCTGAATATTTTGAGATACCTATTAGGCATGAGGAGAAAGAAGAAACAGCGCTGCCCCGTGCTTATTTAGATTATAAGAGTATGATAGCGCATGATTTTCTTGTTAAGAATCGCGAAGGGGCGCTTAAATATAAAGTGTACTTTGATAAGCATCACCCTGAGACTATTACTTTGCCTGCTCCCTCTTTGTTTAACTTGTCTGCAGGTACTCACATTGTTCCGTGGGAGGCTGTTCAAGCTTATCGAAATCCTGCACCAGCCCCGGAACCGGAGCCACAAGATGAGCCTCCACGAATGTTTGTTTATTCTTGGGATCCTGAGGCGGTTGCCAGCCAGTGGCAATCAGAGTCCTCTTCATCACATTATGATCCCAACTATTCTGTGTCACAGTATGACCCCAGCTACACCTATGGGTATCCGCCAGGCTATCCCTGGCAATAAACCAACTTAGGCCAAAAGCCTAAGCTTGGGGGAGTACGTATTTCCCACCGACATTACATTCATGCTCACACACACTCATTGCTAGATGTCGGTGCTCATACTCTTTCACTGTAATATCCATGTTAGTTTAAATTTCTTTTTCCTACTTTCTTCTTGTGTGTTTAATAAACCTTAGAAAAACCAAAAAAATTAGTTAGTCTACTTTCCATGCTTGTAGTAAAATTAAAAAGAAAACCCAAAAACATTTCCCGTTCTTCTTTTGCTTGTTGGGAGCTTTCCCGTGTAAATAGTTTTTATTTCTTTTCCTCTCTTTGGGGGTCGAGAAGACTATATTGAAAATGCTTAGTGGTTCTCATATGCATTATTGTTTATTTAACTTAGAGCCCATATTACTTGTCTTCTCTCTTGAGTTGAATGCTTGCAGATTCCAGCTTAGTCCAATGCACGTGCACTCTTATTATTATACACACTGTTCGGTCGTGCAAGTGAAAGGCAATAATGATGATATATGATGGACTTGTTGGGATGAGAAAAGTTGGTATGAACTCGACCTCTCTTGTTTTTGTAAATATGATGATTCATCGTTCCTGATTCAGCTATTATGAAGTAAACATATTTGCAATGACATTTAGAGATTATAGTTGCTTGTGTCATGCTTGATTAGCTATGAGTTATAATGGTTTACCTTGCGTGCCAACATGCTATTGAGATGATTATGATGTGGTATGATAGGATGGTATCCTCCTTTAAATGAATTGAGTGACTCGACTTGAAACATGTTCACGCATGTAGTTGAATCAAATCAACATAGCCTTCATGATATTTATGTTCATGGTGGATTATATCCTACTCATGCTTGTATTCGGTGTAAATTAATTTTAATGCATGTTTACTACTGTTGTCGCTCTCTCAGTTGGTCGCTTCCCAGTCTTTTGCTAGCCTTCACTTGTACTAAGCGGGAATACTGCTTGTGCATCCAAACTCCTTGAACCCCAAAGTTGTTCCATATGAGTCCACTATACCTTCCTATATGCGGTATCTACCTGCCGTTCCAAGTAAATTTGTATGTGCCAAACTCTAAACCTTCAAATGAAATTCTGTTTTGTATGCTCGAGCAGCTCATGTGCAACTAGGGCTGCCTATATCTTCCATGCTAGGTGGGTTATTCTCAAGAGGAGTGGACTCCGCTCCTCATTCACGAGAAAGGGCCGGTAACCGGGGTGCCCAGTCCCATGATCCAAAAAGATCAAAGCAAATCAAAATAATTAAACAAAACTCCCTCTGGGACCCGTTGAATGTTGGAGGCACTCGTTGTTTCGAGCAAGCCATGGATTGATGCTTGTGGAGGAGGGGGAGTATAAACCTTTACCATTCTGTTTGGGAACTGCCTATAATGCATGTAGTATGGAAGATACATCCATCTCATAGTTGTTGCGTTGACAGTGAAAGTATGCCGCTCAAAATATAATTTATCTCTATTTCAAAATCGAGCTCTGGCACCTCTACAAATCCCTGCTTCCCTCTGTGAAGGGCCTATCCATTTACTTTTATGTTGAGTCATCACCCTTCTTATTAAAAATCACCCGCTGGAGAGCACACTGTCGTTTGCATTCATTATGATTGGTTTATATTGGGTATGACTTGACTGGATCTCTTTTACCATGAATTACAATGTTTAGTCAGTCCTTGATCTTTAAAGGTGCTCTGCATTTATGTTTTGCGGTCTCAGAAAGGGCTAGCGAGATACCATTTTGTTATATCATGTTATGATTTATTTGAGAAAGTGTTGTCATCCGAGTTTTATTATTATGGCTCGCTAGCTGATTATGCTATTGATATGAGTAATTATGAGACCTACGTGTTATTGTGAGTATGGTTAGTTCATAATAATTGCTGAAACTTGAATGCTGGCTTTTCATGTTTACAACAACAAGAGCAAATAGAGTTTGTAAAAGTTTTTCTTTTTCTCTTTCAGTTTGTCAACTGAATTGCTTGAGGACAAGCAAGGGTTTAAGCTTGGGGGAGTTGATACGTCTCCGTCGTACCTACTTTTCCAAACACTTTTGCCCTTGTTTTGGACTCTAACTTGTATGATTTGAATGGAACTAACCCGGACTGACGATGTTTTCAGCAGAATTGCCATGGTGTTGTTTTATGTGCAGAAAACAAAAGTTCTCGGAATGACCTGAAACTCCACGGAATATCTTAGAATAAATAATAAAAAATTCCTCGCCAAAGATGAAGACCAGGGGGCCCACACCCTGTCCACGAGGATGGGGCGCGCCCTCCCCTGGCGCGCCCCTACCTCGTGGGCCTTGGTGGCCTCCGATGCCAACTCCAACTCCATATATTGGCTTTCGGGGAGAAAAAAACAGGAAGAAAGTTTCATCGCGTTTTACGATACGGAGCCGCCGCCAAGCCCTAATCTCTCTCGGGAGGGCTGATCTAGAGTCTGTTCGGGGTTCCGAAGAGGGGGATTCGTCGCCGTCGTCATCACCAACCATCCTCCATCACCAATTTCATGATGCTTACCGCCGTGTGTGAGTAATTCCATCGTAGGCTTGCTGGACGGTAATGGGTTGGATGAGATTTATCATGTAATCGAGTTAGTTTTATTAGGGTTTGATCCTTAGTATCCACTATGTTCTTCGATTGATGTTGCTATGACTTTGCTATGCTTAATGCTTGTCACTAGGGCCCGAGTGCCATGATTTCAGATCTGAACCTATTATGTTTTCATGAATATATGTGTGTTCTTGATCCTATCTTGCAAGTCTATATTCACCTATTATGTGTTATGATTCGACAACCCCGAAGTGACAATAATCGGATTACTTCTCGGTGATGATCATAGTTTGAGGAGTTCATGTATTCACTATGTGCTAATGCTTTGTTCCGGTTCTTTATTAAAAGGAGGCCTTAATATCCCTTAGTTTCCAATAGGACCCCGCTGCCACGGGAGGGTAGGACAAAAGATGTCATGCAAGTTCTTTTCCATAAGCACGTATGACTATATACGGAATACATGCCTACATTACATTGATGAACTGGAGCTAGTTCTGTGTCGAGATATGTGGGTGCCGAGATGAGCAATGGGAGATGATCAGCACCAGGAAGGACAGATCCATTGCAGCTTTCATCCAGGAGTTAAACCAGCACATTCGATGCCAGGAGAATCAGATGTGCGCAGACATGATAGATTTGAAGAAGGCGAAGACAAGGATCACTGAGCTGGAAGAAGAACTTAAGTCTACACGCGATGGATACGAGGAGGAAATTGCAACACTACTGGAGAAGAACGACGACCTGATAAAGAAGATTGGAGTATTCATGGGAGACCCCGCGCCAGGAGGAGAGGACGACGATTCCACTTGTCCGGAGAACTACATCATCATCGACGACACCGACTCCGACCCCAACAAAGATGACTTTGAAGACGAAGCTGGAGCAGACATCATGGAGTCTTCCACCGATCAAAATTTCTAGATGACTACCGAATGATTAGTAGTATTCCCCCATGTATATAGTAGTAGTTGAGCACTTTTAACGATCGTTCTAGACCGTTTGTATGCCCTTGCTTGATTGATTGAGTGATATGATTGTGTTTGTCTCATGTGCATATGGGTAGTGTTTTCTCTCTAGACCCCTTTCTATTCTAATCTCTCCCCTCTAAACCCATCAGATGCCTTCGAGACGCGACACCGGATTTGCCTTTCCACCGGAGCTCACTCAGTTGATCCAGCAGCAGAATGCCTTGATGCAATTGTTAGTCCAAAACCAAGGCACAACAACAAAGCCTTTAGTCCCAAACAAGTTGGGGTAGGCTAGAGGTGAAACCCATAAGATCTCGCGACCAACTCATGGTTCGGGCACATGGATAGCAAGCTTCCACGCACCCCTTTCCATAGCTCGTTCTTTGGTGATACTCCAATCCTTCAGATCTTTCTTTACGGACTCCTTCCATGTCAAATTCGGTCTACCCCGACCTCTTTTGACATTCTCCGCACGCTTTAGCCGTCCGCTGTGCACTGGAGCTTCTGGAGGCCTGCCTAAATATGCCCAAACCATCTTAGACGATGTTGAACAAGCTTCTCTTCAATTGGTGCTATCCTAACTCGATCTCGTATATCATCATTCCGGACTCGATCCTTCCTCGTGTGGCCACACATCCATCTCAACATACGCATCTCGGCCACATCAAACTATTGAACATGTTGCCTTTTAGTCGGCCAACACTCAGCGCCATACAACATCGCAGGTCGAACCGCCGTCCAGTAGAACTTGCCTTTTAGCTTTTGTGGCACTCTCTTGTCACAGAGAATGACAGAAGCTTGGCGCCACTTCATCCATCCGGCTTTGATTCGACCCGGCGCTAGTGTTCTCCTGCCGCTGTTGCCATTCTGGACACGTCGTTGCAACTATTTCATTCGTCGCTGCCGATCGTGTCTTGCCTTGCCCGAACTGCGATAACCTCCTGGTCTCACCCGACCCTCGACGAAGCCTGCCAGAGTCCCCATGATTGGCGGTGAGCACTGCTTCCACCTTGTCCGAAGCACCGCGCCGACAAGGACCAAAGTGCAAGCTTACAATGTGATTTTTAAATAACCCCCCTAAAAATCCTATCGAACAGGTATTCAACCAACTGTGTGTCACTTATGCAACTTCATGTACTAAACTGTGAGATTTCTAACTGGATGTATGAAAGTTAACTTTCGTGACAACTTCATGTACTAACCGTGCAACTTAGTCTTAAATAAAGAATCACGCTTAATATAAGTAGCAATGGTGAGTTGGCATAACAGAAGACAACATATAGTAACCACCTAAAGAGCACCAATTTATTGGAATATGGTTAACAATTGTCGTGTCCTTATCTATGTTTTTCGGATGGACCATACGAGTTATGGTGTGGGTAATTGCAAAGCAAGTCTAGGAGATCACCTTGCCATTGAAATGAACATTAGATAATCTGTCAACATTGAATACTATGATCACTACCGGCTTAAGATCGGGTACCAGAGCAACTTCACCGGGCTCAACCAACTTGTATAACGTGTTGATAGTTTCATAAAGCACCAATATTTGAGGCAAGTGTGAACTGAGCTATGTATTTTCTTGGATTTATTTCAGTATTCTCGATAATGTTCGTTCAGCGGGAGAAGACGTTCCCGCCGACTAGGAGACGACTGTAGTGACTTCGTCAATCTCAAAATGTTGTGCCGGGTCAGTATCTTAGAGAAGATGTTCTCCTTGCACACCAAGGAGCGGTCGGTGAAGAGTGCCAGCAAACGGAGCAGAATATTTGCATGAACATGAACATCACTCTCAGCACTCTTGGGATTCTACACACGTTTCACAATATGAGCTTTTAGGCGCTCCACACAATTTGGGTATCTTCAAAATGAAGCGCACAATTCAACTACTCTAATCTTCAATCTTTGATGTAAATATGACAATTCAGCTACTAGCTGAAACATATATCACTCTGCTCTGATTTCACTGGCACTGCTCAGAACTATGTACATGCAGTATGGTTCGTGGAATAAAAAATAGAGAGTAGTGTCAGTTTTCATACTACATTTCCTTAGGACTAAGCTCCCACATGGCGAAGCGCTTCAGGACCACGCTCTAACGGGTCAAGGCGTCTCAAGTACTGTGTGAGGGGCAGCTCCCCATACTGAAGAGTCCGGTCCACGGATTGAAGTGAGTAAAGTGGATCGGCCAATCGCTTTGGCAGCAATGCTTTTACAAGACTGGAGAAAAAAAACACTCTTCAGGTTGAAGGGGAAATACCAGAAAAATACCAAGTATCCATTTTGTTTGAAATACAATTGTCCAAGTACCTCCGTGCCAATGCTACGACAGGCGCTATATTGGTGCGGATGATGTCCACTATTTTACACTCATCCTTGTTGGTAGCTGGCAAAGTCTTGGCACGCAAAATGGAAAAACCACTACAAACAGAAAATTGACATTCAGAATTTGTATGCTATTAATTTAGAGGGTTATTCAGAAAAAGGTTATTGTATTTGAAATGGCCTACTCTCTCATACGTACTCTTCAAGTGCCGAGACATGGCATCGGATGCTAGTTGTGCATACATCATCGGTGTAAGAGGTAATACCATCGGCCATCTACATTAGACATTAACTTTGAAATTCAGGAATGAACTTATAATTGTGTGTCAATTATTAATGTGTAAATTTGCACTAACCTGGTTAAGCATTGCAATAGAGACGGAGCAAATCCTCAGCTCTTCTTCACCCGGTCTTTCAAGCATTTTCAACTTTGCATCTGCGACAAATGATAGAATAAATAATGTGAACTTTGCAGGTATACATATACTGGCATTTCTAGTGTTGACAAAGACAGCTGTGATAATAATAGTATCGCCGAAATTGGCTTGGCAAATACCTAATGACGTGAGCGTCTGAATGGCAGCAAGAACATCCCGGAGCACTGCTAATTTAACCAAACCAATCCACCTGCAATTATAAACATAACAACAAAACAATTGACCGTACAAATCTATGAGCCGATGCAGACTAAAAAGGACTGGAGGGAGTACTTGCAGAAATAAGTCCATTCCACTGAATTGTTCTCCAACCTAGCAATAAGAATTACCTGAGATTTTCCCCAGTAGTATTCTTCCCTGCAACTTTTTGGACATAGAAAAAACGAAATTAAACTAAGGATATGTGTCACTGCCCACATGTGATAAAAAATACTAGACAAAATCATTACCAGAGGCATTGTTGAAGTAGCGCGACACGACACACGGACAGTAGTTTGGATCAATATACGACATCCTTTCCGTGGAAAAGGACACGAGCCTCATGTCCATATTTCTCATGTCAACAGCACCAAACAGACCCAATGGCTTGTCATTGCTTCCAAGTGGCCGGGTCATCATGTAAAAATTGTCATCATCCATGCCAAGGGTTGGAGAAAAACACTCGAATTTCCTCAACGAGAGCCGTTGCTCATCGTCATCCCACACCCTATGCGAAACCAAATCCCAACTTTGACCGGCTAAAACAATGTCACCGATGTCCACACTACAGCATGTGTTCCAATCCGAAGCGAGGGTCCTCTCCATGCTCGTCGCCCTCCAACCATAGTCGGTAACGTCGTCGTCGTCCGAATCCGCATCTTGGTGGTACTCCACCTCGACAAACCTGAACTTGTCGCCGACGCATATCAGTATATCACGTCCCTGAACGGCCTAGAGGACGACGTACCGACGTGGCGCGAGTTTCCCGGCGTCGGGCGAGGAAAGCTCAGGAACCGGACCACCGGATTCTCATCGAGCACATTGCAGAGGAGTATGCCGCGCCAGAGGTCGACCCACCCCAGTGAATCCACTCCGACGGTGATCACCTTCGTGGTCCTGTGGTTAAGGACATGCCTCAGGTCATCGTCCCCAGTAGCACCGTCCAGTGGGATCACCTTGCTGCTCCATGCTTTGGTCTTGGACGAGCAGAGGAAGAGCTCGTAAGCAAGACGGCCGACTTTGTGGTTGCGTGCCAGGGCCGCCACGACGTATCCGTCGCCATGGCTGAGGATGCCGACCTCGTTGGTGGAATGGAATCTGATGGGTCGGTGCGGGAGCACCTCGAACGACGGACTCCCGTGGCCGGCCTTGTAGACGAGGTAACGCAGCCCGTTGAACATCGCCACGGTGATGTGTAGCAGAACGGCGTCGCCGTCGGTGCTGACGACGGTGGCGCCGTAGGACAGGCCGTTGTCCCCGACGTGGACGATGAAGCCGGAGACCTGCGGGGGGCTGACGAACAAGAAGGAAACCTCCACCTCCACCTCCACCGCCACCCCCTCGTCTTCGACCTCCATGAACGTTCTTGCTGTGGTCGCCAGGGCAGCGGAGCACTGGGCGTTTGATATTTTCTCCCAGTCGTGGTTGGCCCCGCGCACTACGGTGTCGAGGAGGACCCAGTCGGGAAAGCTGGGCGCGTGGTCCGGCGCCGGTGCCGGCCGCCGGGCGAAGAGGGGACGAAGCATGGCATTGATCGACGGGAGCAGAGCACGGGTTGGTTTGCGGGTTAGGGTTGGTTTATTCGATTCGATCGGCTGGCTATTGGGTCTCGGACGTACTACGAGAGAGGTGTTTACTTGTCTACTACTACGAGTCTGCGACGGGCTCTCTCCCCTCCGCGGCAGGCAGACGGTCTCCTTGTAGCCGACTTAGCTTCATCATCGAGCTGACCGTATAGTTTTCCGCTACGTGATCGCCTGAAACTAGTTGGTTTCCTATATGGAGACTTTGGAGTGGCTTCAGTTTCCTTGTTGTGGAGATGACCTGACCATGGGATCGATTTCCTTGGTTCATACGTACCTGCTATCAAGTACAAGCTTCCAGTCGAAACAGTTGCATAAGACACTAAGTAAAATTGCATAGTAAAATGCATTTAGACAAAGTACAAGACTCTTCCAGTCGAAACAGTTGCATAAGACACTAAGTAAAATTGCATAGTAAAATGCATTTAGACAAAGTACAAGACTCTTCTCTTTTGGAATGCACATGAACTCTGAAATCCTGGAAGAGGCATATGAGTGTCCGTCTGAATAATGTTCCAAAAAAATTATTGCGCATCCAGGGAATCGAACCCTGGACAGTACCGTGGGAGGGTACTATGATACCACTACACCAGAAGCGCTTTCTTGCTGAGCTACTTCCTATTATCTCACATAAAAGATGTTTGCCGCGCTACCACAAGCAGACTAAGGTAGTGTAATCTACGCAGCAAGAAGCTGTAGAGTAAATTGTTTATGTCTGAGAACAAATACGGTCCTTATATTTACAATGCTCGCAATGTATATAAAATTGTTCATATCCGTGAACAAATCCGGTTCTTATGTTGACAATGCTCACAGTGTATGGAATTGTTCATGTCCGGGAGCAAAAACGGGTGTGCGTGTGCATGGTTCTCGCCATAGCTTCCCGTCCATGAACCCTGCACGTAGATAAGACGCAACGCGTACTAGAGAACCGCTTCATAAATGTCAATGGAACATTACATTTTCGCTGGAAATTCACAGAATGTACAGAACAGGTTGACATTTACAAAACACAACAGCATATACAAGTGAATTTCATGTTGTTGGCTAACTACTGCAAGGACAAGGAGAGTAGGGTCGCGCAAAAAATCCCTGTCCTATGCCCCAAAAACAACAAAAGAATCCTGTATAGTCAACGACGGTTAATGTCTTTCGAGCATTGCCATACTGAGTATAAGACACTCTGAGCACAACTGCTGTCTTCGCTTCCAATGGCGCCCACCTCATGCATCACCATGCCTCGTACTTTGATCGCCCGGAAGCTGAAGAAAAGGCAACTGAGTCAGTAGGAGAACAATCGTCAAGCCCTACAGCAAAATGATTCCTTCTGACTCATCTTTGTAAAATTAGACATCATCGAACTGAACCTAGCGCCTACTAGGGCAAAATAACATTCATATCAAACAAGAAGATTTTCGAAAATAAGGTTACAAATATGTGAAGGCTAATTAGACAAAGAGATGCAGACATGAAGCACTGACTCTAAATTCTGAAGGGCAGCAACCTAATGCTATTGCAACGGAATCATGCCAAAGTTCTATCACACATCTAAGTATTCGAATATCTAGTGAGACATCTAAATGCCGCTGCTTTTTTTTCCTGCATGCATCCTGTTTTGTGCTTGTTGACAAAGATTATCAAATTGAACATGATTATATTTTGATGACATTGGTGACTGCTAAAGTAAACAGCTACATTTTGTTCTGTTTATCAAATATTCCCTCCATCCTAAAATAAGTGACTCAACTCTAACTTTCAGTCACTTATTTTAGGACGGAGGGAGTATGAACTTTATACTATAGTACAAAGTTGAGTCACTTATTTTAGGACGGAGGGAGTACGAAGTAACTTTCAGTAAATAACATAATGGTGATCTTTTTATGGACCCTTGCGAACCTAATGTTGCTGCTCAATGTGCTCCTAGACCACCACCTATGCTTCAGTTATGGCATCAGCTGAAATAAGAGAGTGAGTCAGATTTATATAGGATCACTGAGATAGTAACAGAACATCATAACAACATATTAAACAGACGGAAATAAAATCCATTTCCCTGACATCACAGGAAGGAGAACGCATGGTATAAACTTTGCAAAATCCTACTAATCTAAACTCCACTTGTGCACACGAAGTGCATAGTGTGTCATTGGACATACAAAATTGGCAGCTACATAGAATACAGTCTGCACGATTTGCAGAAAAAGAAAAACAGAAACATTCGGCATACATCAAACTAGGGAATACCATGCTGTGGGTTATTGTAGTTATGTTGTGCTTCCATCTGACAGTCCTGCCCTGACCGTGGAGACTCATCATAATCATGAACAGTTAAAGTAGGTTCCCCGTCTTCACTAAACCACAGATGCATGTCATCAAAGTCTGGTAGTGCAGGCATGTCAGCAAAAAGGTCCCCAGATGAACCAAGTGTGTTGAGGTTGTCTGAGGTTGTTTGAGTGTCGATGTCCATGGGCATGTTAAGTGCAGGACTTGAGATTGGTTGTGCGGTGGCCGACAAAAATGCTTCATCTGCTATTACTTGGCTAGAAGTTTCAGGGGCAGGAGGCCGATACTGAATAATTTCA
The DNA here is from genome assembly GCA_021605205.1 of Aegilops longissima. Taxonomy (NCBI): domain Eukaryota; kingdom Viridiplantae; phylum Streptophyta; class Magnoliopsida; order Poales; family Poaceae; genus Aegilops; species Aegilops longissima. Next base: position 527,064,910 of record CM038679.1, read on the forward strand.
GCCCCAGCGCCAGAAGTCTCCTGATCAGTTACTGGGCGCTGCTCTATAGCAGGGAACCTCCTTTTCTTGTTTCCATCCTCTTTCCACCAGCGCTGCTGCTGCTGCTGGACAAGCTGGTTGAGAAGACTAGGGTTCTGGACAACAATTGCTAGAAGTGCCATCATCTGCTTCTGGTTCTGTTCCATTACTTGCAGGCGTTGAATCAAACTCTGGACTTCAAGGTTAGAGCTTTGCTGGTAGTGCCTGAGATCTACAAGCTGCTGCATGAGAAGAGCTTTATCCCTCTTAAGGGTTTCCACCTCCTTTACAAGCCCGCCATATCTTCCTATTTCAATATTTTCAGTACCAGGTGCAGCCTTGACAGGTGCCTGCTCCAACTCACCACCTGCTTCATGAGAAGGCCTCTTCTTTCTCTTAATGGTTTTCAGAAGATGCTTTTGGCCCCTAAGAAACCCCTCATTGGCCCATTCCCATCTATCAGGGTCAACTTTACGAAATCCCTAGATAACAAGAAGAAGCATAGATAAGTTCACCAAATAAATAATCTTAGAATGATTAAAACTGAAGATAGAACATAGAGAGCATCCAAAACAAACAACAGCGCAACTTATGCAAGGTTTTCTGGAGTAAATAACAGATCATGTGATGCTTCCACTGATTTCATTACAGTGTTGAAAGTTACATGCTTCACGAGGAAGTTTTACCAAAAGTAATATGGAGCCAAGAGCAGCAATTCATGTGGTCGCGACAAAATCCTTAAGAGCAGGTATATACAATCCAGTGAGAAAAAATCAGTTGGTTCTTGTATTCAGCAAATGGACATGAAAGAAACAGTACAAAAAATGGAAAGAAAAGCTGACAAGTATTGAATCTCTGACTGCAAGAATCTGGCTCCAGCCACTGGATACTGATAGACACTCATCAAAAGCACAACATCATTCATCAAATACCTTTGGGTAGGCAAAACAAAGTTCCAACCAGCATAAAAGAAACGCTCACGCAGAAGATTAGGTGCCGGTCATGATATTACGTCAATGCAAACCAAACATTTATTTGATTTCATTTAGAAACACCACAGTCAGGATACTATTTAAGTTAAGCATGAAGCGAAGGCACCACATTAAGTAGCTTCATTCTCTTATACTACTACCATAAATAAAGTTCAGTAGATGCCAAATATGAAGAATCCAAAATATAGAAAGGAGCTTCGATAGCATGCATTCCGTGCCAATAGAACTCGAGGCAGGTTCAGCAGAACTGCTACGAGCAATAGTTATTTTGATCAGATCCACAAAGTTCCACTGGTCACACGCACAATTGTAGTATTTCATATATATAAAGAAGACTGCTAAAAGCATTTTTACTATTTTGAATACCAAAGCATGGACAGATTTGGCACAGATGCTTTAGCCCGGAATGGTAGGAAATTGTATTGTCACGAGTTCTCAGCACAACAAGCACAAAATTGAACAGAGCAAGGCATTCAAACAGGTTTGTCTAAGTTGCATCGAAAGCTACTCCAGACAGTCAACTATTGACCAAATTCTCACCTAGCAGCAGCAATAGCACATTACGAATATATATATATAACAAAGGAAAATGCTCCGCGGTACCAATTCCATCCAATTCAACTAAAATCACCCTGAAAAGGAAAAATCCGCTCATAGCAGATAAGCGAGGGGGCATAGGGAATCTCACATAGGTGTTGAGCTGGCGTATGAAGCTGCTGAAGTTGCGGTGCTTGAAGTGGCGGCTGAGCAGGTCGCGCTCGAAGGCGTGCGCGTCCCAGATCACGAAGCTGTTGCCGGCGTCCGTCCACGACATGATCTTGTCGGTCGCCGCGTCCGAGACCATGTCGTAGACCTTGGTGAGGAACGGCGCCACCTCCGGCGGCCTCGGCACCGGCCCCGCCGGCGCGGGGGCATTCCCGGCCGACGAGGGGCCCGCGGCGGACGGCGGGGGCGAGCCTTTGCTGGAGCCCATGGCGGTGCGGCGGGCGGAAACCCTAGCCTCGTTCGGGATTGGCGAGGGGAGGGAGGAGGAAGGCGTATCGGTGTGGGGATTTCGGTTTGGGTTCGGATGATTTTGGGGGATTTGTGGGTTGGGGAGGGTCTGCGACTTCGTTCGTGTTTGGGCTGCCTGCCTTCAGGATTAAGAAAGAAATCTATGGAAGTTCAAAACGAAAGAAAAAAATGTGGTAGGGTCGGCGATATTTGTGCGTGCGTCAGATCACGCAAGGCGCGTGCCCGGAAATTGCTTTGGAATAACGTATTTTTCGTTTTACAGCTGCGCTCCCGTGTTTTTATTCGACGATGACTTGTGGGCCTGAGGGCGTCGGGCCCCATGTGTCGGTGTGTGAGGGTTACGCCATGGCGATTTCCTGTGCGGCGAGCGTTTTACACATTTTGCGATTTTTTGTGTGGGGCACAGGAGCCGGCGTGGTTGCGTCGCGTCCCGCTCGATGGATTGGCATGGGCGGGGGCCGGTGGGAGCTGCGAAGCAGCGCTGCATTCGAAGAACCTCTCACAGAAAAAGACGAAGGGAGAATCCACACGGAGAGACTGATATGTGGCCCTGGAACGATGGGCCAGATGACAGGTAAGTGTCGCGGTCATGCAGGGGCAAGTCATCGACGTCATTGCTGTCGTTGGACTTGGACTGGATTTTTTTAGGGGACTTGACTGGAATTACACTTGTCAATTTCCACACGCACGGACCAGCTTGCTCCCTCTCTCCCTCTCGTCACGAGAATCCAGTCCAGTCCAATCCCAGTCCAATTCCACATACAACGTGTTTGATTCGGGGGAATTAGAGATGGGGAATGGGAGTTGAGAGGTGAGGAGATTAAAAGTCCACTATTTGATTAGAGGGAGTGGGAGTTTAAGTGGGAAGGGGAATGGGAGTTGGAGAAGCCAATTCCCACCGATTTCATCTCGAAGACTCTGTTAATTCAAATGTAGCTTTTATCCCACGCCAATTCCCATCATACACCAAACAAGGGAATGGGAGTAAAAATCTACTTCCCATGCCTAATCCCTTCATAAACATCCTTGTGCAACCTCCCATTCCCCTGCCCGAGTGTTTACCAAACAGGCTGGGCCTGTTGGACATAGAGACTTGGACCGGGAGAATAATATTTCCTAAAATCCAAAAAGTGCTTATGCACTATTTAGACAAACCGAGCGGCCGCTCGTCCGCCGTTCGATCTGTTCTCAGGTGCCACCTGGTCGGCGATGTGACCATCCTATCCAATCCCGCGTAGCCATCCTTTCCCTCATTCCCGCCGCCACACACAACTCACACGCACGAGAGAAGCAGATCCGTCCTTCGTCGCGTCCGGCGACTGCCGTCGACCTGTCACTCGAGTGCGCCTCCGTCCCCCATGCCATCCTTCTCCTGTTCATATTCTCCTACCTGCGGCGGCTCCCTCCATGCACGCGAGCGCAGCCTCACACCACCATGCAATGGCTGCGGCCGCAAGCTAGGCATGCCATCGCCGTTCAGCTTGGCCGTCCCCGCTGCTTCCTTCGGGCCCCGACCCCGCAGGAACCATATGCCCCCAACTCCACCTCCCGGCGCTCCGGGTCCCCCGATTGGGATATACTGCAGCAACTGACATACACCTCCACTGCCGGAACGCCACCGCCGCCGAGTCCAAGACGAGTCATGGCCAGGCTGTAGTGTGGTCCTTCTGGCTCGTAGATCCGCGGGGAGTTTCATACTTCACCGTCCTCTGCCCCGGCCTGAAGGAAGACGAGCCTCGGTCCTCTTCCGCGTAAACTTCAGCTCCCATTGGAACAGTCGCGGTGAGCACTTCGTCTACAAAGCTGGCCTTGAGAACCCATCGCTGGACCTACTTCCGGAAACCCGAAGGAAATTTCTTCAAATTCTATAGTCTCTATCCACCGTCTGAAGGAATAAGAGTACCCAGATTTGACAGGAGATCGACAATGTTTTCCCTGCAAAAATGTGAAAGTGGTACATGTAGTACCATGACATTTTTACATGAAGGAAGGAGGAGCCAATTTACAACTAAGTAGGTGAATTTTTTTGCTTGTGAATGTACAAACAACCGAGTACACTGAATCTTTTTTCAACTGTGGTGAAAGTGGAACGGAATACATTGAACTGAATACACGGGGCGTTCAATTTTTTTGGCATCTATAGTAATTCTAGTTGCACACATAGTTGTTTTCGTCGGAGACGATCATTATCTATAGTAGTTATAGTTACACATATAGTTGTTCTCATTTAGATACAATCATTTAAAAATTGCACACATGACGATCATTTTTTTGGCATCTATAGTAGTTCTAGTTGCACACATAATCGTTCCCAATTGGATACGATCATTGGAAAGTTGCACACACGATGATCATTTTTGTTGGCATCTATAGTAGTTTTAATTGCACATAATCGTTCTCAGTTGGATACGATCATTGGAAAGTTGCACAAACGGTGATCATTTTTTGTTGGCATCTATAGTAGTTCTAGTTATTACACACATAATTGTTCTCAGTTGGATACGGTCATTCGAAAGTTACATGCACAGCGATCACTTTTTGTTGACATCTATAGTAGTTCTAGTTACACATATTGTTGTTCTCAACGATACGATCATTGAAAAGCTACACACACAACGATCTTTTCTGTGAGCTTTTATATTAGCTCTAGTTGCACATATAGTCGTTCTCACATTACTAGAATTTAGCTAAAGGCTCGATGTTTTAAGCTCGACCAACTGCTAATTTGGATTGGAAGCATGCCGATGCTACAAGTAGACCGCATGACTTTACATGGGTAAGAGGAAAGTTGCACATCGACCGCTACTCCATTGGCAGGGCGGCATACGAGAAGTTGCACTCCGGTTGAGGGAGTAGTACACTATCTTCGGGAGTTGTACACTCTCGTCTGCATAGTCGCACATGCACGTCTTCAGAAGTTGCACACTCTCGTTGGCATATTCGAACATGCATGGCCACAGAGTCGCACAATCTCATCCGCATAGTCGCACATGAATTGTTGTGGGAGGTGCTCATGCACGTCTTTAGAAGTTGCACACTCTCGTCGGCATAGTTGCACACGCGTAGCCATAGAGTCGCACAATCTCGTCAGTATAGTCCCACATGAATTGCTGTGGGAGGTGCTCACGCCTTACCACAGAGTTGCGCACTCTTATTGGCATAGTCACACATGCATGGCCACAGAGTCGCACAATCTCGTCCGCATAGTCGCACATGAAATATTGTGGGAGGTGCTCACGCCTGGCTGCGAAGTTACACACTCTCGTTGGTATGGTCGCACATGCATGGCCACAGAGTCGCACAATCTCGTCCGGATAGTCGGACATGAATTGTTGTGGGAGATGCTCACGCCCGACCGCGGAGTTGCACACTCTTGTCGGCATAGTCGCACATGCATGGACAGAGAGTCGCACAATCTTGTCCGCATAGTCGCAGATGAATTGCTGTGGGAGGTGCTCACGCCTGGCCTCGGAGTTGCACGCTCTCGTCGGCATAGTCGCACATGCATGGCCACAGAGTCGCACAATCTCGTCCGGATAGTCGCACACGAATTGTTGTGGGAGGTGCTCACGCCTGGCCGCGGAGTTGCACACTCTCGTCGGCATAGTCGCACATGCATGACTACAGAGTCGCACAATCTCGTCCAGATAGTCGCACACGAATTGCCGTGGGAGGTGTTCACGCCTGGCCACGGAGTTGCACAATCTAGTCGGCATAGTCGCACATGCATGACCACTGAGTCGCACAATCTCGTCCGGATAGTCGCACACGAATTGTCGCGGGAGGTGCTCACGCACGGCCGCGTGGTTGCACACCCTCGTCAGCACAGTCGCACATGCATGGACATAGAGTTGCACAATCTCGTCCGCATAGTCGCACATGAATTGCCGTGGGAGGTGTTCACGCCTGGCCGCGGAGTTGCACACTCTCGTCGGCATAGTCGCACATGCATGGCCACACAATTGCACAACTGACTACCAGGCAGTTGGCCAGGGCAGCAGACGAAATTGCATATTTCACTGTTAAAGAGTAGTATGGGTGGTGCCATTAGTGAAAACTGTATGGCCTGAGCAACAAAAGAAGTTGCATATCTCACTGGAAGGAGGCAGTTTAGGGGTGGAGGTACCATAGAGAAAAGTTGCATGTCTACGGTGTACAAGAAAAGTTGCACATCCCTATCGATAGTTGCACATCGACGGCTAGTCAGTTGCACAAAATGGGGACAAAATTGCACCTAAAAAAAGTTTGTCAAAATATACTCATGCGGGATCTAGTTTCGAAGAGCACATCGCAAGGATTTCAGCGGTGAAAGCAGATCTTAATTCCGAATGTTTGGTTCAAAAGTTATGGCTTTTTTAAGAAACAAAAATTGAAAAGTAAATTAGATTGTCAACTTTTTTTATGCAAGGGGAATCGGGAGGTTGGGACAGCGCGCGGTTTGCGATGGGCGCTGGTAACGACCATCGAGCGCTTGAACAAGTCGTACGGACAAATATTTCTTTCTCAAGTAAAGAAATTTACAACAAGTCTCTTGCAAAAATAACTATCCTATCCCTTTCTACAATCTCTCTGCATCCTTGTTACATAAGGTAAGTATTGTATAATAGTTCAGTTTCCTGAATTTTTGTCATTCCTCTGTGTAAATAAACTAATATGGGTTCACAATCAATAATGTCCTCATTATCGAGAGTAATGATAAGTTGAAGAATACCATGCATTGATGAGTGTTGAAGTCTGCGAGAAAACAAATATAAGCCCCATAACGACGACCAGCCCATGCACCCGCCTTAGGGCAGCCTCTACTGGGCTAGCCAGCAGGTGTCTATCGCATGCTTTATTCGATGATTAATATTTTTTACTTTTCCTTGTTTCTCTAATTTTGTTAGTATTTTTAGAATACTCATAATACATATCTTTCACAGTTTTATTTACTTAAAGATTTTCAAACCATTCATCGCATGTTTAAAAAATGCCACACGACTTCAAAAAAATTGCTAGCATTAATTATTCGTGACATTTAAAAAATATTCATTTGTTTCAATAAAATGTGTACAAAATGTATCGCGTGATTTTAAAAAAGTAATTTGTAGCATTCAAATTAGGTCCATCACATTTTTTTAAAACATTTCTACAAGGAAACACAGTTTGCACAATGTTTAAAAACGTTTTAACTCATTAAAAAAGCGGCATTTAAAAAAATTACACTAGTGCGGTCGTATGAAGCCAGGGCTCTCATCAAGTCGAAACTATACTACCCCATCGCACACTCTGGGCAGCCCAATTAGGGAGTTTGGCTCGGGACCTCCTATGTGAAGTAATAAGCGTTAAATAGCGGCTACTGGGCTAGCCAGCAGGTGTCTATCGCATGCTTTATTCGACGATTAACCTTTTTTACTTTTCCTTGTTTCTCTAATTTTGTTAGTATTTTTAGAATACTCATAATACATATCTTTCACAGTTTTATTTACTTAAAGATTTTCAAACCATTCATCGCATGTTTAAAACATGCCACACGACTTCTAAAAAAATTGCTAGCATTAATTATTCGTGACATTTAAAAGAATATTCATTTGTTTCAATAAAATGTGTACAAAATGTATCGCGTGATTTTAAAAAAGTAATTTGTAGCATTCAAATTAGGTCCATCACATTTTTTTAAACATTTCTACAAGGAAACAAAGTTTGCACAATGTTTAAAAACGTTTTAACTCATTAAAAAAGCGGCATTTAAAAAAATTACACTAGTGCGGTCGTATGAAGCCAGGGCTCTCATCAAGTCGAAACTATACTACCCCATCGCACACTCTGGGCAGCCCAATTAGGGAGTTTGGCTCGGGACCTCCTATGTGAAGTAATAAGCGTTAAATAGCGGGTACTACCCCCCACTACCCCACTGCGTATGAATTGGCCGGACCAAGTAGCTCATGCCAGGTTTTGGGAAGGTTCTAGAACCTTCCCAAGCCGGGTTGCCAATTTTGGGTTTTTTCTCCTTTTTCATTTTTGTCCTTTTTTGCTTTTATTCGTTTTCGTTCCTTTTCATTTTCAATTTTTCTTTTCTTTTCCTTTTTTTCTTCCTTTTTCTCGTTTTCCTGAACACTTTTTAAAAATCACGAACGTTTTTTGTTCATTGAATTCGAAAAAAGTTAATCTAGTTAAAAATATTCATCAAAATTGATTATTATATTCAAATTTTGTTCACCATGATTTAAAAATATTCGTCGAGTTTGCAAAAAAAATGTTCTTGAATTTTGTCACCAAGTTCAGAATATTTTCATCAAATTCAAAATTATTTCATCCGATAAAAAATATTCATCAATATTCAAAAATTGTTCACCAAAATCATAAAAATAGAAAAAATAAAAATGAAAAGGATTGTTCATCCTTTTAAAATTTTCAAGTTCTTTAACATATTTTGAAATTGCGTACAATTTTTAGAAAACATGAACATTTTTTTGAAGCGGGCAACCTTTTTTGAATTTTTGGGAAAAATATTATAAATTCAGGAATATTTTTAGTTTCTGAAGAACATTTCTTGAGTTCGTGAATAGTTTGAATGAGCAAACTTTTTTGAATTTTGTGAACATTTTTTGAATTTGAGAATATTTTTCAAATTCATGAACATTATTCAGATATTATTGGCTCCATGAACTTTTTCAAAATGCGCATTTTTTTAAAGTTTTGTAACTTTTCAAATCCAAATTATTTAAAGAAGAAGAAACAAAAAAATGAAAAAGAAAATAGGGGGCATCCTTCTGCCACTCATGGGTCGGGCCAAATGGGCACGCGAGGGGAGCGGAGGGCTGCGCACGCGGTGGGTTCCCGGCGCATACTGCGTCAAATATGAGCTCCCAGGTCCAAGGTCACCACTTCGTACAGGGCTTGTCCTAAACGGGCCCACTCATGTAGGGAGGTTGCCTACTGTGCGATCCAGTCTTGTACGGCGTGTTTCGTGGGAGCTCCTATTTGTCGCTTCAGGCGCCAGTTAAGCTTCTTGGCACCCACTTGCAAACACTTGTGGGCCGGCCCATGTAGATGTGACTGTATTTCATTTTCCCCTGGTACGCTCGGTCGCATTTGAAAAAAGAAAACGAGAAAATTCACAAAAAATAAAAAAAATGAGATTTCACAAATCTTCACTGATTTTGAAAAAAACTTCATGATTTTTTTAAAAAACACTGATTTGAAATAGTTCATCGAATTTGAAAAAAAGTCCGTAGAATTTGAAAACAAGTTCATTGACATTGAAAAAAGGTCATTGAGAGTTAAAGTAAGTTCATCGATTTCAAAAAAAGGTTCAGGATTTTTTTAAATAACCACGCATTTAGGAAAACAGGGAAAAAGAACAAGAAAAAAAAGAAAAGTACAAAACGAACTGATGAACGAAATAAAAGTAAGAAACGAAGTAAATGTGCACAAGCGCGTGAGGTTGTCTGGTGGTTGGTGTGTTTCGTTTGGAAAGATGAGGTTGTGAGTTTGATCTCATCGGCAACACCTTTCTTTGGAAATGAAGTTATCGAATGGAAAAAAGAAGAAGGAAAATGGGTCGGCCCAGAGCAGAGCGGGGTGTATACCCCCATTTGCAATTTTTGAAGAAAACGGGCGCCTGAAACGTCGAATAGGAAATGTCGTGTTTGGTTGTCCGCATATATCTTAATCTCTCTCTCATGGAAAGAGTTTGACACATTTAGTTGCGTGCATAACACGAACTTTAAAGCCTCTTTGGGCCTAGTTCCGAGAGAAATCTTGATTTGGGAGTTTTTGTGAGATAGGCCCGATCGATGTATCCAGCGCACCTGGGTGACTGAAAGTGCGTTAAGTCGACTAGAGGGGGGTGAATAGGCGATTTTTATGAATTCTTCACTGAGGAATTTCAGGATAAGTAAATTTCTAAGCGTAGAACTATTTAGCAGCGGAATAAGTACTCAAATGCAAACATAACAGAACATCATCATGATGAAATAAAACGAGAACAGAGTACAGGAAGCGTAAACACAGGATAAGCAGGATGAAGATAAACAGGCTGAAGAAATTGAACTGAGGAAATTGAGAAAGTCTTCAGTCAAAGTCTTCAAACAGATATGAACAAGCACACAACACAGTAATGAGGAAATGGAAGGTTTGAGGAAATAGAACCGGTAAGCTTGGTGAAGACAGTGATTTGGTAGACCAGTTCCAACTGCTGTGACAGTTGTACGTATGGTTGAAGCGGCTAGGTATTTAAACCTGGGGACTCACGGTCCCGGACACACAGTCCTCACCGTATTCTCCTTGAGCTAAGGTCACACAGACCTCGCCCAATCACTCGTGATAAGTCTTCAGGTGACTTCCAAACCTTCACAAACTCGGTCACTCGGTGATCCACAATTTTCTCTTGGATGCTCTAGACCATGACGCCTAACCGTCTGGAAGATGCATAGTCTTCAAAGGTAACAAGCGTCGGATCCACATAGAAACAATTTCTGCAGTGATGCTCAATCACTTTGGGTTTGTAGGTGTTTGGGTATGGGTTTTCCTCACTTGATGATTTTCGCTCAAAGTCCTCAGAGGATGGGATGCTCTCAATTGACAAGTGTCAGTTTCACTCGGAGCAGCCAACCAGCTAGTGGTTGTAGGGGCGGCTATTTATAGCCTAGGGAGCAGCCCGACATGATAAGACATAAATGCCCTCCAATGATATGACCGTTAGGTGGATAAGATATTTTGGGACAGCTGGCGCATAGCACAACAACGGTCAAAAATTTGACTATCAAATTCCTCAGGGCAATCATGTTCCTCACTTGTAGGCAATCCGCACTGGCGAATTCCTAACTCCTCAGTCAGAACAAATTCCTCAGAGACCAGAAGATCTTCGTCTCTCTCAGTGAAGAAATTGACTGAACTGTATGAGATTTCCAATGGCTTCACTCAAAAGGATTGGGTAGGTGTATGATTTTGAGATGAGCATCACTTGGAAACTTTTCTTTAGTTTTACCTCGACCCCCTTTAACATTACGGTGTTTCCTATGACTCAAGAAAAAGAAAATGAAACTATGAAAACAAAAGTCTTCACGCTACATATTCCTCGCATGAAATCCAAGTCTTTTGGGTCACACCAATTTCTTCACTTTCAAAGTCTTCAGAAATCCAAAGTCTTCAGTTGAAGACATTCATTTTTAGGGGTCGACTTTCTCTGTAAATATCAAACTCCTCATAGACTTATAGACCTGTGTACACTCACAAACACATTAGTCCCTTAACCTATAAGTCTTCAATACACCAAAATCACTAAGGGGCACTAGATGCACTTACAATCTCCCCCTTTTTGGTGATTGATGACAATATAGGTTAAGTTTTCAACGGGATAAACAAATGAAGTGTAAATATCGATCGAGGAATTTGATTGCAAGATATAGAAGAACTCCCCAAAGATGTGCATAGTGAGGAATTTGCTTTTGAAGCAATGCACATTTTGAAGAGTAGAATCATGGAGATCTCCCCCTATATCTTGTAATTCATACACGCATTTAACATTTGATATGAAGAATTTGAAATGCATGATGAAATATGGTGACTGGTGTAATTCAGCACGCGTGCATTAACATATATGAGGAAATAACATGCAGAGAACATAGCGAAAGTATCAGACCACCATCGGGTTTAAGTTTACAACTCGATCCAATAAAGTCTTCAGAAGAACGAGAGTTGTAACTTAGCAAAAAACGCCCATATATAGAGACCCGCTTGAAGACTAACTCAAATTTCTCCCCCTTTGTCATCGAATGACCAAAAGGGACGAAAAGTGAGGACTAACGCCCCTGAAGAATATCACAAAGTCGATGGAGGAGCGCCAGCATTGTGGGGGTCGGTTGTTGAAGTAGGGCCTGCCGCAGTGTCGTCCAAACCTTCATGCTCATCAGTCTCGCGCGATGAAGAATATGAGCTGGCTACTAAGGAAGGAACTTTGACTTTCTTGAATTTCTTTGACGGTGGCTGAGACCAGTCAAAGTCCTGCTTGAAGCCCATCTGCTTGAGATCTTCTTCACCATAAAGATGAGACAGAACAGCCCAGGTGCGATTGAATACTTCCTGGATGTAGTAGTGGTTCTTCTTCACTGCATTGTGTGTAGTAGCCATGTTGTGAAGAATTGAACCAAATTGATGTTTGACCCATTTGTGGTTGCGATCGACCTTCTGATGAAGACTGAGGAGAAGCTCACGATCAGTCATCACCCTTGGAGCTGTGGCTTGAGGATTTTGCTTTGAGGCATTGGCGGCGGAGTCATGAGTGGCAGAGTCATCATTGGTGGAGTACGATGCAGCTTTGCGGAATCGACCATCCAATGGACGAATGCCTTCATCAATAACAGCTGTGGCCTTGCCCTTTTCATCAGCTGAGGAAAATGTCCGCTTGAGGACTTCAATGGGGGGCAAGTAGCTGCCATGGTTGAGTGTGTCCGCCTTGTAATTGATTGAATACCTTGATCTAAGGAATCTCATAATCCAGGGAGCGTAAGGCTTCAATTCAAAAGGGGACAATGCAACATTGGTCAGAGTCCTCATGAAGAAATCATGGTAGTTAACAGGAACTCCATGGATGATATTGAAGAGCAGATTCTTCATGATGCCAACGACCTCTTCTTCATTCGAGTCGCGGCCTTTGATTGGACTCAATGTCTTGGTCAGAATGCGATAGACAATCTGTGGCACATATAGCAATTCCTTCACGAGGAATTTGGTCCTTGGGGCTTGACCGGGCTTCAGCGGCTTCATCAACACTTGCATGTAGTGATCTGTGAGTTCAGATTCATGATATATACAACGAGCGCCTTCAAGGGGAGGACTGACAGGCAGGGCATGAAGCAATTCAGAGGCCGGTGCTTTGAAGTGAGTGTTTTCTATCATCCAGTCCAACACCCAAGAGTTCACATCTTCAGTATTTCCGGTGATGTGCAGCGTTGCATAGAATTGAAGAATTAGCTCTTCATTCCAATCACAGATATCGGTGCAGAAGTTGAGCAATCCAGCGTCATGAAGAAAACACTGAGGACTGGTGTGAAGCACGACAGCGATTCCATGTCCACATGAGGAATATGCTCATGGTCAAAGACTTTGTCCTTATCAAAAAGCAGTAAAGAATATAAGTTGGCTTGGCTTGCGGTCCAGAAACGCTTCCTTTAGAGACGAGCAGAGTCATATGGGTTGTAGTCTATGAAGAACACATGCTCGTGGAAGAAGTCATCAGCCTTGAAGTTTTGCTTCTTAGAGAAGGTATTCTTCGGCTTGGGCTGAGGAGTATCAGTCAATTGCATTACAGCCTCAGGGATCACATTCTCAGGAACCACAGGCTGAGGAATTTCAGTTTCTGCTTCAGTTGCAGCATGGGTCTTCTTTTCTTCAGCAACATTTTCATCAACACTAGGGGCTGAAATTTCTTCATGGATGGAAGGAGTGGTGTGATTTATCAGAGCCCATTTGAACTTCAGTGTGCACTGGGGACTAAGGAATTTGTTGCAGTGGCGTGAACAAAGGAGAGTTGGGGTGATGACTTTCCCAGTAGTCATCATTCATCACTGGAGTGGTGCTCCCAATGTCCACATCTTCATCTTCATCATCCAGTTCTTCAACGCCTGCCTCTTCAGCTGTTAACTGAGGCATAGGCGATGAGACAACTGGGATTGAAGGGATATTATCCACTTCAATTTCTTCATCCAACTGCTCTGAGGAAGTATCAAAAGGAACATCTTCATCGGATCCGCTTGGGATCACATAATCTTCATCAAAAGGAATGATTTCCTTTGATGGCATGCTTGATACAGGAACAACATCAATGGGATTCTCAAAAGAGCTTGTCAATATCTTCATCTTCTTCGATGGTGAAGACTGTGATGAAGCAGATGCTTTCCTCTTCTTCGCTGGTGCTCGCTCTGCAGCCTTAGTTTTCTTCGCTTCTGATGCAGAAGGAAGAACTGGACTTGGTGTTTGCGCAGGAGGAGCAGAGGAAATTGTTTCATTTACCTCAGGCACAACTGATGCAGTTGTCCTGATTTGTTCAGTTTCTTCAGGCTCAGCGGTGGATGCGTCAGCTGGCCTGGCTTGTTCTTCAGGCGCAACACTAGTGGTTGCCCTGGCAATCTCATCAGCGGCTGGAATATCTCCAACAGCCCTGGTACTCTCATTTTTATCAGCAGCCTGATTTTCATCAGCGGTGCTGGCATGTTCTTCAGTCGGCTGAGCAAAATGCTTCAGTCTGAGGAATTTCAATGTGCGTTGGAGCAACATTTAAAGAAAATCCTTTCGCCAATTTGACAAACCTGACTTTGGATCCAAGCCAGTCTGCACGGTAGGTGTCAAATTCATCACTGAGGCTTTTGATCTCAGTTTGAGCAGCAATAATTCATCAGTGGTCATTTTCACAATGTTCTTTTTCAGAAGTCGCTCCTTCTTGTATTGAGCTTTCTTTAGCTGCCTGGCCTTCTCAAACTTCCATTTTTCTTCGCCAATGAAGGCAGTCAGCATGTGACTTTGGCTAGGAGTCAGCTTGAAGTCCGGCATAGGAGTGTTGGGGTCCTTGTGCCAGAGATAAATGTACTCAAGGATCAACTTTGGATCCAGCAGGAGAGGAACTTCACTTCCTTTGGCTCTAGCGGCCCTTTGCTGTCTATCTCCGATGATTTCGGCAAGTTCCTCATCATCAGATTCATCTTCATCGGACAGTACATGAAAGGCAACCTGCTTCTTGTGAGGACTTGGTCTAGAGCCTCGTACAACAGTTGCCTTGGTCTTCAGTAGAGTGGGGCCGGTTGAGGATTGCAGAGGTGCTAAAGAACTTGTAGAGGCTCCTGAGGCAATAGACTTGCCTGTGGTCCTTTGACACGAGGTGAGATGCACAGGTGCTGAGGACTTTGAAGGAGGAGCCGAGGACTTTGGAGGAGGAGCTAAGGACTTTGGAGGAGCTGGAGCAGCTTGAGGAATTGAAGCTGCTTGAGGAATTGGCCGTGAGGGCATTAAAGAGCTTGGCCGTGAGGGCATTGCTGAAGCACTGAGCTTGTGTGCAGGCTTCTTCGGCATAGCCTTCTTGGGCTTGCTAGCAGAGGCCTCAACGGTGGCAGCAGCAGAGTCTTCATTGAATTTCTTCACTGCCTCTTTTGCCACTTTGTTGGCCAGTTTAGCTTGACGCTTGGCCCATTCAGCGAGAAATTCCTCACCATGCCTGATGCTAGTGGGATCAGCTTCTTGGCCAGGTGCCAATGGAGGTCTTGGGCATGGAGGGTGTACAACGAATTTCTTCATGTACTTGGGAGTGACATAGCGATATTCCCTCCATTCTCTGGCCCATCTCCTCTCAATCTTCTGAATGCGCACTTTGCGCTCATTCTTCGTTTCCTCAGGTGGTGTACAGTACACTGCATAGATGTTGTCAGGAATCTCAAAGGTAGTGTTGACTTCCAATTACTTCCCTCCCTTCTGAGGTTTCTTGCCATCAACCATTTTCTTCAACTTAGGATTATGAACGATTGAATTCTCTAAAGAGGTATGCAACTTTTCTTCGAGGAACGCTGCAAATGAGTTAAGTTGATGAGAACCTAGTGATTCAGCAGCGGACATGTGTACCTGTGAACAGAGTATAGGTGCGAAGAATTTGGAGAAGTCATATGCGTTCTCAGAAGTTTTTGCAAAAAGAACAAGTTTGAGGAATTTGACCAGATGTGTCTTGAGGAATTTCACTAATTGTTCTTTGACTTAGGTTCCAGAGTTGTATAGATCGAAAATCCACACAATTGAGGAATCTTGAAGAAATATGTTGCTTAGGGAAACAAATCAAGAACTAATGTTTGCGTGAGGTGTTTAGAGTGTGAAGATTGAAGAATAAACACCTTTTGAAGATTTGTAGAAATCAAAGGAATCAATAAGGGCAGTAAAAATGACTTTTAATTACCCTTGACAAAGAACACGACGAACTATGAATAGTAGATTTGAAGCTTGTCGGTTCTGATCTTCCATGCCCTAACTTGGCAGAGGAAGACGGCTACGGCGGCGGAGGAGAGAAGAAATCCGCGGCCGGCGCGAGTGCGACAGCGACGAGGTCGAGGCAGCGAAGCTCTTCCTCACCGGCGACGATGGAAGTAGTGACGGCGCTAGGTTTTGAGAGCTCAAGCGAGGGAGTGAGGTCGATCGGAGTAAAAAATAGTCTGAGTAGGGTGAGGGGTATTTATAGCTAAGGTGAAAAACCGCTCGCCCGAGGAAAATGGACGAACGTGCCCCTGACCCTTCTCATCCTTGTAACATGTGTCAC
This sequence comes from Aegilops longissima, assembly GCA_021605205.1. Classification (NCBI taxonomy): domain Eukaryota; kingdom Viridiplantae; phylum Streptophyta; class Magnoliopsida; order Poales; family Poaceae; genus Aegilops; species Aegilops longissima. The sequence goes on from CM038679.1 coordinate 527,081,206, forward strand.
CCATGTACAAAGAGGTGGAGATCGTGTGAGATCGTAGGTGAATAAGATAATCATATCGTGGAATGTGGATGGTTTGAGCGGCAACAGCCGAAAATTCGGATATGACAATTTTAATGTTTCATTCACAATTTCTTCAGCTGACAAGGACACAGTGAAGATTTTGAACGGGTTTCAAATAGAATGCACATGAAGAATTTGTGAATAGACTGGATTGAGTTTAGCATAGAGGGGGAAGGGTCCGATCACATTCAGTTAGCAGAAAAAGGCAACTTGAAGAAATAGCAATAAGTGAATGTCGTAGAGGACTTAAACTCAAATATTGATTTCCTCCTGCTTTAATTCCTCGGCCAAATTATAGCAGTGCATGAGCTCTTTTTTTGGTAAGCAATCAAATTAGAGTGCAGCTTTTATTTTTGGAAACGATCGAATTAAATAGCATCAGAATAATGCGAAACATTATGATAGGTACTAATTTATCCGCATGCAATATTTTTTGAAGGTGTGAATCGTGACTGGCTAGTAAATATTTTTAATATTATGGAAGGTTCAAATTCGTGTGCTTGCCAATATATTTAATGATTTTAACGGGTTGTGGGTTGGGCAGTTGTAAACCCGATATACTCGATAGGATGATGAGTTGATCTAACGGCTGATGCTCTAGGTGCCCAGGCACCTAGGTGCCCTAGTTAATTTACCTATATATATATATATATATATATATATATATATATATATATATATATATATATATATATATATATATATATATATATATATAGCCAATGAAGAAAAACAACGGAAACTGTGAAGACATTGCAAAGTTGAAGAAATTGAACAACTGAGGAATTTCAAAACTGAAGAAAAACTCAAATTGAAGATTTTCAACTTTTGTTGGTGGCATAACCCACCGTATAATAATGCTGACTTCAGACGCCACGTACAATTGTCATAGGGCTCTGAGAATCAAATTCTTCGTTAATTTCTACACACTTAGAGGGTTATGTTGGGGAACGTAGTAATTTCAAAAAAAATCCTACGCACAGGCAAGATCATGGTGATGCATAGCAACGAGAGGGGAGAGTGTGTCCACGTACCCTCGTAGACCGAAAGTGGAAGCGTTAGCACAACGCGGTTGATGTAGTCATACGTCTTCACGGCCCGACCGATCAAGCACCGAAACTACGGCACCTCCGAGTTCTAGCACACGTTCAATTCGATGACGATCCCCGGACTCCGATCCAGTAGAATGTCGGGGAAGAGTTTCGTCAGCACGACGGTGTGGTGACGATCTTGATGTTCTACCGTCGCAGGGCTTCGCCTAAGCACCGCTACAATATTATCGAGGACTATGGTGGAGGGGGACACCGCACACGGCTAAGAGATCAAGATATCAATTGTTGTTGTCTCTAGAGGTGCCCCCTGCCCCCGTATATAAAGGAGTGGAGGAGGGGGAGAGGGCCGGCCCCTATGGCGCGCCCTGGAGGAGTCCTACTCCCACCGGGAGTAGGATTCTCCCTTCCATGTAGTAGGAGTAGGAGACAAGAAAGGGGGAGAGGGAAGAGAAGGAAGGAGGGGGCGCCTCCCCTAGTCCAATTCGGACTAGTCATTGGGGGGGGCGGCCTGCCTCTTTCTCTCCCCTAAAGCCCAATAAGGCCCATATACTTCTTCCCCCGTATTCCCGTAACTCCCCGGTACTCTGAAAAATACCCGAACCACTTGGAACCTTTCCGATGTCCGAATATAGTCGTCCAATATATCGATCTTTACGTCTCGACCATTTCGAGACTCCTCGTCATGTCCCCAATCTCATCCGGGACTCCGAACTCCTTCGGTACATCAAAACTCATAAACTCATAATAAAATTGTCATCGAAACCTTAAGCGTGCGGACCCTACGGGTTCGAGAACTATGTAGACATGACCGAAACACGTTTCAAGTCAATAACCAATAGCGGAACCTGGATGCTCATATTGGCTCCCACATATTCTACGAAGATATTTATCGGTCAAACCGCATAACAACATACGTTGTTCCCTTTGTCATCGGTATGTTACTTGCCCGAGATTCGATTGTCGGTATCCCAATACCTAGTTCAATCTCGTTACCGGCAAGTCTCTTTACTCATTATGTAATGCATCATTCCATAACTAACTCATTAGCTACATTGCTTGCAAGGCTTATAGTGATGTGCATTACCGAGAGGGCCCAGAGATACCTCTCCGACAATCGGAGTGACAAATCCTAATCTCGAAATACGCCAACTCAACAAGTACCTTCGGAGACACCTGTAGAGCTCCTTTATAATCACCTAGTTACGCCAGACGCTTTGGTAGCACACAAAGTGTTCCTCCGGTAAATGGGAGTTGCATAATCTCATAGTCATAGGAACATGTATAAGTCATGAAGAAAGCAATAGCAACATACTAAACGATCAAGTGCTAAGCTAACGGAATGGGTCAAGTCAATCACATCATTCTCCTAATGATGTGACCCCGTTAATCAAATGACAACTCATGTCCATGGCTAGGAAAGTTAACCATCTTTGATTCACGAGCTAGTCAAGTAGAGGCATACTAGTGACACTATGTTTGTCTATGTATTCACACATGTATCAAGTTTCCGGTTAATACAATTCTAGCATGAATAATAAACATTTATCATGAAATAAGAAAATAAATAATAACTTTATTATTGCCTCTAGGGCATATTTCCTTCAGTCTCTCACTTGCACTAGAGTCAATAATCTAGTTCACATCGCCATGTGATTTAACACCAATATTCATATATGTATATGATTAACACCCATAGTTCACATTGTCATGTGACCAACACCCAAAGGGTTTACTAGAGTCAATAATCTAGTTCACATTGCAATGTGATTAACACCCGAAGAGTACTAAGGTGTGATCATGTTTTGCTCATGAGAGAAGCTTAGTCAACGGGTGTCACATTCAGAGCCATTTGTATTTTGCAAATATTCTATATCTACAATGCTCTGCACGGAGCTACTCTAGCTAATTGCTCCCACTTCAATATGTATCCAGATTGAGACTTAGAGTCATCTGGATCGGTGTAAAAGCTTGCACCTATGTAACTCTTTACGACGGGCTCTTTTATCACCTCCATAATCGAGAAATATTTCCTTAGTCCTCACTAAGGATATTCTTGACCAATGTCCAGTGATCTACTCCTAGATCACTATTGTACTCCCTTGCCAAATTTAGAGCAAGGTATACAATAGGTCTGGTACATAGAATAGCATACTTTATAGAACCTATAACTGAGGCATAGGGAATTGCTTTCATTCTGTTTTCTATTTTCTGCCGTGGTCGGGATTTGAGTCTTACTCAATTTCACACCTTTGCAACACATGCAAGAACTCTTTCTTTGACTGTTCCATTTTGAACTACTTCAAAATCTTGACAAGGTATGTACTTTTTGAAAAACTTATCAAGCGTCTTAATCTATCTCAATAGATCTTGATGCTCAATATGTAAGTAGCTTTACTGAGGTCTTTCTTTTAAAGAACTCCTTTCAAATACTCCTTTATGCTTTCCAGAAAAATTCTACATCATTTCTGATCAACAATATGTTACTCACATATATTTATCAGAAAGGCGGTAGTGCTCCCACTCACCTTATTGTAAATACAGGCTACACCGCAAGTCTGTATAAAACTATATGCTTTGATCAACTTATCAAAGCGTATATTCCAACTCTGAGATGCTTGTACCAGTCCATAGATGGATCGCTGGAGCTTGCACATTTTGTTAGCACCTTTAGGATTGACAAAACCTTCTGGTTGCATCATATACAACTCTTCTTTAAGAAAGCCATTAAGGAATGCGGTTTTGACATCCATTTGCCAGTTTTTATAAAATGTGACAATTGCTAACATGATTCGGACAGACTTAAGCATCGCTACGGTTGAGAAAATATCATTGTAGTCAACACCTTGAACTTGCCGAAAAACTTTTTTGTGACAAGTCGAGCTTTGTAGATAGTAACACTACTATCAGCGTTTGTCTTCCTCTTCAAGATCCATTTATACAATATGGCTTGCCAATCATTGGGCAACTCCACCAAAGACCACACTTTGTTCTCATACATGGATCACATCTCAGATTTCATGGCCTTAAGCCATTTCGCGGAATCTGGGCTCATCATCGCTTCCTCATAGTTCGTAGGTTCATCATGGTCTAGTGACATGACTTCCAGAACAGGATTACTGTACCACTCTGGTGCGGACTGTACTTTGCAAGACCTACGAGGTTTTGTAGTAACTTAATCTGAAGTTTCATGTTCATCATCATTAGCTTCCTCACTAATTGGTGTAGGAATCACTGGAACTGATTTCTGTGATGAACTACTTTCCAATTCGGGAGAAGGTACAAATTACCTTATCAAGCTCTACTTTCCTCCCACTCACTTCTTTCGAGAGAAACTCCTTCTCTAGAAAGGATCCATTCTTAGCAACGAATGTTTTGCCTTCGGATCTGTGATAGAAGGTGTACCCAACAGTTTCCTTTGGATATTCTATGAAGATGCACTTCTCCGATTTGGGTTCGAGCTTATCAGGTTGAAAACCTTTTTCACATAAGCATCGCAACTCCAAACTTTAAGAAACGACAGCTTAGGTTTAATGCTAAACCATATTTCATATGGTGTCGTCTCAACGGATTTAGATGGTGCCCTATTAAAGTGAATGCAGCTATCTCTAATGCATAACCCCAAAACAATAGTGGTAAATCGGTAAGATACATCATAGATCGCACCATATCCAATAAAGTGCGGTTACGACGTTCGGACACACCATTATGTTGTGGTGTTCCATGTGGCGTGAGCTGTGAAACTATTCCACATTGTTTAAAAATGAAGGCCAAATTCGTAACTCAAATATTGTTTTCTACGATCAGATTGTAGAAACTTTATTTTCTTGTTACGATGATTCTCCACTTCACTTTGAAATTCTTTGAACTTTTCAAATGTTTCAGACTTGTGCTTCATTAAGTAGATATACGCATATCTGCTCAAATCATTTGTGAAGGTCAGAAAATAACGATACCCGCCACAAGCATCAACACTCATTGGACTGCATACATCGGTATGTATTATTTCCAACAAGTTAGTAGGTCGTTCCATTGTTCCGGAGAACGGAGTTTTAGTCATCTTGCTTAAAAGGCACGGTTCGCAAGCATCAAGTGATTCATAATCAAGTGATTCCAAAATCCCATCAGCATGGTGTTTCTTCATGCGCTTTACACCAATATGACCTAAACGGCAGTGCCAAAAATAAATTGCACTATCATTATTAACTTTGCATCTTTTGGCATCAACGTTATGAATATGTGTATCACTATGATCAAGATTCAATAAACCATCACCCTTGGGTGTATGACCATAGAAGGTTTTATTCATGTAAACAGAATAACAATTTATTCTCTATCTTAGATGAATAATCATATCGCAATAAACATGATCTTATCATATTTATGCTCAACGCAAACACCAAATAACATTTATTTAGGTTTAACACTAATCTCGAAAACATAGGGAGTGTGTGATGATGATCATATCAATCTTGGAACTACTTCCAACACTCATCGTCACTTCCCCTCAACTAGTTTCTGCTTATTCAGAACTCTGTTTGAGTTACTAATCTTAGCAACCTAACAAGTATCAAATACTTAGGGCTACTATAAACACTAGTAAGACACACATCAATAACCTGTATATCAAATATACCCTTGTTCACTTTGCCATCCTTCTTATCCACCAAATATTTAGGGTATTTCCGCTTCCAAAGGACCATTTCCTTTGCAAAGGTAAGCACTTTCGGTTTCAGGCTTTGGTCCAGCTTTGGGCTTCTTCAAGGAGTGACAACTTGCTTGTCATTCTACTTGAAATTCCCTTTCTTTCCCTTTGCCCTTTTCTTGAAACTAGTGGTCTTGTCAATCATCGACACTTGATGCTCTTTCTTGATTTCTACCTTCGTCGATTTCAACATCACAAAGAGCTCGGGAATCGTTTTCGTCATCCCTTGCATACTATAGTTCATCACGAAGTTCTAGTAACTTGGTGGTGGTGACTAGAGAACTCTGTCAATCACTATCTTATCTGGAAGATTAACTCCCACTTGATTCAAGCGATTGTAGTACCTGCATAATCTGAGCACATGCTCACTAGTTGAGCGATTCTCCTCCATCTTTTAGCTATAGAACTTGTTGGAGATTTCCTATCTCTCAACTCGGTATTTGCTTGAAATATTAACTTCAATTCCTGGAACATCTCATATGGTCCATGACATTCAAAATGTCTTTGAAGTCCCGATTCTAAGCCGTTAAGCATGGTGCACTAAACTATCAAGTAGTCATCATATTGAGCTAGCCAAACGCTCATAACGCCCGCATCCGCTCCTGCAATAGGTCTGTCACCTAGCGGTGCATTAAGGACATAATTCTTACAGGCAACAATGAGGATAAACCTCGATCACGGATCCAATCCGCATCATTGCTACTAACATCTTTCAACACAATTTTCTAGGAACATATCAAAATAAACATATGAAAGCAACAACGCGAGCTATTGATCTACAACATAATTTGCAAAATACTACCAGGACTAAGTTCATGATAAATTTAAGTTCAATTAATCATATTACTTAAGAACTCCCATTTAGACAGACATCTCTCTAGTCATCTAAGTGATCACGTGATCCAAATCAACTAAACCATGTCCGATCATCACGTGACATGGAGTAGTTTTCAATGGTGAACATCACTATGTTGATCATATCTACTATATGATTCACGCCGACCTTTCGGTATCCGTGTTCCGAGGCCATATCTCAGATATGCTAGGCTCGTCAAGTTTAACTCGAGTATTCTGCGTGTGCAACTGTTTTGCACCGTTGTATTTGAACGTAGAGCCTATCACACCCGATCATCACGTGGTGTCTCAAAGACGAAGAACTTTTGCAATGGTGCATACTCGGGAGAACACTTCTTGATAATTAGTGAGAGATCATCTTATAATGCTACCGTCAATCAAAGCAAAATAAGATGCATAAAGGATAAACATCACATGCAATCAATATAAGTGATATGATATGGCCATCATCATCTTGTGCTTGTGATCTCCATCTCCGAAGCACCGTTATGATCACCATCGTCACCGGCGTGACACCTTGATCTCCGTCGTAGCATCGTTGTCGTTTCGCCACCTATTGCTTCTACGACTATCGCTACCACTTAGTGATAAAGTAAAGCAATTACAGGGCGCTTGCATTTCATACAATAAAGCGACAACCATATGGCTCCTGCCAGTTGCCGATAACTCGGTTAAAAAACATGATCATCTCATACAATAAAATATAGCATCACGTCTTGACCATATCACATCACAACATGCCCTGCAAAAACAAGTTAGACGCCCTCTACTTTGTTGTTGCAAATTTTACGTGGCTGCTACGGGCTGAGCAAGAACCGTTCTGTTGGGGATATGACTATTTGTGTAAGCCGCCCAGGAGGGGCCGGGTTACACAAAGAAGACTCATCAGAGGAAGCCCAAGACCAAGCATGAAGATGGCGAGTCAATAAGGGGCTTAAGGCCCACAGGCGACTTAAGGCCCGTTGTAGTAAACCGCCATGATGACATGACTTGTATCATAAGGTAGATTTAACTAGACACTGATCCGGACACTGTTTATGAGCCGGTCGGGACTCTGTAAGCCACAGGGCGTCAACCCGTGTATATAAGGGGACGACCTGCTGGCGGCTTAGGGCAAGAAACAACCCATCGAGAGCCGGGCATAGCGTATCTCGCTCCCTGGTCATCGGAACATCAAGCAATACCGACCCAACTACATGTAGGCTTTCCTTCACCGCAAGGGGTCGAACTAGTATAAACCTCTCGTGTCCTTTGTCCCGATTAACCCCTTTAAGCTTCCTAGTTGCGATGGCTCCACGACTAAGTCCTTGCACGAGGACATCTGCCGTGACAAAACCACGACAGTTGGCGCCCACCGTGGGGCCAGCGCACGGTGGATTTGATTTCTTGAAGGGCAGCTTCGAAGGGCTCAAGGGATACGCAGTGGGCCGAATGACCAAGATTCGTCACGGCAAGATCTACATCGACAACGAAGGCTGGGGCCCCGACGCCGACTCAATCGAGTACGGGTACCGGGTCCCCTTTGGCGGAATTCACATCTTCATCGGCCGGATTGGAGAGCCGGGCCCTGAGCCGGATAACTGCACCGACCTCGTCGAGACGGCTCAGCGTGCGAGACCCGCCCGAGCTCCACCCGTCATGAAGCGTGCCTTCGTGGGCTGTATCCACGGAGAAGAACTTTCTGAAGGAGCTAAAGATGACGGTGAGACGACCGTCCCATCGGATGATGATTCGTCCGCCGGTTCAACAGATTCTTTATATCAAATCCAAGAGGGCATGCTTGGGGGCTGTTCTGACGACTCTAGTACTCCGGATTTCTATGAGCCGCCAAGCTGGGCAGGAGTCTTCATGGCTGGTACTCAACCCGGTCAGAACTCGACGGCTGCGGCAGCAATAATGTCCGGGTCAGGAGCGGCCGGGGCAGGAGGCCCTGTGCGCCCGCCGGCTCAGGTGCTGATGGATCTTATGGACAAGTTGACGGCCCTGCTAACCACCACGGCTGTTCCTGCAAATAAAGATGAGCATAACGTGGAGGTGGCAAAGGTGCGTGAGGAAATAGCCCTGGCCAAGGAGGCCTTGGCGGCTGAGGATACCAGGTTAGCTACGGAGCGGGCGGCTTTGGACGCACAGGCGCAGCGACTCCAGTCAGAGGCTTTCCAGCTTAATATGAGACTGAATGCATCCAATGAGGTCATGAGGAGGAGACATCAGAAAGCCCAGTCCCGTCTGCCACCGGTTTATGATCCTCGAAATCTTTTCACGACACCCGGCGCTGGTCCTAGCAACCCACCCGAAGCCAATCAGTTTATGACACCCGGAGCTGGAGGACCGGCTCAGCCACGAGAGATGGCACCTCCTCATGGGAGTATGGCCCCGCCCCAATACATACCAACACCACCGGGTCACTTCTCCAACCCCATGGAGAACTTGATAGCAGCATCGGCGCGTTTGGCGGCTCTTCCAGTGGATGGTGATGACCCGACGGTGGTGGAAACCCGGAGGGTCAGAGATCTCATTCAGACGGCCTTGACACAGCAAGAGGCCTATTCTTCAAAGAGAGAGATTCATTCGACTCTCAGCCTTGGCTAGTACCTCGTCAAAACCGAGCCCGAGTTACAAGAAAGCGATGGAGTCGAAGCTTTATCAAGCAACGCCAGCGTTGTAACCAACCCGTGGCTATAACCCGCATGCAGACCGATTGCGTCGGGGAGGGGACGAACGGCGGCTCGATTAAGCGGCTCGCCAGACGGCGATGAAGGTCTCCCAGTATCCGGCGACTTCTGTTGGAGTAGGAGGGCCACTAGAACGGTGCTGTCCCTTGCACGGTGCCGGCTCAAGGGACGACGTCGCCCAAGGATTTCAAGGGACCTCGAAAGGTTCCGAATTACATGGCCGACTTACAGCCAGGGGCATGGATTGAAAGTTACGAGATGGCCATGGAGTTATTGGAGGTCAGTGACGCAACAATGGCTAAGTATTTCACCATGATGTTAGATGGAACAGCCCGGTCTTGGTTAAAAAGCTTGCCTCCCAATTCCATCAGTTCATGGGCAGAGCTAAAGGCCCGGTTTATCCAGAACTTCAAGGACACTTGCAAACAGTCTATGTCAATTGTGGACTTGACCAATTGTAAGCAGGAGGAGGGTGAGTCCACAACTCATTGGGTGCGCCGGGTCAAGGAAATAATACACTCATCTGATAAGATGGATGCCGGCTCTGCAGTACTTATGCTCCATCAGAATTGTCGCTTTGAGCCGTTGAAGCAGAAGCTGGGGCGTCTTAAGCGTGATTGCAATGATATGGGTACGCTGATGGCAGCCTTGGTCAAGTACGCCGATTCTGATACTACCGATGATCCTGCGTCTGGGGAGGAAAAGACAGGGAAAGGAAAGAAGAACGGCAATGGAAAGGGTCAGCAGCATAACCCCGCAGGTCAAGGGGGGAACAAGCGTAAGGCGGATGGTAACCCGGAGTTTGTGGCCAATGCCAATACACAAGGTAACAACCAGAAACGTAAGGGAAGACCGCCCCCTCGATCTGGCAGCTCAGGCCCATCTCTTGAGCAGCTTCTCAATGAGCCTTGCCCGAGACATGGCACTCGGGAACGTCCCGCCACCCACTTATGGAAAGACTGCGCAATCATGAAGGCCTTCAAGAATTCCAACATGTTTGATGGCAATCATGGATCAGGCGACGGCTCAGGGGCCGGTGGTTTTCATGGCCCGGGTGGCGGCTCAAGTTCCGGCTTTCAGGGAAGCCAGGGTGGATATAATCAGCAGCAACCCGATCAAGGAGGACAGCAACAATAGCAGCAGTCAGGTTATCAAAGCCATCCAAAGCAGCTGAATGGTGGGCAATACCATGTGTTCACCACTAACTTGTGCAAACATGACCAGAAGGTTCACAAGAGGGCTGTGAACTCTGTTGAGCCGGCGGTTCCCCGTTATTTGAGGTGGTCAGAGCAACCCATTATATGGAGCAGGGAAGATCACCCCCTCCGAGTTGATAACCCGGGTCAGTTGGCCTTGGTGGTAGCACCTCAGGTTGGTGGATACAAATTTACTAAGGTGCTCATGGACGGAGGAAGCAGCATCAATATTCTCTATTATGAGACCTTTCGCCGCATGGGGTTGACTGATAAGGACTTGAGGACGTCCAACACTGTCTTTCATGGGGTGGTACCTGGTAAATCGGCATATCCGGTTGGTAAGATTGAGCTGGAAGTAGCCTTTGGAGATGAATATGATTCTAGGGCTGAGAAACTGACGTTTGAGGTAGTCAAGATCAAAAGCCCGTATCATGCTCTATTTGGACGGCCGGCTTATGCCAAGTTCATGGCACTGAAGCTAACCCGGAGCATTGAAGCTAACCCGGAGAAGATCAAGGCAATTACCTCTCTGGCTAAACCGGCGTGCATCAATGATATTCAGCGACTGGCGGGTCGTGTTGCCGCCTTAAGTCGGTTCATAAGTCGGCTCGGTGAGAAGGCCCTCCCGTTGTATCAGATGATGAAGAAAACTGACACTTTTGTCTGGAGTGAGGCCGCTGATGCTGCTTTTGAAGACTTAAAGAGACAATTGTCTGAGCCGCCAGTTCTCGCGGCTCCGATTGACAAAGAGCCTTTGTTGTTATATGTGGCTGCCAATTCACGAGCCGTCAGTGTTGCCATCGTGGTGGAGCGTAGGGAAGCCGGTAAAGAGCATCCGGTTCAACGACCGGTTTACTATATCAGTGAGGTGCTCATTGAATCCAAGCAAAGGTACCCGCACTGGCAGAAGCTTGTGTACGAGGTGTTCATGGCCAACCGAAAGCTGAAGCAGTACTTTCAAAGCCACCCTATAACTGTGGTAAGTTCTGCCCCTTTGGGAGATATCATTCAGAACAGGGAAGCCACAGGACGAGTCGCCAAGTGGGCCATTGAGCTTGGGCCTCACGATTGGAAGTACATGCCACGTACTGCTATTAAGTCTCCGGCCTTGGTGGACTTTATCAATGATTGGACGGAGTTACAGGTCCCTGAGGAGAAGCCGGATAACACATATTGGACAATTCACTTTGATGGGTCCAGGCAGCTAGAAGGCTCGGGGGCTGGAGTGGTGTTAACTTCCCCTCGAGGTGACAAATTTTGTTATGTACTCCGACTTATGTTTCCATGTACTAACAATGCAGCTGAATATGAGGCCTTACTCCATGGTCTCCGGATGGCTAAGGAGATGAACTTAAGCCGGGTACGATGCTTGGGCGACTCAGATCTTGTGGCTCAACAAGTGTCAGGCAAGTGGGATTCCAAGGACCCCCTTATGGCGGCTTATCGTTGTGAGGTAGATGCTGTGGCTGGTCACTTCACGGGTTATCAAGTGGAGCACATCGATCGAAGGAAGAATGAGGCGGCTGATGCTTTAAGCCGGTTGGGATCCCAACGTAAACCGGTGCCGCCCAATACCTTTCTTGATGTGTTGCATAACCCTTCTGTCAAGATACCTACTGAGGAGGAGTTAGCAGTGCCAGACCCGGAGGCACGGCTGGTGGCGGCTCTTCATGTTATCCCGGATTGGACAGTGCCCTACTTGGCTTATATGACCCGGGGTGAGTTGCCAAAGGATGAGACCTTGGCAAGACAAATTATCAGGCGCTCCAAATCCATGACGATTGTTAACGGCTAGTTGCATCACCTCAGTGTCACGGGGGCATTTCAACGCTGTGTGTCACCCACAGAAGGCCAAGAAATACTTCGTGAGATCCATGAAGGAGATTGTGGCCATCATGCCGGGTCAAAATCTCTTGTAGCCAAGGCTTTTCGTCATGGTTTCTATTGGCTGACGGCTCATGCCGATGCGGAGGATCTGGACAGTAAATGTGATGGTTGTCAAAAGTTCTCACGACGAGCTCATGTGCCGGCTCAAGAATTGAGGATGATCCCAATCACTTGGCCGTTTGCAGTCTGGGGGCTTGACATGGTTGGACCTTTCAAAAGGTCTAAAGACAAAAAGACACATCTACTGGTGGCAGTGGACAAGTTTACCAAGTGGGTTGAGGCAGAGCCGGTCAGTAAGTGTGATGCAGCCACGGCGGTTCAGTTCATGAAAAAGGTGATCTTTCGTTTTGGTTTTCCACATAGCATTATAACTGATAATGGCACTAATCTCTCTAAGGGTGCCATGGAAGAGTTCTGTCAAAGAGAACATATCCGGCTTGACGTTTTGGCCGTTGCTCATCCTCAATCCAATGGTCAAGCAGAGAGAGCTAATCAAGAGATCCTGAAAGGTATCAAACCCCGGCTCTTAGTCCCCTTACAGCGGACTCCGGGTTGTTGGGTGGAGGAGTTACCCTCCGTGTTATGGAGCATCAACACTACACCTAACAGATCTACGGGGTACACACCTTTCTTCATGGTTTATGGAGCAGAGGCGGTCCTGCCAAGTGACATCCGGCACGACTCACCCCGTGTGCCGGCTTACGTTGAGGCGGATAACGAAAAGGCTCGTCAGGATGCACTTGACTTGTTGGACGAGGAGCGAGACTTGGCAATAACCCGCTCGGTGATTTACCAGCAAGACCTGCGCCGCTATCACAGCCGCCGAGTTAGGAGCAGAACCTTTCAGGAAGGTGACTTGGTGCTCCGGCTCATCCAGGATCAATCTGATATGCACAAGCTGTCCCCTCCTTGGGAAGGACCCTTTGTGGTCAGCAAGAATCTCAACAACGGGTCCTATTACCTCATTGATGTTCGAGAGCACAAAGACTCACGTAAATCGGAGGAAGAGACCCGCCGGCCATGGAACATAGCGCATCTCCGACCCTACTATACTTAAGCCACCGGCTTTCAGAGTATATTTGTTTTTCCTTTTTTGCAATGTATATATTATATAAAGCAATAAAGCAGGACCTCTGTCCTTTTTTCCCATAAAGAATGTTTCATGTCTTCTTTATCAGGTGATGGACACTGCCAACAGGGGGCGGATCATATCTGAATTTGGCTTTCCCTTTGGTCCGGCTTATGATCATATCTGAATCTAGCCATGGTCACTTGGGGGCTTCCTGTTCAAACATAGGTCGTATTTGAACCAAAGAGAACATAGCTGTCGATACCCACTTGATCAGCATACTGCCAAACCCACTTGGGGGCTTCTTGACCATATTTGAATCACAGCTTAACCCCTTTGGGTCTGACGTGGATCGTATTCGAATCAGCGTCATTAAACAACTCTTATGTTCACTTGGGGGCTTCCTGTTCAAACATAGGTCGTATTCGAACCAAAGAGAACATAGCTGTCGATACCCACTTGATCGGCATCGCCAAAGCCACTAGGGGCTATATGATCGTATCCGAATCTTATCTTAACCCCTTTGGAACGGTTCTCTGATCGTATTCGAATCAGGAGCCTGTGAACATTGTTTATAAGTATGATTACTTTAACTATCATTGAAACCTTCTTGAGGAGATGGTTCTTGATCCTTCCGGTTTTATATTGATTACCTCAGGTTCTAAAAAGTGCCAGGTAAAAACTTATATGAGCCGGAGAGGCTATTGAAAGGGTCGCAGGTATGCTGTTATATTTTATATTTTAACTAATCATGAACCGATTTATACATGAGGTTTTTTTATTGTGTCCGGGTTATCAATATTCTATAACCCTCTGGCGCAGTGAACCGCCCAGGAAACCTTGCCTGTTTTTATGTGCAGGATAAAGCAGAGCAAGTTAAAATATCAAGGAAACACATGATTAACATAAGCCAGAGGAATTTAGCGATGGCGGCTTAACAAAAGCAATAAGCACCATAAACATGTGCAAGGGCATGACAGGCATTAAGGAGTTTTCTCTATCTTATTACAAGACTCCCCGAGTCTAAAATAAGTGAAGCATTGTTTTGCAAAAGTTATAACACATCTGGTGGCTCATTCCTCCGGCTGGCTTGATGACTCCGGGTTATCCTTCCCCGCCTCTCTTTCGGTTGTTTTGTCCTGGAAGGTGGACGAGGCCCAGTCAATGCCGCTCAAAGCTTCAAATTCAGCCTCATTATCTATTAAGCCGGTCGGGTCCACTTCAGGGGCAAAGGTATGCTTACGAGTTGGAGGGATCAGGCTGACATCCTCATAATGCGGAGTTGGGATCCTTCGATTCTCGTTGTCGTAACCCGGCTGATACTTAGTAAGATCAATATCATTGCCGATGATGGTGGCCACAGGACGTACGATTCTCACACAGGTAGAGAAGTCTGATTCATCGAATACAGAGCCATCCTCCTTCAGCCTGGGGTATCCAAGAGCAACGTCTCCCAGGTCTAGCTCTGGAAGCAAAGCTTTGGCCCGGCTTAAGGCGGCTATGGCCCCGGCTCTACCAGATGCCCGCCTTAGCTCCTGAATCCGTTGGGGTAACACGGCGAGCCGTTTTAACACGTCCTGCAGGAGATAAGGAGCTTCATTTGATAAAGCCACAAAGGCCAAAGCACGTTGTGACCCGGTGTATAGCTGTTCCACCAGAGTGTACACCGCCTTAAGCTTGATCAACATATTCTGCTTGAGGTTCGTGCTCCTGGGGCCTGCGTTTATACATATAAGGTGAGCCGGAGTTAACAATTAAAATAGACATCAAAGGAACCATTGTGATATTCAAGATTATACATAGTAACTTACTGAAGATTGCTGAGACCATTTGAGATATCTGGCGCTTCAAGCCGGACAGCTCGGCGGTTGCCTCGGCAAGAGATGCCTCTGCTGTTTCAGCCCGAGTCACCAGTGAAGCCCTCTCATCAACCCAAGTTTTCTTCTCCGATTCAAAATTTTTCTTCAGTTTCTCTTGTTCGGAGACACTGAATTCAAACTTGGAGTTGGCTTTCTGAGCTTCAAGCTCTTGGGTTTTCAACTGACTCTTCAGGTCAGCAATCTCCGCCTCAAATTGACTTATGGTGGCCTGCATCGACATCAGGTTATGGTAAGAGTCATGGTAAGATTATATTCAAGTCCCAAACACTTTACAAGTAAAGATACTTGGAACTTGGGGGCTAATGTATGCTTAAAGAATTTCTTAACCTATTTTACCGAGTCATGTATATTAAGTCTCAAGCACTTTACAAGTAAAGGTACTTGACACTTGGGGGCTAATGTGTAACCCAAATTTAAAGTTTCATGCTATCACCGGGTTAAATATATTCAATTTAAGCCGGACAAAAACTAACAAATTTCTAAGTCCACAGGATATTCATTCATAAGCAATGGACTTGGGGGCTGATACAGTAAGTAAGGTTCAGGAAAAAGTTAAAGTTATACCTCAGATTTATGTTGTATTTGCTTCACCATGTCAATTTCCAGGTCACGGCTATTGTGCACTTGGTTCAGATAGCCCGAGACTATATCACCAATGCTTAGTGAGTATAATCAGTGATGTCCTGTCTGGTTTTCCGACGTTGGACAAACTCCTCCTTGGCAGTGCATCGAGCAAGGACGAGAGGTCGCCCGCTCAACATATTGGCTTTTCGAAATTCAACTTCCGGTTCATCGTCTTGACCGGCTAGGAATTTCCGCTTATCGTAATCATGGACAATGTCTTCGCGGTAGGGTCGAGGTTGACACCGAATATCAAAAGCCGTTCAAAGCGGTGGTCGATGAGTGGAGCTATCAAGAACGGATGAGTCAATTGCGGTTCAAGGACCACCGGTCTCGGACGAATTATTCTTTTTGGCCCTCTTGCTAGGCTTCACTTGCGGTGTCACCAAAGTGGAAGGATGAGTACCAACGAATAAGTATGGAAAAACTTAAAGTAAGAAAGGTTGCATTACCCGGGAGCTGTTTTAAAAGCCGGCATGTTTGATTGCATCGACTCGCCGGAAGACGGAGAGGTATCCTGATAATTGGAGTCATATGAATTGAGGGGTCGGCGAATTAGACCCGCCAAAGGAAAAGCAGAATGTAAATTGGAGATAACCTCGGTCCGGTGCTTCATGGTTATATCGGGTAAGCCGGAGGAGAGTTCTGCGTCTTGAGTGGCCCGAGTTTGCCTCCGGTTCTCAAGCTGTTGTTGCTTCAAAAGAAATTGAGGATCTTGGTAAGCTAGAGGGTGTGCAAACCTTACTTTCCGGGTCACCCTTCGGATTTTTTGTGTTGGCAAAGGCTCCGAGTCGGAGGAAATTATAGTTACCTCTTCGCCAGCTACTTGACTGTTTCTAGTATCCTCCTGAAAGGATCAAATGTCAGTAAAGTAACGGCAAAGGAGTTAAATAAAATCGAAAAAGATTACCTCTTCCTCATCTGAAGAAGAGTCATCCAATTTAAACATATCAGAGGCGCTGGGTTTCTTCTTTCTTGAAGTTCCCGTCTTGGCGGCTTTCCTTTCAGTCTTCTTGGCTGCCCTGGCTTGTTTGGCAGCCTCGTGGTCATATTTGACCTTCCAGAAATCATCATTGGCCTGTGGAGAAAGATGAAGAATTATAAGTACAAGAGAGGTAAACATGTTAAGGAATATTTGTTAAGATTGGTAACTTACCGCAGGGGCTGGGTTCTTCTTGCAGAAGGGAAGTAAGCCGAAGGCATTACTGGTTACAGTGCCTTCCTTCAACAGAGATTGGACTGTAGCATCTACCGCATCGTCTGATAAATCATCAGGGCTATGACGCATCGAGTCATCCTTTTCGCCTGTGTAAGTACACATTAAGCCGGAGCGGCGGCTTAATGGTAGTATCCGCCAGGTGACCCAGACTCGAACCAGATCGATGCCATTTAAACCGTTCCCTAGAAGAGCTTTGATCTTCCTGATGGTGGGTTTGAGAGGTATACGTTCAACAACGGTCAGTTTATCCGCCAGCGGATGGTTGGATTCAAGGCGCAGGGCGCGAAAGCCGGGCAGAGGCTTCTCATCAGCCGGAGAAGTGTCCTGACAATAGAACCATGTCTGGTTCCAATCTTTTGGGTGACTCGGCAGTTCAGCATAAGGAAAAAGACAATCCCTCTGTCACTGGATTGAGATGCCGCCAAGCTCAAGACTAGGCCCGTTGGCACGTTCATTCTGCCAGTTCAAGTAAAAAAGTTCTCTGAACAAAAGCAGACTCGGTTCCTCTCCCAGGTACACCTCGCAGAAGACTTGGAAATTGCAAAGATTTGACACGGAATTGGGTCCAATGCCTTGAGGTCTAAGGTCAAAGAAATTCAAAACTTCCCTGAAGAACTTTGAGCCGGGAGGGGCAAGTCCCCAGTTCATGTGATCCGTGAAAACTATCACCTCCCCTTCTTTGGGTTGAGGCCTCTCTTCAGACGGGTCAGGGGCGCGATACGACATGGCCTCCTTTTTTGGCAAGTGGCCAGACTTCACGAACTCAGCAAGTTTACTCGTAGAGACTGTGGATGGGACCCAATTGCAGGTTACAGGGGTCTTGTCCACCTTAGGTGCCATGACAACAGTTGGCCTACGACAAGATAAGAAAGTTCCGGTTCAACTTTAACCCGGGGGAGATATCTGAATTACTTAAAGTGGCGTCTTAAGCAAGGGGCCTAATGATATAAGGGTGATTGTGCAGTAATGTTTAAGCCGCTGTCAGTATCAAGAGTAAATTCTTAAGATCACGAGAGGAAGGCAAGGCTCACAGTTCAGTGTCACTTATTTAAACCGGACACCTAGACAGTGGTGATAAAAGCAAGTTTCCAGAAGAAGCTTTCCGGGTGATAGAAACAAGTTTCACGGACGACAACTATTATTATGAATCAAATTATTGCTCTGAAAGAGAAATTTTCTAGACCTAAAAACAGGGCAGACAAGTTCATGCATTCAAAGGAGGTTTCCAAATAAGAGAAATGAGATCTGTTTCTATGCAAGATCAACACAAACAATTACCGTAGCAGTTCTGTACAGTTTTTACGATCTAAGCAGGCTGTGGAGGTGCAAACTAGTAAGGGTTTGTGTCGGGCGGTGATGAACGCCGACGAACTCAGAAAAGTTCCAATGCAGATCTAAAGAAAGGAAGGGAAAGGAACTCATGGATGAACTCAAGCTGCGGAGGTTCGCCGTCGATTTCTGGTCTGAGTCAGGCTGATGCAGCGGCCAGAGTCGATGAAGACGAGGGGTTCGACGGCGGCGGCGGCGGAGCTTGAGTGGCAGAGAGGAGAGGAAGAAGACGACTGGAAGGATAAGAAGGAAAGACCTGAAGTCACGCCTATTTATAGGGAGAGGATAACTGAGACGGCGCAGGAAACGAGGAGATAAGAATTACTATCCAGCGGCCCCGACGCCTTGATTTTCGGAACAATCAATAAAACCAGAGATCCGTTGAAGGATACGATGGAATAAAAAAATGAATTAAGGAACGGATGACGTCACGCCGGGTTGAGACGGATCCAGAAGATGACGTCATGGCGGGTTAAAGAAAACCCTTTGTATAGTCAATAGACTGAAGATTTATATTTTTAAGATTGACATGAACAGGTCCAAATCAATCTGGGGCCTAATGTTGGGGATATGACTATTTGTGTAAGCCGCCCAGGAGGGGCCGGGTTACACAAAGGAGACTCATCAGAGGAAGCCCAAGACCAAGCATGAAGATGGCGAGTCAATAAGGGGCTTAAGCCCACAGGCGACTTAAGGCCCGTTGTAGTAAACCGCCATGATGACATGGCTTGTATCATAAGGTAGATTTAACTAGTCACCGAGCCGGACATTGTTTATGAGCCGGCCGGGACTCTGTAAGCCACAGGGCCTCAACCCGTGTATATAAGGGGACGACCTGCTGGCGGCTTAGGGCAAGAAACAACCCATCGAGAGCCGGGCATAGCGTATCTCGCTCCCTGGTCATCGGAACATCAAGCAATACCAACCCAACTAGACGTAGGCTTTCCTTCACCGCAAGGGGCCGAACTAGTATAAACCTCTCGTGTCTTTTGTCCCGATTAACCCCTTTAAGCTTCCTAGTTACGATGGCTCCACGACTAAGTCCTTGCACGAGGACATCTGCCGTGACAAAACCACGACACGTTATTACCTACGCATCAAAACCACAATGATAGTTCGTCAAGTTAGTGTTATTTTAACCTTCGCAAGGACCGGCGTAGCCACACTCGGTTCAACTAAAGTTGGAGAAACCGACACCGCTAGCCACCTCTCATGCAAAGCACGCCGGAGAACCGGTCTCGCGTAAGCGACGCTGTAATGTCGGTCCGGCCACTTCATCCAACAATACCGCCAACCAAAGTATGACATGCGGTAAGCGATCGACTTGTATCGCCCACAACTCACTTGTGTTCTACTCGTGCATATGACATCTACGATAAAACCAGGCTCGGATGCCACTATTGGGGAACGAGTAATTTCAAAAAATCCTACGCACACGCAAGATCATGGTGATGCATAGCAACGAGAGGGAGAGTGTGTCCACGTACCCTCATGGACCGAAAGCGAAAGCGTTAGCACAATGCGGTTGATGTAGTCGTACGTCTTCACGGCCCGACCGATCAAGCACCGAAACTACGGCACCTCCGAGTTCTAGCACACGTTCAGCTCGATGACGATCCCCGGACTCGATCCAAGAGAATGTCGGGAAGAGTTTCACAAGATGACGGTGTGGTGACGATCTTGATGTTCTACCGTCGCAGGGCTTCGCCTAAGCACCACTACAATATTATCGAGGACTATGGTGGAGGGGGGCACCGCACACGGCTAAGAGATCAAGAGATCAATTGTTGTTGTCTCTAGAGGTGCCCCCTGCCCCCGTATATAAAGGAGTGGAGGAGGGGGAGAGGGCTGACCCCTATGTCGCTACTGAGGAGTCCTACTCCCACCGAGTAGGATTCTCCCTTCCATGTAGTAGGAGTAGGAGACAAGGAAGGGGAGAGGGAAGAGAAGGAAGGAGGGGGCGCCGCCCCTCCCCCTAGTCCAATTTGGACTAGTCATTGGGGGGCGCGCTGCCTGCCTATTTCTCTCCCCTAAAGCCCAATAAGGCCCATATACTTCTTCCCCTGCATCCAGAACTCCCGGTACTCAAAAATACCCAACCATTTGAACCTTTCCGATGTCCGAATATAGTCGTCCAATATATCGATCTTTATGTCTCGACCATTTCGAGACTCCTCGCCATGTCCCCGATCTCATCCGGGACTCAACTCCTTCGGTTCATCAAAACTCATAAACTCGTAATAAAACCGCGTCGAAACCTTGCGTGCGGGACCCTACGGGTTCGAGAACTATGTAGACATGACCGAAACACGCTTCCGGTCAATAACCAATAGCGAACCTGGATTGCTCAATTGGTTCCCACATATTCTTGCGAAGATCTTTATCGGTCAAACCGCATAACAACATACGTTGTTCCCTTTGTCATCGGTATGTTACTTGCCCGAGATTCGATCGTCGGTATCCCAATACCTAGTTCAATCTCGCACGGCAAGTCCCTTTACTCGTTATGTGATGCATCATTTCAGTAACTAACTCATTAGCTACATTGCTTGCAAGGCTTATAGTGATGTGCATTACCGAGAGGGCCCAGAGATACCTCTCCGACAATCGGAGTGACAAATCCTAATCTCGAAATACGCCAACTCAACAAGTACCTTCGGAGACACCTGTAGAGCTCCTTTATAATCACCTAGTTACGTTGTGATGTTTGGTAGCACACAAAGTGTTCCTCCGGTAAACGGGAGTTGCATAATCTCATAGTCATAGGAACATGTATAAGTCATGAAGAAAGCAATAGCAACATACTAAACGATCAAGTGCTAAGCTAACGGAATGGGTCATGTCAATCACATCATTCTCATAATGATGTGACCCCGTTAATCAAATGACAACTCATGTCCATGGCTAGGAAAGTTAACCATCTTTGATTCACGAGCTAGTCAAGTAGAGGCATACTAGTGACACTATGTTTGTCTATGTATTCACACATGTATCAAGTTTCCGGTTAATACAATTCTAGCATGAATAATAAACATTTATCATGAAATAAGGAAATAAATAATAACTTTATTATTGCCTCTAGGGCATATTTCCTTCAGGTTAGTCTTCATTGATTGAAGAAAAACGTTACTTCGAGTGTTGCACATCTAAGTCATCAATTTCGCATAAGTGTTAGGATGTGTGTCCTTTTCAAAGGACATTCGAAGATTCTAAGATATTTAGCTCACACCGCAACTTGCTAAATCTCTTCTCATCCAAGGGCTTCGTGAAGATATCGGCTAGCTGTTCTTCAGTCTTCACGTGCTCGATAGAGATGTCGCCCTTCAACACATGATCACGAAGAAAATGACGATGAATCTGAATGTGCTTTGTCTTCGAGTGCTGAACTGGGTTATGAGCAATCTTGACGACACTCTCATTGTCACAGTAGAGTGGCACATTCTTCATGTTGATGCCGTAGTCCTTGAGGGTTTGCTTCATCCATAGCAATTGAGCACAGCACGAACCGGCAGTAATGTACTCAGCTTCAGCAGTAGATAGTGATACGCAGTTTTGTTTCTTCGAGGACCAACAAACCAAAGATCGTTCGAGGAAATGGCATGTGCCTGATGTTGACTTGCGGTCCACATGATCACCAGCATAGTCAGAGTCTGAATATCCAATGAGGTCAAAAGCCGAGCCCTTGGGATACCATACTCCAAGTGTTGGAGTGTGAGCTAGATATCGAATAATATGCTTCACGGCCTTATGGTGTGATTCCTTCGGTGTAGCTTGAAAGCGGGCACACATGCAAACACTAAGCATAATATCTGACCTAGATGCACATAAATATAATAAAGAACCAACGATGGAGCGGTATACCTTTTGATCGAAGTCAATACCATTTTAATCAGTGCAAAGATGGCAATTTGTGGGCATAGGAATTTTGACGCCTTTGCAATCTTGCATGCCGAATTTCCTCAGTACATCTTTGAGGTATTTCTCTTGAGATATGAATATGCCATTGCGTTGTTGACGAATTTGAAGACCGAAGAAGAATTTCAATTCTCCCATCATAGACATTTGATATTCTTCATTCATCATATAGGCAAATTCATCAATGTAACGTTGGTCAGTACAGCCAAAGATGATATCATCAACATAAATTTGGCACACAAATAATTCACCATCATAGGTTTTAGTGAAAAGAGTTGGGTCAAGTGAACCAGGTTTGAAGCCTTTCTTCATGAGGAATTCCTTCAAAGTATCATACCACGCCCAAGGGGCCTGCTTGAGGCCATAGAGGGCCTTATTGAGTCTGTAGACTTGGTCAGGATGCTTTGGATCTTCAAAACCTGGGGGTTGAGCAACATATACTTCTCCTCAAGCTTACCATTGAGGAATGCACTTTTCACATCCATTTGATATAAGATTATGTCATGATGGTTAGCATAAGCAAGTAATATGTGAATAGCCTCAAGTGTAGCAACAGGAGCAAAAGTTTCATCGAAATCAATTCCTTCAACCTGTGTGTAGTCTTGAGCTACAAGCCGTGCCTTATTCCTCACCACAAGGCCATTTTCATCTTGCTTATTGCGATAGATCCACTTAGTGCTGATGATGTTGTGCTTGCGAGGGTCCGGTCGCTTGACAAGTTCCCGGACGTTGTTGAGCTCGAACTGATGTAATTCCTCTTGCATAGCTTGAATCCACTCAGTCTCCAGAAATGCTTCATCTACCTTAGTGGGCTCTATGATAGAGACGAAAGCGAAGTGCCCACAAAAGTTAGACAAATGTGAAGCTTTTGAGCATGTGAGAGGACCTGGTGCGTTAATGTTGCTGACGATTTTCTCAATCTGCACTTCATTTGCAACGCGAGGATGAGCGGGTTGGCGACGAGGAATTGGATCAGCATTTTCTTCAGAGCCATTTTCCTCAGGTGCATCAGCATGATGTTCTTTACGATCTGGAATGATTTCTTCAGCAGATTCTTCAGTAGGAATGACATCCTCAGAAGCCTTGAACTTGATGGTTTCCTCAGGTGACTGTTTATCTAGCACAGGAGGTAGGTGCTCTCTTTGCGAGCATTAGTTTCATTGAACCACATGTCTACAGTTTCAACAACCTTGTGGTGAACGGGGTTGAAGACTCTGTAGGTGTGCGAGTCCTTTCCGTAACCAAGCATAAAACCTTCATGTGCTTTCGTGCAAATTTAGAATTCGATGAGGATCTCTAATCCAACATTTAGCAATCAAGACTTTGAAATAACTCACATTGGGTTTCTTGCCGTGAGGAGTTCATATGCGCCTTCTTGAAGAATTTTGAAGATATACCTGTTGATGATGTGGCACGCAGATCAATTGCCTCAATCCGAAATGACGGGCGCCTTGTATTCATCAAGCATAGTGCGAGCCATCTCAACAAGAGTCCTGTTCTTGCGCTCCATGATGCCATTCTGCTGAGGAGTATAAGGAGCAGATAACTCATGAGTAATACCAAGTTCATCAAGATAGTCATCAAGACCAGTATTCTTGAACTCAGTTCCATTGTCACTTCTGATGTGTTTGATCTTCACACCAGAGTTGGTTGAAGCCCTCGAGAAAAAACGTTTGAAGACTTCCTGCACTTCACGTTTGTAAGTGACAATATGCACCCATGTGTAATGAGAGTAATCATCAACAATAACAAAGCCATATAGAGATGCTTCATTGGTGAATGCAGAATAGTGATTAGGACCAAAGAGATCCATGTGAAGCAATTCAAATGGCCGAGTGGTAGTCATGATAGTCTTTGCTGGATGCTTAGCCTTGGTCATCTTTCCAGCTTCACAGGCTCCGCACAAGTGATCCTTGAGGAATTTGACATTCTCAATGCCAATGACATGCTTCTTCTTCGCGAGCGTGTGCAAGTTTCTCATGCCAGCATGACCGAGTCGTCGATGCCATAGCCAGCCTTCTGAAGCTTTTGCAAGTAGACATATGGCAGGTTGTGGTCCTGTAGAGAAATCAACAAAATACAGATCTCCTCTCCTAAAGCCTTCGAAGACTTTGGAATGGTCAGCTTCCATGATCACAACACAACGATACTTGCCAGACAACAACCATATCAAGATCACAAAGCATTGAGACTGACATGAGGTTGAATCCAAAGGACTCGACAAGCATGACTTTGTCCATGTGTTGATCCTTTGAGATCGCAACCTTACCTAGACCCAATACCTTGCTTTTGCCTTTGTTAGCGTAGGTGATATGCTTCAGATGAGATGGAGAAAGGGGAGCATCCATCAATAAGCTCTTGTCACCAGTCATGTGATTTGTACATCCACTATCGAGGACCCACTCAATGGCTTTGGGTTGATCATCCTGCAGATGAATTAGTGCAGCTTACGAACTCATATACTTCATCAGTGCAGAATTATGATATCAACATCAGATCAATTTCATAAAGGAATTAGAACAGATATAGTAGTATGAGGACGTGAGAAATGAAAAATTCATTTCTTCATGTTTAGCTTGCGTCCTTTCAAGCATTTTCAGGTCTCCAGCAAATTCTTCAGACGTTTAAGCATGTCTGGAGACCTGACCCTGCGTAAGAGATTAGTTCTTTTTCTTCACCACCCACATCTGAAGGGGTGGCAAAGAGTTCATCATTCTGCGAGCTACATAAGAGAAAGGTGGCATAGAAGCCAGTCCACTTCGTTTCACATAAGAGGAGTTACGGTAAGCATATGAATAAGCAGAAAAATTCTTCGAGGACTTATGAACATAATGGTTTGAAGAATAATGCACATATTCATTTCCTTTAGATCTTTCCTGTGAAACAGAAGTGTTAGCACGATGATGTTCATATGAGGACTTTGATCCTTTTGAGGAATTTGATCCACGTGAGGAATTTGGTCCATATGAGGACTTGGATCCATATGAAGAATTTGATCTGGGGTTCCTGTTCTTCACGGGCGGTGTCATGATGACATTCACCTGAAGACTTTCAAGGCACCTTTTGGGAACCCAGATTTTCTTCATAGGGGAACCATTCCTGCAGTTAGTGCCAACATATCTAGCAAATATTTCACCATTCTGATTTTTAAACAACTTATAGTTGGAGTCAAACGACTCATCAGAAGAATGAGGAGATTCACATGTAAAGCCAGATAAAGTAGATGATCTACTGGAGGTCCCTTCGCAGCAACCCATGAGGTTTTGGGATACTGCTCAGGCTTCCAGTATGTCCCATCAGCATTGAGTTTCCTCTCAAATGCAATACCCTCTTTCCTAGGGTTCCTGTTGAGGATCTGCTTTTTAAGCACATCACAAAGAGCCTGGTGCCTTTTGAGGCTTTTGTACATGCCAGTCATATACAATTCCTTCAGCCTTGTATTGTCAGTGATACTAGCAATATCCTCATATGAGGAATTAGTGATAGCAGAGACAGATGAAGAATTTGTAGCAATAAAAGCATTTGAACATTCAGGTGAAGAATTAGCAGATTCACGTTCAATGCACTTCAAACATGGAGGAATAAATTCTTCCTGAGCAACGCTGATCTGTTGAGCACGTAATGGATCACACTCCTTCTGAAGATCTTCATAACTCTCCCTTAGCTTCTCAAGATCTTGATTTCTTTGAAGAAATTTATAAGAAAGATTCTCATGATCCGATAAGAGAGTGTTATGATGACTCTGAAGATTGTCAAACTTGGACTGAAGTCTCTGAAGATTTTCAGTCAAAGTTTTGGTGCGGTCCATTTCTTCACCAAACATATCATCACTCTCATTAAGCATATTTTGAGCTTTTTCCAAAGCTCTTTGTTGTTTAGTGGCAAGGGAAGCAAGTTTGGTGTAGTTGGGTCCAAATTCATCACCAGATTTATCATCACTAGACTCAGACATGTAGCATTCAGTTACCTTAGCACTTTTTGCCATGAGGCATGGTGTAGAGGATGATGATTCTGACTTGAAAGTCATAGCCTTGCGCGATACCATAAAATCCTCAAACCAGGCATCGTGGTCAGTTCTGTGACCTTCATAGACCTCAGAGAGTCGGTCCCAGATAAGCTTCGCATGGCTAAGATGCATAATGTTCCTGAACTGATTTTGAGCAGACATGAGCAGATGATGTCCTTCGCCGTGAGGTTGAGGAGAGTGTACTTGGGAATGTCATCAGCCTCCGCCATCTTGAACAAATCAGTAAGACCATTCTCAATGATGGTCCACAGCTCGCTGTTCATCGCCATGAGTCGCTTCTTCATCATGGCCTTCCACTTGGGATAATCATGACCGTCAAAGATGGGGCATGACACAGTCTTCATTCCTGCGGTCGACATAACTAAAACTCCAGGCGGTTAAACCAAAATCACACAGAACGAGGGAGCACCTTGCTCTTATACCAATTGAAAGTGTATTAAGTCGACTAGAGGGGGGTGAATAGGCAATTTTTATGAATTCTTCACTGAGGAATTTCAGGGTAAGGAAATTCCTAAGTGAAGAACTACTTAGCAGCGGAATAAGTACTCAGATGCAAACATAATTAAACATAAGCACAGTCATCATGATGAAATGAAACGAGCACAGAGTACATGAAGCGTAAACACAGGATAAGCAGGATGAAGACAAACAGACTGAAGAAATTGAACTGAGGAAATTGAGAAAGTCTTCAAACAGATATGAACAAGCACACAACACAGTAATGAGGAAATAGAAGGGTTGAGGAAATAGAACCAGTAGGCTTGGCGAAGACAATGATTTGGTAGACCAGTTCCAACTGCTGTGACAGTTGTACGTCTGGTTGGAGCGGCTAGGTATTTAAACCTGAGGACACACGGTCCCGGACACATAGTCCTCACCGTATTCTCCTTGAGCTAAGGTCACACAGAGATCGCCCAATCACTCGTGGTAAGTCTTCAGGTGACTTCCAAACCTTCACAAACTCGGTCACTCGACGATCCATAATTTCCTCTTGGATGCTCTAGACCATGACACCTAACCATCTGGAAGATGCGCAGTCTTCAAAGGTAACAAGCGTCGGATCCACACAGGAACAATTTCTTCAGCGATGCTCAATCACTTTGGGTTTGTAGGTGTTTGGGTATGGGTTTTCCTCACTTGATGATTTTCGCTCGAAGTCCTCGGAGGATGGGATGCTCTCAATTGACAAGTGTCAGTTTCTCTCGGAGCAGCCAACCAGCTAGTGGTTGTAGGGGGCGGCTATTTATAGCCTAGGGAGCAGCCCGACATGATAAGACATAAATGCCCTTCAATGATATGATCGTTAGGTGGATAAGATATTTTGGGACAGCTGGCGTATAGCACAACAGCGGTCAGAAATTTGACTATCAAATTCCTCATGGCTATCATGTTCCTCACTTGTAGGCAATCCACACTGGCGAATTCCTAACTCCTCAGTTAGAACAAATTCCTCAGAGACCAGAAGATCTTCGTCTCTGTCACCGAAGAAAATGATTGAACTGTATGAGATTTCCAATGACTTTACTCGAAAGGATTGGGTAGGTTTAGGATTTTGAGATGAGCATCACTTGGAAATTTTTCTTTAGTTTTACCTTGACCCCCTTTAACAGTACAGTGTTTCCTATGACTCAAGAAAGAGAAAAACAAAAGTCTTCACGCTTCATATTCCTCGCATAAAATCCAAGTCTTCAGGGTCACACCAATTTCTTCACTTTAAAAGTCTTCAGAAATCCAAAGTCTTCACTTGAAGACATTCATTTTTAGGGGTCAACTTTCTCTGTAAATATCAAACTCCTTATAGACTTATAGACCTGTGTACACTCACAAACACATTAGTTCCTTAACCTATAAGTCTTCAATACACCAAAATCACTAAGGGGCACTAGATGCACTTACAGTGACTTTCCTTGTGCAGTTACCCGCGAGCTCCTCTAGGTTAGGTACACCCTGTACATGAGTTTGCACTATTCGAATGTAATCTGTTCTTAATCTCTTTCACCTTCTATCTACACAAGATGCTCCGATTCGAGATAAGGTCTACACGAAAAAGATGCACATCGATGTTGTGCTTACATTCAATCGGTTCCTTGTTTTGACCATAAATGTTCAATTTTGTATTCATATTTGGAGCTATTTGGATGAATTTTGTCAAATTTGTCGTGCACGATCGACCGTTTGAATTTTTCTTAGACCAATAGCTTCATCTTGATGTTTCACAAAACTTTCGTGTTGTATTTTCTCTGTTTTAATGATTGTAGACGAGTAGATCTACATCTTTATGGTATAATTAGTAATGCATATATGTGGGTAGCTCTTTCAGTCCCTTCTAATCCATACAAGATGCTCCGATTCGATATAAGGTCTACATAAAAAAGATGCACATCGATGTCATGGTTCCATTCAGACTATCGGTTCCTAATTTTGCTGATTGTAAATGGTTAATTTTGTGCTCATGATTGGAGATATTTGTGTCGAATTTCGTCAAATTCATCGCACACGGCCGACCGTTTGAATTTCCCTTTTACCAGTAGCTTCATCTCAATATTTCCCTTTTACCAGTTAGGGCATTCGGCTCGGGACATCCTATGTGAGGCATTAAGCACCAAATGGCGGTTCCTATTTTTGGCATAGGTCACCATGAACCAAAAGCGCGCATGCCCCCTACTCCCCCGTTGTGTATAACTTGGCCAGCCCAAGTAGCTCATGCCCGGTTTTGGGAAGGTTCTAGAACCTTCCAAAGCCGGGTTTCCATTTGTATGGTTTTTCTCCTTTTAAAATTTTATTTCCCCCTTTTTTTTGCTTTAATTCATTTTCCTTTCTTTCCTTTTTCTTTTCCTTTTCTCTGCTTTGGTTTTTCTTTTTTTCGTGAACCTTTTTTACAAATCGCGAACATCTTTTGTTCATTGAAGTCAAAAGAATTCATCTATTTTAAAAAAGTTCAGGAAATTCAAAATCAAATTTTGTTCAACCATTTTTCAAAATGTTTATCCAAATCAAAAAGTGTTGAACCATTTTGAAAATGTTCATTCGATTTGCAAAAAGTTCTTGAATTTGTTCATCACGTTCAAGAAAATGGTCACGAAAATAAAAATTAGTTCCACTGATAAAAAAAGTTCATCAATATTCAAAATTGTTCAACAAAAATTTCAAATTATGTTCATGAAAATACAAAAGATGTTCATCAAATTTAAAATTTGGTTTATATTTTTTAATTTTTAAGTTCATGAACATTTTTTGAAACTGCGTACATTTTCTAGAATGCATGAACAAATTTTTTGAACCGGCCAATGTTTTCTGAATTTTTGGGAATAATTTTAAAATTTAGGAATATTTTTTGTTTTTTACGAACAGTTTTTTGTGTTCATGAATAGTTTTTGATTAAGCAATCTTTTTTGAAATTTATGACCATTTTTTGAAATCGAGAACATTTTGCAAATTCATGAGCATTATTCAAAATATTTTATGGCTCCACGAACTTTTTCAAAATTCGCAAATTTTTGAATTTTGGAACATTTTAAAACTCTGAATTATTTAAATAAGAAAAACAATAAAAACGAAACAAGAAAATAGGGGGCGTCTTTCTGCCACTCATGGCCTGGACCAAATGGGCGCGCGGGGCAAGCCTAAGGGGCGCACGCGGTGGCTTCCCGGCGCATAATGCGTCCAAATAGGAGCTCCCATGTCAAAGGGTCGTCGCTTTGTACAGGGCGCCTCCTGAATGGGCAGTCCCATGTAGGGATGTTACCTACTGTGCGATCCAATCTTGTACGACGTGTTTCGTGGGAGCTTCTATTTGGCTATTCAGGCGCAAGGTAATCTCCCACGCGCCAACGTGCCAATGCTTGTGGGCTGGCCCATTTAGATGCGACGTATTTTATTTCCCCCTGGTTCGCTCGATCGCATTTGTAATTTTTTTTTGGAAAAATTCACAATAAAAAAAATGAAATTTAATAAATGTTCACAGATTTTGAAAAGCAATCATGATTTTTTTACAAAATCATCGATTTGAAAATTTTCATCAAATTTGAAATATAGTACATCAAATTTGAAAAAAAAATAGAATTTGAAAAAAGTTCACCAATTTTGAATAAAGTTCATGAAAATTTAAAATAAGTTGATCAATTTGAAATAAAAGGTTCATGATTTTTTAAAATAACCGCACATTTAAGAAAAAAAGAAAAAGAACAAGAACAAGAAAAAATGAAAAAGTACAAACCAAACTAAAGAAAAAATAAAAGAAAGAAATGAAGTAAATATGCGCAAGCGCGTGAGGTGGTCAGGTGGTTGGTGTGCTTCCGTTGGAAAGATGAGGTCGCGAGTTTCATCTCATTGTCAACACCTTTTTTTAAGGAAATGTCGTGTTTGGTTTTCCACATCAACCAGGCCCCACATTTGCATTGTTTTACTGTAATTTCTTCTTAATCTCTTTCACCTTCTAATATACACAATGATGCTCCGATTCAAGATAAGGTCTACGCAAAAAAGGTGCACATCGATGTTGTGGTTCCATTTAGAAGATCGGTTCGCAGTTTCAAGAGTAAATGTTTAATTTTGTGTTCACATTTGAAGCTATTTTGGACGAATTTTTCAAATTCGTCGCGCACAGAAGATCATTTTAATTTTCCTTTGACCAGTAGCTTCATCTCTACGTTTCACACAACTTTCGTGTTGTATTTTCTGTGTTTTGATGATTGTAGACGAGTAGATCCACATCTTTATGGTACATTGTAGGAATGCATATATGTGGGCAGGTTGAATGAGAGCGCTTAATCTCTTTCAGTCCCTTCTAATATATAGAAGATGCTTCGATTCGAGATAAGGTTTACATGGAAAAGATGCACATTGATATCATGGTTCCATTCAGACGATCGGTTCGTAATTTCGCTGATTGTAAATTGTTAATTTCGTGTTCATGTTTGGAGATATTTTGGTTGAATTTCGTCAAATCCATCACACACACGGTCGACCATTTGAAATTCCCCTTTACCAGTAGCTTCATCTCAATGTTCCACACGATTTTCATGTTGTACGTTTTTTATTTCGATGATTGTAGACTAGTATATGTGCATCTTCCTATTATATGTACTAATGTTTAGACGAAATTTGGAGTGACTTCTTTCTGTTCTCACTATTCATTGTCAACCTTCCAAGGTTACAACATGTGTGCCCGCCGCCGCCGCCAAGCGTTGTTCCTCTCGGCCTTCTCGCCCACGGCCTACTGACACGGCCATCGCGAGTGCACTGCCAAGAAACTCTACTACAACTTTGCTGTCATGCGTGTTGTTAACTCTTAATCACGTCTGGAGTCATGCATGCTGTTAACTCTTAATCACGTTGCTTATATGCAACCAAACATCATGTAGTTGCATCAGCCTAGCCAATGCAGGACACCAAATGTCATGCCAAAATTGCTCCACTAACGCAAGAAGCATAGATGCGGGCAAATGTTGTTTGTTCGCTTGTTTTTCCTCCAGGTTCAACTAAGACACACATGCAATGCAGGCAAAATAGGTGCAAGAGAACCAAACACGCCCATAGCAAGTCGTGCTAGTGTAGCTAGTTGTGTTACTATAGCGAGCAAGACCTGCAAAGGATCAGGTATTGTATTTTTTGTTGTTAAAAAGGTGGTTTAATATTTGGTAATAATTTTTTTTGGCAAAAATGTTTTTTTAAACATGATATTTTTCTAAAAAAGTGTGATCATCTTTTGGCAAAAGATTATTTTTTGAAAACGCAAACGATTTTTAAAAAGGATAACACGAACATATTTTCTTAAACATGAACATTTTTTAAAAGGAGAACAATTTTTAAATCCTGAACTTAAAAAAAACATATCTCTACACCTATAAAAGACTCAGTTGGTGATGATGGTGTGTCTGTCATCCGTCATTTCTGACCACTAGGTCTGCATCTAACGACTGTGAGGTAAGTCGTGGCCTTTTTGCAACAATAGGCCACTTCTCTGCTCCAATTTGCAGAAAACCCCTTAGTATCGTGAAACCAACCACATCCCTCCCTCACCTCATCAAAACAGTCCGAGAAATATATTTTAAGTGAAACATAATATATTTTTTGTGATATATGTATATCAAAACTAGAGCGTTTTCTTTCAATTTTGTGAACAAGTATTATTCTACTTTGAATCCGCTGCAACACACGGGCACATTGCTAGTATTTTAAAATCATGAAGAATTTTTTAAATCTCAAACATCTTTTCTATAATGTGAACTTTTTTTCTAAAAGAATCAAAACAGTTCAAAAAGAAAGAAAAAACAGAATAAAAGAAATGAGAATAGGTCGGTCAGAAACCTTCTAGTATAAGGTTGTTTTTGTTAAGAGCCTTCCATAACGTTGCCAATTTGGTCCTGAGCACGTTCTCTATCTGCTAAAATGAGACGGCGTATTTCGTTCGTTGGGTTGTTCTCGTTTTTGCGAAGGAGCGACAATTTGTTGCAGAGTGCGGCAAATAGGGTTTACCGTTTGGGTTTCTCTGCCATTTTCAACTCCCGACTTTGTTTCCTAAAAAGTGCTCCTCTCCAACTCGCAACAGGTTCGATGTGATCAAATCATCTTAGTAATCCATTTCGCCCCGTGCATTCTCCACACGTGAGTCTGCGGACACGAATGTTTATGTTCCTTTCGTGTATAGACCTACCCAAGACTGCAACATGGACAGCGAAATCTGGTTGGCTTCACTCTTTTCCTCCAAGTCCTAATAACGGATTAAATGGACGAGTCCCAACTCATTGGAAAAAGGAGCTTATCCACAGCGCCGTGGGTGGCACGGACCACGGGACCAGACCATTCATTCATTGGTCCTCGGACAAAAACAAGATGTTAGTAAGATAGATTAGTCCCCGCTCAGGAAAAGAAAGATTGATTAGTCCCCAAGCGAAGATTCCTTGGAGCTCATCTTCTTTGGCTGCCCCTCGTCCTGGTGAACATGCACAGCACATGCAGCCTCCCTAAATAATCCTGGGCCTCGTACCGTCCGGATAGAGAGAATTGTTGGATAATGAGCAACTATATTTCCTGAAGGCCAAAAGCCATTACATATACATGTGTGTCATAATGCAGAAAACCCCTTATACAAGGGGATATACCGAAAAGGGACTATACACATCTAACACCCTCCCTCAAACTCATGGTAGATCAACAACACTAAGTTTGGAGAGGAAAAAGGTATGCTACGCTCGAGTCTCATGCCTTCGTGAAGAAGTCAATAATCAGAACTTCGGAGGGCACATAGTGAAGAGCGAGAGTCCGATCTGCCTGCAAAGAAGACGCACAAAATGGGCATCCACACCTATGTGCTTGGTGAGCTCATGCTTCACCGGTCACGCGCATAATCTTGATAGCACCAAGATCTTGTCGACAAGAAGGGAGTCGAGGTAGTAGCCGTCACATCAAAATCCTCAAGTAACTATCGCAACCAGATCACCTCGACGTCAACATAGCCATGGCTCGCAACTCACCTCAGACTCGGCGAGAAATGCGATCTGCTTTCTTGGTCTTCGAGCAATCGAGAGCCACCAAGAAAGACACGATGGCGTACAATGACGTCCGATCGGAGGATCACTAGCCCGTAGCATCGAGTAAGCCCGAGCTCAAGAGAACTGGAGCGAGGAAAGAAGAGGCGGCGAGAGATCGTGCCACGAAGATATCGTAGAACACGGAGGAGGTGACTATAGTGGATGAGGTGGGGCTGAAACCAACCGACTCGGGATGTCAACTGGATAGGAGATGTCGGGATGCGTAACAAGAAGATAGACAAGGCTACCGACGAGGTGACGATAGCGAGTGGGATTAGGAAGAGGGTCACCATCGAGGCACGGTTGAACGTTGAGCTCCATAGGAGTCACAACAGGCGGTCATCACCGAGAGCAGCTCGAGCAAGAAGATCCCGAATGTATTTCTCTTGAGAGATGTAGAAGCCATCGAGGTGGAGGAGATCTCAATCCCAAGAAAATAGCGAAGAGGACCAAGATCACCATAAGGAACTGCTCGTGAAGGCGGGCCTTAACAAAGGCAATGTAGTCGAGTCGCCACCGTGATGATCATGTCATCAACATAAAGAAGGAGAAGAGTCCGACCACGAGGGACGCGTGAACAAACAACGCGGATCATGATCATCGGGCAAGAAACCAGCTGCAGTCACCACAGAGGCGAAGCGCTCAAACCAAGCACGAGGGGCTTGTTTAAGACCATAGAGGGAGCGGTGAAGCCGACAGACCATGCCGTCAGGAGCATAGTACCTCGGCGGGGGCTGCATGTAAACCTCCTCATGCAGCTCACCATTGAGAAAGGCGTTCTGGACATCAAGTTGAGAGATAGACCACTGACGAACAGAAGCCACGGCAAGAAGAGTGCGAACAGTGGTCATGTGAGCAACAGGAGCGAATGTCTCGTCATAGTCGCGTCCCTGCTCCTGCTGAAAACCACGGGCCACAAGACGAGCTTTGTAGCGCTCAAGAGAACCATCGGGCGGTCTTAATCTTGTAGACCCACTTGCGGTGATGGGACGAACACCGAAGGAGGGAAACCAGATCCCATGTGCCGGCGCCAAGAGCAGCAAGCTCTTGATCGCAAGCTGCCATTCTGGGTGAGTCATGGCAGTCCGATAGGAAGTGGGCTCAGCAAGAACAGAGAGACCGTACCGATCAGGAGAGTAGCGATCAGGCGGAGGACGAGGCCGGGCACGAAGATTGTGAACCGGGGTAGGCGTGAGCAGAGGCTCACCAGAGGTGGAAGGCGCGTCAGACACGTCAGGAGAAGCATCCTCAGTACGAGGGCGGCGAGTATAGTGGAGAGGAAACGGTGATAGAGGGCGACAGACTGGAGAGGATGGGGGAGAGGTGGAGGAGGAGGAGGGAGAAGACGGGGTCGGAGGTGAATGAGAAGGAAGGAGAGGTGCCGTAGGAGGAGGTGACACATGAGGCACATACCAGGGTGTATCGGGAAGAAGAAGGAAAGAAAGGTCGTCCACAGAGAAGCTCGAGGAAGAAGAACGTGGGTAGTAAGAGCGAGACTCATCAAAAGGCACATCACGCGAGATGCGTAAGCGATGACTGTCGGGGATATACCCCGCGGAATGACCCGGCCGGAGTCGTAAACCGGCCGGGACTTGATAAACTGGTGGATGTTAAACCGGCAAACAATGTTAAACCGGCAGACAGTGTTAAACCGGTGAACAATGTTAAACCGGCATACAATGTTAAACCGGCAGACAGTGTTAAACCGGCAGACAATGTTAAACCGGCTGACAATGTTAAACCGGCAGACGTTAAGAAGCCCAGGAAAGGAAGTCAAAATAGTTTAAGTTAAAGTCCGAGTTGGACTCTACATGCAACCCGCCTCTTCAAAGATATATAAGGAGAGGTAGGGCTCCCAAAGAGGGACAAGCTACAAGCAAGAAGAAACAATCTTAGGGCTAGACACAAAGAGGAGAGCCGGTTTACTGGCGACTCCTCGTGATGATAATGAGACCTAGCCTCAAACAAAGATGTAGGGTTGTTACCGGATGATGTTTCCGGGCCCGGCTGTCTAAATCCCTGTCTTGTGTTGCGTCTCTCGATTTCGCTCAACCCCTCTCAAGCTACCACATAGATGCGTTGGCCTCGCGACTAAGTCCTCACACTAAGGACATCTGACGTGTTAATTCCACGACAGTTGGCGCCCACCGTGGGGCACCGGGCATGGTGGTGTTGAGTTCTTGGAGGGATCTCTCCGAGGGATCGAGAAGCTCGTGATTAATCAATTGAACCGGCACAGAGGAAATCACACAGGATAAACCGGCATGGGATAGCCATAGGCAGAGCCGATAAATCATTGCTTTTGGATTAAAGCTGGAGTTATACAGCAGTACGCGCCTCTACGTCTGGATGATCCGGCGAAACCGAGTTGAAGACAAGATAGACAACAAAACTATTAGAGGGTCGGACGTGCTGCAGCAAATTGGAATAAAAAATCAAATTCAAGGAAAGAGTCAAGGAAAGGAAACAGAGCCGTCCGTAACTCGAACTCATCCATTGACTGCGCCTGCGCCCTCGAACCACTCGTTTGTTCCGAGCCGCTACAGCCTCCCATCGCTGCCGGGCCGGTCGTCGCCGTTGATTCACCGGCGCTTCTCCTACCACGCCATGGCTCCTCCTCAGCCACAACAGAGCCGAGCTGCCATCTGCCTAGACTGCCTCGTTGGCCCACCCGGTGCCTCACGTCTTCGCCGCCGTCTTACTCCTCTGGTGAGCCGCCATGTTGTTGTGGCCGGGCCGTCCACCTCCGCGGTGGCGACCGGGTTTCCGCTGCTCGTATCTGCTGTCGCGGTTTCTGAGTTGTACCAATCAATCGAGACCGAATCACCTCGCTCCGCCTCCGGTTTGTCTCCACTACACCTGCTGCACATTGCTGCTTTCTATGCTAAATCGCCGTTGTGCCGCTTCGATCCGACCATCATCAATCGAAAAGGTAGTACTCAGGTGGTGGTGAAGGCTGGTTTACAAGATTAGATCTTCTATCTCCTGCTGCACTACACGGGATGCTAGTGCTAATTCTGTACAGAGCAGATTTTTTTCGGTCTTCAATCACTACACGACATGCTAGTGCTAATCCGGCGTGCAACGACTAATTGAGCGGATCAAACCAAGCACAACCCGGAGAAGGTCTCAGTCACGCGGAGTCGGCCTCGTTTCCACTCTCCACATCAAGTCATTGTTGCGCCTCCGAGCCATGACGGTCGGCCTGTACCACTGCTGAATTGCCGCCCTGGGGAGTTTTCCTTAAACTGCCCCGTTTAACCTGCGGGCGTGTACTCGAGTCACCTTTTGCTCGATGCATTTGTCTCTCCGCTAGTTCACCATGGCTACGAGCCCCCATCGCCCTCATTATGGCGATCGATGCACCTCTTCATCCGCTTTGAGCCGCCGGTGTTTCTCCAGCCCGCCGCCGGTCGAACCGCCACGCCGGTCCCGCTTCTAAACCGCCCGCGCTATGAGTCGCCGTTTTGTGCTGCTGCTGGACCCTCGTTGTGGCGCACCTAGCGCCTCTGCTCCGACCTGCGCGGGGACTCCGCGACCGCAGTGGCTCTTTGCCGGGTCATGGGAGCCCCTAGGCCGCGGCCGTGTTTCAACTCCATCTCACCATCGCGGGCCTGCCAGGCGCGTCTCCGATGCCGGTCTGTGTCACTGTGGTTCCGCCCGTCTTGTCCTTGAACCGCCGTCGCCATCTTCATCATGATGCCCCGAGTCACCGCGCGGGGTGCCGGCCCGTTTCCACTTCGTGAACCGCCTTGAGCTGCCGCGAGACTCCCGTGAACCGCTTTGGCTCCCGCCGGTTCACCTTTGCTGCTGCGGACTCGACCGTTGTGACCCGCCTCCCGGTTGTTGCCTCATCCTCAGGCCGCCGCCTCCATCGCGCCTGCGACCTGGACATGGCTTGGCCTCGCTCAGCCTCGCCTTTAAACAGCCGAGCCCCCACTGGGTTGTCTCCGGCCGTGGCCGGCCACGAGTCGACTGTGCTGTCTCCGCGGCCTCGCTAAGTCGACCAAGTTGCCGCTGCCGCCATCTCAGGCCGCCTCAGTTCGCCGCTCGCCCCAAACCGCCTTGCCAGGTCAAGACCAACACTGCAGTCCGCTTCAACCACGGCCATGGGCTCGTCTTGTATTCGGTCGTGAACCGCCCCGTTCAAAACCGCCGGGTGCTGACCCGCCGCTTCCCCATGCGTTAATCCGCCGCGTCCACGCTCAAACCCGCTACTTTGCACGCATTGGTGGGTCTTGTCTCCACCGTGCTACTCCAATTAGCCAGCGGCAGGACGATCTCGCCGACCAGCCGGAGTGCCCTCGATGTGGCCGGTTCACCTCCGCGCCCGAGACGCGCCCCGACCCACCTACGGTTCGCCATACTCATCTCAAAACCGGATCAAACCCCGGGTTACGCTGCCGAACTGGCTCCGCCTCGAACGCCTCCTCTGCCTGCAGCGTGTCGATCACCCGCGCCGTTTCCGCTCTGCGGCCGCCTCTGCTGCGAAGAACTCTGGTTCCGCAAGCTCTCACCGCTCGCTCCGCCAAAGGAGTCCAGCCACCCCTGCGTTCGCTTTGGCTGAAAAGAAGAAAGCAAAGGAAAAGTCAAGGGCTATCGAAAAAAAAGTGGGGGTCAAACATGACCCAGAGGGTCCGTCTGAGTCGATCGGTGTAGTGCTGTAAGCCGCCACCGCGATTGCGGTGCACGAATCATTAATCATCCAAAGCCATTTGCCATCTACAAACATCAGGTGATATCCATCTCAATTTTTTTTTATTAACATATATTATTTTTATCAAAGGACAAATTACTTTGATTTGTATATTTTTATATACAGGACCATTATTCACTACAAATGTGGTTTATACCACTGATATGGAGCACGGTTGATAATATTTCCGCCTGGGGATAATCCGGGACATCTCACCTGATGAATGGACGCGCACAAGCCGCCGCCCGGTCTACATCAACTAGCTGGGACTGCGCCTATGATTGGCTCGTGCATCTGCACCGGCTTACAACGCCGTGACCGGCTCATCTTTATGTTCCCACGGCCGACTCGGCCGGGATTAATTTCAGCTTTACCAGGGTGATCATCAACTCCGCGGTGGATAATTTCTGGTTACATATCAGGTGAAATCCATCCAATATATTTTTATATTATATATTGCTTTCTTTAAAAGAGCAATTACTCCGGCTTGAAAAGTTGTCTAATGCAGGACCCTAAACCGCCATATTGGTGCAAATTTAAAGGCCGTCAGAAAATTTCCGGCTTAAAAAGAAGGATTCCGGTTTAAAATCCGGTTCAAGGGAAAGAAGTCTCCCATAAAGCTTTGAAGCTCTCAATATCCGGTTTAATGTCCGGTTCAAGAAGGATTTATCTCTTGCAAAAAGTTAAAGGGTGCCAAAGAGGACCTGCTGCCATGATGCGCGGTTCAAACATGGGTATCATGCCTTATTGGCTTATCATTTATTGATCACTTGGGGGCTTGGTCATGTCTGAACCATAGTCACACCTCTTGATCGGCGCAATGCCACAAGATCACTTGGGGGCTTTGGTCGTGTCCGAACCATAGCAACGCCATTTGATAGGCTAAAAGCCACAAAGATCACTTGGGGACTTGTGGTCACGTCTCAACCATAGTCACGCCTCTTGATCGCCTAGTGCCACATCATCACTTGGGGCTTGGTCAACCCAACCATAGCTACACCTCTTGATCGGCGTAATGCCAAAGCATCACTTGGGGACTTGTGGTCACGTCTGAACCATAGTCACGCCTCTTGATCGACCTAGTGCCACAAAGATCACTTGGGGCTTTGGTCAACCAGAACCATCGCTACACCTCTTGATCGGTGTAATGCCAATGCATCATTTGGAAACCTGGCTGACTTGAACCATAGCTACGCCTTTTGGGGGCATGGTCTTGTCGGACCATGGTAATGCCACTTGATCGGCTCAAAGCCTCATTTGCAATGGTTTTATCTTTGCCTTTGCTTCTGTTTTCTTTTGATAAAATATTTTTTTTTGCTTGCGCTTTCAACCAACATTATTAAATCCGTTCAACTGCTGGATTCATGATTGACGGAACATGATTAAATCATAATCCGGAGACTATCAGCCCGGTCTGGTTTTGACTATAAGTCGCCAAAGATATATTTGGATTGCGCCATTGGAATCATGCGCCATAAATCATTGGATTATATTATTAAAATCTTCAAATAGCCAACATGGCTGGATTTCTATTATGGTTATCAATAACCAGATTATGGATAAGGTTTTCAAAGTCGCTTAGCGCAATGGCTATCATATTGTCAATAGGATATGATTTATTCTACAATTGAAGGCATAGTCCCGAGTTGCTACAAAGCTT
Organism: Aegilops longissima; assembly: GCA_021605205.1. Classification (NCBI taxonomy): domain Eukaryota; kingdom Viridiplantae; phylum Streptophyta; class Magnoliopsida; order Poales; family Poaceae; genus Aegilops; species Aegilops longissima. The sequence continues at coordinate 527,121,578 of CM038679.1, forward strand.
ACGACCCGGCACTTGGGGGCTACATTATTTAAATTGAGATTACATCAAATATGCAAGTCTCATGTCGCCGCAAGCATGCACCATGACACTTGGGGCTAATGCAAAGTCATTTTTATTAGTCTTCTTGAAGACCCGACTCATCACATCATAATGAGCCGGCCCTTGGGGGCTACCAATTGCTCCTGTCAACAATTCAAGTTTTTATGAGCATCAGGAAATTACAAGTCCCAGGTTGCTGCAAGGATGACAACCCGGCACTTGGGGGCTACATATGCGGAATACTCAGTTCTGACTAGTGATTGAAGATGAACAAACTGGATTTCTTCAAGCTTGTGACATTCATATTGAAGCAAATCTTAAACTGTTACTATGTTACCTTCTTAAGATTTGAGGGATACAAGTGATGGGTATATAAGAGGTATATTTTCAAAAGATGATGCCAACAAACAGCTACGATCCGTGCCATCAATAATTGTAAACCGCCAAGTTCTACATTCTTAAACCGCAAGTTTTATGTTCTTAAACCGGTCAAGATCACATGAGTATTTCAAGGACCAATATTTTGTTAAGCATTGGGAGCTGAATCAAAGGAGTTATTCTTCACAATATATTTTCTATGAGAAATCAATGTCAGTAAGTTGATTATGAAGCTGGCCTGTTAAACCGGATTTTCTAGAAGAAGGAAGTGACAAGGACTTAAGGATGATCAAGATCAGTTTAACATGGATAAATCAAAATTAAACTGGGGGCTAATATCGGGGATATACCCCGCGGAATGACCCGGCCGGAGTCATAAACCGGCAAGGACTTGATAAACCGGCGGATGTTAAACCGGCAAACAATGTTAAACCGCAGACAAGATGTTAAACCGGTGAACAATGTTAAACCGCATACAATGTTAAACCGCGAGACGTTGTTAAACCGCAGACAATGTTAAACCGGTGACAATGTTAAACCGATGACGTTAAGAAGCCGTGAAAGGAAGTCAAAATAGTTTAAGTTAAAGTCCGAGTTGGACTCTACATGCAACCCGCCTCAAAGATATATAAGGAGAGGTAGGGCTCTCCAAAGAGGGACAAGCTACAAGCAAGAAGAAACAATCTTAGGGCTAGACACAAAGAGGAGAGCCGGTTTACTGACGACTCCTCGTGATGATAATGAGACCTAGCCTCAAACAGCATGTAGGGTTGTTACGGATGATGTTTCCGGGGCCAAGTTGTCTAAATCCTGTCTTGTGTTGCGTCTCTCGATTCCGCCAACCCCTCTCAAGCTACCACATAGATGCGTTGGCCTCGCGACTAAGTCCTCACACTAGGGACATCTGACGTGTTAATTCCACGACAACGACCCACTGGATCCCAAGACCGATAGCCCTTGTGCTCATCACTGTAGCCAAGGAAAACACACTCGACCGATCGAAAGGTCGGTTTGAGTGCGTTCATGGGGGCAAGAAGAACATAGCAGACACATCCAAACATACGAAGAGCTGAGTAGTCAGGAGAGCGACCGGTGAGACACTCCATAGGAATGCCACCCTGCAGAGGAGTCGATGGCTGAATGTTGATGAGATAGGTGGATGCGAAACAGCCTCGGCCAAAAATGGGGTGGAAGGGAAGCAACATCATCGGCACGAGCCTTCTCAAGCAAATGACGATGCTTTACCGGCAACACCATTCTGAGCATGAGCACCGGACAGAGAACTGGGCAAGAGTACCCTATTCCTCGAGAAAACCACACAACAAATGAGAGATATACTTCCAATGAGTCGACACGAAAAGTACGAATGGGCGTGTCAAACTGGGTGTGAACCATGGCAGCAAAATGTTTGTATATAGGGAGAACCTCGCTACGAGATTTCATAAAGTAGAGCCAAGTGTAGCGAGAGAAATCATCAATAAACAAAACATAGTAGCGATGACCACCTTTCGAATCAAAGGGATCAGGACCCCAGACATCAGAATGAACTAAGTCAAAAGGACGCTGAGATACAGACTCACTAGTAGGATAAGGTAACTGAGTCTGTTTGCCAAGTCTGCAGCCATTACAATGGAAGGAGACATCTCTGATCTGCACCCTAAGAGGCCCCGACGAACTAAGGAAGACAAGCGAGAGCCACATATGTGACCAAGGCGATGATGCCACCTTTGGAAGGACGCAGAGCGAAGAGGCGGCAAGAGCATGAGAGCTGGCATTAGTGGTCGCAGCGGAAGGAACACAAAGCCAGTCAACCTCCCAAAGGCCCTCTGACTCACAGCGCAGGGGGCCAGCACCAACCAAAACCTTGGTGCGACGATCCTGAATGGAGCAAGAGTCGGTATCAAGAATGACACGACAACCGTAATCGATAAGTTGGGCAGCTGAAAAAAGATTCATGGTAAGGCGAGGAACATGTGAAACACTTGAATGAGAAAAAGATGGAGTGGAAAGAATACCACGACTAGCAACAGGAAGAGATGTGCCATCGACAAGAAGAACATTGACAAAGTAATCAAGAGGTCGGAGAGAAGACAACACGGAAGAATCGGAAGACATATGAAAAGAGGCTCCGAATCCAAAACCCACGAAGATGTACCGACCGTAGATGCTGTGAGGGTGAGGAGGCGGATGCGGTCACAAAGCAGCAGCAGAGCCACCGATGAGGAGCCCGAGGAAGCAAGGAGACGCTTGAGGCGAACAATGTCCTGGTCGGTGAGTAACGGAGTCGAGGAAGACACAGGAGGCCCACTGGAGGAGGAGCGCCTGGTCTCGCTTCTTTTGGCGACAATCAAACTCTGGTGACCTTGCCGGAGCAGAACCACAGACGGTGTCATGGCGTGACGTGCCCTTCTCAAAGATAAGAAGGACGGCTCACCCCCGGAGGAGTAGGCGGAGCGGCGGCAAAGGAGGCGAGGCGGCGGACGATCACAGAGCCCGGGCCAATACCGACGAAACCAGAAGCAACCCAGCAGAGCGAAGGCGTGTCTCCTCAGCACGGAGCTCGGCAAGCACCTCCGAGATAGGGACCCGACCACGAGCAAGCAAGTGAGCACGCCTGGGCTCAAACTCAGAGCGGAGACGAGATAAGAACTTCGTGAACTCACTGAAACTCCAAATCGGACCGTAGTCCGATAGCAACGGCAAGTTCCACAAACGATTGTCCAAGAGAGTCCAAATGATGCCGATGGCGAGCATCGAATAGAACTCATCAATGAGGAATCACCTTGTCAAGAGCATGCTCTTGACGCACTACGTAGAGGTATAAAGCATCGCCAGAGGGCGATAGCGCCGACAAAGATAGGACCACATCGCCGCAATAATGCCAAGGGCCATGAACTCAAGCAAACCGAGGGAGGACACCGGCAAAGTGAGAATCGCAGCAGCTCGAGCATCATCATTGCACCACCGAGTGTAAGCGCATGATCATCCCGTAGATTGAAAGGGCATCGAATAAGCGGATACCGCCGATCATAGGCATCAACCGCAGCATCATCAAGGGCCTTGGCTGCATCCCAATCATCCCGAGAAGCATCCGGAGCAAGTACGGTGGTACCGTGGAACAGAGCCACCGAGCAACAGAACAGGCAGCGCGGACGGGTACCTCGCCAGAGAGAACACCCCACAGAGGAGCCCGCGATATGGATACGCATGAATCCCACAAACTCAGCATAATTCGTGCCATCAAGATTACCGAGCACCGAGGAACAACCACATAGCCGATCGAAGACATGCCGATTCTCTCTTTCTTTCTTCTTCTTTTTTGAACTCGGGAGGCCCGAACGGAATCGATTTGGGGAGGCCCGAACCGCTCACGAGGAGGAAGTCAACGAGCGGGGGGGGGGTTGGGAGCGACGCAAACCTCGCGAGGCAGAGTCTGTGGTCCGAGATGTGTGGCCCGTCAAGGCAAAGCGAGGGAGCCGGACCAGCTGCTCGAATCACCAACACCGCTCACAGACTGCGCGCCACAGCGAAGCAAGCTGCTCAGAAGCGGAGCAAGAAGCAAGGCGCCCAGGAGCCGCCAAGCGGAGCAGAAGAAGAGCAAGGAGCGCCCAGTAGGGCAGCAGAGCCAGCGAGGAGGACTGGCGCCTGGATTCAGGGGCGAGGAGAGCCGGACTGACGGATCCATGAGGAGAGCCGAATCTGGCAGTGGGTGGAGCGGGAGGAGAGCTAGCACGGAGTTGCAGCGTGCGGGAGTGAGGGGAACCTAACATCTGATACCATGTTGGATAATGAGCAACTACATTTCCTGAGGGCCAAAGGCCATTACATATACATGTGTGTCAAAGTGCAGAAAACCCCTTATACAATGGGGATACACCGAAAAGGGACTATACACATCTAACAAGAATCATATTCATGCAACTTGATCATCAACTGCTAGTACGTGCTTACAGGATTAAGAATGTTATCTTCTAGTAGTGTTTTAAAGGGACTTTGTACGGTGTGTCAGTAGATCCAGATGGACCATTAATTTACCTTTGCAGGCAGCCTGAGAACTCTGCTGCTTCACAGGATGCAGATGAGATGAATTTTGAACCAGTGCTTTACCACTGAATTAATACTCCTTGTCCTTTGGAGGGTGGGGTCAGTTTGCCCGCCCACAAATTTCAAACTCTTCATATAGAGGAAAGAAAAATATCATCAGATAGTATTAGCGAAAAATCACACGCATGAACTATCCACACGTGGTAGATGTGTTCAGTTTCTGGTCGTCGGGCAAAGCTACAAAGGTGACACGCCGTTGCAAACTTCAAATTCTTCAGATACAGCGAGAAATCACACATGCGATCCATCCAGCACGAGGTAGGTAGGGTTAGAGCACCGACTGTCTAACAAATTTACGTACTCCTACTTATATTTCTTTACAGTGGGAGTACAAATTAAGGTTACACATCATTGATGATTGCTACAATCGGCAGGCCACTCGTACTTCCACATGAGAATCTGAATCTCACTAACAAGAAAAGTTCAGAGGGCGTTGCATGCATGTTGCTGACCATCTACCGCCGAAAGGAATGGTCGAGTCAAACCACCCGTTGCTACTATGGATCGCCACTGAATATTTAGATGACTTTGGTGCTCTAGCGTTCGCTTGGAAGGAAGGAATCTCGAGAGCTTTCGAGATTAAATCAATATATGTCATCCATTATCAGCTGAAACTTTCTCGTCGTGCATGATGATGCTTTCACTTGCCCGATTCCTTCCCTCTCCCTCGCTTGGTGGAAGCTGACGCAGACGCAGACGCAGACGCGCCACCCTTGGTCCGGCTCGGCCGGACACGAAACGACGCGGCGTTGGCGCGTCACTGCATGCGGGCCAGCCTGGATAAGGGACGCCTACCTCATCTACTAGTACATCTTAATTAATCGTGTTCCACTAACAAGGAGACCTAATTAACAAACCAAAGCTCGCCTGCCAAGTAGCACCATCTATCTGGTGCTGATCACTGCAAAAGGTGCTGCAATCTAGTGTGAATATGCATCCAAAGTTTCAAACAAGTTCATTGTGTATCCGTATTAGATTACATTTTTTTGGGAACACGGCTGAAGAAGAGCCTGGCTTTGAATTATAATATAATAAAGCAAATCAGAGTACGTTCGGCTGTCTAAAGTAGTACTCATCTATGCTCCTAGGTGATTTCTTCTCTGAAAAAGTCGTATCAATACACATGGATCGCACTACCGGTGGCATCAATGGCTAAAGGTGGTTATAATATGTGTTTAGCTCCTAAAGGTATCTCGTAGGAGACTACATCTGTAACATAACTAGCCGTTTGATAAAACCCGCCACCATTTTGTTTCGACAAAGAATAGATAAAAGTGGTTCCTCTACTTTCGGTGAGCCACGTATTCTATAACTTAAAATCTAAATCATCAAAGTTTTCACAAAAATGTATCTCCGTCGCAAGAAGCTACTATGAACTGCAAAGCCTATCTTTTCCCCTTTTCTTATGCCAATGAAAATGATGGTTTTGTTGATTAGGAAGGGACATAACCCACTACTCGGAGAAGGGCGCCAATACCGGCAAGGGCACCCTACATTATCGACGAGTTTGATGCATATGTCGTTCATATCAACCATATTTAAAGAAATGAAAATAAACAATTAGCATCATTTTATGTAGGTTATCATCGGCACATGATGTGACGAATTGGTAATTTATGTTATGCCTAACTCATGACTTTGTCCCTGCATGCCACCCATGCTCAATAAATGATGGTTTTTCTAAGATATTTTGTCAACTTACTTGGATATCCTAACTTCAATCAAGAAAGTGTAGAATATTTTGGTTAGGTATTAAGATCACATCCCGGGAGAAAAATGTGTGCTAACATTATGATTGAGGATATTTGGTCATATAATTATTTTATCGCAGTCAAACGAGACCGTCGTTTGATGCCAAAATGAACCTCCGTGATCTGGATGCTCATGGGGTAAAACTCCTGGGAAACATACACAAGCATATCACGCATCGACACTGGACATCAACAGCCGGCCAACTTGTAGAAGAGGAAGAATAGGCTGTGCAACACAATTGCATTGATCAGTGCACCAGGCACGTATATATGATGTACAGAGAAGGGCCACAACATAAACTATAGAGAGGAACTAGGAGGTGGGCCCAAGACACAATATACACGTACACAATATATTCAACACCCCCCCCCCCTAGTCGAAGCGGGCACCGGAGACGCAGAGACTGGAACGAAACTCTTCGAAGGTGGAAGTCGGCAGTCCCTTAGTCATCACATCGGCGAACCGTTGTGCGGTCGGAACATGGAGGACCCGAATGCGTCCAAGGGCCACCTGCTCACGCACAAAGTGAATGTCTAGCTCAATGTGCTTAGTCCGGCGATGATGAACGGGGTTGGCGGAAAGGTACACCGCAGAGACGTTGTCACAGTAGACAACCGTAGCCTGGGAGACATCATGATGCAACTCCTGAAGTAGCTGTCGTAGCCAGGTGCACTCGGCGACGGCGTTAGCCACTGCTCGGTACTCAGCCTCCGCAGTAGAGCGCGAAACGGTGGGTTTTCGATTGGACGACCACGAGACAAGTGAAGGACCGAGGTAGGCGCAGTAGCCAGAGGTGGAGCGACGGGTGTTAGGGCAGCCGGCCCAGTCCACATCAGAATAGGCCACCATCTCCAGAGAAGTGGACGCCATGAGAGTGAGACCAAGAGCCATCATGCCACGGATGTAGCGGATAATCCGCTTCACGAGGGTCCAATGGGAGTCACGAGGGGCGTGCATATGGACACACACCTGCTGAACAACATATTGTAGATCTGGCCGGGTGAGAGTTAGATACTGAAGAGCACCAACAATGGACCGGTAGAACGGAGCATCCGACGCGGCGAGCCCTCGAGAGCAGAAACCTTTGCCTTCGTGTCAACAAGAGTAGCGACAGGGTGACAATTGAGCATGCCGACACGCTCAAGTAGCTCATGCACATACTTCTGCTGATGAAGGAAGAAGCCGTCGGGACGCCGAACAACCTCAATGCCAAGGAAATAATGTAGAGCGCCCAAGTCCTTGATGGCAAACTCATCACGTAGCCGGAGAGTAATCCGCTGAAGAAGGGCTGCGGAGGAGGCCGTCAGGATGATGCCGTCGATGTAGAGGAGCAAATACGCAGTCGTGTCGCCGTGGTGATAGACAAACAACGAGGCATCCGAGCGAGTAACGCTGAAGCCCAGTGTCTGAAGGAACCAGGCGATACGCTGGTACCAGGCGCGAGGTGCTTGCTTGAGCCCGTAGAGAGACCGGGAAAGCAAACACACATGCCCAGGAAAAGATGCATCGATGAAACCGGTGGGCTGCTCACAGTAAACCTTCTCCGCAAGATGGCCATGAAGGAAGGCGTTGGAGACATCCATCTGATGAACTGGCCAGCCTTGGGAAACCGCCAACTGGAGAACAGTGCGGATCGTGCCCGGTTTGACAACCGGTGCAAACGTCTCAGTGAAGTCGACGCCAGCACGCTGCCGAAAACCATGGGCCACCCAGCGATCCTTGTAGCGCTCAAGTGTACCATCCGAGCAGGTCTTACGGTGAAAGACCCACTTGCCGCTGATGACATTGGCGTGAGAAGGCTGAGGAACCAGTGTCCAGGTACGGTTCCGCTGAGGAGCGACGATGCATCGCAGCAAGCCAGTGAGGATCACGAAGGGCTGCTCTGGCGCACACAGGAATCAGTGACGTCTCGGTGGTGGAGGCGGCAAGGTGATACTTGTCCCTGGAGTACTGCAGACTCGGGCGGTGAACGCCGGCTCGAGCCTGAGTGAGGGGGCGAGACGGCAACTCCGGGACGAGGCCCGAGGAGGCGGCCGGCGGCGAGACCGCTGGTGAGGCGGCTGGCGAGACAGCCGGCGAGGCTGTCGGCGATGCGACCGACAAAGGGGCAGCGCCCGAGGCACCCGAGGCGCCCTAGGCGGCCGCGGTGCCCAAGGCAGCAGGGCCGGCCAAGACGCCTGAGGCGGCCGGAGGGGGGCCGGCAGCGAAGCCGGCGGGGACGGCGATGATGGCGTAGGGGCGCGAGGCACAGCTCGACGGACGGCACGAGGACCGCCAAAGCCCAGAGGCGGTCCGAGAGCCGAGCGGGGTCGTCCACCTGACGGGGTCGCCGAGTGGCCGCTGGTGGCCGGCGGCGACGGGGCGACTAGAGGTACCTGCTGCTGAAACAGAAACACCTTCTCATCAAAGTAAACGTGTCGGGAGGTGAATACACGATGTGAGATAGGATCGTAGCAGCGGTAGTGTTGGGGATATAATCCGGGGTATGACCCACCCAGGAGGGGCCGGTCATACTACTGGTGGCTTAAGGTGAGAAGGCCCAAGACCCGGTGATGACTTAGGGCCCGAAGGTGTGAACCGCCACATGATAGCTTATTCTGTAAGACAGGTTTAGTTAGAAACCGAGCCGGTCATGTTTGTGTGAGCCGGCCGGGAGTCTGTAAGCCGCCAGACATCAACCTATATATAAAGGGGTGACCCGGCGGCGAGTTAACTCAAGAAACACACAATCGAGAACTAGGTCAAGCATATTCGCTCCTTTTAATCGAAACCCAAGCAATACAACAAGAAGTAGGACGTAGGCTTTTACCTCGTTGAGAGGGGCCGAACTTGGGTAAACTCCTCATGTCATTTGTCCCTTTCAACCCCTTTAAGCTAACCTAGTGCGATGGCTCCACACCTAAGTCCTTTTACTGGGACATCTGTCATGTCAAATCCATGAAAGTTGGCGCCCACGATGGGGCCTGAGCATGGTGGTTTCGAGTTCTTGAAGGGCAACTTCGTAGGGATTAAGGGATACGCCGTGGGCCGGATGACCAAGAGCCGTCGCAGCGAGCTCTACATCGATGACGCCGGCTGGGGCCCCGAGGCCGGCTCAATCGAGTATGGGTACCGGGTCCCCTTCGGCGGGATTCATGTCTTCATCGGCAAGATTGGGGGGTCGGAGCCTGAGCCGGACTTCTGCACTGACATGATCGAGACAGCTCAGCACGCACGATCCGCTAAGATTCAACCCGCAAGGAAGCCGGCCTTCATTGGTTTTGTTCATGGGCGGATTTCGAAGAAGGTTATATGTCAGGAGGGTAGACAACCATCTATTCAGGTGATGAGTCCTCAACCGATGAAACTGAATCGATCTACTGATTGCAAGACGACGGGCTTGGGGGCTGCTCCGATGGTGACAGTATTCCAGACTCCTATGAGCCGCCAAGCAGGGTGCTATTTTCATGGCTGGCACGCAACAGATAATGAATTCATCAACTGTTACGGCTATGACTTCTGCTTCAACAGCTGCTGCGACGGCCGGGGCGAGCGCCCCTGTGCGCCCTCCGGCTCAGGTTTTATCTGAACTCTTGGATGCTCTGGCAACTCTTTTAGCTGCAAAAGTGACTCCGGTGACTGAGGCACAGCACAATACCGATGTTACAAAGTTGCGGGATGAAATAGCTCAGGCCAAAGAGGCACTTAGCGCTGAGAACGCTAGGATGGTAACGCAGCGACCTGCACTAGAAGCTGAATCACAGCGAGTCTAGGAAGAGTCTTTCCGGCTCACTTTGGACCAGAACGCTTCAAACACCGTTATGAGGAGAAGGCACCAGACCCGCCTGCCCACAGAGTTTGAGGCAAGAACTCTTTTCAACACGCCCGGGGTAGGAACGAGTAACCCGCCCGGCTTAACATGGGTCGCAGAACCGCCCGTGGCCAGGACGATGGCTCAACCACGCTAACAGACTTGCCTCGTTTGAACTTAACCCCGCCTCAGCAAGTGTTAACACCGCCGGGTCATTTCTCCAACCCCTTGGATAATATGATTGTCGCAGCTTCGCGATTGGCGGCTCTTCCCGTTGAAGGCGAGTCTCCTGCCGCGATGGAGATACGAAAGGCAGGAGTGCTTCTTCAGACAACAGTAGCTCAGCAAGCGGCTTACTCGTACAGTGGCGGTCGGATTCATTCAACCCCTCATCAAAGTCGAAGTTATAGCAGGCATATTGAGTCGCTAGCGGTTTCCAGCAGCGAGCGGCATCGGCGCCAGCCACGTGGGCATGACCCGCCGCATGATGATAATAATGCCCAAGCTTTATTAGCTCAGGCCAGAGCATGTCAAGAAGCAGAGCAGGCGGCTCAGCAAGAGGCTCATCAGCGACTCCTGCGTAACCCGTCAGCGTCTATAGAAGCCAGGATGACTTCCAGGACAGTGGGTGTGCCGTGCTTAGCGCCGGCTCTACGCATTGAGTGTTTCCCAAGGATTTCAAGGGCCCTCGAAAGGTACCCAACTACACTGCGGATCAGCCTCCGGATGCTTGGATTGAGAGTTACGAGCTAGCTATGGAGATGTTGGATGTCAACGATGCTGTGTGCGCCAAATATTTCACCATGATGTTGGATGGGCCGACTCGCACCTGCCTAAAAGGATTGCCCCCTAATTCCATCAACTCATGGACTGAATTAAAGACGTGTTTCATTCAGAATTTTAAAGACACATGTAAGCAGCCTCTGTCGATCATCGACCTAGACACTTGCATCCAGTGTGAGGATGAGTCAACCGCCGATTGGGTTCGCCGGGTCTCAGCTATTATCCACTCGTCGGATAGCATCACCGCTAGTTCTGCTGTTTTAATTTTGGAGAAAAATTGCAGGTTTATTCCCCTCAAACAGAAGCTGGGGCGGCTTAAACGCCATTGCAACGACATGGGAGAGCTCAAGGCGGCTCTTATCAAATACGCCAACTCAGAAAACACTAAGGATCCTGACTCAAACGAGGAAAAATCTGGTAAGGGAAATAAAAACGGCAAGGGGCAGCAGCAGAATACGGCAGGTCAGAGCCAAGGTAACAATGGTAAATGCAAGCACGCTAACGGCGGGTCAGACTTTGTGGCTAATGCTAATGCATAGAATAATGATCATCATCGTAAGGGAAGGCCACAACATCAGTTTGAAGAGCCGAAAATTAACTCAGAGGCGATGTTGAATGCACCATGCCCGAAGCATAGCCGTCACGATAGGCCATCGACTCACCTCTGGAAAGATTGTCATATCATGAGGGAGTATAAGAACTTCATCTTTTGCCAAGACCACAATAACGATAACGGCCCGCACGGCGGGTCAGGCTCCAGCTCTCACGGGTCTAGTTTTGGAGGTGGCAGCTCAAACTCTGGTTTTCAAGGCCAGGGCAGCCAAGGCGATCTTAATCAGCAGCCCGGTCAGGGCAATCAGCAGCAGCAGTCCGGGTATCAGAGTAATCCAAAGCAGCTGAATAGTGGCCAATATCATGTTTTTACCACGAGCCTGTGCAAGAGAGATCAGAAGGTTCATAAACGAGCAGTGAGCACGGTTGAGCCGACAATCCCTCGATACTTGCGATGGTCAGAGCAGCCGATTGTGTGGAGCCGTGAGGATCACCCGCTCCGGGTTGACAATCCGGGTCAGCTAGCTTTGGTGGTTGCTCCTCAGGTTGGAGGTTACAAGTTCACTAAGGTGCTTATGGACGGAGGCAGCAACAGTAATATCCTTTACTATGACACTTTTCACTGGATGAATTTAACTGACAAGGATCTCAAGCCGTCTTCTACAATCTTTCATGGGGTGGTGACTGGTAAGTTGGCTTATCCGGTGGGTAAGATAGCCTTGGAGGTGTCTTTTGGAAATGAACATGATTACAGGGCTGAGACCTTGACTTTTGAAGTGGTCAAAATCAAAAGCCCCTATCATGCTCTATTTGGACGGCTGGCTTATGCCAAATTTATGGCACGACCTTGTTATGTGTATTGGCAGCTTAAAATGCCGGGTCGCAAAGGAACCATCACAGTCCATGGTGACAGGAAGATATCCTTGGAATGTAAGGAAGGTGATGTTGCTTATGCTGAGTCGGCTTGTGCCATGGAGGAGCTTAAGTTTGACAAAGACAACGTTGACCCGGCTGATATGACTCCATTGAAGAAGCCAACTACAGAGCAGGAGCCTTTGTTGAAGTTTAAATCAGCGGATGATACCAAACAGGTGGGTTTTGTCCCTGGCGACTCATCTCAGCAGTTCGTTATCAGTGCCAACATGGGTCCGAAATAGGAAAGCATGCTCATCAAGTTCATCCGTGAGAACAAGGACATCTTTGCATGGAAACCTTTAGACATGCCAGGTGTACCGAGGGAACTCGCTGAGCACACTCTCAATATTGATCCAAAGTTTAAACCGGTCAAGAAATTCCTTCGTTGTTTTAATGAAGAGAGGCGCAAGGCCATTGGAGAAGAGGTGGCCCGGCTCTTGGCGGCCGGGTTTATTGTTGAAGTTTTTCATCCTGAGTGGTTGGCTAACCCGGTGCTGGTGCTTAAGAAAAACGGCACTTGGCGTATGTGTGTAGATTACATAGACCTTAACAAAGCTTGTCCGGCTGATCCTTTTGCTCTCCCTCATATTGATCAGATCATTGATGCTACGGCGGGCTTTGAGCGTTTGAGCTTCTTAGATGCTTATTCTGGTTATCATCAGATCAAAATGGCAGTTAAGGACCAGGAGAAGACATCTTTCATCACTCCTTTTGGAGCCTTCTGTTATGTATCTATGCCTTTCGGGCTCAAGAGTGCCCAGGCGACTTATCAGCGTTGTGTTCAGAATTGCCTTCATAGCCAGATAGGATGCAATGTTCATGCTTATCTGGATGATATCATGGTGAAATCCAGGAAGAAGGAAACCTTGCTAGATGATTTAAAGGAAACCTTTGACAACCTCCGGGTCTACAAGATGATGCTTAACCCAACCAAATGTGTTTTTGGCGTGCCAGCAGGCAAGCTCTTGGGTTTTCTTGTCTCAGAGAGAGTATTGAAGCTAACCCGGAGAAGATCAAGGCTATCACTTCTTTGGCTAAGCCGGCATGTATTAATGATGTCCAGCGTCTGGCAGGTCGCATTGCGGCCTTAAGCCGGTTCATAAGCCGCCTGGGAGAAAAGGTTATTCCTCTATATCAGATGATGAAGAAAACATATCACTTTGTCTGGAGTGATGCTGCCGATCAGGCGTTCGAGGTGCTCAAAAAACAGCTGGCTAAGCCGCCGGTTCTTGCAGCTCCTATCAAGAAGGAGCCCTTGCTCTTATATGTGGCTTCTAACAACAGAGCCATCAGTGTAGCGGTTGTTGTGGAGAGGAAGGAAACAGACAAGGAATATCCGGTTCAAAGGCCGGCTTACTATGTCAGTGAGGTGTTAATTGAGTCTAATCAGAGGTACCCACATTGGCAGAAGCTAGTCTATAGAGTGTTCATGGCCAGTCGCAAGTTGAAACATTACTTCCTTGGTCATCCCATTACCGTGGTCAGTTCAACTCCTTTAGGGGACATTATTCAAAATCGGGAAGCCACAGGCCGGGTGGCCAAGTGGGCCATTGAGCTTGGTCCTCATGGGTTGAAGTATATGCCAAGGACAGCTATCAAATCACAGGCTCTTGTGGATTTCATCAATGATTGGACAGAGTTGCAGACACCATAGGAAAAGCCAGATAACACTTACTGGACGGTTCACTTTGACGGGTCAAGGCAGCTGGAGGGCTCGGGGGTTGGAGTTATCTTGACTTCCCCACGAGGGGATAAGTTTTGTTATGTACTACGATTAATGATTCCCTTGTACTAATAATGCAGCTGAGTATAAGGCTATACTCCATGGCCTTCGGGTAGGTAAAGAGATAAACTTAAGCCAGGTGAGGTGCTTTGGCGACTCAGATTTGGTGGGTCGGCAGGTCTCAGGAACTTGGGATTCTAAAGACCCGCTTATGGTGGCTTATCGTCGGGCGGTTGACGGTGCGGCTGGCCATTTAAAATGTTATCAAGTGGAACATGTTGACCATAGAAAGAATGAGGCGGCTGATGCTTTGAGATGGCTGGGGTCTCAGCGTAAGCCGGTGCCACCCCAATATTTTTCTTGACATATTACATAACCCCTCAGTTAAGCTAGCGACAGAAGAGGATCTTGCAATCCCTGACCCAGAGGCACAGTTGGTGGCGGCTCTGCATGCTATTCCTGATTGGACGATTCCTTATTTTGCTTATATGACCCGGGGAGAGTTTCCTGAAGAGGAAACTTTGGCTAGACAAATAAGCCAGAGGTCTAAGTCAATGACTATTGTCAATGGCGAGTTGCACCAATGCAGTGTTCCATCGCTGTGTTTCCCCTGAAGAAGGCCATGAGATTTTAAGAGAGATTCATAAAGGAGATTGTGGCCATCACACCGGCTCTAAGTCTCTCGTGGCTAAGGCTTTTCGTCATGGGTTTTATTGGCTGATAGCTCATGCTGATGCAGAAGATCTGGTTAGCAAGTGCGATGGCTGTCAGAAATTTTCCAGACGGGCTCATGTATCGACTCAAGAATTGAGGATGATTCCTATCACTTGGCCATTTGCAGTCTGGGAGCTAGATATGGTTGGACCTTTCAAGAGATCCAAGGACAAAAAGACCCACCTTTTGGTGGCGGTTGATAAGTTCACAAAGTGGGTTGAGGTAGAGCCGGTCAGCAAGTGTGACGCGGCAACGACAGTTCAATTCATTAAAAAGGTGATCTTTCGCTTTGGCTACCCGCATAGTATCATAACTAATAATGGCACTAATCTATCTAAGGGCGCTATGAAAGAATTCTACCAGTGAGAGCATATTCGTCTTGATGTTTCATCAGTGGCTCACCCATAGTCCAATGGTCAAGCTGAAAGGGCCAATGAAGAAATCTTGAGAGGCATCAAACCCCGGCTTATGGTCCCTTTGCAGAGGACCCCGGGTTGTTTGGTTGAGGAATTACCTTCAGTGCTTTGGAGTATAAATACCACCCCCAACAGATCAATAGGTTACACGCCTTTCTTCATGGTTTACGGTGCAGAGGTGATTCTCCCAAGTGACATCCGTCATGATTCGCCTTGTGTGGCGGCTTTATGTTGAAGCTGACAATGAAAAAGCACGTCAAGATGCTCTGGATATATTGGATGAGGAACATGACCTCGCGGCAGCTCTTTAGGCGATTTATCAGCAAGATCTGCGTCGTTATCATAGTCGTCGGGTTAAAACCCGGACGTTCCAAGAAGGCGACTTGGTGCTCCGGCTCATCCAGGATCAAATAGATATGCACAAATTATCCCCGCCTTGGGAAGGGCCTTTTGTGGTCAACAAGAATCTGAACAACGGGTCATACTACCTCACTGACATTCAATAAAACAAGGACTCGCACACATCAGAGGAGGAGACCCACCGGCCGTGGAACATTGCTCATCTGCGACCATATTACACTTGAGCCACCGGCTCTTGTGCTGTACATACCTTCATCAATGTATATATTTTGATCAGTATAATAAAGCCGGCATCCCTGATAATTCATGGCCTCTGTCGTTTCATTTCAAAGCATTTGAGTCTTTATTGTCTGTTCATAAGGTCACTTGGGGGCTTCCTGCTCAATGAGCATAGCTGTTCACGCCCACTTGATCCGGTTCTCAAGCCGACTCATTGGTCACTTGGGGGCTTCCTGCCCAATGAGCATACCTGTTCACACCCACTTGATCCGGTTCTCAAGCTGACTTATTGGTCACTTGGGGGCTTCCTGCTCAATGAGCACAGCTGTTCACACCCACCTGATCCGGTTCTCAAGCCGACTTATTGGTCACTTGGGGGCTTCCTGCTCAATGAGCATAGCTGTTCACACCCTCTTGATCCGGTTTCCAAGCCGACTCATTGGTCATTTGTGGGCTTCCTGCTCACCGGGCATAGATGTTCACACCCTCTTGATTCGGTTTTCAAGCCGAATTTGAGTTAAACTTGCCTGTTCGCAAGATGCTACTCCACTAGGTGACCCGCCGAACTCTTGACAGTTACTCTTGATCCGGTTTTCAAGACCCTGAACTTGTCAAGGTTAAAACGGCGGCCTTTGTCACGTGAGAGCCAGTGTACAGAGAGCTAGGATAAAATCACCTGCTTTCGTAGTCTCTCCGCTATGTGGCCCATTCGTACTCTTAACAGTCAATCTTTTCAATAAGACCCTGAACTAGTTAAGGTTAAAATGACGGATTTATGTCACGTGAGAGCCGGCTTACGGGATAAAAACTGAATTTTTTTCAAAAACAAAAACAGAATAGAGCTAGACTATTCTGGACCTGTATAGCTTCTGGCTTATAAGGCTTACATCCTTGGAGCAACATTATGATATTGGTCTACAGGTATGACTTCATATTTGCATAAATACTTCGGGTTTTTCTGACCCACCCTGGTTATAGAATTTAAGTTGCCAGAACATATTATATTGGACATTATGACCCGCCCTGGCGTAAACCAGCAGGGTACATGTTATTTACTTGTGTACATGGAATATGATAATATGACCCACATCATTGATAATATTATAAATGCAAACAGGGGATCTACAACATCAGATTGGCGGTTTAAAGTATTCAGCAAGCCAACATGCATGATGGCATGTGAGATCATTGTTTTCACTAGCCTATTACACGGCTTTCAAAGCCCGAATGATTAAGAATTTTTGGAAGAAGAAACGTTGTGCTGCAGTTTGAGAGCCGCCCTGTGGATCAGTTGTCCTGGTCCTGGTGAGTTGAAGCTTCTGGGTTATCCTACGCCGGTTCTTCTTCCCCTCCCTCCAATGTCTGGAAGTCAGATGATGTATAGTCGATGCCGGTTAAAGCTTTGAATTCAGCTTCATCATCTATAAGATCAGATGGATCAACATTAGGAGCAAAGGTGTGCTTACGTATCGGAGGAACGAGTTCCACAATCTCATAAGCCGGTGCTTTCACTTTTGCATTCTCTTTGGTGTAAGCTGGCTGATACTTAGCAAGTCAGTTTCTTTGGCCAGCTTGGTTGCCAAAGGACGCATGTCCTTTACACATTTGGTAAAGTTGCTGGTGTCAAACGGAGACCCGTCCTCTTTCAAGCTTGGACAGCCAGTTGCCAGCTCCTCTGGGTCTAGCTCCACATGCCATGCTTTGGTCCGGCTCAAAGCAGTGATGGCGCCGGCTCGAGCTGCGGATCGCTTGATTTCTTCGATCCTTTTGGGCATGACAGATAGCTTGTCCAAAACGTCCTTGATAAGTGAAGGCGGTTGTTTGTTATGCGAGATAACTGCTAAGGATCGCTGCGTGCCTGTGTACAGCTGTTCCACCGTAGTGTAAACCGCCTTCAGCTTCACTAGCATGTCTTGGCCAAGGTTAGAGCTTCTGGGGCCTGCATGCATAACATATGATAAGCCGCAAGGCGGCTTTCAGTAATCTACTAAGGAAAAATTGCAATGCAAAGTTACTTACCAAAGATGGCGGCTGTCATTTGATTTACATGTCGTTTTAAGCCGGATAACTCTTCGGTCACCGGTCTAAGGGCAGCTTCAGCATCTTCAACTCTCTTCAAAAGGGCGGCTTTCTCGGTTTCCCAGCCGGCTCTCTGCATGTTGAAATGTGTCTTCAACTTTTCAGAAACCTCCAAGGCGGCTTTCAGTTCTGATTTCGCCTTTGATGTCTCAGATTGTTGCAACGTGATATTCTTCCGCAGATCGACCACCTGAGATTCCTTCATATTTAGCTCAGCCTGCAAGGATAAATCAAGCAGTATTCATGAATCATGATAATCATTCTATTGAAGTCCCAAGCACATTACAAAGTAGTCTACTTGGCACTTGGGGGCTAATGTAGGTTGCTTTTCTTTCAGATTGAATCCTTAATGACCCGGCTAGATTCTTCAAATCAACCCGGTTCATGGGGGCTACATATTCGGATTTTGTTACAAACAAGAGGTTAAGTCCCGACTTAGCTATTCAATTTAAGCCGGCCCTTGGGGACTACTCATTTGGATCTAATGCAGACAGGGTCATTTATGAAGGATTGCACGAAGGATGTCATTTAAAGTCTACAACATTCTCAAATTTTCCGTATCCTATAGACTTGGCGGCTGATGTATATATTGGTATGAGAAGGGTTCCAGTGGTTACCTCAAAGCGTTCTTTCATCAGACTGGCTAAGCCGGCTTCCATGTCTTGGCTGGTATGTAGGCGGTTTAAGTAGCCCGAGTGAATCTCGCTGGCGCTGAAACTGGCGTAGCTCTCCAAGTCTAGTTTCCATTTTCCTTTTTCAGCAGCAGAGAATTCCTCTTTGGCACTATGTTTTGATAGAACAGTGGGATGGCCTGGCTCTGTATAACCAGTCCCGGTGATTATAACATTTTCAGCCTCTTCAGTAGGCTTGATGGTGCTTCGCGGTTAAGTATGGGGCGGATCAATACCCATTGGATCTACCACGGCACCATGAGTTTCTGGTGGCGGCTCATCAGCAGCAGCCACCGGAGTTTGTTGAGAGGCTTCGGAAGTGGTCATTTTCTCTGCCTCAGCAGCCTTGGGATCTTCAGCCGGTTTGTTCACTTTTAATTTCTTGCTGGGTTTGGCTATGCCTTTGAAAGTAAGACATATAAAAATATCAGTATATCAGTATACAAGTTTTGAAGCAGGAAAAGTCTAGTATACTCACCCCGGAGCAAGTTTGAAGGGAAGTCGGGTTCCGGTTGAGTCGCCAGAGGAGGAATGGGAAGTTCCCTGATAATTTGAGTCGGATGGATTAAGTGGTTGACGGATAAGACCCGCCTTAGGAAAGGAGAGGATTGAAATATGTGGCACCTCATTCCGGCGGTTTTGAGGAGCCGGCGTGTTGGGTAAACCGGAGGAGAGATTCCCACAGCCGTTGTTCCAGGTTGTGCGGCAAACTTCATGTTGCTGCTTCTTCAAAATAAAGTTGGGATCCAAGTAAGCTAAAGGGTGAGAAAACCTTACTTCGGCTCGCTTGACGAACTTTCTGTCTTGGCAGAGGTTCTGAGTCAGAGGAAAGGATAGTTACCTCTTCACCATCTGTGTGGCTAGCCTCCGCGTCATCCTGATAGTAATCAGTGTCAATAAGATGAATAAAGAAGGAGCCAAGGGAGTCAAGTTCTACTTCTGACTCATCATCCAAAGTAAACGGATCAGTTGCATCTACCTTCTTCTTGGCAGGCTTCTTGTGAGCCTTGGTCTTTGTCCTGACCTTCTTGGTCGGCTTGTCTTGGAGTTTCTTGTTCCAAAAGGGGGAGTCAGCCTGCAGAGATCAAGTAATAATGAGAAGACAGATTAAGAGATAATGAGTAAGTAAAAATTGCTCGAAAATACTTACGGCGGGAGGCTTGTTAAGGATACAGAAGGGATTCAACCTCGTCTTGCTACAAGTCGCCAAGCTCTCGTTAAGCAGTGTTTTGTTCATCTTGTTGATTGCATCATCGTCCAAACGCACTTGGCTGTGGCGCTATGGATCTTTGGTATCGCCGGATATTCGCACATTAAACCGGGCCGGCGGCTCAAGGGCAAATTTCTCCAAGCCACCCAGCACCGGACTAAGTCAACTCCAGTCAACCCGTTGGCCATTAAGGCCCTTGTTTTTGAAAAGATGGGCATATATTTGGCCCGTTCTTCGGTGCTGATCCAGTCTTGGAGGGGATGCCTTGAACTAAGCCGGTTCTCACGGAAACCCGGTAGTGGATTTTCATCAGCCGAAGATGTATCTTGGCAGTAAAACCAAGTTTGGTTCCAATCTTTCGGATGGCTGGGAAGTGTGGCTACAGGGAAGACAACTTATTTCCGTCTTTCAATAGAAATTCCGCCAAGTTCTAAGATGGGGCCGTCTGTGAATTCAGTTTGGCGGTTCAAGTAATAAAATTCTCTGAACAAGTCCATAGTGGGCTCTTCTTGGAGGTATACTTCACAAAACACTTGGAAGTTGCAGATATTGGAAACAGAATTGCGTCCGATGTCTTGAGGGTGGAGTTGAAATAAATGCAACACATCACGGAAGAACTTTGAGCCGGGTGGGGAAAAGCCCCGGAGCATATGATCAGAAAAAACTATGACCTCGCCTTCTTTTGGAGTGGGTATAGCCTCGTTCCCCGGAGCTCTCCAGTAAATAACATCTTTGGCGGCTAAGATGCCTACCTGACAAACTCTTGTAGAGATTGCTCCGTCACAGTGGAGACGACATAATTGCATGAGGTGACGGTTTTGGTCATTTTTTGTTGATGAAAAGCCTAGAAAGGGAAATATTGCCGGATTAAGTTTATGATCTTAAGCCGTCCAGTGATCAGAAAGCAAATACATTATGCAAGGCCAATTCGTATGCAGAGAATACATGCTATAAAGGTTGGAATGGTTAAACCGGAAGGCAATGCCGGGTTATACAAATTCTGAGCATATATTGGCGGTTTAAAGCGGGCCTAAGGATGTTTGGTGGGTTATGGCATATCATATAAACCGCCTGCACGTCTGCAGTTCACAAGTATCTGTAGACCTATAAGTGAAATTTTGCTAAGTATTGAGAAACAGGTTTCACGGATCAGTTTTGTGATTTTGGATCTACAGCAGTTCATAAAATAAAAATAAATCTTAAACCTAAGACTACGATAGTGGAAGAACGCGCATACTCAGATGGGATCTTGCACAGAAAGAGACTTCTTCGATTGGAAGAAGATGCTAAAACTGCTACCACCCGACCTCAGTGTCGTTTTCAGATCAAACTACGTGTTCTAAAGGGAAAATATGAAGAACGGTGAAGAACGTCGATGAATGGCTGGAATCCTAATGTGGATCTATTATGGGGAGAGGTGAGTTCTTATTGACGCTGAGGAACAGCGGAGGAGTGCCGCAGTTTCTGGTCTGTTCAGGTTGATGCAACGACCGAGGTTGATGCTATTGACGAAAGACCGCGGCGGAGCTCGGTTGCAGCGGAGTCGTGAGAAGGAAGAAGAATATGTGAGGGCAGGGGTAAAAAGTGAAAAGTAGGGCCCCCTGTCCCTATTTATAAGGAGATGAAAGGAAGGCATGCGTGAAACCCGAGGAGGCAAAATGATTATGTTAGCAACATGGACGCCTCGATTCTCGGGAAGTCAATTAAAGATAAGGGTTCGCTGAGATATTCTAGGCCTGGTACGGAACTAATGCAGGTGATGTCATGGTAGTGTATGATAGTTCTCCTCACGTGACATTATGGCGGCTTACATCGGCCTACTGAAGATTCGGCACGGGTGCATTTCTACTAAGGCAGAAGGGGAGATTGTTGAAGGAAATATGCCCTAGAGGCAATAATAAAGTTGTTATTTATATTTCCTTATATCATGATAAATGTTTATTATTCATGCTAGAATTGTATTAACCAGAAACTTAGTACATGTGTGAATACATAGACAAACAGAGTGTCACTAGTATGCCTCTACTTGACTAGCTCGTTAATCAAAGATGGTTAAGTTTCCTAGCCATAGACAAGAGTTGTCATTTGATGAACGGGATCACATCATTAGAGAATGATGTGATTGACTTGAACCATCCGTTAGCTTAGCACTATGATCGTTTAGTTTATTGCTAATGCTTTCTTCATAACTTATACATGTTCCTATGACTATGAGATTATGCAACTCCCGAATACCGAAGGAACACTTAGTGTGCTATCAAACGTCACAACTTAACTAGGTGATTATAAAGATGCTCTACAGGTGTCTCCGATGGTGTTTGTTGAGTTGGCATAGACCAAGCTTAGGATTTGTCACTCCGATTGTCGGAGTGGTATCTCTGGGCCCTCTCGGTAATGCACATCACTATAAGCCTAGCAAGCAATGTGACTAATGAGTTAGTTACGGGATAATGCATTACGGAACGAGTAAAGAGACTTGCCGGTAACGAGATTGAACTAGGTATTGAGATACCGACGATCGAATCTCGGGCAGGTAACATACCGATGACAAAGGGAACAACGTATGTTGTTATGCGGTTTGATCGATAAAGATCTTTGTAGAGTATGTAGGAACCAATATGAGCATCCAGGTTCCGCTATTGGTTATTGACCGGAAGCGAGTCTCGGTCATGTCTACATAGTTCTCGAACCCGTAGGGTCCGCACGCTTAATGTTCGATAACGACCGGTATTATGAGTTTATGTGTTTTGATGTACGGAAGGTAGTTCGGAGTCCCGGATGTGATCACGGACATGACAAGGAGTCTCGAAATGGTCGAGACATAAAGATCGATATATTGGAAGGCTACGTTTGGACATCGGAATGGTTCCGGATGAGTTCGAGCATTTACCGGAGTACGGGGGGTTACCGGAACCCCCCAGGGAGTCAATGGGCCTTATTGGGCCTTAGTGGGAGGGAGGAGGAGGCGGCCAAGGTGGGGGTGCACCCCCAAGACCAATCCGAATTGGGAGGGTGGCCGGCCCCCCTTTCCTTCCCTCCTTCTCCCTCTTCCTTCTTCTCCTACCCCAACTAGGGAAGGGGGGAAACCTACTCCAACTAGGAGTAGGAATCCCCCATGGGGCGCGCCATAGAGAGGGCTGGCCCCCCTCCTCCACTCCTTTATATACGAGGGAGGGGGCACCCCATAGACACACAAGTTGACAGTTGTCTTAGCCGTGTCCGGTGCCCTCCTCCACAGATTTCCACCTCGGTCATATCGTTGTAGTGCTTAGGCGAAGCCCTGCGTCGGTAACTTCAGCATCACCGTCATCACGCCGTCGTGCTGACAAAACTCTCCCTCGGCCTCAGCTGGATCAAGAGTACGAGGGATGTCATCGAGCTGAACGTGTGCAGATCGCGGAGGTGCCGTGCGTTCGGTACTTGGATCGGTTGGATCGTGAAGACGTTCGACTACATCAACCGCGTTACTAAACGCTTCTGCTTTCGGTCTACGAGGGTATGTGGACACACTCTTGCTACCTCTTGAGCATGCGTTGGTTTTCCCTTGAAGAGGAAAGGGTGATGCAGCAAAGTAGCGTACGTATTTCCCTTAGTTTTTTAGAACCAAGGTATCAATCCAGTAGGAGACTACACGCAAGTCCCTTCTACCTGCACAAACAATCAAGAACCTTACAACCAATGCGATAAAGGGGTTGTCAATCCCTTCACGACCACTTGCAAAAGTGAGATCTGATAAAGATAATAAGATAAATATTTTTGGTATTTTTGTTGTATAGAAGGAAAAGTAAAGATTGCAAAAATAAACGACGACAGAAATAGCTAGTTGGCGGGAGATTAATATGATGGAAGATAGATCCAGGGGCCATAGGTTTCACTAGTGGTTCTTCTCAAGATAACAAATTTTACATTGGGTGAACAAATTACTATCGAGCAATTGATAGAAAAGCGCATAGTTATGAGAATATCTAGGCATGATCATGTATATAGGCATCACGTCCGTGACAAGTAGACCAAAACGATTCTGCATCTACTACTATTACTCCACACATCGACCGCTATCCAGCATGCATCTAGCGTATTAAGTTCATAAGAACAGAATAACGCATTAGGCAAGATGACATGATGTAGAGGGATAAACTCATGCAATATGATGTATACCCCATCTTTTTATCCTCGATGGCAACAATACAATACGTGCCTTGTGCTACGTCTTGAGCTTGCGTTGGTTTTCCCCGAAGATGAGAGGATGATGCAGCAGAGTAGCGTAAGTATTTCCCTCAGTTTTTGAGAACCAAGGTATCAATCCAGTAGGAGGCCACGCGCAAGTCCCTCGTACCTACACAAAACAAATAGCTCCTCGCAACCAACGCGAATAGGGGTTGTCAATCCCTTCACGGTCACTTACGAGAATGAGATCTGATAGAGATGATAGATAATATTTTTGGTATTTTTGTTATAAAGATGCAAAGTAAAATAAAAAGGCAATGTAAAAAGCAAAGCAATAATAAAGCGTAGGAAGATTAATATGATGAAAATAGACCGGGGCCATAGATTTCACTAGTGGCTTCTCTCAAGAGCATAGGTATTTTACGGTGGGTGAACAATTACTGTTGAGCAATTGACAGAATTGAGCATAGTTATGAGAGTATCTAGGTATGATCATGTATATAGGCATCACGTCCGAGACAAGTAGACCGACATCTGCCTGCATCTACTACTATTACTCCACTCATCGACCGCTATCCAGCATGCATCTAGAGTATTAAGTTAATGAAAATAGAGTAACACCTTAAGCAAGACGACATGATGTAGAGGAATAAATTCATGCAATATGATAAATACCCCATCTTGTTATCCTCGATGGCAGCAATACAATACGTGCCTTGCAACCCTTTCTGTCACTGGGTAAGGATACCGCAAGATTGAACCCAAAGCTAAACACTTCTCCCAATGCAAGAACTACCAATCTAGTTGGCCAAATCAAATGGATAATAAGAAAAGACTTGCAAAGATAACTCAATCATACATAAAAGAATTCAGAGAAGATTCAAATATTGCTCATAGATAATCTTGATCATGAACCCACAATTCATCGTTCTCAACAAACACACCGCAAAAAGAAGATTACATCGAATAGATCTCCATGAGAGATGGGGAGAACATTGTATTGGGATCTAAAAAGAGAGAAGAAGCCATCTAGCTACTAACTATGGACCCGAAGATCTGAGGTAAACTACTCACACTTCATCGGAGAGGCTATGGTGATGATGTAGAAGCCCTCCATGGTGGATTCCCCTTCCGGCAGAGCTCCGGAACAGGCCCCAAGATGGGATCTCGTGGATACAGAAAGTTGCGGCGGTGGAATTAGGTTTTTGGCTCCGTATCTGATCTGTTGGGGGTACGTAGGTATATATAGGAGGAAGGAGTACGTTTCCAAAGATTTCATTTCTTTTGGACTCCGTTTGATATTCCGTTTCTTCGAAACACTGAAATAGGCAAAAAACAACAATTTTGAGCTGGGCCTCCGGTTAATAGGTTAGTCCCAAAAGTAATATAAAAGTGGAAAATAAAGCCCAATATAGTCCAAAAAAATAGATAATATAGCATGGAGCAATAAAAAATGATAGATACGTTGGAGACGTATCAGGCATCCCCAAGCTTAATTCCTGCTTGTCCTCGAGTAGGTACATGATAAAAAGAGAATTTTTGATGCAGAGTGCTACTTGGCATAATTTCAATGTAATTCTCCTTAATTGTGTTATGAATATTCAGATCCGAAAGATTCAAGACAAAAGTTCATATTGACATAAAAATAATAATACTTCAAGCATACTAACTAAGCAATTATGTCTTCTCAAAATAACATGGCCAAAGAAAGTTATCGCTACAAAATCATATAGTCTGGCTATGCTCTATCTTCACCACACAAAGTATTTAAATTATGCACAACCCCGATGACAAGCCAAGCAATTGTTTCATACTTTTGACATTCTCAAAACTTTTTCAATCTTCACGCAATACATGAGCGTGAGCCATGGATATAGCATTATATGTGGAATAGAATGGTGGTTGTGGAGAAGACAAAAAGAGGGAAGATAGTCTCACATCAACTAGGCGTATCAACAGGCTATGGAGATGCCCATCAATAGATATCAATGTGAGTGATTAGGGATTGCCATGCAACGGATGCACTAGAGCTATAAGTATATGAAAGCTCAACAAATGAAACTAAGTGGGTGTGCATCCAACTCGCTTGCTCACGTAGACCTAGGGCAATTTGAGGAAGCCCATCATTGGAATATACAAGCCAAGTTCTATAATGAAAAATTCCCACTAGTATATGAAAGTGACAAAACGAGAGACTCTCTATTATAAAGATCATGGTGCTACTTTGAAGCACAAGTGTGGTAAAAGGATAGTAACATTGTCCCTTCTCTCTTTTTCTCTCATTTTTTTATTTGGGCCTTTTCTCTTTTTTTATGGCCTCTTTTTTTCGTCCGGAGTCTCATCCCGACTTATGGGGGAATCATAGTCTCCATCATCCTTTCCTCACTTGGGACAATGCTCTAAAAATGATGATCATCACATTTTTATTTTTCTTACAACTCAAGAATTACAACACGATACTTAGAACAAAATATGACTCTATGTGAATGCCTCCGGCGGTGTACCGGGATATGCAATGATTCATAAGTGACATGTATAAAAGAATTATGAACGGTGGCTTTGCCACAAATACGATGTCAACTAAATGATCATGCTAAGCAATATGACAATGATGGAGCGTGTCATAATAAACGGAACGATGGAAATTTGCATGGCAATATATCTCGGAATGGCTATGGAAATGCCATGATAGGTAGGTATGGTGGGTGTTTTGAGGGAGGTTTATGGTGGGTGCATGATACAGGCGAAAAGTCTGCGGTATTAGAGAGGCTAGCAATGGTGGAAGGGTGGAAAAAATGCATATAATCCATGGACTCAACATTAGTCATAAAGAACTCATATACTTATTGCAAAAATCTACAAGTTATCAAAGCAAAGTATTACGCGCATGCTCCTAGGGGGATATATTGGTAGGAAAAGACCATCGCTCGTCCCCGACCGCCACTCATAAG
The DNA here is from genome assembly GCA_021605205.1 of Aegilops longissima. Taxonomy (NCBI): domain Eukaryota; kingdom Viridiplantae; phylum Streptophyta; class Magnoliopsida; order Poales; family Poaceae; genus Aegilops; species Aegilops longissima. Next base: position 527,148,401 of record CM038679.1, read on the forward strand.
GAAGACAATCAATAAATAAATCATGCTCCGACTTCATCACATAACGGTTCACCATACGTGCATGCTACAGGAATCACAAACTGTAACACAAGTATTTCTCAAATTCACAACTACGCAACTAGCATGACTCTAATATTACCACCTTCATATCTCAAAACAATTATCAAGCATCAAACTTTTCTTAGTATTCAACACACTCAAAAGAAAGTCTTACAAATCTTGAATACCAAGCATATTATTATTAAGCAAATTACCATGCTATTTAAGACTCTCAAAATAATCTAAGTGAAGCATGAGAGATCAATAGTTTATTTAAAACAAATCCACCACCGTGCTCTAAAAGATATAAGTGAAGTACATAGAGCAAAAATATCAAGCTCAAAAGATATAAGTGAAGCACATAGAGCAAAACTATCAAGCTCAAAAGATATAAGTGAAGCACATAGAGTATTCTAACAAATTCCAATTCATGTATGGCTCTCTCAAAAGGTGTGTACAGCAAGGATGATTTTGGTAAACTAACAAGCAAATACGCAAATAATACAAGACGCTCCAAGCAAAACACATATCATGTGGTGAATAAAAATATAGCTCCAAGTAAAGTTACCGATGGAAGTGGACGAAAGAGGGGATGCCTTCTGGGGCATCCCCAAGCTTTGACTTTTTGGTGTCCTTGGATTATATTGGGGGTGCCATGGTCATCTCCAAGCTTAGTCTCTTTCCACTCCTTGTTCCATAATCCATCAAAAATTTTCACCCAAAACTTGAAAACTTCACAACACAAAACTCAACAGAAATCTCGTGAGCTCCGTTAGCGAAAGAAAACAAAAGATCACTTCAAGGTACTGTAATGAACTCATTCTTTATTTATATTGGTGTTAAACCTACTGTATTCCAACTTATGTATGGATCATAAACTATTTTACTAACCATAGATTCATCAAAATAAGCAAACAACACACGAAAAACAGAATCTGTCAAAAACAGAACAGTCTGTAGTAATATGTAACTAACGCAAACTTCTGGAACTCCAAAACTTCAGCCAAAATAGGAAGACCTAGGAAATTTGTTTATTGATCAGCATAAATTGGAATCACTATTTTATCACGTTCTGGTGATTCCTAACAATTGTTTTCGTGAACCGAAAGTTTCTGGAAATTACAGCAAGATCAAATAACTATTATCCAAGAAGATCCTATAGGTTTAACTTGGCACAAACACTAATTAAAACATAAAAACAGATCTAAACATAAGGTATATGGATTATTTATTACTAAGCAGCAAGGAAAAATGTTGGGTTGTCTCCCAACAAGCGCTTTTCTTTAAAGCCTTTTTAGCTAGGCATTGAGATTCAATGATGCTCACAAGAAAGACAGGAATTGAGGCACAAAGAGAGCATCATAAAACATGTGATAAACACACTTAAGTATAACATACTTCCTATGCATAGGCATATTATAGGCAAAAAAATTATCGTAGCAAGCAAAAACTAGCATATGCAAGGAAGCGAAAAGGAACAATAGCAATCTCAACATAACGAGAGGTAATTTAGGAACATGAAAATTTCTATAACCATATTTTCCTCTCTCATAATAATTACATGTAGGATCATAAGAAAATTCAACAATATAGCTATCACATAACATATTCTCAACACGATCCACATGCATGCGAAGTTGACACTCTTCCAAAATAGTGGGATTATCATTAACTAAAGTCATGATTTCTCCAAGCCCACTTTTATCAAAAATTTCATAAGATTGAACGTTATCCAAATATGTGGGATCTAAAGTTGACACTCTTCCAAACCCACTTTCAATATTATTGCAAACACTATTATCAATCTTATATTCATCATGGGGCTTAAATAAATTTTCAAGATCATAAGAAGAATCTCCCCAATCATGACTATTGGACATAGCAAAACTAGCATCCCCAAGCTTAGGGTTTTGCATATTATTAGCATAATTTACATCAATAGAATTTATAATAAAATCATTGCAATCATGCTTTTTATTCAAAGATCTATCGTGAAGCACTTCATCACAATTTTCAGATTTACGGATCTCAGGCAAAAGCTTATAAAGATGATCTAGTGCATCCAAATCCTAGGAATTGGTTCATCATAATTGGATCTCTTAAAAAGATTGGCAAGCGGGTGAGGATCCATAGATATTAGCTTCTCTGTTTAGGAATAAATACTCAACTATTTCAGCCAAGCGAGAAAACGAGCCAAGAAAGACATCAAGGCAAACGAAAAGACGAATAGAAAAGAGAGGGTGAATAAAACGGCAAGGGTGAAGTGGGGGAGAGGAAAACGAGAGGCAACTAGCAAATAATGTAATGCGAGAGATAAGGGATTGTGATGGGTACTTGGTATGTCGACTTTTGCGTAGACTCCCCGGCAACGGCGCCAGAAATCCTTCTTGCTATGTCTTGAGCTTGCGTTGGTTTTCCCCGAAGAGGAGAGGATGATGCAGCAGAGTAGCGTAAGTATTTCCCTCAGTTTTTGAGAACCAAGGTATCAATCCAGTAGGAGGCCACACGCAAGTCCCTCGTACCTATACAAAACAAATAGCTCCTCGCAACCAACGCGAATAGGGGTTGTCAATCCCTTCACAGTCACTTACGAGAATGAGATCTGATCGAGATGATAGATAATATTTTTGGTATTTTTGATATAAAGATGCAAAGTAAAATAAAAAGGCAAAGTAAAAAATCAAAGCAATAATAAAGCATAGGAAGATTAATATGATGAAAATAAACCCGGGGGCCATAGATTTCACTAGTGGCTTCTCTCAAGAGCATAGGTATTTTACGGTGGGTGAACAATTCTGTTGAGCAATTGATGAATTGAGCATAGTTATGAGAGTATCTAGGTATGATCATATATATAGGCATCACATCCGAGACAAGTAGACCGACTCATGCCTGCATCTACTACTATTACTCCACTCATCGACCGCTATCCAGCATGCATCTAGAGTATTAAGTTAATGAAAACAGAGTAACGCCTTAAGCAAGATGACATGATGCAGAGGAATAAATTCATGCAATATGATAAATACCCCATCTTGTTATCCTCGATGGCAGCAATACAATACGTGCCTTGCAACCCTTTCTGTCACTGGGTAAGGACACCACACGATTGAACCCAAAGCTAAACACTTCTCCCATTGCAAGAACTACCAATCTAGTTGGCCAAACCAAACGGATAATTCGAAGAGACTTGCAAAGATAACTCAATCATACATAAAATAATTCAGAGAAGATTCAAATATTGCTCATAGATAATCTTGATCACAAACCCACAATTCATTGGTCTCAACAAACACACCACAAAAAGAAGATTACATCGAATAGATCTCCACGAGAGAGGGGGAGAACATTGCATTGAGATCCAAAAAGAGAGAAGAAGCCATCTAGCTACTAACTATGGACCCGACGGTCTAAGGTAAACTACTCACACTTCATCGGAGAGGCTATGGTGATGATGTAGAAGCCCTCCGTGGTGGATTCCCCTTCCGGCGTTGCTCCGGAACAGGCTCCAAGATGGGATCTCGTGGATACAAAAAGTTGCGGCGGTGGAATTAGGTTTTTGGCTCCGTATCTGATCTGTTGGGGGTACGTAGGTATATATAGGAGGAAGGAGTACGTCGGTGGAGCTTCGAGGGGCCCACGAGGCAGGGGACGCGCCCTAGGGGGGCGCCCTCCACCCTCGTGGCCGCCTTGTGGCTTTCTTGACGGAGGGTCCAAGTCTCCCGGATCTTATCTGATGAGAAAATCACGTTTCCGAAAATTTCATTCCGTTTGGACTCCGTTTGATATTCCGTTTCTTCGAAACACTGAAATAGGCAAAAAAAACAACAATTCTGGGCTGGGCCTCCGGTTAATAGGTTAGTCCCAAAAGTAACATAAAAGTGGAAAATAAAGCCCAATATAGTCCAAAACAATAGATAATATAGCATGGAGCAATCAAAAATTATAGATACGTTGGAGACGTATCACCTTGCTGCCCTGTTGTCACTGGGCAAGGACACGCAAGATTGAACCCAAAGCTAAGCACTTCTCCCATTGCAAGAAAGATCAATCTAGTAGGTCAACCAAACTGATAATTCGAAGAGACTTGCAAAGATATTAAATCATACATATAAGAATTCAGAGAAGAATAAAATATTGTTCATAGATAATCTTGATCATAAACCCACAATTCATCGGATCTCGACAAACACACTGCAAAAAGAATTATATCAAATAGATCTCCAAGAGAATCAAGGAGAACTTTGTATTGAGATCCAACGAGAAAGAAGAAGCCATCTGGCTAATAACTATGGATCCGAAGGTCTGTGGTAAACTACTCACACATCGTCGGAGAGGGTATGGTGTTGATGTAGAAGCCCTCCATGATCGATTCCCCCTCCGACGGAGCGCCGGAAAAGGCCCCAAGATGGGATCATACGGGTACAGAAGGTTGCGGCGGTGGAAATAGGGCTTCGTGGTGCTCCTGGATATTCAGGGTATATGAGTACATATAGGCGAAAGAAGTAGGTCGGTGGAGCCACGAAGGGCCCATGAGGGTGGGGGCGCGCCTACCCCCTGGGCGCGCCTCCCTACCTCGTGGCCGCCTCGTTGCTTCCTTGATGTCCACTCCAAGTCTCCTGGATTGCGTTTGTTCCAAAAACGATCCTCGCGAAGGTTTCATTCCGTTTGGATTCCGTTTGATATTCCTTTTCTGCGAAACACTAAAATAGGCAAAAAAAACAAAAATTTGCACTGGGCCTTCGGTTAATAGGTTAGTCCCAAAAATAATATATAAGTGCATAATAAAGCCCATTAAACATCCAAAACAGATAATATAATAGCATGGAACAATAAAAAATTATAGATAAGTTGGAGACGTATCAAGCATCCCCAAGCTTAATTCCCGCTCGTCCTCGAGTAGGTAAATGATAAAAATAGAATTTTTGATGAGGAATGCTACCTAGCATAATTCTCAATGTAATTTTCTTTATTGTGGCATGAATGTTCAGATTCGAAAGATTCAAGACAAAAGTTTAATATTGACATACAAGTAATAATACTTCAAGCATACTAACAAAGCAATCATGTCTTCTCAAAATAACATGGCCAAAGAAAGTTATCCCTACAAAATCATATAGTCTGGCTATGCTCTATCTTCGTCACACAAAATATTTATATCATGCACAACCCCGATGATAAGCCAAGCAATTGTTTCATACTTTTGATGTTCTCAAACTTTTTCAATTTTCACGCAATACATGAGCGTAAGCCATGGACATAGCACTATATGTTGAATAGAATGGTGGTTGTGGAGAAGACAAAAAGGAGAAGATAGTCTCACATCAACTAGGCGTATCAACGGGCTATGGAGATGCCCATCAATAGATATCAATGTGAGTGAGTAGGGATTGCCATTCAACGGATGCACTAGAGCTATAAGTGTATGAAAGCTCAACAAAATAAACTAAGTGGGCGTGCATCCAACTCGCTTCCTCACGAAGACCTAGGACATTTTGAGGAAGCCCATCATTGGAATATACAAGCCAAGTTCTATAATGTAAAATTCCCACTAGTATATGAATGTGACAACATAGGAGACTCTCTATCATGAAGATCATGGTGCTACTTTGAACCACAAGTGTGGTAAAAGGATAGTAATATTGTCCCTTCTCTCTTTTTCTCTCAATTTTTTCTATTTGGACCTTTTTCTTTTTTTTATGGCCCCCTTTTTTTCGTCCGGAGTCTCATCCCAACTTGTGGGGGAACCATAGTCTCCATCATCCATTCCTCACTTGGTACAATGCTCTAATAATGATAATCATCACACTTTTATTTACTTACAACTCAAGAATTACAACTCAATACTTAGAACAAAATATGACTCTATGTGAACGCCTCCGGCGATGTACCGGGATATGCAATGAATCAAGAGTGACATGTATGAAAGAATTATGAAGGTGGCTTTGCCACAAATACTATGTCAACTACATGATCATGCAAAGCAATATGACAATGATGGAGCGTGTGATAACAAACGGAACGGTGGAAAGTTGCATGGCAATATATCTCGGAATGGCTATGGAAATCCCATAGTAGGTCGGTATGGTTGCTGTCTTGAGGAAGGTATATGGTGGGTGTATGATACCGGCCAAAGGTGCATGCTATTAGAGAGGCTAGCAATGGCGGAAGGATGAGAGTGCGTATAATCCATGGACTCAACATTAATCATAAAGAACTCACATACTTATTGCAAAAATCTATTAGTTATCGAAACGAAGTACTGTGCGCATGCTCCTAGGGGGATATATTGGTAGGAAAAGACCATCGCTCGTCCCCGACCGCCACTCATAAGGAAGACAATCAATAAATAAATCATGCTCCGACTTCATCACATAATGGTTCACCATACGTGCATGCTACGGGAATCACAAACTTTAGAACAAGTATTTCTCAAATTCACAACAACTTTACTAGCATGATTCTAATATCACCATCTTCATATCTCAAAACAATCATCAAGTATCAAACTTCCCATAGTATTCAATGCACTTTATATGATAGTTTTTATTATACCCATCTTGGATGCTCATCATATTATGACTAATTTTATTGCCAAAGCAAATTACCATGCTGTTTTATAAGACTCTCAAAATAATATAAGTGAATCATGAGAGATCAATAATTTCTATAAAATAAAACCATCATCGTGCTCTAAAAAGATATAAGTGAAGCACTAGAGCGAAATTATCTAGCTCAAAAGATATAAGTGAAGCACATAGAGTATTCTAATAAATTCCGATTCATGTGTGTCTCTCCAAAAGGTGTGTACAGCAAGGATTATTGTGGTAAACTAACAAGCAAAGAGTCAAATGGGCATCCCCAATCTTAGGCTCTTGCCACTCGTTATTCCAAAATCCATCAAATCTTTACCCAAAACTTGAAAACTTCACAACACAAAACTCAACAGAAAATCTCATGAGCTCCGTTAGTATAAGAAAAAAAATCACCACTTTAAGGTACTGTAATGAACTCATTCTTTATTTATATTGGTTTTAAACCTACTGTATTCCAACTTCTATATGGTTCATACCCCCCGATACTAGCCATAGATTCATCAAAATAAGCAAACAACACACGAAAAACAGAATCTGACAAAAACAGAACAGTCTGTAGAAATCTGTATCAAACGTATACTTATGTATATACACAAATTATGAAATAAATTGGTGGACGTGAGGAATTTTTCTATTAATCATATGCAAAAAGAATCAACCTAAAAGCACTCTCCAGTAAGAAATGGCAGCTAATTTTGTGAGCGCTAAAGTTTCTGTTTTTTACAGCAAGATCATAAAGACTTCACCCAAGTCTTCCCAAAGGTTCTACTTGGCACAAACACTAATTAAAACATAAAAACACATCTAAACAGAATCTAGATGAATTATTTATTACTAAACAGAAACAAAAAACAAGAAACAAAAATAAAATTGGGTTGCCTCCCAACAAGCGCTATCGTTTAACGCCCCTAGCTAGGCATAAAAGCAAGAATAGATCTAGGTATTGCCATCTTTGGTGTTGGCAAAGAAAAGAGAAAATATCTTATCTATAGCATTTATCTTTCTATTTTGATAAAGCAAGTGGCCATTAATGGCGGAAGAAAGATTAAGCACGCTACGGAGATTTGCATCTAAGCTAGCCTTCATTTCTTTGATAATTTCATTTTGATAAAAGCACAAAAGAGAGGTGGATTCAACCTCCTCACTCATGGGGTGCCCAAATATAGTTTTCATATTTTCATAGGTATCTATGGGATCCCCCTCAAGAAAACCTTCTTCAAAAATAGAATCTAAAACTTGCTTGAACAAAGAGGGTAAGCCAACATAAAAGCTTGTTTGGTATATCTCAATTTGATATTGAGGCACATAGCTAGCTCGGATCCTTAATAACCTATACCAAGCATATTTTAAAGACTCATCAAGTAAATAACGAAAAACTCCGGGATCATCTTCATCGAAATTATTCAAACCCTCATTGATGACCCCGGTAGGTCTTTCCATAGCATCATTATTTATGAGCCTAGAGAGGATAGAGGGACTATCCAAAGTATTAAAACCAGGGAGAGAACCCTTAGCCCTTTTCGTTTCAGCCATGGCGAAAGAAAAACAAACGGGAAAGAGGCGAATAAAACGGCAAGGGTGAAGTGGGGGAGAGGAAAACGAGAGGCAAATGGCAAATAATGTAATGCGCGGGAGAAGAGTTTGTGATGGGTACTTGGTATGTCTTGACTTGTGCGTAGATCTCCCCGGCAACGGCGCCAGAAATCATTCTTGCTACATCTTGAGCATGCGTTGGTTTTCCCTTGAAGAGGAAAGGGTGATGCAGCAAAGTAGCGTAAGTATTCCCTCAGTTTTTGAGAACCAAGGTATCAATCCAGTAGGAGACTACACGTAAGTCCCTCGTACCTGCACAAACAATCAAGAACCTTGCAACCAACGCGATAAAGGGGTTGTCAATCCCTTCACGGCTACTTGCAAAAGTGAGATCTGATAAAGATAATAAGATAAATATTTTTGGTATTTTTGTTGTATAGAAGGAAAAGTAAAGATTGCAAAAATAAATGGCAACAGAAATAGCTAGTTGGCGGGAGATTAATATGATGAAGATAGACCTGGGGGCATAGGTTTCACTAGTGGCTCCTCTCAAGATAGCAAATTTTACGGTGGGTGAACAAATTATTGTTGAGCAATTGATAGAAAAGCGCATCGTTATGAGAATATCTAGGCATGATCATGTATATAGGCATCACGTCCGTGACAAGTAGACCGAAACGGTTCTGCATCTACTACTATTACTCCACACATCGACCGCTATCCAGCATGCATCTAGAGTATTAAGTTCATAAGAACAGAGTAACGCATTAGGCAAGATGACATGATGTAGAGGGATAAAATCAAGCAATATAATGTAAACCCCATGTTTTTATCCTCGATGGCAACAATACAATACGTGCCTTGCTGCCCCTGCTGTCACTGGGAAAGGATACCGCAAGATTGAACCTAAAGCTAAGCACTTCTCCCATTGCAAGAAAGATCAATCGAGTAGGACAAACCAAACTGATAATTTGAAGAGACTTGCAAAGATATTAAATCATGCATATAAGAATTCAGAGAAGAATCAAATATTGTTCATAGATAATCTTGATCATAAACCCACAATTCATCGGATCTCGACAAACACACCGCAAAAAGAATTACATCAAATAGATCTCCAAGAGAATCAAGGAGAACTTTGTATTGAGATCCAAAGAGAGAGAAGAAGCCATCTAGCTAATAACTATGGACCCGAAGGTCTGTGGTAAACTACTCACACATCATCGGAGAGGCTATGGTGTTGATGTAGAAGCCCTCCGTGATCCATTCCCCCTCCGATGAAGCGCCGGAAAAGGCCCCAAGATGGGATCTCACGGGTACAGAAGGTTGCGGCGGTGGAAATAGGGTTTCGTGGTGCTCCTGGATGTTTTTAGGGTATATGGGTATATATAGGCGAAAGAAGTAGGTCGGTGGAGCCACGAGGGGCCCACGAGGGTGGGGGGCGCGCCTACCCCCCTGGGCGTGCCTCCCTACCTCGTGGCCGCCTCGTTGCTTCCTTGACATCCACTCCAAGTCTCCTGGATTGCGTTTGTTCCAAAAACTATCCTCGCGAAGGTTTCATTCCGTTTGATATTCCTTTTCTGCGAAACACTGAAATAGGCAAAAAAACAGCAATTTGCACTGGGCCTTCGGTTAATAGGTTAGTCCCAAAAATAATATAAAATTGCATAATAAAGCCCATTAAACATCCAAAACAGATAATATAATAGCATGGAACAATAAAAAATTATAGATACGTTGGAGACGTATCAACTCTCCCCGCTCGTTGCTATGCATCACCTAGATGGATCTTGCGTATCATAGGCAATTTTTTTGAAATACTACGTTCCCCAACAATGGCATCTGAGCCAGGTCTATGCGTAGATGTTATATGCACGAGTAGAACACAAAGAGTTGTGGGCGATAATAGTCATACTGCTTACCAGCATGTCATACTTTGATTCGGCGGTATTGCTGGATGAAGCGGCTCAGGCCGACATTGCGTGTATGCTTATGCGAGACTGGTTCTACCGACGTGCTTAGCACATAGGTGGCTAGTGGGTGTCTGTTTTTCCAACTCTAGTTGAATCGAGTGTGACTATGCCCGGTCTTTGTTGAAGCTTAAAACGACAAACTTGACGAAAAATCGTTGTTATTTTTTATGCGTAGGTAAGAACGGTACTTGCTAAGCCCGTAGCAGCCACATAAAACTTGCAACAACAAAGTAGAGGACGTCTAACTTGTTTTTGCAGGGCATGATGTGTTTGATATGGTCAAGACGTGATTATATAAATTATTGTATGAGATGATCATGTTTTGTAACACAGTTATCGGCAACTGGCAGGAGCCATATGGTTGTTGCTTTATTGTATGAAATGCAATCGCCATGTAATTGCTTTACTTTATCACTAAGCTGTAGCGATAGTCGTAGAAGCAATAGTTGGCGAGACGGCAATGATGCTTCGATGGAGATCAAGGTGTCACGCCGGTGACGATGGTGATCATGACGGTGCTTTGGAGATGGATATCAAAGGCACAAGATGATGATGGCCATATCATATCACTTATATTGATTGCATGTGATGTTTATCCTTTATGCATCTTATTTTTCTTAGTACGGCGGTAGCATTATAAGATAACCTCTCACTAAATTTCAAGGTATAAGTGTTCTCCCTGAGTATGCACCGTTGCTACAGTTCGTTGTGCCGAGACACGACGTGATGATCGGGTGTGATAAGCTCTACGTCCACATCCAACGGGTGCAAGCCAGTTTTGCACAGGCAAAATACTCGGGTTAAACTTGACGAGCCTACCATATGAAGATATGGCTTCGGAGCACTAAGACCGAAAGGTGGAGCGTGAATCATATAGTAGATATGATCAACATAGTGATGTTCACCATTGAAAACTACTCCATCTCACATGATGATTGGACATGGTTTAGTTGATATGGATCACGTGATCACTTAGATGATTAGAGGGATGTCCATATAAGTGGGAGTTCTTAAATAATATGATTAATTGAACTTTAATTTATCATGAACTTAGTACCTGATAGTATTTTGCATGTCTATGTTGTTGTAGATGAACGGCCCGTGGTGTTGTTCCATTGACTTTTAATGCGTTCCTAGAGAAAGCTAAGTTGAAAGATGATGGTAGCAATTACACGGACTGGTGGTCGAGGCGGCGCCTAACTTCGGCGGCTAGACGTCTGTGGAGGAAGAAGAAGCCAGGCCAGGCGGGCCCCACCCTGCGGGACCCACCTGTCGGCGAGAGGAGGGCGTGGCCCTGCTGTCCACGTCGGATAAGTGGACACGCCCGCCCGCAGAAGCCGTTTCCCTGCTGTGGAAACGTATTCCTCGTGAATACGCTTTCCAAGTCAGAAAACGTATTCCCTGGGCACTTTGGCCCAAAATGCGTTTCCCTATGCGGAAAACGTATTCAGCCCAAAGGCACGTTCAGTTTTTCCTCCAGGGGCCTGTTTGCTGAATGACTTTCACCGATAGGTCCCTGAACTTCAACCCTGCGTATCTCGACAACCGTAACTACGATTGAGGTGAAACCAACGCTCACTTCTTCGTCTCGTCGAACTCTTTCCGTTGGTATCATTTTCATTATATTTTCACACATTGAAAATGACCACTTTGCCCTTGCCCGTAAACAGCCCCCTCCGAGAGAGAACTGTTTCCGACAAATCTTTCCGCGACCATTCCGCACTTTTTTCGAAATAATCCTCGACCCCAGGCAAGCCAACCTCTTATCAAGAGCCCCGAACTTGCATGTTGACTTTGCTGGTACCTCTTGTGCTTGCTTAGTTGCAGTAGTTTTTGTCTGTTTCGTCTGCCGTTATTTCAGTTGTGATACATGTTAGTACTGCTTGCTTACCTCTCATGATAGCTTTTGCCATGCTAGTTATATTGTTGTCGATAATATCATGCCTCACTCTAGTTTAGGCAATGCCAGTAGTCTTGATGTTATGATGATTTTGTTGCACCGTCAATAAGCTAGCGTCTAGAAATGTTATGTTTCATATGCTTTAACTGTTCACTGGAGTAGCTTGATATTTGTTAATGCATTTGTTAGTTGCATGTTCACTGTTGCATTCTTGTTTAATATGCTCATAATGTTGATGATGGTGGAGAAACTAATAATATGACTTAATAACAAACCTCCTCCGCCATCACGGGGATATCATAGTGCCACCAAATCGAGCTTTCTCCAGTGCAACCAAATTTACCTTGTGGGAAGGTCCTAGCTGGGTCTATTGTCATGCCTCTCGCCGGTGCCTCCCGCGAGAAGGTTATGGGCACGCTTACCCTGAGCAGGTAGGCGGACATAAGCCTTGTGTGCCCGGGTTTGGTTTTGAGCTCATGTCCCCGTTTGGGACCGTTTTGCCACGACGGTGGCCGTTGGTACCTTTGGTAGGTACGGGGCCACCCAGGACTGAACCCTTAAGGGGTGTTGGTCGGAGTGGCCGGGAGGGCGTCATGGCAATAGATCGATTTTGTCGGAATGCTTTGGTCCGCACGTATGGGAGTGCGAGACCAGGGTTCCGTAGTGTGGGTAAAGCGCGCTACCTCTGCAGAGTGTATTCAATCTATCAATAGCCACGTCCTCGGTCATGCGCAGAAGTTCGTAGTAGGTCACACTATCGGATCTCGGTTGAAATGGAGGATAAATCGGCTAATAAATTATGTGATAACTAAGATGTGATAACTAAAGTGATGGCTTGGGTTATGAAATAATCGTGAGAAGTCACGATGATGTGTTGATATGACCCCGAGATGAGGTCTCGGTAAGTCATGATTGTGCTCCGAGGAGCCGTGGCAGAGTAAGTGATTGTTGCATAAGGTTATTACAACATGTCTTCACGGGAGGTAACTGGTAGTTTACTTTCAGCATAGTTTCATGATGCCATGCCATGTTCTGATAAGCTATGCTTTGCTGTTGTTATTGTAGAAGTAAGTTTGATATGCCATGATAGTTGATGCTATGATGTTGTTCATGCCTAGTTTGAATTATGATTCTAGTTAATATCATGCCATGCTTAGAAGTTGTGTTGATGTAGACTGTTGCATATGCTTGGTTCTTGCTTTGTCTTCTGTTTGTTTGGATGCTATGTATTTGGTTGTCTTGCAAGTACATTCAATGTACTGACCTGGCGTGTCATGCCAGTTTTGTAGGTCGTTCGCTTGTTCCGTTGTGCTAGGCCGTAATCTTCCCAGTCCTGTGCGTTATAGAGCCCCGCCTTAGTGAGACGCTGCCAAACCAAGACTTCCGCCACCATTAATATGGACTTCCGCTGCCATGTAAATAGCCTTAGGGCTATGCCATAAAATTGTATTCATCAATGATGTAATCTTATACACATGTATTTGATGAATATTATTGTACCTGGAATGTTGTATCATGGACCTGTCGTGCGTCAGGCGTAATCCTGGGCTGTTGTGCGTCAGGCTTCAAGATTTTGGACAGTCGACCATCACTTTCGGCCGGGTTGCGGTCGTGATTGGCCGGTCGTTTGCCTCCGCCTCGTGCCTTAGCATCCTTCGTAGGAACCTCCGGTGAAGTGGCGACCGTTCGGGCCGGCGCGAATCCGGGCCGGCGGGCGGGGTGGGGGGGCATGGACGCGGTCGTGGAGGTGAGTTCATTGCGGCGACGGCAACGTGGGTCCGCCCATCGGCTGCAGCGACGACGGAGAAGGCAGCGGGGTCGCCGGCTTCGGCCATGGCGGGGGCGGACGGGCGGGTCGCGGGCGGGCGGGGCTACGAAATGAACGGGCGGTTGGTGGTATCGCGGGTGTTCGCGGTTTTACATCAGATATGTCTTGTGATGCAAATTTGCATCACGAAGTGTTGTATTTTACATCTTCGAGAGGCGGTATGTATTTTTTTACATATGGACCATCTGTTGGAGCAGCGTTTTTTATTCTCGAAGCTCCAAAAGTTGGTTACTTTTTACATATGGACCGTCTATTGGAGATGCTTGCTACCTCTTGAGCATGCGTTGGTTTTCCCTTGAAGAGGAAAGGGTGATGCAGTAAAGTAGCGTAAGTATTTCCCTCAGTTTTTGAGAACCAAGGTATCAATCCAGTAGGAGGCCACACGCAAGTCCCTCGTACCTACACAAACAAATAAGAACCTTGCAACCAACACGATAAAGGGGTTGTCAATCCCTTCACGGACACTTGCAAAAGTGAGATCTGATAGAGATGCTAAGATAATATTTTTGGTATCTTTATGATAAAGATTAAAAGTAAAGATTGCAAAATAAACAGCGCCAAAAATAGCTAGTTGCCGGGAGATTAATATGATGGAAAATAGACCCGGGGGCCATAGCTTTCACCAGTGGCTTCTCTCAAGATAGCATAAGTATTACGGTGGGTGAACAAATTACTGTCGAGCAATTGATAGAAAAGTGCATAATTTTGAGAATATCTAGGCATGGTCATGTATATAGGCATCACGTGCGTGACAAGTAGACCGACTCCTACCTGCATCTACTACTATTACTCCACACATCGACCGCTATCCTGTATGCATCTAGAGTATTAAGTTCATAAGAACAGAGTAACGCATTAGGAAAGATGACATGATGTAGAGGGACAAACTCAAGCAATATGATATAAACCCCATCTTATTATCCTCATTGGCAACAATACAATATGTGTCGTTTCCCCTTCTTTCACTGGGATCGAGCAACGCAAGATTGAACCCAAAGCTAAGCACTTCTCGCATTGCAAGAAAGATCAATCTAGTAGGCCAAACCAAACTGATAATTCGAAGAGACTTGCAAAGATAACAAATCATACATAAAAGAAATCAGAGGAGATTCAAATATTGTTCATTGATCTCGACAAACACACCGCAAAAAGAGTTACATCGAATAGATCTCCAAGAAGATCGACGAGAACTTTGTATTGAGATCCAAAGAGAGAGAAGAAGCCATCTAGCTAATAACTATGGACGCGAAGGTCTGAGGTAAACTACTCACACATCATCGGAGAGGCTATGGTGTTGATGTAGAAGCCCTCCGTGATCGATGCCCCCTCTGGCGGAGCACCGGAAAAGGCCCCAAGATGGAATCTTACGGGTACAGAAGGTTACGGCGGTGGAAATAGGGTTTCGTGGTGCTCCTGTATGGTTTCGGGGTACGTAGGTATATATTGGAGGAAGAAGTAGGTCGGTGGAGCCACGAGGGGCCCACGAGGGTGGGGGTGCGCCCAGGGGGGCAGGCACGCCTCCCTCCCTCGTGGCCTCCTTGTTGATTTCTTGACGTCCACTCCAGGTCCTCTGGATCACGTTTGTTCCAAAAATAACTCTCCCGAAGGTTTCATTCCGTCTGGACTCCATTTGATATTCCTTTTCTGCGAAACACTGAAATAAGCAAAAAAAACAGCAATTTGCACTAGGCCTTGGGTTAGTAGGTTAGTCCCAAAAATAATATAGAAGTGTATAATAAATCTCATTAAACATCCGAAATAGATAATATAATAGCATGGAACAATCAAAAATTATAGATACGTTGGAGACGTATCAAGCATCCCCAACCTTAATTCCTGCCCGTCCTCGTGTAGGTAAATGGTAAAAACAGAATTTTTCATGTGGAATGCTACCTAGCATATTTCTCAATGTAATTTTCTTTATTGTGGCATGAATGTTCAGATACGAAAGATCCAAGACAAAAGTTTAATATTGACACGAAAATAATAATACTTCAAGCACACTAACAAAGCAACCATGTCTTCTCAAAATAACATGGCCAAAGAAAGTTATCCCTACAAAATCATATAGTCTGGCTATGCTCTATCTTCATCACACAAAGTATTTAATCATGCACAACCCCAATGACAAGCCAAGCCATTGTTTCATACTTTTGATGTTCTCAAACTTTTTCAATCATCACGCAATACATGAGCGTGAGCCATGGATATATCACTATATGTGGAATAGAATGGTGGTTGTGGAGAAGACAAAAAAGGAGAAGATAGTCTCACATCAACTAGGCGTATCAATGGGCTACGGAGATGCCCATCAATAGATATCAATGTGAGCGAGTAGGGATTGCCATGCAACGGATGCACTAGAGCTACAAGTGTACGAAAGCTCAACAAAAGAAACTAAGTGGGTGTGCATACAACTCGCTTGCTCACGAAGACCTAGGGCATTTTGAGGAAGCCCATCATTGGAATATACAAGCCAAGTTCTATAATGTAAAATTCCCACTAGTATATGAAAGTGACAACATAAGAGACTCTCTATCATGAAGATCATGGTGCTACTTTGAAGCACAAGTGTGGAAAAAGGATAGTAAGATTGTCCCTTCTCTATTTTTCTCTCATTTTTTTGTTTGGGCCTTCTTCTTTTTTCTTTTTATGGGCTCTTTTCTTTCTATTTTTTTTCTTTTCGTTCGGAGTCTCATCCCGACTTGTGGGGGAATCATAGTCTCCATCATCCTTTCCTCACTTGGGACAATGCTCTAATAATGATGATCATCACACTTTTATTTACTTACAACTCAAAGATTACAACTCAATACTTAGAACAAAATATGACTCTATGTGAAGGCCTCCGGCGGTGTACCTGGATATGCAATGAATCAAGAGTGACATGTATGAAAGAATTATAAAGGTGGCTTTGCCACAAATACGATGTCAACTACATGATCATGCAAAGCAATATGACAATGATGGAGTTTGTCATAATAAATGGAACGGTGGTAAGTTGCATGGCAATATATCTCGGAATGGCTATGGAAATGTCATAATAGGTAGGTATGGTGGCTGTTTTGAGGAAGGTATATGGTGGGTGTATGATACCGGCGAAAGGTGCGCGGTATTAGAGAGGCTAGCAATGGTGGAACGATGAGAGTGCGTATAATCCATGGTCTCAACATTAGTCATTTATAACTCACATACTTATTGCAAAAATCTATTAGTTATCGAAACAAAGTATTGCGCGCATGCTCCTAGGGGGATAGATTGGTAGGAAAAGACCATCGCTCGTCCCCGACCGCCACTCATAAGGAAGACAATCAATAAATAAATCATGCTTCGACTTCATCACATAAATGTTCACCATACGTGCATGCTACGGGAATCACAAACTTTAGAACAAGTATTTATCAAATTCATAACTACTCAACTAGCATGACTCTAATATCACCATCTTCATATCTCAAAACGATCATCAAGTATCAAACTTCTCTTAGTATTCAATGCACTTATATGAAAGTTTTTATTATAACCATCTTGGATGCCTATCATATTAGGACTAAATTTATAGACAAGGAAAACTACCATGCTGTTCTAAAAGACTCTCAAAATAATATAAGTGAATCATGATAGATCGATAATTTCTATAAAATAAAACCACCACCGTGATCTAAAAGATATAAGTGAAGCGCTAGAGCAAAATTGTTTAGCTCAAAAGATATAAGTGAAGCACATAAAGTATTCTATTAAATTCCAATCAATGTGTGTCTATCCCAAAAGGTGTGTACAACAAGGATGATTGTGGTGAACTAAAAAGCAAAGACTCTAATCATACAAGACGCTCCAAGCAAAACACATATCATGTGGTGAATAAAAATATAGCTCCAAGTAAAGTTACCGATGGACGAAGACAAAAGAGGGGATGCCTTCTGGGGCATCCCCAAGCTTAGGCTTTTGGTTGTCCTTGGATTTTACCTTGGGGTGCCTTGGGCATCCCCAAGCTTAGGCTCTTGCCACTCCTTGTTCCATAATCCATCAAATCTTTACCCAAAACTTGAAAACTTCACAACACAAAACTTAACAGAAAATCTTATGAGCTCCGTTAGCGATAGAAAACAAAACACCACTTCAAGGTACTGTAATGAACTCATTATTTATTTATATTTATGTTAAACCTACTGTATTCCAACTTCTCTATGGTTCATAACCTCTGATACTAGCCATAGATTCATCAAAATAAGCAAACAACACACGAAAAACAGAATCCAAAACAGAACAGTCTGTAGTAATCTGTATCAAACGCATATTTCTGGAACTCCAAAAATTCTAAAATAAATTTCTGGACGTGAGGAATTTATCTATTAATCATATGCAAAAATAATCAACTAAATAGCACTCTCCAGTAAAAAGTTGTAGCTAATCTCGTGAGCGCTAAAGTTTATGTTTTTTTACAACAAGATCAAAAAGACTTCACCCAAGTCTTCCCAAAGGTTCTACTTGGCACAAACACTAATTAAAACATGAAAACACATCTAACCAGAGGCTATATGAATTATTTATTGAATAACATCAAGGAAAAATATTGGGTTGTCTCCCAACAAGCGCCTTTCTTTAAAGCCTTTTAGCTCGGCATTGATAATTTTAATGATGCTCACATGAAAGACAAGAATTGAAGCACAAAGAGAGCATCATAAGACATGTGACAAACACACTTAATTCTAACATACTTCCTATGCATAGGTATTTTATAAGTAAACAAATTATCGTAGCAAGCAAAAACTAGCATATGCAAGGAAGAGGAAAGAAACGATAGCAATCTCAACATAAAGAGAGGTAATTTAGTATCATGAAAATTTCTACAACCATATTTTCCTCTCTCATAATAATTACATGTGGGATCATAAGCAGATTCAACAAAATAGCTATCACATAAAATATTTTCAACACGATCCACATGCATGCAAAGTTGACACTCTTCCAAAATAGTGGGATTAACATTAACTAAAGTCATGACCTCTCTAAACCCACTTTTATCAAAAATTTCATAAGATTGAACATTCTCCAAACATATGGGATCTAAACTTGACATATTCCAAACCCACTTTCAATATCATAAGAAGAATCACCCCAATCATGATCATTGCAACAAATAGTAGTCATAGCAAAACTAGCATCCCCAAGCTTGAGGTTTTGCATATTATTAGCACAATTGACATCAAGAGAATTTATAATAACATCATTGCAATCGTGCTTTTCATCAAAGGAACTATCAAGTATGGGTGCAATAGCAACAATCTCATGTTTAACATAAGGAACTATAGCAAATTCATCTTCATAAATATTGGCATCATGTTCATCAAGGGATATTTCAATCAAATCATCGGAATCATAATTATTTATAGATTCATGCATATTATTATTTTCTTCCAAAGCAACGGTCATTCTTTCAATAAATTCTTCGACATAGACATTATGAGCATGGTTTTCATAGCAATATTTAAGTATGTCAATAATTTCATATTCGTAGAGAGTAATATCATACTTTTCAATCAAAGAAGCAACTTCATAAGCACCCTTAAAAGCAACAAATTCTTCAATTTGTTCGATATCATAGGAACTATAAACACCCTTAGCATAAGAAGATAAGATTTCATTTTCATTAAACTCACATAGGTAGGGAAGGTGTTTTTTAGGGTTCTTAGAGCAACAAGTAAAATCATAAATATCACAAAGATTCCAAGCATAACACAACAATCTGTTTATTTGATCCCATAAGAGTCTCCCTTTATCAGACAAACGGTGACGCACAAAATGAGCATGCTCATCTAAAGATTTCCCATCAACTAGGATAGTTGGGGTTTCAGCACGAGCGCATAAGGATCGAAGATGATCCAAGTAGAACAATTTAAGTGGATCCATATTAATAGATTTTTAGCAAGCAAAGATGCAAGCAAATAAAAGGCACATGTAACACAAACAAACAATAGATCTGGCAAGAAAAAGGCAAACAAAAAATAAGGCGAATAAAACGACAAAGGTGAAGAGGGGGAGAGGAAAATGAGAGGCAAATGGCAAATAATGTAATGCGAGGGATAAGAGTTTGTGATGGGTACTTGGTATGTTTTGACTTGTGCGTAGACTCCCCGGCAACGGCGCCAGAAATCCTTCTTGCTATCTCTTGAGCATGCATTGGTTTTCCCTTGAAGAGGAAAGAGTGATGCAGCAAAGTAGCGTAAGTATTTCCCTCAGTTTTTGAGAACCAAGGTATCAATCCAGTAGGAGGCCACACGCAAGTCCCTCGTACCTACACAAACAAATAAGAACCTTGCAACCAACGCGATAAAGGGGTTGTCAATCCCTTCACGGCCACTTGCAAAAGTGAGATCTGATAGAGATGATAAGATAATATTCTTGGTATTTTTAGGATAAAGATTAAAAGTAAAGATTACAAAATAAACGGCGCCAGAATAGCTAGTTGCCGGGAGATTAATATGATGGAAAATAGACCCGGGGGCCATAGGTTTCACTAGTGGCTTCTCTCAAGATAGCAAAAGTATTACGGTGGGTGAACAAATTACTTTCGAACAAATTACTTTCGAGCAATTGATAGAAAAGTGCATAATTATGAGAATATCTAGGCATGATCATGTATATAGGCATCACGTCCGCGACAAGTAGACCGACTCCTGCCTGCATCTACTACTATTACTCCACACATCGACCGATATCCAGCATGCATCTAGAGTATTAAGTTCATAAGAATAGAGTAACGCATTAGGCAAGATGACATGATGTAGAGGGATAAACTCAAGCAATATGATATAAACCCCACCTTTTTATCCTCAACGGCAACAATACAATACGTTTCGTTTCCCCTTTTGTCACTGGGATCGAGCGACGCAAGGTTGAACCCAAAGCTAAGCACTTCTCGCATTGCAAGAAAGATCAATCTAGTAGGCCAAACCAAACTGATAATTCGAAGAGACTTGCAAAGATAACAAATCATACATAAAAGAATTCAGAGGAGATTCAAATATTGTTCATAGATAATCTTGATCATAAACCCACAATTCATCGGATCTCGACAAACACACCGCAAAAAGAGTTACATCGAATAGATATCCAAGAAGATCAAGGAGAACTTTGTATTGAGATCCAAAGAGAGAGAAGAAGCCATCTAGCTAATAACTATGGACCCAAAGGTCTGAGGTAAACTACTCACAGATCATCGGAGAGGCTATGGTGTTGATGTAGAAGCCCTCCGTGATCGATGCCCCCTCCGGTGGAGCGCCAGAAAAGGCCCCAAGATGGGATCTCACGGGTACAGAAGGTTGCGGCGGTGGAAATAGGGTTTCATGGTGCTCCTGTATGGTTTCGGGGTACGTAGGTATATATAGGAGGAAGAAGTAGGTCGGTGGAGCCACGAGGGGCCCACGAGGGTGGGGGCGCGCCCAGGGGTGTAGGCGCGCCTCCCTGCCTCGTGGCCTCCTCGTTGATTTCTTGACGCCCACTCCAACTCCTCTGGATCACGTTTGTTCCAAAATTAACTCTCCCGAAGGTTTCATTCCGTTTGGACTCCATTTGATATTCCTTTTCTGCGAAACACTGAAATAGGCAAAAAACAGCAATTTGCACTGGGC
Organism: Aegilops longissima; assembly: GCA_021605205.1. Classification (NCBI taxonomy): domain Eukaryota; kingdom Viridiplantae; phylum Streptophyta; class Magnoliopsida; order Poales; family Poaceae; genus Aegilops; species Aegilops longissima. The sequence continues at coordinate 527,169,901 of CM038679.1, forward strand.
CTTGGGTTAGTAGGTTAGTCCCAAAAATAATATAAAAGTGTATAATAAATCCCATTAAACATCCAAAACAGATAATATAATAGCATGGACCAATCAAAAGTTACAGATACGTTGGAGACGTATCAATGCTCTTAGGACATCTCCAAGGTGGATCCACAAACCTCCCGCAACCATCTGGAATGGGCTGTCCGGACTGCGGAAGTCATCCAGCGCCGACCTGTATCGATCCGTGGAGCAGTCCGGACATGATTTCTCCTGCAAACCAGAGACAAACGTGGGGGAAATTTGCGGGAGTCTGGATCACTCCCAAGCCTGTTTTTGACCGCCCTTGCCCACCAAAAACTCGTCACCCGTCCTTCCCGCATTTTCCTTTCGATGCACACGCCACTTACCTCGCCGCATTCATGTCGGCCCAGAGCACGTGGAGGCTGATACGTCTCCGTCGTATCTACTTTTCCAAACACTTTTGCCCTTGTTTTGGACTCTAACTTGTATGATTTGAATGGAACTAACCCGCATGACGCTGTTTTCAGCAAAATTGCCATGGCGTTATTAATGTGCAGAAACAAAAGTTCTTTGAATCACCTGAAACTCCAAGGAGATTATTTTTGGAAATAATAAAAAATATTGGTGAAAGAATCAAGGTCAGGGGGCCCACACCCTGGGCACGAGGGTGGGGGCGCGCCCTACCCCCTCGGCTTGCCCCCTGCCTCGTGGGCCCCCTGGAGCTCCACCGACCTCAACTCTAACTCCATATATTCGTGTTCGGGGAGAAAAAATCAGAGAGAAAGATTCATCGCGTTTTACGATACGGAGCCGCCGCCAAGCCCTAAACTCTCTCGGGAGGGCTGATCTGGAGTCCGTTCGGGGCTCCGGAGAGGGGAATCCGTCGCCATCGTCATCATCAACCATCCTCCATCACCAATTTCATGATGCTCACTGCCGTGCGTGAGTAATTCCATCGTAGGCTTGCTGGACTGTGATGGGTTGGATGAGATTTATCATGTAATCGAGTTAGTTTTGTTAGGGTTTGATCCCTAGGATCCACTATGTTCTGAGATTGATGTTGCTATGACTTTGCTATGCTTAATGCTTGTCACTAGGGCCTGAGTGCCATGATTTCAGATCTGAAACTATTATGTTTTCATGAATATATGTGAGTTCTTGATCCTATCTTGCAAGTCTATAGTCACCTACTATGTGTTATGATCCGGCAACCCCGAAGTGACAATAATCGGGACCACTCCCGGTGATGACCATAGTATGAGGAGTTCATGTATTCACTATGTGTTAATGCTTTGGTCCGGTACTCTATTAAAAGGAGGCCTTAATATCCCTTAGTTTCCACTAGGACCCCGCTGCCATGGGAGGGTAGGACAAAAGATGTCATGCAAGTTCTTTTCCATAAGCACGTATGACTATATTCGGAATACATGCCTACATTACATTGATGACTTGGAGCTAGTTCTGTGTCACCCTATGTTATGATCATTACATGATGAACCGCATCCGCATAATTCTCCATCACCGATCCAATGCCTCGAGCTTTTCACATATTGTTCTTCGCTTATTTACTTTTCCGTTGCTACTGTCACAATCACTATAAAACCCAAAAATATTACTTTTGCTATCGTTACCGTTACTTCCATATTACTTTGCTACTAAATACTTTGCTGCAGATACTAAGTTATCCAGGTGTGGTTGAATTGACAACTCAACTGCTAATACTTGAGAATATTCTTTGCCTCCCCTTGTGTCGAATCAATAAATTTGGGTTGAATACTCTACCCTCGAAAACTGTTGCGATCCCATATACTTGTGGATTATCAGAGGCCGACATGGATACTGCGATTTGACTGGATGGAGGGAGGGCGGCGCTGACCGATGCGACCTCTCGGTAGCCGCCGCTTCAATGCGGACGCAGGTTCCCGAGGAACCAACTGTGGCCGCTGTGCCGCATTGAAGTGGTTGACCGGCACTTCGTCTGGTCCTGGTTGCAGCTATTTAAGCCGCGTGCCGGAGTTGCACAGAGATGCACGACCCCCTTGGAGGAAATATGCCCTAGAGGCAATAATAAAGTTGTTATTTTATATTTCCTTATATCATGATAAATGTTTATTATTCATGCTAGAATTGTATTAACCGGAAACTTTATACATGTGTGGATACATAGACAAAACACAGTGTCCCTAGTAAGCCTCTACTAGACTAGCTCGTTAATCAAAGATGGTTAAGTTTCCTAGCCATGGAATGTGTTGTCATTTGATGAACGTGATCACATCATTAGGAGAATGATGTGATGCACGAGACCCATCCGTTAGCTTAGCATAATGATCGTTAAGTTTTATTGTTATTGCTTTCTTCATGTCATATACATATTCCTTTGACTATGAGATTATGCAACTCCCGGATACCAGAGGAATACCTTGTGTGCTATCAAATGTCACAACGAAACTGGGTGATTATAAAGATGCTCTACCGGTATCTCCGAAGGTGTTTGTTGGGTTGGCATAGATCGAGATTAGGATTTGTCACTCCGATTATCGGAGAGGTATCTCTGGGCCCTCTCGGTAATGCACATCATAATAAGCCTTGAAAGCAATGTGACGAATGAGTTAGTTGTGGGATGATGCATTACGAAACGAGTAAAGAGACTTGCCGGTAACGAGATTGAACTAGGTATGAAGATACCGACGATCGAATCTAGGGCAAGTAACATTCCTATGACAAAGGGAATAACGTATGTTGTCATTACGGCACGACCGATAAAGATCTTCGTAGAATATGTGGGAACCAATATGATCATCCAGGTTCCTCTGTTGGTTATTAACCGGAGAGGTGTCTCGGTCATGTCTACATAGTTGTCTAACCCGTAGGGTCCGCACGCTTAACGTTCCATGACGATTTTGTATTATATGAGTTATGTGATTTGGTGACCGAATGTTGTTCGGAGTCCCGGATGAGATCACGGACATGACGAGGAGTCTCGAAATGGTCGGGAGGTGAAGATTCATATATAGGACGATGATACTAGGACACTGGAAGTGTTCTGGGGGTACCGAGTACATATCGGGTCACAAGAAGGGGTTCCGGGCATCCCCCCGGCAACTACATGGGCCTAATGGGTCAAGAAGGGGACAGACCAGCCCCTAGGGGGCTGGTGCACCCCATGTAGCCTAAAATAAAGGGGAAGGAAAGAGGGGAAGAGAGAGAGGAAGGGGAGGGATTCGGCCTCCCCCTTCATTCCCTCCTCCCTCCCCCTTCCTTCCCCCTCCAGATGAATATGGAAGAGGGGAGGCCGAATTGAGAGGCGCCCAAGTAGGATACCTCCTACTTGGGGTGCCCCTTGGCTGCCTCTCCTCCCCTCCAACCTATATATATATATATATATACATATATATATATATATATATATATATATATATATATATATATATATATATATACATATATATATATACATATATATACATACATATATATACATACATACATACATATATATAGACACGCATAAACACTATTCTGATCACGGGATCAGAATAATATTCTGATCACAACATGAACTTCCCGAGTAACGCGCCTGACCTTCCCCGAGTATTAGGTTGAACTTCAGCTAAAAAGTGTCCAAATGGGGCTTGCGATATACCGTTGGAAAACTATGGACACCAATATCATGATCCAAGTTAAATTTTTGGCAAAATGTAGGCGGTTTAAGAGCAGTTTTGAAAACCGTTTTTCTTCATACAAAAAACGTGAATCGTATTTTCGATCTCATTTCTAAACCGTTTATCGGAATGAGGTAAATAATATAGCGTAGGAAAGTTGCTGCAAAACCGCTCCTTCGACATGTTGAAAGTTTTCTCTAATTCCCTATGGATAAAGAGTAGTTTTGAAAATCGTAAAATTTTGTAAACCAAACAGCCGACTTTGTATTTTCAATGTAATTTCTAAATGGCTAATCCATTTGAGGCAAATGATATGGCATTGGAAAGCCTCTAAAAATGCGCTACTGTTTCATGTTAAAAGTTTTTTCTAATTTGGAACGGTTTAAAAGTAATTCAGAAAACGGTACAAGTTCCACCGAGTTCGTATTTTTGAGATAAGTTTTTAACCGTATGTCTGAATGCAACAAATGACACGGCGTTGGAAAGCTTGAGCAAATGCGAAACTTTTTTGTTTATATTGTTTCTCCAAATTCCTTACAGTTTTAAGTCAAATTGGAAAACGAATAAAAACGTATTTTTGGCATAATTTCTACACACTTTATCGAAATGGGGCAAATAACATACCGCTGAAAAGCTACAGAAAATGCAAAACTTTTCCATGTTGATGGTTTTCTCTGATTCCTAGCCGTTTCAAGTAATTGCAAAAATGGCGAGATAATTTGTTCTGCCTTTATCGCGAAACTGATTCTTCGAAAGTGCACCGCACGAAGAACCTAAACTTCTCGGCACGTGTACTTGAACTTCACTCTATTTTTCACGTGCTTTCTTTTGCTTGTATATCTCTATCCACTGCTCCTAGCTCTCCATCCACTCACCGGAATTGAGCAAGTGATATACTGATGGAAAGCTGCTGTAAACACGCAACTTTCTCGTGTTGATCATTTTTTCATACTCGCAACGATTTTAAAAGTTTTTCATCTGAAATTCATTCAGCATAGTAGTTGAACTTCATGCTGTTTTCATGTTGAACTTCTGTGAGTTTGTACGCGCGCCTGAACTTCCCTCTGTACGAACCCGACCTTCGGGCTATCTTTGCAACCGTGGCTTCCCCCACGAATTATTATGTTTAGTAGTGTTCTATATGATGTTAGTGTAATCTAGAAACGTGTTTTAGCAACTAAATACTGGTTTTAAATAGAAATCTCGCTCGCTGGCGGATTTTGCTCTCGGGTCGTGATGAAATTGCGTTTTTTGCAATTTTAATGCCTGAGTTGTTCGACCTGAACTTTCCTTAGTGCTAGGTTGAACTTCTGTCAACATTGCCCAAGTGGGGCTTGCGATATGCCGTTGGAAAGCTATGGACACCAGTATCATGACCCAACTTAAAATTTTGGCAAAATGTAAGTGGTTTAAGAGTAGTTTTGAAAACCGTTTTTTCTTCATACAAAAAACGTGAATCATATTTTTGATCGCATTTCTAAACCGTTTATCAGAATGAGGCAACTAATATAGCGTTGGAAAGCTGCTGTAAAACCGCTCCTTCCACATGCTGAAAGTTTTTTCTAATTCCCTATGGTTAAAGAGTAATGTGGAAAATCGTAAAATTTCGCAAACCGAACAACCGAGTTCGTATTTTCATTGCCATTTCAAAACGCCTAATCCAAAACGTATTTTCATATACCGTTGGAAAGCTTGTGAAAATGCGCTTTTTTCTCATGTTGAAACTTTTTTCTAATTTTGAATGGTTTAAGAGTAATTTAGAAAATGGTACAAGCTCTACCAAGTTTGTATTTTCAATCTATTTTTTTTATCATAAGTCCGAATGTAGAAAATGATATGGCGTTGGAAAGCCTGAACAAATGCAAAACTTTTTGGTATATATTGTTTCTCCAAATTGATTACGGTTTGACGTTGATTTTGAAAATGGCTAAAAATTTATTTTCCCCTTAATTTCTACAAACTTCGTCGGAACGGGGCAAATAATATACTGTTGAAAAGCTACGAAAAATGTGAAACTTTTTCGTGTTGATGCTTTTCTCCAAATCCGAGCCATTTCAAGTAATTTGATAAACGGCGAAATCACTCGTTCTGCCTTTATCCCGAAACAGATTCGTCGAAAATGCATTGCGTGAAGTATTTGAACTTCTGTGGCATTTTTACCTGAACTTCACTCTGTTTTTCACGTGCTTTTTTTTGCTCGTAGCTCTTCATTCACTCATCGAAATTAAGCAAGTGATATACCGATAGAAAGCTGCTATAAACATGTAACTTTTCCGTGTTGATCATTTTTTCATACTCGCGATGGTTTTAAAAGTTTTTCTTGTGAAATTCATTCGGTGTAGTAGTTGAACTTCCTGCTGTTTTCACGTTGGACTTCTGTGACATATTTTTTTTTGTAATTTTCCCATCCATTTTCGTCAGTGTTACACAAATGATATTCTTTTTGTACAAACCTCTCTCACAATGTTTTTTTAACTTTCTCCGACCGAGGACTTGAACTTACACAAATGATATTCCTGCCGTTTTGAAGTAAATTAGAAAACGACGAGATCATGATTTCTGCCTTCATCGTGAATGGAAATGCATTGCGTGAAGTAGTTGAACTTCTCGGGCATGTCTGGTTTAATTTCACTCTAATTTTTGATGTGCTGTTTTTTGACATGCTATTTTTTGCACTGCGTGAAGTAGTTGAACTTCTTGGGCATGTCTGTTTGAACTTCACTTTGTTTCACTTTATTGTATTTTTTATATGAAATACACACCATGTAGTACGTGAACTTCCCGTTGTTATCACTTTGAACTTCTCTCTGGTTTGAGAGAACTGTTTTAAAACACAATAAACAACATATTTTTTATGTATTTTGGACATCTAAATACACGGTGAACCTCTCTCACAAGAATTTTTGAACTTTCCCTGGCCGAGCACTTGAACTTCTAGCAACCATTTTTACGTTTATGAGATTGTTTTCAAAAGTGCAAAAAATGGCGTCGTGCTTTTTATTTTTTGAAAAGGTAAATACTAGGTTTTAATAAACTCCGAACTTCTGTGTTATTTCAATTTGAACTTCACCTTTTTATATTTTGGCTAAATAATTGTATTTGATTTTTATACGGAAAAATCGAACATGGAAATACAAGATGAGCCTCTCTCGTAAGAATTTTTGAACTTCCCCGGACAGAGCACTTGAACTTCTTTCAACAAAGCTTTTAAGCTTTTAATTTTCTATACTTTTATTCTCATTTGAAATGCATTCATTGCAGTAGTTGAACTTCTCGTTGTTTTCACCTTGAACTTCTGTCACGTATTTTTGTTCAACCTCTCCCACACAAGAATTTTTGAACTTTCTCGAGTCGAGCACTTGAACTTCTAGCAACAAAACTTTATGCTTTGCATTTTCATTCTTTTTTAATACAAAATGCACACCGTGTAGTACGTGAACTTCTGGGAGTTATCAATCTGAACTCTCTCAGTTACGTGAAAATATTTGAGTTTTTTATGAATATTAATCTAAATTTCTTAATCATTTTTATGAATTATGAAGCGATCTATTTTTAAAAGTTGAACTTCTTGTTTTTTTATTTTTGAACTTCTTGTTATTTTAGTTTTGAACTTCTTGTTTTCATTCTTTAATAACGAGGGAAATCGGAGTTTTCTATAATCATCGAACTTCTCCATCTTTTTAATATGGACTTCCTGGGTTTTTCTTAAATTTTTTTTGAAATTTTGAAGCGCTCTATTTTTAAAAGTTGAACTTCTTGTTATTTTATTTTTGAACCTCTTGTTTCCATTCTTTAATAATAAGGAAAATCTGAGTTTTCTATAATCGTCGAACCTCTCCATCTTTTTAATTTGGACTTCGTGGTTTTATTTCTTTTAGTAACGGGAAAAATCCTTAACTTCCTGAGTTACACAACCTGAGCTTCCCTTTGTAGGAACCCGACCTTCGGGCTATCTTCGCAATCGTGTCTCCCGATGCGAATTATTCTGGCAGTCGTATTTTATGTGATATAAGTGTAATTTGGAAATGTGTCCGGATGGTTACAGTCTAGGCCAATATCTTCGGTGGTGTCCGGCCATTGTTTGCGTCTCCCGAAGAATAGTTTCCACATCCCTTCATGCGTAATGCCGAAGAAGTGCTGAAGAGTCCGTGGTCCTTCTGGTTAAAAATCCCACAGGCGGAGAGGCCGTCACTGGCACACCAGGAACCGACGGACTAGCATTACCTGAATAACGTTGACAATATTGATATCCTTTTCAATGAGGCTTCGGATGCGACTTTGCAGAGTCCGCACCTTGTCAACTGATCCCCAGTCCAACCCCTTATTAATCCACGATGCAAGCTGAATTGGGGGGCCGGATCGAAACGCAAGCGCAGGCCCACTTGGAACCACGGGGCTCGGTGATATAGAACCACTCCTGCTGCCATAAGTCGGAAGATTCTTTGAAAGATCCTTTCAGCCAGACAGCATTGGTAAGCTTTCTCACTGAGGCACCATGATACGTCTCCAACGTATCTATAATTTTTAATTGTTCCATGCTATTATATTACCCCTTTTGGATGTTTATGGGCTTTATTTTACACATTTATATCATTTTTGGGACTAACCTACTAACCGGAGGCCCAGCCCATATTGTTATTTTTTTTGCCTATTTCAGTATTTCGAAGAAAAGGAATATCAAACGGAGTCCAAACGGAATGAAACCTTCGGGAGCGTTTTTCTTGGAACGAACATGATCCAGAGGACTTGGAGTGCAAGTCAAGAAGCTTCTGAGGAAGCCACGAGATAGGAGGGCGCCCCCCCCTATAGGGCGCGCCCCCTGTCTCGTGGGCCCCTCGGGCGGCCACCGACGTACTTCTTCCTCCTATATATACCTACGTACCCCAAAACATCCAGGGGCACCATGAAACACAATTTCCACCGCTGTAACCTTCTGTATCCACGAGATCCCATCTTGGAGCCTTCGCCGGCACTCTGCCGGAGGGGGACTCAACCACGGAGGGCTTCTACATCAACACCATAACCACTCCGATGAGTCGTGAGTAGTTTACCACAGACCTACGTGTCCATAGTTATTAGCTAGATGGCTTCTTCTCTCTTTTTGGATCTCAATACAATGTTCTCCCCCTCTCTTGTGGAGATCTATTCGATGTAATCTCTTTTTGCGGTGTGTTTGTCGAGATCCGACGAATTGTGGGTTTATGATCAATTTTATCTATGAATAATATTTGAATCTTCTCTGAATTCTTTTATGTGTGATTAAGTTATCTTTGCAAGTCTCTTCGAATTATCAGTTTAGTTTGGCCTACTAGATTGGTTTTTTTTTGCCATAGGAGAAGTGCTTAGCTTTGGGTTCAATCTTGAGGTGTCCTTACCCAGTGACAGAAAGGGTTGCAAGGCACGTATTGTATTGTTGCCATCGAGGATAACAAGATGTGGTTTATATCATATTGCATGAGTTTATCCCTCTACATCATGTCACCTTGCTTAATGTGTCACTCTGTTCTTATGAACTTAATACTCTAGATACATGCTGGATAGCGGTCGATGTGTGGAGTAATAGTAGTAGATGCAGGCAGGAGTCGGTCTACTTGTTATGGACGTGATGCCTATATACATGATCATGCCTAGATAATCTCATAATTATGCGCTTTTCTATCAATTGCTCGACAGTAATTTGTTCACCCACCGTAATACTTATGCTATCTTGAGAGAAGCCACTAGTGAAACCTATGGCCCCCGGGTCTATCTCTTATCATATTTGCTTTCAATCTACTTTTATTTGCATCTTTAATTTTTGCATCTATATTATAAAATACCAAAATATATTTATCTTATCATACTATCTTTATTAGATCTCACTTTACATGAAGTGGCCGTGAAGGATTGACAACCCCTTTATTGCGTTGGTTGCGAGTTCTCGGTTGTTTGTGTAGGTGCGTGGGACTTTTGAGGAGCCTCCTCTGGATTGATACCTTGGTTCTCAAAAGCTGGGGAAATACTTATGCTACACTTGCTGCATCACCCTCTCCTCTTCGAGGAAAACCAACGCAAGCTCAAGACGTAGCACACCACCGCACTCCGCTTGCTCCCCTTCTATCATTTGCGGTTTCACAGTGAAGGTCTTGAGCCACAAGCCAAAGTGTGGAGGAGTTCGAAGGAAGTCTTCGCACATAACGATAAACGCCGAGATGAGAGGAACAGAGTTCGGGGCGAGATCGTGGAAATCTAACCCGTAATAGAACATAAGCCCCCAGACGAAGGGATTGAGGGCGAACCCTAATCCTTGGAGGAAGTGGGAAATGAACACGACCCTCTCGCCGGATTTGGGGGTATGGATGACCTGCCCCTCCACGGGAAGCCGATGGACGATTTCTGCGGTCAGGTATGTGGCCGCCCTAAGCTTTCCGATATCCTCCTCTGTGGCAGAAGGAGCCACCCACCGGCCTTGACGGTTGGATCCGGACATGACTGAGGCTTACGGAGGGTGAAACCTAGGTATTGGAACTCGAGGTAGTAAGAGTCGAGGAAGAAGCAAGTGTGGAGAGGAAAGGCGGGTCTATGCTCCTTTATAAAGGCCGAGAGTATCGAACGCCTCCTCCCGGGCTTTAAAATTTGCCTATTCCCAAGAAGTTATACCCTAAGGACGGTTGGGTTACCCACGTCCGCGCCGAGAAAAGAATCCCTTAAAAAGGGGACACGATCTCTGCTTGGATAAGACGTGTCAATGATAACCACGTTTCGAAAAGTGGGGCCACAGGCGAAACACCGTTCGAAATAATGACCGGGCAGACGTGATGTCATGTTGTAAAAAGTTATCAGCGGATTGCGTGTAGTATTATATTCTCTCTACGTTTGTGTGTGGTGTGTGACAGGTTCGGATACAATCACCGTGCCCGGAGACTACCTTGGAGTTCGGAAAGAAGGGAACCCGCCTTGTAATGCCGAAGACAAATATGTGCGCCGGACTCCTCGTCATTGCAGCCAGGTTCAGGGGCTACCGAGGGAGTCCTGGACGGCCTGTTAGCCATGGGCCGGACTGATGGGCTGTGAAGATACGAAGACCAAAGACTGCACCCGTGTCCGGATGGGACTCTCCTTGGCGTGGAAGGCAAGCTTGGCGACCGAATATGTAGATTCTTTTCCTTTGTAACCGACCTTGTGTAACCCTAGATCCTCCCGGTGTCTATATAAACCGGAGGACTTAGTCCGGAAAGGATACATATACTCATTACCATAGTCATACAGGCTAGACTTGTTGGGTTTAGCCATTACGATCTCGTGGTAGATCAACTCTTGTAATAATCATATCCATCAAGATCAATCAAGCAGGAAGTAGGGTATTACCTCCATAGAGAGGGCCCGAACCTGGGTAAACATCGTGTCCCCTATCTCCTGTTACCATCGACCTTAGACGCACAGTTCGGGACCCCCTACCCGAGATCCGCCGGTTTTGACACCGACAATGGGCCCCTCACCTGTCTCCGTGCCCGAGCCCCTCCCTCTCCCTCTTTGAGACAAGCTGCGGTAATGCTAAAGTCGTGGTGCTCCGTGCCGGCACGCGGAGTTGGCGGAAGCTCCTCCTCCGACGGGTCTTGGCGCTACCGCAGACGCTCTCCGGGCTAGTCAGCGTCCATGATGGCCAGCTCCTCCGCCAAGGAGGAGATCGTCATATCCTCCAGCGACGAGGAGGTGCAGGTACCGCCGCAGCAGCTGCCCCGTCTTCTCAAAGAGGTCGCTCTGACAGATGAAGATTTCGTCCGTCAGATCGAGTTAATGACGGAGCAGTCGCTCTGTGACATGGAGCCATCGCCGGCGCACGTGAAGGAGGAGTTGGCCTCCACGCTGCTCCACCAGGTCAAGACCGTGCAGGTGTCCACGCTCCTGTCAGTGAAGGAGGAGCCGGACTCGCCCCGGCAGAACAACGGCGTCCGATCTGGATGCCACGTCAAGGAGGAGCCGGCCTTGCCCCCGCACCACCGCAGCATCCAGATCGGACACCGCGTGAAGGACGAGCCTGTGTCCCCTCCACGCAGCTGCTACGTCCGCATCGACACGCGTTTCTCCTTGTCGCGCCGCCACCGCCTTGCTGTCAAGGAGGAGGTGCCTCCGTAATCAAGAAGGCATGCGGCTGCCTCCTCCACTACCTCGGCAGTCCCTTGGGCTCGAGATCCATCATCTCTGAGGCGGAGCGTGCGGCTCGGCAGCAGGAGCGGTATGACCAGCACAATGCCAGTCGCCGCTCCGTATTCGTCAAGAGCGACGTGGCGCCGGACTGGGTCCGCAACGACCCAACCTCGCCGCTGCATGGTCGCTCGACTGCTTCGTTACCACCGCGCAGACGGCTGCCAGGCGTCGCCGCCTTGACGGCGAGCTCGCCAAGATCGGCGAGGAGGGGTCGTTTAGCGACTGCTTCGCGAACGCTAGTCGCGGCAAGGCTGCCGGTAGGGCTTCGCAGGCCACGTCGGCAGTGGTCGGGCTGCCCTCCTCACGACGCAGTAGGAGGCCGAGCGGCTCCTCCACGAGCGGGAGGCAGCCGCCGGGCAAGGTTGCTGTGGCCTTGCGGCGCCATTCCGCCACTGGATGGACCACGACAACGATGACGATGGCACCGACGGAGACACGGTGCGGCAAGGCTGGGCGGCCACGCTTACGAGGTGGTCGTCCGGTATAGGGTTTAATTTTTTTAGTTAAACAATCGAAATATTGTCCTATTATGTAAATCATATCTGAACTTGAATGGAAATCGTCCGGTTTGCACGAATTTCGTCTGGTTGGTTTGAGTTGTTGTGAAAATGTATGTGGCCAGCGTTGGATGACTGCCTCCCGCATCCGTGTCTGCGGACGGACGCAAGAGGTTTTTGTGGGTTGCCGTTGGAGATGCCCTTATAGAAGGTTTCAGACCGACTTATTCTCATTTCGTTTCCTCAGTTTTCCTTTTCTCTTTTTTGAATGCTTTTTATTCTTTTTGAAAATAAGTTCACGTTATGAAAAAGATGTTCGAGATCTGAGAACTTCTTCACGATTTTAAATAAATGTTTGTTTCTTCAAAAAAGTTCAGGATTTCAAAAATTGTTCTCCTTTTTTAAAAACGAATGTTTAAAAAGATGTTCATGTTATACTTTTAAAAAAGTGCTTTATTTTTCCGAAAAATTATCACACTTTTTTAGAAAAATATCATGGTGTTGTTAAAAAACACCTTTTCCATGGAAATATTACCAAATATTATTCCACTATTTTAAGAATAAAAGGCAGAATACCAGATCCGCTACAGGTCTGACTCGCAACACTAACACAACTAGCTGTTTTTGAGGGATTTCACACTTTGTTAATATCAAACAATATTCAAAGGGATACGTAGGGGGGTCATGTGGGGAAAGGAGCCACAAGTAGCAACCTTGAGGCAACAAGAAAGAAAAATTCACAAGGTTATGTGACCCCTGATTCGAAGCTCGGTCTACGAATATAAAATCACAGCTACCAAAACTTGGTCTCCTACTATTAGTCTCCTTCACGACTATGTCGGCCGCTGCTTTGTTACCGGCGAGAGAACTAGGGGGGGTGGTAGACCATTTTGTAGGCTGGCATGCATGCCAGGCGCTAGCTTTGTTGTTGGTGTAAAACTTTGGGGTTCATCATTTTGTAGGCTGGCATATTTGTGTCGGCCGTTGGCGCTCTAGCCAGCATGACTATGGCCGCAGGCATGAACTACGGCTGCAGTGACCAAATTTCATTTGCAAAAATTTCCAAACGGCCGAACGAGGTGCGTCTTCGTGTTGGGTGCATTTGTGCATGGTCAGCGCATTCAGAAAAATGGTCTGACGCCGCCTAATTGCCCTACCAAACGGGAAAAACTGGATAAAATGAACAAACTGAAAAGGGCAGTGGACCTGCTCTGTGTTTTCTTAATCGAAAGCACGCTCTAAAACAACCGGCAATGCTCCTTCTCTTTTGATCCATGGAGATCTTCGTGGTAGAAAATATTCGTCGAAATCTATAGACCACTCAAGATAAGCAGGACTCGGCCTTTCACAGGATACTGGCTTTACGTAAAGTAATCATCCTGAAATAAGTTACCACTAGTAGACGTGCAGTATATTCGACGGCTTGTACTACTATTATTGGAGAAAGCCCCGAACCGTTTTTCTAGGGTTTTGAGTGGCAGGGCGGCGCACGAGGCGATCTCGGAGTCGCAAGTCTAGGGTTTGAGAGCGCTGGCTCATCTGCTCTCCGGTCGCCGGATCTCTGCAGTCAGACCTGCTCGGGGTGATCACGGGGGGACCTTGCGTCCTTTCCCACCCTTGGCGGCGCTGCGGGTGAGGGATCGGGGGGAGGCCGGGCGAACTGATGGCGGAGTTGAGCGCCATGGGTGGGAAGAGGGGAAGACGAAGGAGGCTGAGACGGTGGAGCAGATGATGGATCGATTGGATCTAACGGAGAAGGAGAAGACAAAGCTTGTCATTGATGAGGAGGAGGAGGAGAGTTGAAGAACCATATGCACTCATCGGGAAGGTTTTGTATCGGAAAGTTTTTCATGTGAACACCATTGAGGAGGCTCTGCGCTGGCGTGGGGCAACCCGAGGGGGCTGAACTTCCGACTGTCGGTGTCAAAACCGGCGGATCTCGGGTAGGGGGTCCCGAACTATGCGTCTAGGCGGATGGTAACAGGAGACAAGGGACACGATGTTTTACCCAGGTTCGGGCCCTCTTGATGGAGGTAAAACCCTACGTCCTGCTTGATTAATATTGATGATGTGTGTTACAAGAGTGGATCTACCACGAGATCAAAGAGGCTAAACCCTAGAAGCTAGCCTATGGTATGATTGTTTTGTCCTACGGACTAAAACCCTCCATATATAGACACCGCATAGGGTGAGGGTTACACAGAGTCGGTTACAATTGTAGGAGATCTACATATCCGTATCGCCAAGCCTGCCTTCCACGCCAAGGAAAGCCCCATCCGGACACGGGACGAAGTCTTAAATCTTGTATCTTCATAGTCTTGGAGTCCGGCCGATGATGATAGTTCGGCTATCCGGACACCCCCTAGTCCGGAACTCCCTCAGTAGCCCCTGAACCAGGCTTCAATGACGATGAGTCCGACGCGCATGTTGTCTTCGACATTGCAAGGCGGGTTCTTCATTCGAATAATTTATAGAAGATTGTGAACACCAGGATAGTGTCCGGCTCCGCAAAAATAAATTCCATATACCACCGTAGAGAGAATAATATTACACAAGATCAAACTGCTGACGTATTCTGTGGCGTGACGTCGCACCACTACCAAGCCTTTACTCAAATTGTTTTATTGTTCCACTCAGTAGCGTTTAGCGGCGGTTCCCTTGGCACGTCTTGTCGAGCGAGATCGTGTTCCCCTTATCCCGGATTCCCATCAATACGGACGTGGGTAACCCAACGCGCCATTGATTGTGGCGCTTGGGAGATAAGCGAGTTTTACTGGCATCGGGGGACACATGTTTTGTCCGCCCATATAAGGGATATAGATCCAACCTTTTACCTGCGCCTTCTTCGTCCTTGGCTTATCCATCTCCATGAACTCGAGCTCTAGCGCCCAAGTCCGCACTTCTCACCTCAACCTTCTCCAACTATGTCGGGAGCGGGAGGCAAGTGGATGGCCTCCTCCGTCACGGAGGGCAGATCGAAGCTGTGCGACGCGGATATTGTCCAAGCAACATCGCGCGCCGGCTCCCGGCGAGGGAGAGCTCGTCCCAACCCAGGCCCCATGAGAGGTAGTATTTCTTCCCCATTTCCTCCGCGGACTGGGCTTCCCGCTTCATCCCTTTGTCCGGGGGCTCATGTTCTACTACGGCCTTGATTTCCATGATCTGGCCCCGAATTTCATCCTCAACATCTCGGCGTTTATCGTCGTGTGCGAGGCCTTCCTCTGCATCCAGCCCCACTTCGGCTTGTGGCTCAAGACCTTCAATGTCAAGCCGAAGGTTGTGAAGGGCAGCCAAGCGGAGTGCAGAGGCGCCATCGTGGGCAGGATGTCCCACGTTACGTGGCTGGAGGGTACTTTCATGGAAACCATCAAGGGGTGGCAATCGGGGTGGTTCTAAATCACCGAGCCGCGTGACCCTGATTGGGCAGCGGCCCCCGAATTCAGATCTGGCATCCTACGGCTCACCTCCGGAAAGAGAGGGCGGATTTGGGGATTCGGAGGAGCTGACCGGACTCCAAGCACTGTATCCAGTGGTGGACAAGAAGCTCAAGCTTGTCAACGTAGTCAGGTCATGCTCATCCGCGGATTCTCCGTGCAGCGACGGGCTTCAATATGTGGGAGTTTGATCCGGCGCAGCACCGGACCTGGCGGGCTCTTGACACTACGTGCGAAGATGTCCGGAAGGTGTTGTTCAAGGCGCGAAGCTCCGCATCCGCTCTTCAAGATCGCGGATTCCGCTCGCAGCGTCCAGCTGACGAGGTAAGTGATTTCACCACTTGTTTTCCATAGTTTGGCTCTATGCGGGATCTAAACTCCCTTTACCTTTGACAGGAATGGCTGGCGAAAGCCGAACGGAATATCTGTCCGGCCCCATTGCCAGAGGACCCAGCGGACGCCCGCCTAACGGGGCTGCTGGCTCCGGCACCCAACGTGGTGCCGGAGAAGAAAACCAAGAAGACGGCCACGGGACTCGGAAGAGTTCCGTTTTCAGGTGCTATCGGATGATGAACCGAGGCCGACTCCTCCCACCAAGGTGAGGAGGAGAAGAAGAGCCTCTCCCAGTGAAGGAGGGAAAAAAGGAAGGCCTCCCCAACAAGGGAGGCCGACAGATCAAGAAGGAAAAACTCTTCCCGGACTGCTCCTCCAACGCCCGATGATTTATGGCCGCCCCCAAGGGCCAAGCCTGGCGAGATCGTAAGTATCCGGACTCCCGAATAACTTCAAGGTTTTTATTTTCGCCACATAATGTCTTTCTAATGCCGCATACAACCCTGCAGTCCGCCCAAGGATGATCTTCCCGTTTAAATCGGCGGGTCCTTGGGTCGTCGGATATGGATTTCCTTCCGACTTCCTCCACCCCGTGCAGCAGACGGCGCCGAGTGGGATCGAAAAGGACGCACCAGGAGGAGGAGGCCCCGGAGGTGTCACAGACACCCTCCGGATGTGCACGGACTCAGCCGGAGGCCACGGTGGCTCGAGTCCGTGGCGACCCCTTCGTAAGAAGGGCAAGACCATGACGCCGGCTGCCTCCGTCCCAACGGAGGTGCGGATAATTTCTGGAGGCGCTCACGGCGCCTCCATCGAAGAGGAACACCGCACGGTTATGAGTGCGGTGATTGAAGTTTCAGCTCGCCAAGAGCGGGCTGACCAAGCTTCAGCAGCCTTCCGACGTGCTTTGAGGCAAAATTTCAATATATGTAAAATGGTACCGCATAGACGGTAGCCCGATGCTCGGTTCGGTGTTGGAAAGAAAAGCGGATGAGGATCTTTAGAAAGATAAACGCAGGAGTCATAAAAATATGTCAATATGGGATTGCGGGTTGTCTTGCTGACCTCCGCCGCCTTGACTCGGAGGTCAATACTTTGAAGAAAAACCTCGGCGGTCCGAGAACGAGCTCGGTCATGCTAAAAGCAGCTCGAGGAAAAAGAAGGTGAGTAATACCTTATGAAAATTGTACCTTCTGAAAAGGATTTGGTTGCAAGAAAATGACAAGGATAACGTGGGTATTGTAGGGGCCACTAACGAGGTGGCGACCACAGAAGGAGGCGGTGGCATGCAGCCGAGCATAATCTGACATGGGCCGCACCGAGCGAGAGAAGCGGAGGCGGGGTGGCGGAGGTACAGCAAGAGCTCCAGGATCTCATGAAAAACATGAGAGCTTGGAGTGTGACTCGAACTCGAGAGTCAGAGCTTGCCACGACTCTTGAGAGTGCCAAAGCCGCTAAGGCGAAGCCTACAAGGCCCTCCAGAGATTGAGGCGGTGAAGAAAATAGCAACGGTAAGGCATTTTTCATGCAAAGTAAGCATGTGAGTGTTAATTACCATTGCTTACCCGATTCGGAGCTCTCGAGGCGTTCGCGAGATCTTCCTCGCAGCGTGTCCGATGCTGCCGCATTCTACCGGGCCGAGGAGGGAGCTCGATGGAGAAGGTCTTCGGTCTCGATATCTTTGAGGCGGTCATCCGTGCCCTTAGCGACCAAGCTGAAGCAGCTGGTCGAGCTCCACAAGGCGGCGAGCAGGCTATGAAGGGCCTCATAGTTGGTTTGTGGCCTAAGGAGGCTATGCACAGGAGCTACTTCGGCTGGTGCGGCGGCTGATGGATGCGTGCCGTGGGTAGAAGTCATCAAGCATTCCGCTTGTATTGAGGGTGCCCGTCGGGCCTTGCCAGCATAAAGGTGCCTTGGGGCAAGATGGATGCCCGAAGCTCATGACGGACCCGCCACCGGAGGGCAAGGAGCATCGCACGCCGAGATGTATTATAAGAGTGTCTTTGAAGGCGCCCGTACTATTGCGGGTGAGTGCTCCAAAGATGTAATATTTGAGTAGACTCGCATTTTGTTATCTGTCTTGCTGAAAACTTAGTTCATATCGCTAAGCAACGCTTGTTAATTTGAAATATTACCTTACATGCGGCTGTTTATCAAATCGAGAGATGGCAAGTCGTCGGCTTCAGCCCCATGCCACGAGTCTGGGGGTGTTCGGGATAAACTTGGCGCTCTTGTTCCCATTTTGGGTCCATCTAGGAGGCGCTCAACACAGCGAACAAGGCAACGGACTTATAATGCTTGAACACTCTCACTTAGCCATAGAATTCTATAATTTTAAATTTGGTGAAGCCCTTAGTCTTGGAAGGCGAATTTGGGGCGCTATCCACGCCTTGGCCGGACAGTATCCGGCTCCTCGCTCTAAGCGGCATAAGTCTTTAAGGACTCGCAAAAAACCTCTCGAACAGCGACCGGCTCTCGCCTCATCATGACGGTCAGTTTTAGCTTTCTCCAGTGAGGCGTTAACCCAGCTCAACTGGGGCGGAATCGCAGTGGTTCTCCAAGTGCTACCTTAGCCGATATAATGGAACGTAAGGTACCAAAACATGGGAGCCGGGCAAACCCAACTATTGACCCAAGACATGATTCGGAGCCGATGCATATAGTGCTATAAGTTCGGGGTGCCGCACTTGTGAAAGTGTTCGGACTTATCATACCATAATGCGGGAAACATAAGCCCCTGGTGTATATTAGCCGTACCAAAGTGTACGGATGCAACATCTTAGTGAATGAACATATGTATGAAAAAGAAATGCAATTATAAGGAAAAACATGCTGCATTGTTTTATTCAATAAGTGCTTTATTACGAATGCGTGAGCGATACAAATAGTGCGATAAGCAAGGTATGGGACTATTAAACATGTCCCCCTCGAGGGTAGGCTGCAGATTGGTGTATAAAATGCTCGTAATGGAGACCACACAGTATATTCGTTTTAGCCTTCATCCTTCCACGGCTGTTGCATCGTGAGTTCGCAGTCTGCTTGCCGGACAGGGCCTCGACAAGCGGAGTCTGTGGGTAAAAAGTAAAAGGTAAAAAGAAAAGAAAAGGAATGACACACTTGAGAGCCCTGGTGTGGTTGAGCCGCATCTGGGTTTATCGTGGTCATGCCCTCTCCCCATGCCCATGGTATCTTGAGCGTAATGGTGTACGTGAAGGACCTGCTTTGACGTTCGCGGGAGCTGGGGTTGGGGCCGCCTCTCTGGCGATGCTCGAGAAGTGCCAGTGGTCTTGTTGTAAGTTACTCCGGCACGCTTAGCTATGTCCGGCCGCTTAACGGCGGACTCGAAATGCCTTAGAGGCTGCATTGCACTTCCGCCCGAGAGCAGCCAGTATGTTCCTCCGTGCGGAGAGAACATTGATGTTTCTGTTGACCGTGATGACTCCTCGAGGGCTGGCATCTTGAGCTTGAGGTATGCGTGGTGCGGCACGCGTTGAACTTTACAAATGCGATGCGTCCGAGCAAGGCATGATAGCCGCTGCGAGCGGGACTATGTCGAAGATTAACTCCTCGCTTGAAGTTATCCGGGATCCGAAGACCACTTCGGTGTAATTGAGCCTGTACAATTGGCTTCTACACAGGTATGGCGCCTTTAAAGGTCGTTTTGGTAGGTTTAATCCTTGAGGGGTCTATGCCCATTTTGCGCCTTGTATCACAGTAAAGCAGGTTCAGGCTCTTGCCGCCGTCCATCGGGACTCGGTTAGGTGAAATCCATCGGCGATTGGGTCTAAGACGGTCTGGCGAATCCGCCGTGGCGGATCTTTGATGGGGTGGTCCCTTGGTCAAAAGTGATCGGGCGGGAGGACCATGGATTGAACTTGGGCAACTGGCTCCATCGCGTAGACATCCGGAGTGCGCTTCCGCTCCCTTTTGGGTATGTGTGTTGCGTATATCATGTTCACCGTCCGCTTTTGTGGGAAACCCTTCATCCTTTATTGTTCGGAGGTTGGGTCTCGTCCTCGTCATCGCTATGCAGCCCCTTGTCATTGTTTTCGACAATTAACTTGCCTGCCTGCTTGAATACCCAACAGTCCCTGTTGGTGTGGTTAGCTGGCTTTTCGAAGTGCCGTGTATCTAGCACAAGCGGTCGAGTATTCGGTCCAAATTGGGCGGACCGGAGTAGTTCTTTTGAATGGCTTTTTCCGCGACGGGTTTAGAGCCTCTGAATCCGGCATTGATTACCGTATCCTCAATATTATCGCCATTAATGCGGCGTTTGTTTTGTTACGACGCGCCTGCCATTTCGGTCCTTGAAGTCGGACTGCCACAATCTTTGCGAGAGGTTGTTGCTGTGTGCTAGCCACTGTCCTCACCAGCATAAGCGGGTCATGAGTGATGTGAGGGCTGCCATGGATTTGGCTTTTCTGTCCTAGGTGCGGGCAAGCCACTCGTCGCGGATGTTATGCTTGAAGGCGCGAGGGCCTCCGCATCCGACGGTCGGCGATTTGGTTTTCTTGGTTAGAACCGTGTCGAAATTATCCGGCGATTCGTCTGGCTGCTGAATTATGTGGCTTAGGTCATCGGCGTCGGTGGTCGCACATAAGTGCCACGGAAGTTATCGAGGAATGCGGCTTCGGGTCCTCCCAGCTCCCAATTGACTCTGGCGGCAAGCTGTTGAGCCAATGCGGGCTGGTCCTTTAAGCTTGAGGGGAGGTATTTGATGGCGTGAAGATCGTCGCCGCGGGCCATGTGGATGTGAAGGAGATAGTCTTGATCCAAACCGCGGGTCTGTTGTGCCATCATAGGATTCAATATTGACGGTTTAAACCCTTGAGGATTTGATGATCCATTACTTCGTCATGAAGCATAGTGGGTGTCTTGGCGCCTCAGTATTGGGCGATATCACGGCGGAGCTCAAAAGAGCTTTGTGCTGCTTTGTTCGCCCGGCGGACTTCTTGTGTCTGGCGCGACGGTTGTCGCCACGCATCGTGGGGCGCCCACGCGATCCATAGATCGATCTTGATTGTCTTTCCTTGTCCTCAATATATCTCGCAGGTCGGGCGTTCCCCGTGGCTGTGTGCTTTTGAGCGATGCGGGTGCGGTTCTAGTGAAGGGCCTAGAGGCCTCTCTGTCGCGGCCACGGGGGGGTCGGTCAGCCGTATTGTCTCCTGGTGATGCGGGTTCGTAAGCCTCCTCCTCTAATCGGGGGTAGCTTGCGTTTAGGGTAACTTTGGAGGCGTTCGAGCTCATGCTCTTGACGCGAGGACTTGATCCATCAGTCGGCTAGCAGATCTGATCAGCACTAAGTCATGCTGCTTTTTCTTGAGGCTGTTCGCCGTGGCCATAAGCCTGGGTCTAAAACGCTCTTGTTCGGCGGATCCTCGGGCATGGCGAATTCATCATCGTCGAGGCTTGCCGTCTCGGAGGAGGCATATAATCCTCTACCTCTTCTTCTGCTGCTCTCGTGAGGGCAGGCGTCTCCATCCTCTGCTATTGGATCTTGCCGGAGTGGATTGTCTTCGACCTTGTCCGGTGTATTGTTATCTCCGGTGCGGAATCTGCATTCTTCTTGTGGCGGGATTTGGGCGGCGCCACGACGCCGGGCGCTTGGGCTGTTTCTTGGAGGGGTCATCCTCCTCTGTTCCTTCGCCATTCCCATCCTTTGGGATATCCACCATGTATATATCATATGATGAGGTGGCTTTCCAGTGCCCGATAGGCGCTGTTTCTTGTTCGTCTCCGGCATCGTCGTCCATACCGTCGATGTCTTCGGAGTCGTAGTCTAGCATGTCAGTTAGATCGTCGACAATGGCTACCAAGTGGGTGGTGGGTGGGCATTGAGTTTCTTCATCGTCCGCATCCCAACCTTCCTGTCCGTAGTCCGGCCAGGGCTCTCCGGATAAAGAGAGAGACTTTAGTGAATTCAGGATGTCGCCAAGGGCGAAAAAGCTTTGAAAGATGTCATGTTGTGAACTCCATAGCAGGCGTCAATCGGATTCGATTGGCAAGAAGCGGAGGGTTGGTCCGTGAGGAGTCCGGCACCACAGTCGAGGTCTTCGCAAAGGACAGGGATGGAGTTCGGCTCGATCGCCGTAGAGATTAAAGCCCCCAAGGCGGTGTCCAACCACTCGTCCTCGATCGGGGAATCCGGCTCCGGATTAAGGGTCGGAGCGGATTCTGGTGCGGCCTCCAGGGCACTGTTCGGCTACAGAGCTAGATCATGCCTATCGAGACAGTGCGGCGCGCTTGGCTGCGGCTCGAATCCGTCGAAGATCAAGTCTCCGCGGATATCGGCCATATAGTTTAAACTTCCAAATCTGACCTGATGGCTAGGGGCGTAGCTTTCGATCTGCTCCAGATGGCCAAGCGAATTGGCCCATGATGCAAACCCGCCGAACACGAAGATCTGTCCGGGAGAAAAGTCTCACCACGGACGCGTCGTTGTTGATGATCGAAGGAGCCATCGGACCTATCGGTGGCGACACGGAGGAACTCTCAATGAAAGCACCAATGTCGGTTGTCAAAACCGGCGGATCTCGGTAGGGGTCCCGAACTGTATGCGTCTAGGCGGATGGTAACAGGAGACAAGGGACACGATGTTTTACCCAGGTTCGGGCCCTCTTGATGGAGATAAAACCCTCGTCCTGCTTGATTAATATTGATGATGTGTGTTACAAGAGTGGATCTACCACGAGATCAAAGAGGCTAAACCCTAGAAGCTAGCCTATGGTATGATTGTTACGTCCTCTACGGACTAAAACCCTCCGGTTTATATAGACACGGATAGGGTTAGGGTTACAGAGTCGATTACAATGGTAGGAGATCTACATATCCGTATCGCCAAGCTTGCCTTCCACGCCAAGGAAAGCCCCATCCGGACACGGGACGAAGTCTTCAATCTTGTATCTTCATAGTATTGGAGTCCGGCCGATGATGATAGTTCGGCTATCCGGACACCCCCTAGTCCGGAACTCCCTCACCGACCGAAGGGAGAGAACGTTTTTCTGGCTAGTTTCGCCATCAAGAGGGACTGTGATCGAATCTTTGAGGGAGGTCCATGGATGGTGGGAAAGCATTGTGTGGTTCTGCAGAGGTTTAACATCAGATCGCTCCCTTCGGAGCTCAAGTTCGACAAGATCAAGATTTGGGCACGGGTGATCAACCTCCCTTTTAACCTGCTATGTCCGCCGTGGCCAAACCGCATTGCAGGCATGGTGGGCGATGTGGTAGCTCTGGTTGCAGATGAGAAGGGATTTGCTTTTGGGGACTACCTTAGATTCAGGGCCTGGATCAAGGTATATGAACCATTGATGTGTTGGGTGCAATTGGAGAAATAAAAAACAAAGGAGTCTGAATTCTTTGAGATCCAATATGAAAACTTACCCTACTTTTGCTTCTCATGTGGGCTGTTGAGACATGCTGAACTAATGTGCCCTACACCTGCTGGGAAAGATGAGCATGGTAGACCGCCGTACCGGGAGGCTCTCAGATTCTTAGCTAGCAAAAACAGGAGTTGGGTCAGCGCACCAACTTACAAGCAGGAGGCCGCCGGTGACATGGGAAGGCACAAGGAGACAGGAGAAGGAGATGAAGATGTTGAGCCAGGTTTGGAAGTGAACTCGCCTGAGAAACCGTCCGCTGGCAGAGTAAAAAATACGGTCTATCAATTTAACGCAAGGGGGAGAGGTGCAAATGGCACAGGAGGTAGGACGGGACGAGGGGCAAATTTAGTCTATCGCAGGGTCGATATGAACACTTCAACTAGGAGGGGCGGGGGCAGCGGCCCTATGCTATTGCAAGATAAGGAGACTGTAATGAGGAAGAGGCAGAATGAGGAGTATGAGTCTTCCGGGTCACGGGAGGACAACAGGGACTCGAAGAAGACGAAGGCGGAGGAAGAAGAAGCAAAGAACCTCGTGGAGGCTGGGCTCCAGCCCCGCGGGGAGCAATGAATTGCATATCACGGAACTGTCGCGGGCTTGGGAACCCGGAGACAGTTTTTGAACTTCACGACTTAGTGAAGAGAGAAGTTCCCGCCCTAGTCTTTGTATCGGAGACGGAGATTGAGGGAAGAAGGGTTAGTGATCTCACTACCCGGCTTGGTTTTGAGGGTTGCTATCCTCTTAATAGTGATGGCCTCAGTGGTGGACTAGCTTTGTTTTGGTCAAAAGAAGTCGATGTAACTCTTAATAATTTCTCAAACCAGCACACTGATGTGTCGGTTAAGAATATAGGAGGTGACAATAAAAAGTGGCGGTTTACGGGTTTCTATGCGAAAGCTAGATGAAGTGAACGTGCAGAAAATTGGAACTTGTTGAGATGGTTGAAAGCTCAAAGTGATGCCCGTGGCTATGCGGGGGTGATTTTAATGAAATTCTCGATAATTTAGAGTACTTTGGACCTCATGATCGCCCTGAGTTGTAGACGGAGGGTTTTCGGCAATGTGTGGATGATCGTGAGCTACACGATTTGGGTTTCTAGGGTGTACCTTTTACAAGGGATAGTATGCAGCATGGTGACTCAAATGTGAAGGTTCGGCTAGATAGGTTCTTAGTGAAGCCGGCGATGATGTCAATTTACCCAACTTCCTTTGTGAGACACTGCCCAACGCCAAAGTTTGATCATTGCATGCTCGTGGTGAAGATGAAGGGAGTGACATTGGCGGAGGAAGGGTACCAGCGCAGGTTTATGTATGAGGAGGCATGGCAACAGGAAGAGTCATATGATGCCGTTGTTTTACATGGCTGGCGCAAGGGGGACTGTCTTGGAATTGTCACAGCAGATGTCCTCTTTCAAGGACTTAGTCGTGGAGCCATCGCAACTAGGAAGCTTAAAGGGGTTAATCGGGACAAAGGACACGAGAGGTTTTATACTAGTTCGGCTCCTTGCGGTGAAGGAAAGCCTACGTCTAGTTGGGTTGGTATTGCTTGATGTTTCGATGACCAGGGAGCGAGATACGCTATGCCCGGCTCTCGATCAGTTGTTTCTTTCCCTAAGCCGCCAGAGGTCGTCGCCCCTTATATACGGGTTGGCGCCTGGGTGGCCTCTGAGAGTCTCAGCCGGCTTATAAACAATGTCCGGCTCAGTGACTAGTTAAATCTACCTTATGATACAAGTCATGCCATTATGGCGGTTTACTACAACGGGCCTTAAATCGCCTGTGGGCTTTAGGCCCTTTATTGAACCGCCATCTTCATGCTTGGTCTTGGGCTTCTTTCTGGTGAATCTTCTTTGCGTAACCCGGCCCCTCCTGGGCGGCTTACACAAATAGTTATATCCCCAACATTAGGTCCCGGATTGACTTGAACCTGTTCATGTCAATCTTAAAAATACCTTAAAACATAAATCTTCAGTCTTCTGACTGTGCAAAAGACTTTCTTTAACCCGCCATGACATCATTTTCTGGATCCGTGTTAACCCGCCATGACGTCATCTTTCCTTTTTTTATTCCACCATATCCTCCAACGGATCTCTGTCTTTATTGACTGTTCCGAAAACCGAGGCGTCAGGGCCACTGGATAATAACTCTTATCTCCTCGTTTCCCGCGCCGTCTCAGTTATCCTCTCCTTATAAATAGGCGCAACCTAGGTCTCCCATTCTCCCCCTTCCAGTCATCTTCTTCCTCTTTCCTCCTCTCGAGCTCCGCCGCCGCCGCTGTCAAGCTTCTTGTCTTCACCGTTCCAGGTCGTTGCATCAACCTGAATCAGATCAGAAAATGACGGTGAACTTCCGCAGCCCCTCCAGATCCGTAAGTTCCCTTCCCTTCCTTGCTTAGATCCGCATTAGAGCTTCCTCGAGTTTGTTGGAGTTCATCACCATTGGAGCCAACTCCTTGTTAGTTTTCCTCCTAGATATCTCTTCCGATCTGAGAATGATACAAAATAGCCGTTGTATTCATTTTCGCACTTGTCTTGGATAAAAGGCAGATCCCTTTCTCTGTATAAAAGCCTCATTCGAGCCTATGAACACATCTGCGTCGATTTTTAGGTCTAGAAAACTTTCTTATCAGAACAGACCTTTGATCTCAAATTTTAGCAGAAGATTATGAAACATGTTTTTATCACCTGGAAAACTTCTTCTGTTAAATGCCCTTAAACATAACTGTCCAGGTGTCCGGTTTAAATGTATACCACTGATCTGTGAACCTTGCCTACTTCTCATATATTTTTCAAATTTTGAACTGCTCTTAATGCTTGTAGTGACTTAAATATTGTTGCCCAGTTATCCTTATATCATTAGGCCCCTTTGTAAGCCGCTACCTTCAGTAATTTGGATATTTCCTCCCGGGTTAAAATTTGAACCGGAACTCCTTATCTTGTAATAGGCCAATCTGTTGTCATGGCACCTAAGGCGACCAAAGCTCCTGTAACCTGCAACTGGGTCCCATCCACAGTTACCAAGAGTAAACTGGCTGAGTTTGTGAAGTCTGGCCATCTGCCAAAAAAGGAGGTCATGTCTTATCGTGTTCCTGACCCATCTGAAGAAAAGCCTCAACCCAAAGAAGGGGAGGTGATAGTTTTCACGGATCACATGAGCCGGGGATTTGCCCCTCCCGGCTCAAAGTTCTTCAGAGAAGTTTTGAATTTCTTTGATCTTAGACCTCAAGACATTGGACCCAATTTCGTGTCAAATCTTTGCAATTTCAAGTCTTACGTGAGGTGTACACGGAGAGGAGCCAAGTCTGCTTTTGTTCGAGAGAACTTTTTACTTGAACCGCAGAATGAGCGTGCCAACGGGCCTAGTTTTGAACTTGGCGGTATCTCGATCCAAAGATGGAGAGACCGCTGCTTCCTTATCTTTGAGTTGCGAGTCACCAAAAAATTGGAACCGGACATGGTTCTCTTGTCGAGACACTTCTCCGGTGATGAGAAGCCTCTACCGGCTTCGCGCGCCTGCGCCTTGAGTCCAACCATCCTTTGGCGGATAAACCGACTTGTTGAGCGTCGCCTCTTAATCCCACCATCAAGAAGATTAAAGCTCTTTTGGGGAATGGTTTAAATGGCATCGATCTGGTCCGAGTGCAGGTCACTTGGCGAATACTCCCATTAAGCGCCGCTCGCTTAATGTGTACTTATACAAGCGAAAAGAACGACCCAATGCATCATAGTCTGACGACCTACCAGATGATGTGGTGGATGCTACAACCCGATCCTTCTTTGAAGGAGAACATCATTACTAGCAATGCCTTCGGTTTACTTCCCTTCTGCAAAAAGAACCCGGCCCCTGCAGTAAGTTACCAATCTTAATAAATATTCCTTAACATGTTTACCTTCTTTGTACTTATAATTCTTTATCTTTTTCCACAGGCCAGTGATAATTTCTGGAAGGTCAAATATGACCATGAGGCTGCCCAACAAGCAAGGGCAGCCAAGAAAACCGAAAGGAAAGCCGCCAAGACGGGAACTTCAAAGAAGAAGAAACCCAGCGCCTCCGATTTGCTCAAATTGGATGACTCTTCTTCAGATGAGGAAGAGGTAATCCCTTACTCTCTTAACTCCTTTGTTATTATTTTATTGATATTTCCGCCTTTCAGGAGGATACTGGGAACAGCCAAGCTCCTGGCGAAGAGGTAACTATAATCTCCTCCGACTCAGAGCCTTTGCCAAAGCACAAAATCCGACGGGTGACCCGGAAAGTAAGATTTTCACATCCTCTAGCTTATCAAGATCCTCAATTTCTTTTGAAGCAACAATAGCTTGAAAGCCGGAGGCAAACCCGGACCAGTAAGGATGCAGAGCTCTCTTCCGGCTTACCCGACGTGGCGCAGAAGCGCCGGATGAGGTCATCTCCGCTTTACGTTCTGCTTATCCTTTGGCGGGTTTAATTCAATCAACCTCTCAATTCATCGACTCCAATTATCGGATACCTCTCCTTCCTCCGTGAGTCTATGCAATCCAACATGCCGCCTTCAAGACTGCCCCGGTAATATACCTTTGTTATCCTTATGCTTTGCCTTACTCATATTTTGTACTCAACCCTCTGTTTTGTCCACAGGCAAGTGAAGCCAGTAAGAGGGCAAAAAGAATAAGCCATCCGAAGACCCGGTAGCAACTGAGCCGGAACTCGGAATAGCTGCCCCTGATGCTTCTACTCATCAACCGCCTCCTGAACCGGCCTATGAAATTCCAACGCCATCTTCCTCCCGCCCGAAGCCCTTTTAACAGCTCCGTAATCCGAAATTCCTAGCCCACCAAGACGATGACCGGAAGTTGAAATCTTGAAAAGCCAATATGTTGAACCAGGGCGACCTCTCGTCCTTGCGGATGTCTTGCCAAGGAAGAACTTGTCAGACACCGGAAGACCAAACAGGACATCGCTGATTATGCTCACTTAAGCATTGGTGACATAGTCTCAGGCTATCTGAATCAAGTGCATAACAGCTGCGACCTGGAAATTGACATGGTGAAACAAATACAACACAAATCTGAGGTATAACTTATACCATGTCTCCTGAATCTTACATACTGTACCAGCCCCCAAGTCTACTGCTTATAAATAGATATGCTGTAGACTTAGATATCTGCTTACTGTTAGTTCATTCGTCTTAAAAGAAAAGATATTTAACCCGGTCATAATATGATAACTTAAAACGTGCGATACACATTAGCCCCCAAGTGTCAAGTATCTTTACTTGTAAAGTGCTTGAGACTTTAATATACTTAATCCAGCATTATAAATTAAAATTTTCTTCAGCATACATTAGCCCCCAGGTGTCAAGTGTCTTTGCTTGCAAAGTGCTTGGGACTTAATGACATCTTACCATAACCTTTAATTATAATCCGGCATCAATCGCAGGCCTCCACCAGTCAATTTGAATCGGAGATTGCTGACCTGAAGACTCGTCTGGCAGCCCAAGAACTTGAAATTCAAAAGGCCAACTCCAAATTTGCATTCAGCGTCTCTGAACAAGAGAAGTTGAAGAAAAATTTTGATGCGGAGAAGAAAATCTGGGCCGATGAAAAAGCCTCACTTGTGACCCGGGCCGAGACAGCATAAGCAGCTCTTGCTGAAGCAACTGCCGAGCTGTCCGGTTTAAAGCGCCAGATATCTCAAATGATTTCAGCAATCTTCGGTAAGTTACTATGTATAATCGTGAACATCACCATGGTTTCTTTGATGACTATTTCAAATATTATCTCCGGCTTACCTTATATGTATAAACGCAGGCCCCAGGAGCACAAACCTGAAGCAGAATATGCTGATCAAGCTTAAGGCGGTGTACACTCTGGTGGAACAGCTATACACCGGGTCACAACGTGCTTTGGCCGTTGTGGCTTTATCAAATGATGCTCCTTATCTCCTGCAGGATGTGCTCAAACAGCTTGCCATGTTACCCCAGCGGATTCAGGAGCTAAGGCGGGCATCTGCTAGAGCCGGGGCCATAGCCGCCGTAAGCCGGGCCAAAGCATTGCTTCCAGAGCTAGACCTGGCAGACGTTGCTCTTGGATATCCCAGTTTGAAGAAGGATGGCACTGTATTCAATGAATCAGACTTCACCACCTGTGTGAGAGTCGTACGTACTATGGCCACCATCATCAGCAATGATATTGATCTTACTAAGTATCAGCCGGGTTACGACAACGAGAACTGGAGGATTCCAACTCCGCATTATGATGACGTCAGCCTGATCCGTCCAACTCGTAAGCATACCTTTGCTCCTGAAGTTGACCCGGCCAGTTTAATAGATGATGAAGCTGAATTTGAAGCCTTAAGTGGCATTGATCGGACCTCGTCAACCTTCCAGACAAAACAGCGCGATTTAAGAGGCGGAGAAGGATAACCCGGAATCTTCAAGCCCACCAAAAGAGTAACCCGACTGGTGCTATGTCTTTGAAAAAATGATGCTTCATTATTCAGACTCGGGGAGTCTTGTAATAGGGTAGAAAACCTCTTACTCTGTCATGCCTTCACGCATGTTTGTGGTGCTTAATATTGTCATAAGCCGCTGTCGTTGTATACTGCTGGCTTATGTGAATTGTTCCTTGACGTCCAAAACTTTCTTGCTTTATCCTGTGTATAAAACAAAAAACAGAATTCCATTGGCGTCTTACCACATCCGGGGTCATATAGAATAGTGATAACCCGGAGTATGAACCAAAACATCATAAAAAACAGCCAGTTTATGATCATGACCATAATAATATACGTGCTATCTTATTTGAAGTATACCTTACCGGCTTATGTGATCCCAAAAAATAGACAATTAAACTTAACTTCTGAAAGCTGGCACATATAATGTTTACCTGGCCCTTAATATTATTTACCCTTACAGAGTAAAATAAACTTAATTTTCAAAGGCCTCTCGATTCAATACGATCGGTAGAACCGCTCCAAAGGGGTTAAGCTAAGATTCGAGATCGATCATATAGCCCCCAATGGTTGTGGCGATGCCGATCAAGTGGGTATCGACAGACTATGTTCTCTTTGGTTCAATCGACCTATGTTTGAACAGAAGCCCCAAGTGACCATTAAAGTTGTTTAATGACGCTGATTCGAATACGATCCACGTCAGACCCAAAGGGGTTAAGCTATGATTCAAATATGATCAAGAAGCCCCCAAGTGGGTTTGGCAGTATGCCGATCAATTGGGTATCGACAGCTATGTTCTCTTTGGTTCGAATACGACCTATGTTTGAACAGGAAGCCCCCAAGTGACCATGGATAGATTCAGATATGATCATAAGCCGGACCAAAGGGAAAGCCGGATGCAGATATGATCCGCTCCCTGTTGGTTGTTTCCACCACCTGGTAAAGAAGATACATAAACCTTGAAGGGTGGAAAGGAAAGAGGTCCCGCTTTATTGCTTTATATAATATATACATTGCTAAAAAAGAAAAGACAAATATACTCTGAAAGCCGGTGGCTTAAGTATAATAGGGCCGAAGATGCGCTATGTTCCACGGCCGGCGGGTCTCTTCCTCCGACTTACGTGAGTCTTTGTGCTCTCGAACATCGATGAGGTAATATGACCCGTTGTTCAGATTCTTGCTTATCACAAAGGGTCCTTCCCAAGGAGGGGACAACTTGTGCATATCGGTGATCTGGATGAGCCGGAGCACTAAATCGCCTTCTGAAAAGTTACGCTTCTAACCCGGCGGTTTGTGATAACGGCGCAGTCTTCTTGATAAATCGCCGAGCGGGCTATTGCCAAGTCTCGCTCCTCATCCAACAAATCAAGTGCATCCTGATGGGCTTTTTCATTATCAGCCTCAACGTAAGCCGCCACGCGGGGTGAATCATGCTGGATATCACTTGGCAGAACCGCCTCTGCTCCGTACACCATGAAGAAAGGTGTATAACCTGTAGATCTGTTAGGCGTTGTGTTGATGCTCCATAGCACAGAGGGTAACTCCTCCACCCAACAACCCGGAGTTCACTGCAAGGGAACTAAGAGTCGGGGTTTCATACCTTTCAAGATCTCTTGATTAGCTCTTTCTGCTTGACCATTAGATTGAGGGTGAGCAACAGCCGAAACATCAAGCCGGATGTGCTCTCGTTGACAGTACTCTTCCATGGCACCCTTGGAGAGATTAGTACCATTATCGGTTATAATGTTGTGTGGAAAGCCAAAACGAAAGATCACCTTTTTCATGAACTGAACCGCCGTAGCTGCATCACACTTACTGACCGGCTCTGTTTCAACCCACTTGGTGAATTTATCCACTGCCACCAATAGGTGTGTCTTCTTATCTTTAGACCTTATGAAAGGTCCAACCATGTCAAGCCCCCAGACTGCAAACGGCCAAGTAATTGGAATCATCCTCAATTATTGAGCCGACACATGAGCTCGTCGTGATAATTTTTGACATCCGTCACATTTGCTGACCAGATCCTCCGCATCAGCATGATCCGTCAGCCAATAGAACCCATGACGAAAAGCCTTGGCCACCAGAGATTTTGAACCGGCATGATGACCACAATCTCCTTCGTGAATCTCACGAAGTATCTCCTGACCCTCCGCAGCGATACATAGCGTTGAACGCAT
This sequence comes from Aegilops longissima, assembly GCA_021605205.1. Classification (NCBI taxonomy): domain Eukaryota; kingdom Viridiplantae; phylum Streptophyta; class Magnoliopsida; order Poales; family Poaceae; genus Aegilops; species Aegilops longissima. The sequence goes on from CM038679.1 coordinate 527,202,004, forward strand.
GATGACGCCTGCGGTGATGCAACTCGCCATGAACAATTGTCATGGATTTGGACCGCTGATGATTTGTCTTGCGAGGTCTCGCCTCGGGCAACTCTCCCGGGTCATATAGGCCAAATATGGGATTGTCAATCTGGGATGGCGTGGAGAGCCGCCACCAGCCTGTGCCTCCGGTGCAGCATTGCTAGCTTTTCCTCTGTAGGCACTCGACGGAAGGGTTATGCAAAACGTCAATAAAGGTGTTAGGCAGCACCGGCTTACGCTGAGACCCCTGCCGGCTCAAAGCATCAGCCGCCTCATTCTGCCTTCGATCAATGTGCTCTACTTGGTAACCTTTGAATTGCCCAGCCACCGCATCAACTTCACAACGATAAGCCGCCATAAGGGGATCCTTGGAGTCCCACGTGCCTGACACCTGTTGAGCGACGAGGTCTGAATCGCCCAAGCACCTTACCCGACTCAAATTCATCTCTTTGGCCATCCGGAGGCCATGGAGTAAAGCCTCGTATTCAGCTGCATTGTTAGTACAGGGAAACATAACCGGAGCACATAGCAAAATTTGTCACCTCGGGGGGAAGTTAAAACGACTCCAGCCCCCGAGCCTTCCAATTGCCTGGACCCATCAAAGTGAATAGTCCAATACGTGTTATCTGGCTTCTCCTCTGGTGCCTGCAACTCCGTCCAATCATTGATAAAGTCCACCAAGGCTTGAGATTGATAGCTGTACGTGGCATATACTTCAACCCGTGAGGCCCAAGCTCAATGGCCCACTTGGCGACTCGTCCTGTGGCTTCCCTATTCGGGATGATGTCCCCCAAGGGGGCAAAACTTACCACAGTTATAGGATGACCTTGGAAGTACTGCTTTAGCTTCCGGCTTGCCATGAACACCCCATAAACAAGTTTCTGCCAATGCGGATATCTTTGCTTGGACTCTATGAGTACCTCACTGATGTAATAAACCGACCGTTGAACCGGATGCTCCTTGCCAGCCTCCTTACGCTCCACCACGATGGCAACACTAACAACTCGTAAGTTAGCAGCAACATACAATAGCAACGGCTCTTTATCAATGGGAGCCGCGAGAACCGGCGGCTCAGACAATTGTCTCTTTAAATCTTCAAAGGCAACATCAGAGCCTCCTCTGCATAAAAGTGTCTGCTTTCTTCATCATCGTCATACGGTAGAGCCTTCTCACCTAACCGCTTATGAATCGGCTTAAAAAGAACGCGACGACCCAGATTCTTGAACATCATTGATGCACGCCGGTTTAGCCAGAGAGGTAATCGCTTTGATCTTCTCCGGTTAGCTTCAATGCCCTTGTTTGAGACCAGGAATCCCAAAGTTTGCTGCAGTACACCAAATACACACTTGTCCGGTTAAGCATCATCTTATAGACCCGGAGATTATCAAAGGTTTCCTTTAAATCAGATATCAAGGTTTCCTTCTCTCTCGACTTCACCATAATGTCATCCACATAAGCATGAACATTGCGCCTAATCTGATTATGGAGACAATTTCACACACACCACGATAAGTCGCTGGGCACTCTTGAGCCCAAATGGCATAGATACATAGCGTAAGGCTCCAAACGGAGTAATGAAAGCCGCCTTCTCCTGGTCCTTAATCGCCATTTTGATCTGATGATAACCGAGTAAGCATCCAAAAACTCAACGCCGCAACCCGCAGTAGCATCAATGATTTGACCAATGCGGGATCAGCCGGACAAGCTTTATTTAAGTCCGTGTAACCTACACACATCCGCCAAAGCCGTTCTTCTTGAGCACAAGCACCGGTTAGCCAACCATCTTGGGTGAAAGACTTCCCACGATGAACCCGCCGCTAAGAGCCGAGCGACCTCCTCCTCGATAGCTTTTCGTCTTTCCTCATTGAATCGCTGAAGAAACTACCTGACCAGCTTATACTTCGGATCAATATTAAGAGTGTGCTCAGCGAGTTCTCTCGGGACACCCGACATGTCGGAAGGTTTCCATGCAAAGATGTCCCGATTCTCACGGATGAACTCGATGAGCGCTTTCCTATTTGGGATCCAAATTGGTGCCGATGTCGAATCTGCTTGGAAGAGTCGCTCGAGTGAAGTCGACCAATTTTGTCTCGGCGGCCGACTTAAATTTCAACGCCGAGTATTGATCTGTGGTTGGCCTCTTCAAAGAGGTCATATCCGTCGGGTCAACATTAGTTTGATAAAATTTCAGCTCCTCAAAGACAAACAGATTCAACATAAGCGCGACGCCTTCTTCGCACTCCAAGGCTACCTTTCAACTCCCATGCACAAGGATGGTGCCCTTGTAACCCGGCATCTTGAGCTGCGATAAACATAACACGGTCGTACCATGAACTTGGCATAAGCCGTCCGTCCAAACAGATCGTGATACAGTGCTCCTGATTTTGACTACCTCAAACGCTCGGTTTCAAAGCCACGAATCATATTCACCTCCAAAGGCTACTTCCACTCGATCTTACCAACTCGATATGCCGATTTACGGTACCACCCCATGAAAGACAGTTTGGACGTCCTCAAGTCCTTATCACTCAATCCCATGCGGCTAAAGGTCTCATAATAGAGAATATTGATGCTGCTTCCTCCGTCCATGAGTACCTTAGTGAATTTATATTCACCAACTTGAGGGGCCACCACTAAGGCCAATCGACCGGGTTATCAACCCGAGGGGTGATCTTCCCTGCCCGGATGATGGGCTGCTCGACCATCTCAAGTAACGGGAACCGCCGCTCAACAGAATTCACAGCCCTCTTATGAACCTTCGGTCACGCTTGCACAAGTTAATGGTGAACACGTGGTATTGCCCACCATTCACCGCTTTGGATGGCTCGATAACTGATCACATCGCTGCTGCCCCCTCGACCGGGCGGTCGCCGATTATAGCCACCTTTGACCGGAACTTGAACCGCCACCCGGCCATGAAAGCCACCGCCCCGAGCCGCTGCGATCCATGATTGCCATCAAACATGTTGGAATTCTTGAAAGCCTTCATGATCGCGCAGCCTTTCCATAAGTGGGTGGCGGACGCTCCCAGTACCGTGTCTTGGGAAAGGCTCATTCTAAGCTGCTCAAGAGATGGGCTGAGCCACCAGATCGAGGGGGTGGTCTCCCTTACGCTTCGGTTGTTACCTTGTGCATTAGGATTGGCCATGACTTCGAAGTTACCTCCGCCTTTACGCTTGTTGCCTCTTGACTTACCGGTTATGCTTCTAACCCTTTCCATTGCCGTTCTTCTTTCCCTTTCCGTCTTTTCCTCCTCGACGCTGGATCATTGGTAGTATCGTAATCGGCGATTTGACCAAGGCTGCCATCAGCGCATCCATATCATTGCAATCACGCTTAAGGCGCCCCAGCTTCTGCCTCAGCGGCTCAAAACGACAATTCCGATGGAGCATAAGTACCGCAGAGCCGGCATCCATCTTATCAGATGAGTGAATTATTTCCTTGACCCGGCGCACCCAATGGATTGTGGATTCACCCTCCTCCCGCTTACAATTGGTCAAGTCCACAATTGACATAGACTGCTTGCAAGTGTCCTTGAAGTTCTGGATAAACCGGGCCTTTAGCTCTGCCCATGAACTGATGGAATTGGGAGGCAAACTTTTCAACCAAGACCGGGCCGTTCCATCTAACATCATGGTGAAATATTTAGCCATTGTTGCGTCGCTGACCTCCAATAACTCCATGGCCATCTCATAACTTTCGATCCATGCCCCTGGCTGTAAGTCGGCCGTGTAATTCGGCACCTTTCGAGGTCCCTTGAAATCCTTGGGAAGACGTACATCCCGCAGAGCCGCACTGCATAAGGACACCACCGGTTCTAGTGGCCACTCCTGCTCCAACAAAAGTCGCTTGACACTGGGAGACCTTCATATGCCGCTCTCATCGAGCCACTAATCGAGCCGCCTGCTCGTCCTCCCCGACGCAATCGGTCCTGTATCAGTTATAGCCACCGGGCTGGTTACGACGCTGGGCGTTGCTTGATGAAGCTTCGACCCATATGTCCGCCAGAACTCGGCCCGGTTTTGATGAGGTGCTAGCCAAGGCCGAGGAGTTGAATGAATCATGTCCCCGCCAGAAGAATAGGTCTCCTATTTGTGTCAAGGCCGCTCAATAAGATCTCGACCTTCGGTTTCCACCGCTGTCGGGTCATCACCGCCCACCGGAAGAGCCGCCAGACGCCCGACGCTGCTATCAAGTTCTCCATGGGGTTGGAGAAGTGGCCGTGGTATTGCTATGTATCGGGCGGGGCCATACTCCGTGAGGAGGTGCCATCTCTCGGGCTGAACCGCCCTCCATCCCGGTGTCACAAACTGATTGGCTTTCAGGCGGGTTGCCGACCAGCTCCGTGTCGTGAAAAGATTTCGAGGATCGTAAACCGGAGGCGTAGGGACGGGTTTTCGATGTCTCCTTCTCATGACCTCATTGGATGCGCTCGACTCATATTAAGTCGGAAAGCCTCGACCGAGTCGCCACACGCGTGTCCAAAGCCGCCCGCTCCGTAGCTAACCTGGTGTCCTCTGCCGCCAAGGCCTCCTCGCCGTGGCTATCTCCTCACGCACCTTTGCCACCTCCGCTATGTTCATCCGGATTTGCAGGAATAACCGTGGTGGTTAACAGTGGCCAACTTGTCCATAAGATCCATCAAGACTGAGCCGGGGCGGGCGCAGGCCTCCTGCCCGCCGCCTCGACCCGGACGTTATTGCTGTTGCAGCCGTCCGAGTTTTGACCGGGTTGAGTACCAACCATGAAGACTCCTGCCCAGCTCGGCGGCTCATAGAACCGGAATGCTAGAGTCGCCGTAACAGCCCCCAAGCATGCCCTCTTGACCTGATACAAAGAATCATTGAACCGGAGGACTAATCATCATCCGATGGGACGGCCGTCTCTCCGCCATCCTTAGATCCTTCAGGAAGTTCCTCTCCATGGACACAGTCCACAAAGGCACGCTTCATGACGGGTTGGATTCGGGTGGGTTTCGCACGCTGAGCCATCTCGACGAGGTCGGTGCAGTTGTCCGGCTCACCAATCCGGCCGATGAAAACATGGATTCCACCAAAGGGGACCCAGTACCCGTACTCAATTGAGTCGTCCTCGGGTCCCCAGCCTTCGTTGTCGATGTAGATCTTGCCGCGACGACTCTTGGTCATCCGGCCCACTGCGTATCCCTTGAGCCCTTCGATGCTGCCTTTAAAACTCAACCACTGCGGCCGGCCCCACGGTGGGCGCCTAACCGTCATGGAATTGTCACGGCAGATGTCCTCTTGCAAGGACTTAGTCATGGAGCCATCGCAACTAGGAAGCTTAAAGGGGTTAATCGGGACAAAGGACACGAGAGGTTTTATACTAGTTCGGCTCCTTGCGGTGAAGGAAAGCCTACGTCTAGTTGGATTGGTATTGCTTGATGTTTCGATGACCAGGGAGCGAGATACGCTATGCCCGGCTCTCGATCAGTTGTTTCTTGCCCTAAGCCGCTAGCAGGTCGTCCCCTTATATACACGGGTTGACGCCCGGTGGCCTACAGAGTCCCGGCCGGCTTATAAACAATTTCCGGCTCGGTGACTAGTTAAATCTACCTTATGATACAAGTCATGCCATTATGGCGGTTTACTACAATAGGCCTTAAATCGCCTGTGGGCCTTAGGCCCTTTATTGAACCGCCATCTTCATGCTTGGTCTTGGGCTTCTTTCTGGTGAATCTTCTTTGCGTAACCCGGCCCCTCCTGGGCGGCTTACACAAATAGTTATATCCCCAACAGGGACGGAATGCAAGGATTGCATGGCATAGAACATGCCCTGTCGTCCATGCAAGTGCACCTTACGGACTGGAAAACAAAGAAGTTTGGAGATGTGAAGAGGAAAATTATGAAAGTACGTAAGGAGTACGAAAAGGAGAGGTCCAACTCACTGTTTCGGGGGCCGACCAGGAAAGAGAAAGACCTAGCCCGCCAGCTCTCGGAGGTCCTTCATAAGGAAGAGATCTTGGCGCGGCAGAGATCGAGGGCTGATTGGCTTAAGGCAGGTGATCGTAACACGGGGTTTTTTCAGGCACGTGCGGTGGCGCGCAAGAGCAGGAATCGGATTCGCAGCCTCAAACGGCGGATGGAGGGATTTGTGAGACCAAAGAGGAGATTCATGCCGAGGTGCAGCAGTTCTATACGAGCCTGTACACGGCGCAAGATTATACGGATGTGGAGGCAATGCTTCACCATGTACCACATAAAATAACAGAACCAATGAATGAACGTCTGACGAGGCCGTTCAGAGAAGAAGAAGTGAAGGTTGCGCTCTTTGCTATGGGGCCTACAAAGGCACCCGGGTGTGATGGTTTCCATGTTGGCTTTTATCAGCGCCACTGGGAGTTGATAGGCCCGGATGTTACGACGGCGGTCCTCGGTTTCTTGAATGGAGGACACATGCCTGCGACGGTGAATAGCACGGTGATTGTGCTTATACCAAAGGTTAAAAACCCGCAAAACATTACATAGTATAGGCCGATCTCCTTATGCAATGTTATCTACAAAATCTATTCTAAAGTGCTCGCTAATCGTTTGAGGGAGATTCTTGATGAGATTATTGCAGAGGAACAGAGTGCTTTTGTCCCGGGATGTTTGATCACTGACAATGTCCTACTGGCGTATGAGTGCATACACTCGATGAAAAGGAAGAGAGGAAAGCAAGGTTGGTGTGCAGTTAAGATCAATATGATCAAGGCGTATGACCGAGTCGAATGGGAGTATCTGGAAGGGATAATGCGCCAACTTGGGTTTCACGAGCGGTGGATAACCCTTGTCATGTCATGTGTGACGACAGTGAGCTTCCAGGTGAAGGTCAATGGGGAGTTGTTGCCAGTGTTCTCACCGTCGAGAGGTTTCCGTCAGGGGGACCTGATCTCACCGTATTTGTTTCTGCTATGTGGCGAGTGTCTCTCTTGTATGCTGCAAAACTATGATGGAGGTTGGATTGATAGGGGGATCAGAGTGAGCAATACTGCCCCGTGGATTTCCCATCTATTATTTGCAGATGACTGCTTAATTTTCATGAAGGCTGATTCCAGGAGTGCCACAAGGCTAAATGAAATTTTACAAAAATACAGCATGGGCTCCGAACAGTGTGCAAACAAGTTGAAAAGCTCCGTGTTTTCTAGCCCAAATAGTGGCGCTTCAGTTAAGATGGGAGTCAAAGCGGCCTTACAAATCCAAAGAGAAGCTATGTCGGAAAAGTACCTTGGCCTCCCAACAGCTGCGGGAAGAATTACTAAGCATTGTTTTGAACATATTAATGAAAGATCTAGGGCAAGGGTGCAAGGGTGGTGCGAAAGGAAAATGTCATGTGCAGCAAGAGAATTTCTTTTGAAGTCAGTGGTCCAAGCTCTACCGGCCTACTCTATGAGTTGCTTCAAACTCACAAAAGGTTTGTGCAAGAAATTGATGACAAATATGTCAAAATATTGGTGGGCTGGATCACTTGACAAAAAAGGAATGCATTGGCAATCTTGGGATAAGATGTGCATTGAAAAGTCACAAGGAGGACTGGGATTCCGAGACCTGGAAACTTTCAATGAAGCGATTTAGCAAAGCAAGCATGGAGATTACTTGAGAATCCAAACATTTTGTGTGCACGAGTGCTTAAAGCACGGTATTTCCCCAATTAGGGTTTTCTAATGGCGGGCGGCCCCGCTAGTGCCTCCAAGACTTGGAAAGCAATTTTCCAAGGGAGAGAGATGTTGAAGAGAGGACTCATCAGGCGGATTGGTAATGGAGATACCACCGAAGTGTGGCATGATCAGTGGATAGATGGCACCATATCAATGAAACCGATGGGAGCTCTCAAGCCAAACTCAATCCAGTTATTAGCAGACCTGATTGACCCGGTGTCAAACCAACGGGATACGGAGCTTGTTCATAGTATTTTTTACCCCCCTAATGCCGCAGCTATTCTTGCCATGGCAAGACCGCGAGTGGGAGGGGTGGATGTGTCAGCATGGGCATGGGAGAAGTCCGGCCTTTTCACGGTCAGGTCGGCATACAGGCATGAGATGCAAACTAAGCTTCAGCTGACAGAGACAGTTGGTTCATCATCTAGAGAGTCAGCCATGTGGAAGGCGTTGTGGAAGATCAATGTGCTTCCAAAGATCCGGGTTTTTTGGTGGCGAGTGCTAAAGAATTTCCTGCCGTCCTATGGCGAGCTTCAGAGGAGGCATATCAAGCAGCTACCAAATTGCCCGATGTGTGGTCATGACAACGAAACGTTGTTTCACTCACTGATGGAATGTGACCATGCAAGGCGATTTTGGGAGGCAGCGGAACGTTTCTTTGGTATTGACATACCACGGTTACATCCATTGTCATGGTCTCGAGATCTTTTAGATCAAAGATTGTACAAAAAGGAGGTGGCGGCTATTATGATTACCATGATGTGGGCTGTTTGGCATTCCAGGATCAACTACACTCATGGTGAGATGGTGTATCAGCCGGTGAAATCCATGGTGATTATTGAGGAGATTGTCCGGGCACTTGAGATCCCGGAGAGGGAGATACCCAAGCTACTGTCCCCTCGAGGTGGTTGCCACCGGATAAGGGATGGATAAAGATTAACACTGATGGAGCTACGGATATGGGTCTTATATGTGGAGGAGCGGGCTTCATTGCTTGAGATCATCAGGGAGCTCTCGTTAGAGCTGGAGGCTCAAGGTACGATGGGGTAACGGACCCTTTATCCATTAAGCTACTTGCATGCAGAGGCGCAATTCTAATGGCGCGGGAGATGGGCCTTCAACAAATTGTGTTGGAGACGGATTGTCAGGAGATCCAGCGGTTCTGGGATGTACCTCAGAGATCGACGTGTTCTCATCTCATTACGGAGATGAAGGAGATGTCTACTTTGTTTCAGGGATTTAGGCTATGGTTTGCGTGTCGTCGGACTAATGTGGCGGCACACCGTCTAGCTAGGCACTCGTTAAAACTTTCTGTTTTTAGGCACTTGTATGAAACAATCTCTGGATGGCTGATTGATTGTTTGCAGTTAGACATGCTAGCGCCTAATGAATAAAGAGCCGGAGGGCGTTTTAGCTTTAAAAAAAGTACTACTATTATTGCTACAGAACAGTAACACGGGACTGAAATGTAAAACGACCATTATCCTGTTTGCTGTCTCCCCGGGGTCAACTGAGCAGGACCAAGGCGATAAAGATTCAGCCATAGTTTTGTTTTGTTTTACCCGGAGGCCCTTTTTGCATGGGGCTCCGTACCTCTGGCTCTGGGTCTGGGGAAAGCAAGGCGTCGTGCGCTCCTGTTCCCACGAGCCCTGCCCATGCCTCCGCCGCCGCGCCCGCCAAAAGACCGGTGAGCAGAGCACACTGCACACCACATGCACGGGTCCCAGTCCCACCGCGCTCGCCGAGCCACTATTTTTGCAACTGCTCCTACTCATCCATCTCCTCCTTTTCAGAATAAGGCAACTCCACCGCACGACCTCAAACAGACGTCCGTTTGCCGGATTTCGTCCCTTTAAAGTGACAATGAGTTCGCCCATATCCGCTTCTATCCATTGGGTTGTAGGTGCGCTCACACGTAGCCGCATCCCAAATCATGTTCAGGATGGACCTGACTAAAACAAAACAGAAAAACTAAAATAAAATGCTGAAAAAAGTAAATAAACGCAAATACAAAAACATAAAACATAAATTAACCATCACGGCCACAAAACGGTCCAGTTCCACGATTCACATTGCCATAATTAACATAAAAAATTGCCGCCGCGCGCTCCTGCCATGCTCGTCGATGTCGTGGCCGTGGCCGTCTTCAGTGGCCGTCGTTGACGAGGTCAACGTAGTTCGGCGGCGTCCAAAGATGGGACGGCGGTCCGTGGTACTCGGGGCCGGGCTGGAAGGCGGGAGGTGCTTGCACCACCTCCTCCCGTGGCGACGCCTCCCGCTCCGGTGACCGCGACGGCGTGGGGCACCAGTTCACGCCCCCCACGGCGTCGGCCATCTCCGGAGCCGTGCACGACCAGCTCCACTGCTGACTCACCAGGCCCGAGTGGAACGCGGCCACCGGCTCCTCCTTCATCACCTCCTCCGCTCTCACCATCTCCAGCTCGGGGATGGCGACGTCGCCAGCCGCAGAGAGGGCCATCGTCTCCTTGAGGTCCGGCCATTGGCGCTCATCGTGTGTGTTCATGGAGTCCTCCATGACACATTGCATGAGTCAGGCCTCCTCCTCCGCTGTCATGCGAGGAGGTGGTGGTGGCGACGGAGATGGTGAAGGCGACGATGTGGGCGTGAGGCCGCACAGACACGCCAGACGCCACAAGACTGGGAGCAGGCGCTGCGCGCTTCTCGGCGTAACGCCGCCGCGGCCCCGACGACGAGCTGGCGAAGAAAGAGGCGCGCCGCGCACGTCGTGCTCGTCCTTTAGCCACGTGTCCCAGAGCACAGAGTCGGGGGCGTACTTGAAGTCGTAGTACAGGTCGTCGGGAAGGAGGTGGCGGCGGCGCTCGAACTCCTCGCGGCGCGCACGGCCGCTCGTCGAGACCGGCGGGATCAGGACCCGGTCGGCGGAGAGATGCCAGTTATCGGGGAGGTGGAAGTCGCTCCACGGGAGCGGCATCCTCGTCTCCTAATAACGCGGCATACATCCGCGCTGATGTATTGCCGGTCGCGCTCGCCGCCGGCCCTAGGGCCGATGGTGAATGGGGCAGGCGCGGGGGCCCGATGCGGTGGCGATGCGTCTTCCTCTTTCACGGAGCCGCGGCGGCGTCCCGATGACGAGCCAGCCTCGCGGTCATGCTTCCTCTTGCGGCCGTGGTTCCAGAGCCCAATGGTTGCGAGGTGGTCGGCCGGCGAGTTCGAGGACGAGGAGAGGCTAGGGTTTGGGCCGTGTCGGATTTCGAGAAGGCAGCGAGCTGGAATGGGGAGTGTGGGCGACGATGCTTGGATGCCTCTGGCTGGGCTGAGTGTTCTTAAATGCCTTGTTCCGTGTGCATGTAATCTGACGGTGACCCGTCCTTCGTGCTGCACGGGCACGAATGGCTCTCTGCCGCTGCCACAAGGGCACGCCACGCCATACGGCATGGTCACGATCACATGACAAGGGCCAAATCTAACAGCTCGTACTCCACCCAAACTTTCCTGCCACTTTGGCTACCTACGGTTCTTCCGTCTGGGCGTTTTCAGTTGTACCATATGAAAATGATGCTCCTGTTCAGTTGTTTTCTCCCCCTCTTTGATTAGGGTTTGTTGATGGATCTCTGTACCTGCAAGGAAAGGGAAGCCAAAAACAGCACAACCGATGGTTGGAACGGACAGGATCCATGAATGGGATGGACTCATCCTTGAACCGGTTTCTTCCGGGAAATGAAATGTTCGGTGTGGATTCCTCCTTGTCACCCTCTATCTCCTGTTCACCACAGATGGAGCCGTGGAGCTGTGCCAGGTAGGTAGGCAGGCACTTCCTTGCCTCCTTTCTAATTTACACACAGAAATGATTAGGGTGTTCTATAATTTATTTACCAGTCACAATAGACAATGTCCTTTTCTAGGTACACAGAAAAGCATTCACTGATAAGTCTACTCCGTATATCCTCGATGTAATCGTGCAAACGTCTCGGCTAAATACACATTCTGGCTTGCGTGCAAGTCAAAACAAATCGGCGTCCGTATCATCTACAATTTGTACTCGCAGACACACAAAGGCACTCGCACTCGGTCACACCCTGAGACTCCTTCGTTGTCCATGTGAGCAAGCTACTACCTTGCTCGGCACAACAATTTTTTTGAGCTTCACCGAGCACGCAGTCTAGCTTTCTTATTTTCTTAAAAAGAAAGATGATCCCTGATCTCTACATCAATCGATGCATGCAGCCACACGCAGCCTTGCTACAGAGAAGCCATTGCGTGGACCGGCGATGGAGCCGAATCAAACACGCTCGACTCCTAAACCAATGCAAAAGCTTCAACAAGCAACCAACCATATCTATGATATATCCTGATTCCATTAAGGCTGAATAATTTAACCTCCTACCATCACTGACCAGATAGAGAGGGTATTATAATATATCTTGGGAGGCCAAGGAAGATGGATGCTTGTTATTTTAATATCGAACCTGGAAAGATTCGATGAACCTGATACGTAGGGCGATAGCAATGTTTTTTGCTGCGATTGTGCTAAACAAAAGGAGTACAGCTCACTGTTGTCTATCTTGGGAACATGGGGGACATAGCGCTGTGCTAACGGGGGTCCATACTGTTGGAATTCTGCCCACAGGATCGATCACATCAAATCACGACGAACTCACACACACGAAAACTTTTGCCAAAGGCACGTGTTGTGCCCCTTCTTTTTTTTTTATTTCTCCTTTTTCTCACAACTCCACGATGTTACAATCTTCTATGACCTCCTGTGTATATATATACACAGCCGCCGACCTGAACCTGCCCAAGACAACCTAATCCTACTCGTACCTGACCTCCTAGATGGACTCTAAAACCTATACGGACAAGGCATGTACTAACTCAGGAAAGCTGACTACTAGTACTAGGACTCCTAACTACTAGAACTCACGCATAAACTAAGGACTAGTACTCCCTAATCTAATTACACGGCAACCTGACGGACTAGTAATCCTACTAAGACTCTAACTCAAGATTACTTCCAACAATCTCCTCCTAATCTTGACATATCATCTTCTTGTACTTCCTCTGGTCTTGACTCGCTGAAGATCCGCATCTTGTCGACTCATCGACACAACCGTCATATCCGTACACTGAGTATGATCCGCCTGGAAACATGCAGAACCTTCTTGCTCTACAATGTTGTGCCACCGCCATTGCTTGGCCGCTGCCTTGCACTCGGTCCGCACCATACTCCTTGTACTTGCTTGCAGTAGATCAACTCTCCACTGGTCGCACACCTCCTCGCTTTACGATGGCTTCGCCTACCATCGTCCGCCTTCGGCATCACACCGAATCCACACTGGCCACAACCAGGACGCTCCACGAGGACATGGACATGACTCACGGAACACCGTGAACACCGCTTCCACTTGCAACGAATCATCACCAAGACGAGCACTTGGACACGATGACGACTCACAGACGCAACGACGACTGAACGTGCAAACTCGCACGCCTCCTTGTTCATCCGACTCCCCCGGACGACGATCTTGATGAGCCCCAGCACCGCACCTCGGCACCACCTCTCCCATCAACGACCTCCTTCCGCCACCTTGCTGACGACAGCCTGCCGCCTCCCTCCTTGTCGCTCCGCCGAACGACGATCGCTTGATCCTCTGCATCGCTGCACCACCCAGCGACTTCATTGCCCGCCCCGAGGCGCTAGTCAGGTCGTCACCTCGGGGCAAGCGCAGCTTCAAATTGACCCTGCTCTGATACCAATTGTTGGAATTCTGCCCACATGATCGATCACATCAAATCACGACGAACTCACACACACGAAAACTTTTGCCAAAGGCACGTGTCGTGCCCCTTCTTTTTTCTTTATTTCTCCTTTTTCTCACAACTCCACGATGTTACAATCTTCTATGACCTCCTGTGTATATATATACACAGCCGCCGACCTGAACCTGCCCAAGACAACCTAATCCTACTCGTACCTGACCTCCTAGATGGACTCTAAAACCTATACGGACAAGGCATGTACTAACTCAGGAAAGCTGACTACTAGTACTAGGACTCCTAATTACTAGAACTCACGCATAAACTAAGGACTAGTACTCCCTAATCTAATTACACGGCAACCTGACGGACTAGTAATCCTACTAAGACTCTAACTCAAGATTACTTCTAACACATACAAGAACTTCTCTGCATCTCGCGGTTTGCGTGAAAGCTCAGATATTTAGAGTGAAAATCACACGTAAGAATGAGATGGGGACTTGGACTATCATTAGATGATTCAGTCACCCTTTACCATCTTGTGTGCATCTCAAACCAACGGATGAAAAACAATAGCTAATTATATTTTCCCATCTTGTGTGCATCTCAGTACCTACCCGACAGTTATGTAGATGGACAGATCTATAGCTGGAAAACACACACACACACACAAAAAAGATTAATTTTAGATGAAAAGGGTTTCCACGATTTTCTTTAAGAAAACCAAAAGATATATAATCATGTAAATTACTTGTGTCGAATATATTGTGTACGTGTATATTTTGTTTTAGGGGCCACCTCCTAGTTTCTTTGTATAGTTGAGGTTGTGCCCCCCCTCTGTACATCATATATACGTGCCTGGTGCACCGATTAATGCAATTGTGTTGCACATCCTATTCTTCCTTTTTTACATGGTATCTATCGCAAGTTCATCCCAACCCTAGCCGCCGCCGCCGTACCACTCGCCGCCGCCACCTGCCGCCGCCCCCGCCGCCGCCGGTCGTCGTTCTTCCGTCCCGCTTCCGCACCCAACCCAACCCCTGCGCTCCTACCCGCGCCGCCCCAAACCCTAACCCGCTCGCGCCGTTTCCATCCGCGCCGCAAAACCCTAAACCACACCAAGCCAGCCCACCTCCTCCTCGTTGCACCATGAGCTCCTCCTTCACCGTTCCCAACCCCTTCGCCGGTCCCCATGTCACCCTCGTCCGTGATCTCAACATCCACGAGCGCGTTCCGGTGGTGCTTGATCAATCCACCGCGTCCTACTCCGCTTGGAAGCGGTACTTCTCCTTGGTGTTTCGCAAGTACCTGCTCCACGGCTACGTCGACGGCACCATGGACTCGAGCCTCATGATTCATGACGAGGAGTGGATGATCCTCAATGCCACCATCATCCGTTGGTTCTACCTCACCATGTCGACGCAGCCAGGTGGGCTGCCGCCGCTGCCCCTGATGGCCCCGCCCCAGCAGCCCGCGCTCCCACCGGCGCCATGGGACCCGGCTCTCCTGGCGGCCCTGCACTCCGCTCCCTCATCGTCCACCTACACCGGCGGCGGCGACTGGTATATGGACACTGGAGCTACCGCGCATATGGCGACTCATCCTGGTAACCTCCACATCTCCTATCCCGTCCACACTTCTACTCGCATCACCGTCGGTGACGGTTCCTCCCTTCCCATTACTCACATAGGACATGCATCTTTTCCATCTACTTCTACTCCATTGTCATTATCTAACATCTTAGTTTCTCTCGATCTTATTAAAAATCTTGTCTCTGTTCGTTCTTTTACACATGAAAATCCTGTTACCGTTGAGTTTGGCGAATGTGGTTTTTCTGTTAAGGACGCCCGTACCCGGATGGTACTCCACCGATGTGACAGCCCCGACGAGCTCTACCTGGTCCACTCCACCGCCTCCACCACCTCCGTCGCCCCTGTCGCTCTCGCCACCGGAGTGGATCTTTGGCATGCTCGCTTGGGTCATCCCAACCCCGCCACCCTTCGTCATATACTTCAGAGTTTTTCTTTCACGTGTAATAAGATCGAGGATCACTCGTGTCATGCATTTCGGCAAACATGCTCGTCTTCCGTTTAGGGCATCTTCTCATGTTGCATCGTACCCATTTGAGTTTATTCATAGTGATGTTGGGACCTCTCCCCTTGCAAATAATATGGGCTATCTTTATTGTCTTGTTATACTTGATGATTTTTTGCACTATGTTGGACCTTCCCGTTGCGTCGTAACTTGGATGTCATCTCCACTCTCGCCGCTTTGTACTCATATGTTTTCACGCAGTTTGGTCGCCCCATTCCCGCGTTTCAGACGGATAACGGGAAGGAGTTCGACAACTTAGCTATTCGCACTCTCCTCACCACACATGGCACGACTTTTCGTCTCGCATGCCCGTACACTTCGCAACAGAACGGTCGTGTTGAGTGTGTCCTTCACACTCTTAATGACTGCGTTCGGACCCTTCTCTTTCATGCCAATGTGCCTCCACGCTTTTGGCCTGACGCTTTCGCCACCGCATCACTCCTCATTAACATCCGCCCCTGTCGTACTCGCGGGAACTTTGCACCTCATCACCTCCTCTTCGGTGCACCGCCCTCTTATGATGAGCTTCGCTTCTTCGGCTGTCTCTGCTACCGTAGCATCACCGCCACTGCGCCTCATAAGCTTCCACCCCGCTCCATCGCTTGCATCTTTCTCGACTACCCACCTAACACCAAAGGCTACCTGTCGTGGATTTAACACGACAGATGTCCGGTGAAAGGACTTAGGTGTGGAGCCATCGCACTAGGTTAGCTTAAAGGGGTTGAATGGGACAAAGGACACGAGGAGTTTACCCAGGTTCGGCCCCTCTCAATAAGGTAAAAGCCTACATCCTGCTTCTGGTTGTATTGCTGGGTTTCGATACAAGGGAGCGAATACGTTGACCTAGTCCTCGATTGTTTGTTTCTTGAGTTAACTTGCCGCTGGGTCACCCCTTTATATATAGGTTCATGCCTAGCGGCTTACAGAGTCCCGGCCGGCTCACACAAACGTCACCGGCTCGGTTTCTCACTAAACTTGTCTTACAGAACAAGCTATCATGTGGAGGTTCACACCTTTGGGCCCTAAGTCATCTCCGGGTCTTGGGCCTTCAGACGTCTTGGGACTTCTCCCTTAAGCCACCAGTAGTATGACCCGGCCCCTCCTGGGTGGGTCATACCCTGGATTATATCCCCAACATTAGGTCCCAGGTTGATTTGAACTCGTTCACATCAATTGTTGGGGAACGTAGTATTTCAAAAAAATTGCCTACGCACACGCAAGATCCATCTAGGTGATGCATAGCAACGAGCGGGGAGAGTGTGTCCACAGACACTCGTAGACCGAAAGCGGAAGCGTTTAGTAACGCGGTTGATATAGTCGAACGTCTTCGTGATCCAACCGATCCAAGTACCGAACGCACGGTACCTCCGCGATCTACACACATTTAGCTCGGTGACGTCCCTCGTACTCTTGATCCAGCTGAGGCCGAGGGAGACTTTCGTCAGCACGACGGCGTGATGACGGTGATGATGAAGTTACCGACGCAGGGCTTCGCCTAAGCACTACAACGATATGACCGAGGTGGAAATCTGTGGAGGGGGGCACCGCACACGGCTAAGACAACTGTCAACTTGTGTGTCTATGGGGTGCCCCCCTCCCCGGTATATAAAGGAGTGGAGGAGGGGGGCTGGCCCTCTCTATGGCGCGCCCCAAGTGGGATTCCTACTCCTAGTTGGAGTAGGTTTCCCCCCTTCCCTAGTTGGAGTAGGAGAAGAAGGAAGAGGGAGAAGGAGAGAAGGAAAGGGGGGCCGGCCCCCCTCCCAATTCGGATTGGGCTTGGGAGGCTCCCCCACCTTGGCCGCCTCCTCCTCTCTCCCACTAAGGCCAAGTAAGGCCCATTGACACTCCGGGGGGTTCCGGTAACCCCCCGGTACTCCGGTAAATGCCCGAACTTACCCAAAACCATTCTGATGTCCAAACATAGCCTTCCAATATATCGATCTTTATGTCTCGACCATTTCGAGACTCCTCGTCATGTCCGTGATCACATTCGGGACTCCGAACTACCTTCGGTACATCAAAACACATAAACTCATTATACCGATCATCATCGAACGTTAAGCGTGCGGACCCTACGGGTTCAAGAACTATGTAGACATGACCGAGACTCACTTCCGGTCAATAACCAATAGCGGAACCTGGATGATCATATTGGTTCCTACATATTCTACGAAGATCTTAATCGGTCAAACCGCATAACAACATACGTTGTTCCCTTTGTCATTGGTATGTTACTTGCCCGAGATTCGATCATCGGTATCTTAATACCTAGTTTAATCTCGTTACCAGCAAGTCTCTTTACTCGTTTCGTAATGCATCACCCCGTAACTAACTCATTAGTCACATTGCTTGCAAGGCTTATAGTGATGTGCATTACCGAGAGGGCCCAGAGATACCTCTCCGACAATCGGATTGACAAATCCTAATCTCGATCTATGCCAACTCAAAAAACACCGTCGGAGACACCTGTGGAGCATCTTTATAATCACCCAGTTACGTTGTGACGTTTGATAGCACACTAAGTGTTCCTTCGGTATTTGGGAGTTGCATAATCTCATAGTCATAGGAACATGTATAAGTTACGAAGAAAGCATTAGCAATAAACTAAACGATCATAGTGCTAAGCTAACGGATGGGTCAAGTCAATCACATCATTCTCCAATGATGTGATCCCATTCATCAAATGACAACTCTTGTCTATGGCTAGGAAACTTAACCATCTTTGATTAACGAACTAGTCAAGTAGAGGCATACTAGTGACACTCTGTTTGTCTATGTACTCACACATGTACTAAGTTTCCGGTTAATAAAATTCTAGCATGAATAATAAACATTTATCATGATATAAGGAAATATAAATAATAACTTTATTATTGCCTCTAGGGCATATTTCCTTCAGTCTCCCACTTGCACTAGAGTCAATAATCTAGATTACATTGTAATGATTCTAACACCCATGGAGTCTTGGTGCTGATCATGTTTTGCTCGTGAGAGAGGCTTAGTCAATGGGTCTGCAACATTCAGATCCGTATGTATCTTGCAAATCTCTATGTTTCCCTCCTTGACTTGGTCGCGGATGGAATTGAAGCGTCTCTTGATGTGCTTGGTTCTCTTGTGAAATCGGATTCCTTTGCCAAGGAAATTGCACCAGTATTGTCACAAAAGATTTTCATTGGACCCGATGCACTAGGTATGACACTTAGATCGGATATGAACTCCTTCATTTGCTGCTTCCGAAGCAGCTATGTACTCCGCTTCACACGTAGATCCCGCCACAATGCTTTGCTTGGAATTGCACCAACTGACAGCTCCACCATTCAACAAAAATACGTATCTGGTTTGTGACTTAGAGTCATCCGGATCAGTGTCAAAGCTTGCATCGACGTAACCGTTTACGACAAGATCTTTGTCACCTCCATAAACGAGAAACATATCCTTAGTCCTTTTCAGGTAATTCAGGATGTCCTTGACCGCTGTCCAGTGATCCACTCCTGGATTACTTTGGTACCTCCCTGATAAACTAATAGCGGCACACATCAGGTCTGGTACACAGCATTGCATACATGATAGAACCTATGGATGAAGCATAGTGAATGACTTTCGTTTTCTCTCTATCTTCTGCAGTGGTCGGGCATTGAGTCTGACTCAACTTCACACCTTGTAACACAGGCAAGAACTCTTTCTTTGCTTGATCCATTTGGAACTTTTCAGAACTTTATCAAGGTATGTGCTTTGTGAAAGTCCAATTAAGCGTCTTGATTTATCTCTATAGATCTTGATGCCCAAAATATAAGCAGCTCCACCGAGGTCTTTCATTGAAAAATTCTTATTCAAGTATCCTTTTATGCCTTTCGGAAATTCAGTATCATTTCCGATCAACAATATGCCATCCGCATTTAATATCATAAATGCTACAGAGCTCCCACTCACTTTCTTGTAAATAAAGGCTTCTCCAAAAGTCTATATAAAACCATATGCTTTGATCACACTATCAAAGCGTATATTCCAACTCCGAGAGGCTTGCACCAGTCCATAAATGGATCACTAGACCTTGCACACTTTTTTAGCACCTTTTGGATCGACAAAACCTTCCGGTTGCATCATATACAACTCTTCCTTAAGATATCCATTAAGGAATGCAGTTTTGACATCCATTTGCCAAATTTCATAATCATAAAATGCGGCAATTGCTAACATGATTCGGACGGACTTAAGCATCGCTACGGGTGAGAAGGTCTCATCGTAGTCAACTCCTTGAACTTGTATAAAACCTTTCGTAACAAGTCGAGCTTTGTAGACAGTAACATTACCGTTAGCGTCGGTCTTCTTCTTAAAGATCCATTTATTCTCTATGGCTTGCCGATCATCGGGCAAGTCAACCAAAGTCCACACTTTGTTCTCATACATGGATCCATCTCAGATTTCATGGCCTCAAGCCATTTTGCGGAATCTGGGCTCATCACCACTTCCTCTTAGTTCGTAGGTTCGTCATGGTCAAGTAACATGACCTCCAGAACAGGATTACGGTACCACTCTGGTGCGGATCTTACTCTGGTTGACCTACGACGTTTGGTAGTAACTTGATCAGAAGTTTCATGATCATCATCATTAGCTTCCTCACTTACTGGTGTAGGAATCACTGGAATTGATTTATGTGATGAACTACTTTCCAATAAGGGAGTAGGTACAATTACCTCATCAAGTTCTACTTTCCTCCCACTCACATCTTTCGAGAGAAACTCCTTCTTTAGAAAGGATCCATTCTTAGCAACGAATATCTTGCCTTCGGATCTGTGATAGAAGGTGCACCCAACTGTCTCCTTTGGGTATCCTACAAAGACACATTTCTCCAATTTGGGTTCGAGCTTATCAGGTTGAAGTTTTTTCACATAAGCATCGCAGCCCCAAACTTTAAGAAACGACAACTTGGGTTTCTTGCCAAACCACAGTTCATATGGTGTCATCTCAACGGATTTAGATGGTGCCCTATTTAATGTGAATGCAGCCGTCTCTAAAGCATAACCCCAAAATGATAGCGGCAAATCAGTGAGAGACATCATAGATCGCACCATATCAAATAAAGTACAATTACGACGTTCGGACACACCATTACGTTGTGGTGTTCCGGGTGGCGTGAGTTGCGAAACTATTCTGCATTGTTTCAAATGAAGACCAAACTCGTAACTCAAATATTCTCCTCCACGATCAGATCATAGAAACTTTATTTTCTTGTTACGATGGCGTGAGTTGCGAAACTATTCTGCATTGTTTCAAATGAAGACCAAACTCGTAACTCAAATATTCTCCTCCACGATCAGATCGTAGAAACTTTATTTTCTTGTTACGATGATTTTCCACTTCACTCTGAAATTCTTTCAACTTTTCAAATGTTTCAGACTTATGTTTCATCAAGTAGATATACCCATATCTGCTCAAATCATCTGTGAAGGTTAGGAAATAACGATACCGCCGCGAGCATCAACACTCATCGGATCGCATACATCAGTATGCATTATTTCCAACAAGTCTGTTGCTCGCTCCATTGTTCCGGAGAATGGAGTCTAAGTCATCTTGCCCTTGAGACATGGTTCGCAAGCATCAAGTGATTCCAAATGCCCATCAGCATGGAGTTTCTTCATGCGCTTTACACCAATATGACCTAAACGGCAGTGCCACAAATAAGTTGCACTATGATTATTAAACTTATATCTTTTGGCTTCAATACTATGAACATGTGTATCACTACTATCAAGATTTAGTAAAAATAGACCACTCATCAAGGGTGCATGACCATAAAAGATATTACTCATATAAATAGAACAACCATTATTCTCTGATTTAAATGAATAACCGTCTCGCATCAAACAAGATCTAGATATAATGTTCATGCTTAATGCTGGCACCAAATAACAATTATTTAGGTCTAAAACTAATCCCGAAGGTAGATGTAGAGGTAGCATGCCGACGGCGATCACATCGACTTTGGAACCATTTCCCACGCACATCGTCACCTCGTCCTTAGCCAATCTTCACATAATCCGTAGCCCCTGTTTCGAGTTGCAAATATTAGCAACAAAACCAGTATCAAATACCCAGACGCTACTACGAGCATTAGTGAGGTACACATCAATAACATGTATAT
Organism: Aegilops longissima; assembly: GCA_021605205.1. NCBI lineage: Eukaryota > Viridiplantae > Streptophyta > Magnoliopsida > Poales > Poaceae > Aegilops > Aegilops longissima. Next base: position 527,223,654 of record CM038679.1, read on the forward strand.
CAAATATACCTTTCACTTTGCCATCCTTCTTCTCCGCAAAATACTTGGGGCAGTTCCGCTTCCAGTGACCAGTCCCTTTGCAGTAGAAGCACTCAGTCTCAGGCTTAGGTCCATACTTGGGCTTCTTTAATTGAGCAGCAACTTGCTTGCCATTCTTCTTGAAGTTCCCCTTCTTCCGTTTACCCTTTTTCTTGAAACTAGTAGTCTTGTTGACCATCAACGCTTGATGCTGCTTCTTGATTTCTACCTCCGCAGCCTTTAGCATTGCAAAGAGCTCGGGAATCATCTTATCCATCCCTTGCATATTATAGTTTATCACGGAGCTCTTGTAGCTTGGTGGAAGTGATTGAAGAACTCTGTCAATGACACTATCAACTGGAGGATTAACTCCCAACTGAGTCAAGTGATTGTTGTACCTAGACATTCTGAGTATATGCTCACTAACAGAACTATTCTCCTCCATTTTACAGCTGTAGAACTTATTGGAGACTTCATATCTCTCAATCCGGGCATTTGCTTGAAATATTAACTTCAACTCCTGGAACATCTCATATGCTCCATGACGTTCAAAACGTCGTTGAAGTCCGGTTCTAAGCCGTAAAGCATGGCACACTGAACTATCGAGTAGTCATCAGCTTTGCTCTGCCAGACGTTCATAACATCTGGTGTTGCTCCTGCAGCAGGTTTGGCACCTAGCGGTGCTTGCAGGACGTAATTCTTCTGTCCAGCAATGAGGATTATCCTCAAGTTACGGACGTGATTGTCGGCGGCTCCAGCCGCCTCAGACGACGGCCGACCTATCCATGAGCTCAGGAGCGAGAGGCGCATCCCGTGGTGGTGTCCGTTGCCGGCGAGGAGCACGGGAGAAGGAGCAGCAGGGCTCGCAGTGGAGGTGGTCTTCGGACTCTGGTGAACATGGGCTCTGGTGGGGGAACTGGGTGGGAAAGGCTACGGGGAGGTGCGCTGGACCTCAGGGAACGCATAGGTGGTGGGGGAGCAGGGAGAGAGGAACGGCATCGCCGGAATCGGGCAGAGCCCGAGGCGGCGGCCATGGTGGGGATGGGCGTCAGGGAGCTCCTCGAGCTCGAGCTAGTGGTTCGGGGGCATTGTGGACTGCGAGGAGGCTCGGGGTCGCTACTTATAGCCGCTTGGACAGACTCTAGGGGAAAGGGCGAGGCGACATGTGGCACGGCTACGTGTCCGCGCGTCGGCGACGTGCATGCGTGGCCAAAGGCCACGGGAAGCGACGAGGACGCGACGAGGGGGATGCGGACGACGCGCAGGGGCTCACGGAGACGAGGGGCGCTCCTGGACGAGAGGGATAAGGGGACAAGAACGAGGAAGACGACGGTGCACGGGCGTGCACAGTGCTCGACGACGGCGATGGCTCAACGAGGAAGCAAACGAAGGGGGAAACGGGCCAAGGCGCACGATGACGATGAGCCTGAGCTGGTTGAAAAGCTTGGACAAGCTAGAGCCAGCCGGAGATGCGCTAGTGTGCCCAACAGTGGCTAGACCACCGATTTGGCTGGCACTGCCCATGGTCACCACCGATAATGCATGCTCTAGTCGTCTACTTTGTGCCAAATGATGTCTACAGCGTAGTCCCTCCAACGCTCATTAAGACTGAAGTGATGGAACGAGCAAAGGTGTAGCGAGCAGAGGGAAACATTCTCGACAAGTTTGCTGTTGCAAACTTGGCAACATCCTGTTGATCAACACAAAGAGGTTAAGTGGAAAACTTGATGTCTAGGAGGTTTAGGATAGCAAGGACTACGGTCCTCGGAAGTTGGATGGGATTTGGGCAAGGATTTAGCATAGTATCAGTTCAAATGCCAAATCTGACCCAGAAAGCAAATGAGGAAGAAGCACTCACTAGGAGTGATGGATTGGGCTAAAACTTGGTAAAGCTTCCTTATTTGGTCATATGTAGATGCCGCAGAAATATCATGCCAAATGGACCTGCCAAATTGGTACTTGTTTCACAAGCATCAGATCTGACCAGAAATTTCAAAAAATCCAGGAAAATACTGGCTACATGAAATGATCCAAAATGGGTTGGAGATAGGTTGTATGGAGAGGAGAAGGCTTAGGAATATTTTCAGCCATAATGGAGCAAGATAAAATAGACTTGCTTCACAAACTAAAAAATTTGGACAGAAACCAAGAATTGCTCCTGTTCTCACATAGTTCAATGAACTGAACTGAATTTAGGTGGAGGCTAATGATTTGGAATACTTGAGAAGATGGAAAAGTTTCATACCATTTGGAAACTCTATGATGGTACTTCCTTCACAAAGTTGCATTCTGGTCAGAAACTTTGAAAAATTGCAAAGGGAGCTAGAATGAATGGATTGAGCTCATCTTTGGTGTTCATGGGTGATTTTTTAAGGTTAATCACCATACCAAATTGCAGCTCAATTGGAATTAGGAATAAAGCACTTCCTTTGCAAAATATCAAAGAAGGCGAAAACTTGCATTGGATCATGTGCCAAAATTTTGAACTATGGAACATGGAACAAGGATGGAACTTGTGATTATATAGCAAGGGCAAGGTCCACAATTTATGGGAGAATTTTCCCTGCTATTAAAATAGTAGTTCCTTTAGGAAGTGCCAGAAATGCAATATTGGCATTAAATAGGAAAAGGCATTTTTCCATATTTAATTATGGCCAATATCTTTGCCAGAGCTTGTATTAGACATAAATATCAACTCCACCAATTCTCATGAATTTCGGAGATGGCTAGATATGCCTCTGGATTTTATCCCTCAGAAAGGCAAGAAAAGGAATAAATCCTAATTCAAAAATATTGCATGGGACTTGGCAATATTTTTGCATATTCAAGGTTTACAAGGATAGGAGGGTCTCAGGGAACAGATGGGATGATCAACAGCTCAAGGAAAATGATAGCTCCTTTGTAATCACAAAGGCCATCTTTAAATTCCAACAATTTGGAGTTAGGGTTTGAGAGGGTTTGAGCTGAGGCAAATGAGGTCTTGCCCACTGAAAAAGACATGAGCAAGGTTTTGCAAGGTTGGAAATGACAAAATTTCTCAGAGTCATCCAGCAAACTCAGGAGAAAAATTTGAGAATGAGTGCCAGGAAGGAATAACAGCACAAAAATTAATAACCCAATTTTGGGGATATTACAAACCTTCCCCCCTTAAAAGAATCTCGTCCTTGAGATTCCTAGGGTTACAACACAATCAAAAAGATAACCACTCCGGGGAAAAACCTCTGGGTTAATTTTAACCCTTTGGTCGGATTTGAACGAGTTGGGGCACCGATAATTGGTACACCTAGGGAGAGATATGGGCAAAACAGGGTTATATCCACGGCTAGGGGCACTCGAGATCAGACTCCCGAAAAATGCTGATGTACCCCAATGAATAGTGGTTTCACCTGCTGACACGTGGGTCCAGGGCCCACTGGCAGCCTCCTTCTACCTCCGGCTAGCTGCTTCTCCTGTTATGCTGCTCCGCGTGCGGCTTGGCGCAGCGCGCATCTAGCTCCTAGGGCGATGAGGACCCTAGTGCCGTAATGCACGGCGTGCACGGCGCCGGTGCAGCGGGCACTCACGTCGCAGGCCAGCACCTTGTCGGCACTGCTTGCAGATTCGCCTCCTGGACGTCGGTGATCGAGTGACGAGCGGTTTTCCTGGACCTCGCTCATCATACACCGGAGTTGGGCTATAAAAACGGCAACGCGACTCTCCTCCAACGCACAAACACAATGCCGCTCTACTACCTATTTGGTTTGGACGAGATCGAGCCGAGCTCCTTCGGCGAGGCCGTGTTCCTGGTGGCGCTGCGGTGGTTCCTAGCTGCGCTGCTGGGCACGCTCATTGGCTCGTCGATCATACTGCTGACGATCATCAGGTATGAGCGAGCTCGAGGCAACGTGCGGCCAGCTGCGGTGGCTCGAGGTGTGGAAGAAGATGGTGCACGGGGTGGTCCTCCGCCACGCTTGATTCTCCGACACGTTGCACCGGCGGAGTAATCGCGTGCTGCGGGGGAGCGGTGGTGACGATCTGCCTGCGCCACGCAAGGCAGAGGCAAGGGTGGGGTTCAGATGCGGGTGAGGTGGCTGCGCCAGCTCAGGAATCATACCGGGGTACGGATAAATTTCGCGGATTGATCCACGAAATGCAGGTGTCATGGTAGAATCGGAGTTGAAATCTGTATCGGGGGTTGTACTAGATCGAGTGAAATAAAGCTGGCAACGTTTCCCTGGATACGAAGTTGGATCTAAAGAAAAAGAATTAGGGACGAGAAATGGCCAGATAAAAATGCCTCTTCGAGGCGCTGGGTTTGGAAAATCTGGCACAAGGAGTATGCACAGATAGAGGTAGGGATGTGACTTTGCGTTTCCCCGAGTACTTCCCTAAATGTACTCATGGGTGAACCGTGTATGTGTGCAGTATGCAATGCAGTCTAAACTAACAACACACGGGTGCAATAAATATGCAATGAAAAACACATCAGACAAATAATACTAAGATGTTTTAATGCTAGTGGGTATATGTACTCCTGGCATACATATACCTACACCAGCGCGCATTTTATTAAAGACTTGGGACGAGCCAATGTTATTTAGTGTATGTGATCTACTGATTAAAATCTTGTTAGCACACATTGCCAACCCTGTCAAACATCTCTGTTTGACGGAGAGACAAACAAAAACAAGCACCATAATCAAAAGCAAGCAAGCATACATAAACACATTACGGGTTACAAACAGTGCAAGCACACAACAAAGCACGAACGCCCTACGCGCTAAACGAAACTACCCACTCCAGGATACATAGTTCTATCCTCATATCGGGGATGAACCGACTGACTGACCTACTCGAAGAATCATCTCACTGTGTGACTGAGGTCATGCAGAGGACTGGCCTTGCTGGGGCTCTCTGGGAGGACGAAGACTGAGCCAATCTCCATCTTCATCGTCCGACACTACTATTGGTTGGGGTTTGACTGCTGGAGGTGTGGCTGAAATTGATCCAAGCAAATGCTGCTGGTGGATCCGTAAAAGAGCTTTATCGAGGGTGATGATGTTGGGTCTAGGCCACAACACAGGCTGGGAGGGTAGCACTAGTTCGGATGGCATGGGGTGGATGGCTTGAGATGCGAATTTACGAGCCTCACGGTAAGCTTCCTTGACGACTCGTACCACATCATTGTCTATGGCTCTAAACTCGGCAAGCCTCTTGGCAATCATCATCCCCTGGGCAGTGATATATTGCACCATGCGAGCGATTGCGGGGTCATCTCCTTGGATAGCGGGAGAAGGCTGCATTCCTACTTCTGTCACAATGGGGTAAAAGCAGAAATCCCGCCTCGTTGCCATATCACGGTACCGGTTCGAGGTGAAGATAGCCTCCACAAAGAAGGGCTCGAATGGCTAAATCAGTGGTAGGCATGGCTCTACCCTGAAAAACCAACGGCTGGCCATCTACTGCGGGACCTAGGTTGATGTGCACTCTTGCATCAAAGTGATGCAGGTGAGGGACGGGTGCCGATTGAAACACCAGGTACTCGGGGTTAGCCTTACAGCCAAAGGCTTTGGTGAGCATCTCGGTAAGGAGGGGTGGAAAGCCAGTATGGTTGACGGCACAGGTGCGGGTGTAAAACTTGGGAGCTTTGAAGGTGCTAGTCATGGTTGGGGAGCTACTAGCTAAGCTTTTCTGCAGGGACATGGCTGACTGAGGGGTGAGTGATACGGCTAGCAGAAAGGGGGCTTTTATAGGCGGCTATGCGGGACATGCCCGCATGGCGTGGCCCCTTTCCCTTAATGGCGAAGGGTACGCGGTGCGGCCGACCAGAAAGGATAGGGTTGCTATTCAATCCACGGATAACTAGGCGGGGACAACGGGGTAAGGACGTGTCGGTCCCGAGTGCGCCACCTGTTGGTTAACAGTGGCCATGCCGGATGCCAGGGATGGGTCAAATCCTTTAGGGCCATTAGGGGTTGATGGTAGCGGTGATCTAATGCTAGGATAACCTATGCCAGCTTGGCTGCTCTGATACCATGCCCTGTGGCACCCCGATCCGCATGGAGCAGGGGGCCTTCGCACGTCAGCCTAGGATTACACCTGACGCATGACAGGTCCATGATACAGCATTCCAGGTACAATAATATTCATCAAATACATGTGTATAAGATTACATCATTGATGAATACAATTTTCTGGCATAGCCCTAAGGCTATTTACATGGCAGCGGAAGTCCATATAAATGGCGGCGGAAGACTTGGTTTGGCAGCGTCTCACTAAGGCGGGGCTCCATAACACACATGACTGGCAACGCCTAGCACAACGAAACAAGCGAACGACCTACAAAACTGGCATGACACTCCAGGTCAGTACATTGAATGTACTTGCAAGACAACCAAATACATAGCATCCAAACAAATAGAAGACAAAGCAAGAACCAAGCATATGCCATAGTCTACATCAACACAACTTCTAAGCATGGCATGATATTAACTAGAATCATAATTCAAACTAGGCATAAACAACATCATAGCATCAACTATCATGGCATATCAAACTTACTTCTATCATAACAACATCAAAGCATAGCTTATCAAAACATGGCATGGCATCATGAAACTATGTTGAAAGTAAACTACCAGTTACCTCCCGTGAATACATGTTGTAATAACCTTATGCAACAATCACTTACTCTGCCACGGCTTCTCGGAGCACAATCATGAATTACCAAGACCTCGTCTCGGGGTCATATCAACACATCATCGTGACTTCTCACGATTATTTCATAGTCCAAGCCATAACATTAGTTATCACATCTTAGTTATCACATAATTTATTAGCTGATTTATCCTCCATTTCGACCGAGACCCGATAGTTTGACCTACTACAAACTTGTGCCCATGACCGAGGACGCGGCTATCGATCGATTGAATACACTCTGCAGAGGTAGCGCGCTTTACCCACACTACGGAATCCTGGTCTCGCACTCCCATACGTGCGGACCAAAGCGTTCCGACAAAACCGATCTACTGCCATGACGCCCTCCCGGCCACTCCGACCAACACCCCTTAAGGGTTCAGTCCTGGGTGGCCCCGTACCTCCCAAAGGTACCAACGGCCATCGTCATGGCAAAACGGTCCCAAACGGGAACATGAGCTCAAAACCAAACCCGGGCACACAAGGCTTATTTCCGCCTACCTGATCAGGGTAAGCGTGCCCATAACCTTCCCTCACGGGAGGCACCGGCGAGAGGCATGCCAATAGACCCAGCTAGGACCTTCCCACAAGGTAAATGTGGTTGCACTGGAGAAAGCTCGATTTGGTGGCACTATGATATCCCAGTGATGGCGGAGGAGGTTTGTTATTAAGTCATATTATTAATTTCTCCACCATCATCAACATTATGAGCATATTAAACAAGAATGCAACAACGAACATACAACTAACAAATGCATTAACAAATATCAAGCTACTCTAGTGAACAGTTAAAACATATGAAACATAACAATACTAGACACTAGCTTATTGACGGTGCAACAAAATCATCATAACATCAAGACTATTGGCATGGACTAAACTAGACAGAGGCATGATATTATCAACAACAATATAACTAGCATGGCAAAAGCTATCATGAGAGGTAAGCAAGCAGTACTAACATGTATCACAACTGAAATAACGGCAGACGAAACAGACAAAAACTAATGGAACTAAGCACACACAAGAGGTACCAGCAAAGCCAACATGCAAGTTCGGGGCTCATGATAAGAGGTTGGCTTGCCTGGGGTCGAGGATTACTCTCGAAAAAGTGTGGAACGATCGTGGAAAGATTTGCCAGAAACAGTTCTCTCTCGGAGGGGGCTGTTTACGGGCAAGGGCAAAGTGGTCGTTTTCACTATGTGAAAACATAATAAAAATGGTACCAACGGAAAGAGTTCGACGAGACGAAGACGTGAGCGTTGGTTTCACCTCAATCGTAGTTACGGTTGTCGAGATACGCAGGGTTGAAGTCCAGGGACCTATCGGTGAAAGTCTTTCAGCAAACAGGCCTCTGGAGGAAAAACTGAATGTGCCTTTGGGCTGAATACGTTTTCCGCACAGGGAAACACATTTTGGGCCAAAGTGCCCAGGGAATACGTTTTCTGACTTGGAAAGCGTATTCACGAGGAATACGTTTCCAGAGCAGGGAAACGGCTTCTGCGGGCGGGTGTGTTCACTTATCCGACGTGGCCAGCGGGGCCACGCCCTCCTCTCACCGACAGGTGGGTCCCATAGGGTGGGGCCCGCTGGCACAGCTTCTTCTTCCTCCAGCGTCTGCCTTTTGGCCGAGGGATACGCCAGCCTCGACGGCGATTGCCGGCGGCTCCGGCCGCCTCAGACGACGGCCAACCTATCCACGAGCTCAGGAGCGAGAGGCGCATCCCCTGGTGGTGTCCGTTGCCGGCGAGGAGCATGGGAGAAGGAGCAGCAGGGCTCGCAGCGGAGGTGGTCTTCGGACTTCGACGAACAGGGGGCTCCGGTGGGGGAACTAGGTGGGCAAGGCTACAGGGAGGTGCCCCGGACCTCGGGGAACACATAGGTGGTGGGGGAACCGGGAGAGGGGCACGGCATCGCCGGAATCGGGCAGAGCCCGAGGCGGCGGCCATGGTGGGGATAGGCGTCTGGGAGCTCCTCGAGCTCGAGCTAGTGGTTCGGGGGCGTTGTGGACTGCGAGGAGGCTCGGGGTCGCTACTTATAGCCGCGGGGACAAGCTCTAGGGGAAAGGGCGAGGCGACACGCGGCACGGCTACGTGTCCGCGCGCCGGCGACGTGCATGCGCGGCCAAAGGATACGGGAAGCGACGGGGACGCGACGAGGGGGATGCGGACGACGCGCAGGGGCTTACGGAGACAAGGGGCGTTGCGAACGAGAGGGAGAAGGGGACAAGAACGAGGAAGACGACGGTGGACGGGCGTTTATTGTGCTCGGCGACGGTGATGGCTCAACGAGGAAGCAAACGAAGGGGGAAATGGGCCAAGGCGCACAGCTACGACGAGGTTGAGCTGGTTGACAAGCTTGGACGAGCCAGAGCCAGCCGGAGATGCGCTAGTGTGCCCAACAGTGGCTAGACCACCGATTTGGCTGGCACTGCCCGTGGTCACCACCGACAACGCATGCTCTGGTCGTCTACATGGAGCCAAATGATGTCTACAGCGTAGTCCCTCCAACGCTCATTAAGACTGAAGTGATGGAACGAGCAAAGGTGTAGTGAGCAGAGGGAAACATGCTCGACAAGTTTGCTGTTGCAAACTTGGCAACATCCTGGTGATCAACACAGAGAGGTTAAGTGGTAAACTTGATGTCTAGGAGGTTTAGGATAGCAAGGACTATGGTCCTGGGAAGTTGGAAGGGATTTGGGCAAGGATTTAGCATAGCTGCAGTTCAAATGCCAAATCTGATCCAGAAAGCAAATGAGGAAGAAGCACTCACTAGGAGTGATGTATTGGGCTAAAACTTGGCAAGGCTTCCTTATTTGGTCATATGTAGATGCTGCAAAAAGATCATGCCAAATGGACTTGTCAAATTGGTACTTGTTTCACAAGCATCAGATCTGACCAGAGACTTTGGAAAAATCCAGGAAAATACTGGCTACATGAAATGAGCCAAAATGGGTTGGAGATAGGTTTTATGGAGAGGAGAAGGCTTAGGAATATTTTCAGCCATAATGGAGCAAGATAAAATAGACTTGCTTCACAAACTGAAAAATTTGGACAAAAACCAAGAATTGCTTCTGTGCTCACATAGTTCAATCAATTGAACTGAATTTAGGTGGAGGCTAATTATTTGGAATACTTGAGAAGATGGAAAAGTTTCATCCCATTTGGAAACTCTATGATGGTACTTCCTTCACAAAGTTGCATTCTGGTCAGAAACTTTGCAAAATTGCAAAGGGAGCTAGGATGAATGGATTGAGCTCATCTTTGGTGTTCATGGCTTATTTATGAACGTTAATCACCCTACCAAATTGCAGCTCAATTGGAATTAGGAATAAAGCACTTCCTTTGCAGAATTTCAGAGAAGGCAGAAACTTGCATTGGATCATGTGCCAAAATTTTGAACTATGGAACATGGAACAAGGATGGAACTTGTGATTATATAGCAAGGGCAAGCTCCACAATTTATGGGAGAATTTTCCCTGCTATAAAAATAGTAGTTCCTTTAGGAAGTGGCAGAAATGCAATATTGGTATTAAATAGGAAAAGGCATTTTCCATATTAACTATGGCCAATATCTATGCCAGAGCTTGGATTAGACATAAATATCAACTCCACCAATTCTCATGAATTTTGGAGATGGCTAGATATGCCTTTGGATTTTATCCCTCAGAAAGGCAGGAAAAGGAATAAATCCTAATTCAAAAATATTGCATGGGACTTGGCAATGTTTTTGCATATTCAAGGTTTAAAAGGATAGGAGGGTCTTAGGGAACAGATGGGATGATCGACAGCTCAAGGAAAATTATAGCTCCTTCGTAATCACAAAGGCCATCTTTAAATTCCAACAATTTGGAGTTAGGGTTTGAGAGGGTTTGAGCTGAGGCAAATGAGGTCTTGCCCACTGAAAAAGATATGAGCAAGGTTTTGAAAGGTTGGAAATGAAAAAAATTCTCAGAGTCATCCCGCAAACTCAGGAGAAAATTTTGAGAATGAGTGCCAGGAAGGAATAACAGCACAAAAATTGATAACCCAATTTTGGGGCTGTTACAGGCGGCTCGGGCCGACGATTCACAGCCACGGCCGCGGCGTCCTCCAGCAGCCAAGGAGCCGTTCCTCGACCTCCATCGCCGCCACCACCGGCTGTGGAGGAAGATGTGGCCACGCTGACGACCACCACCTCCAACATGTTTGATGATATGTCGCAAAGGTAAAAAAAATTCTTTTGTGCTCTCGTTTGTTGTTTCAAATTGAATGTGATGTTGAATGTTTGTATTTCCATTTGTAATCTTGATGATGAAGCTTTCATGCATGCGACAAATGTGGCAAATGATGATTATGTGTCGCACGAGTATGTGTCTCAAGAATATGAAACCCAATATGGTGTTGACAATCTTGACATGGACGATGAGGGCTTTGTTGCGAAGGAAAGAAGTGGAAATTATACCAATGCGGAGGATGTGTTGATATGCACCGCATGGAAGAAAGTCAACTCAAGATGCATCCGTTGGAAGCGACCAAACGGTAAACACCTATTGGCAACGCATCAAGATTACTACGATGAGCGCAACACAAGTGGTCACTTCCGTTCGAGCGACTCTCTTCGCCAACGTTGGTCCACCAGCAACGCTGAATGCCAAAAGTGGGCCGGTTGTTTGTCAAATGTTGCTCGCATGAACTCAAGTGGTTGCAGTGATAGTGACTTGGTAAATATTTCCTCTTTGTGCGTGCTTTCTCAAATATTGGATTGTTCCACATTTTGATGATGATGTGTTGGATATTTTATTATAGAAAATGATTGCGAAAGGATTGTTTCGAGAGAGGAACATGAAAGGAGAGAAGAAGAAGAAGGAAAAGCTTTCACTTTTAATCATTGCTACAAAGAGCTCAAGGATGAGGAGAAGTGGAAAACTAGAGAGACTTTTGATGCTTTGAAGAAGAAGAGTGTGGTGATTGAGGATGAAGAAGATGTCGCCGGTGACGAGAGAAGGAGCCCCACTCCTCACTCCGCGACAAAATATTATAGGCCCGATGGAAATAAGAAAGTGAAGGGAGCCAAGGCTGAAGATAATGATCTCAAGGAAGGATTTGATGCCATTGTCACGGCGAGGAAAGACTATGCCGAAGAAAAAAGAATGTTGAAGCTCAAGGAAATAGAGGAGAGGAGTGAGGCCGAGCGGCGGAGGGTGGCGGCCGAGGAGAAAAGGGCGGCGGCTGAGGAGAGGAAGGTGGACCTAGAGGAGAAAAAGGCCGCGGCCGAGGAGATGAAGATGGTCGAGGAGTATGCACTCAAGTTTATGTTTATGGACACATCTACTTTTGATCTCAAGGCAAAGGCCTATGTTGAACTTTGTCGCGATGAAATGCTCATGAAGAAGCAAATTCTCATGAGGCAAATGATGATGGGAGGAGGCATGGGAGGTGCCATGGGAGGAGGCATGGGAGGTGCCATGGGTGGCTACATGAACATGATGGGAGGTGTCATGAATGGTGCATTTGGCGGAAACATAGGAGGTGGCTCCGGTGGCAACATGGAAGGTGGCTTTGGTGGCATGGGAGGTGGCTTCGGAGGCAGCATGAACGGCACGGGAGGTGGCTTTGGCGGACATTATGGGTGGCTTCGGAGGTGGCTATGGTGGCAACATGAGTGGCGTTGGAGCCAACATGACCGGCATGGGAGGCAATGAAGGTGCTTCCAGTGGTGCTCCCGGTAGCGAGGCTTCGCCGCTTCACAACATCGACAGAGAAGCTGGTGATGATGATGATCGTACCACGGTTCACAACGCCGGTGGTGTTGATGACATGCATGAATGATATTCATGTGCATTTTAATTTGTAGGGCGAAAAACTTTGATTGGGACGACGCACTTTTGATAGAGGGATTTGAAACTATGATGATGATGATGCACTTTTGTTAGGGATTTGAAACTATGATGATGATGCACATTAATTTAAAATTTAAGTGATATTTCAATGCAAAACCACGGTCTGTACAGTGGTCACGCGGCCGGCGGCCTGTTTTACATCTTCGTTTTGGACTGTCTATGAAGTTGCTCTTTTACATCTCTGTTTTGGACAATCTGTTGAAATTGAGCCTTTTTTCAAAGAGGTAAAAAACACTTTTTAATGCTTAAAATTTTTACACCGATTTGGAGCATCAAAATATACATCTCTATTGGCGATGCTCTAAGGCCTATTTTTAGGAACCTTCCATAACGTTCTCAAAACCACGTCCCGAACACGTTCTTTATCTGCCAAAATGAGATGTCCCATTTCGTTCGTTGGGTCGCCTGCGTTTGTGCTTAGGATGGACAATTAGTTGCCGACTGGATACTTAAATAAAAAAGGGAAAAAATGTTGCTGAGTGCGCCAAGTAGGGTTTAGTTTGTGTGCCATTTTCAACACCCGGCTTTGTTTCCCAAAAAACGCTCCTCTCCAACTCGCAACAGCTTCGATGTGATCAAATCATCATAGTCCATTTCGCCGCGTGCATTCTCACACGTGAGTATGTGGTGACGAACGTTTATGTCCCTTTCGTGTATATGACCTACCCAAGACTGCAACACGGACAGCGAAATCTGGTTAGCTTCACTCTATTCCTCCAAATCCCAATGGATTGTTAAACTTCTTATTGTAGCCCTACTGTGTAAACCATACCTTATTGGTATTGGACTTGTATGTCATCATTATATATATGTGATAGGCCACCCCTTTGAGGGTTGAGCCAGTTCACCTGAAACCTACGTTTTACATGATATCGAGTCTAACCTAAGTCCTCCACCTTCACCCCACCCGTCGCCGCCGCCGCACCAAAACCCTAAACCCTAGGGCTGCCGCTGCCGATGCCATGACCGCTTCCGCTTCGGGCGCCGCCAGCTCCGGGTTTATCCCCGTGTCGCTTGCCGCCCTCCTCAACCTCCCATATCGCCTCGGCCCGCCAGATCACCTCGATTCTTGGCGCGCGCCGTCGGCTCCCTGTTTTCAGCGTCGATCCCACCGTCACCGCCCGCGACGGCCTTAGCACCAGTCGCGCCGCCGCCGCCCGCGATGGCCTCCTCTGGATCCTAATCGACACTCGCCGTCATCCCGGCGACCTCGGGGGAGACGCTGCCCGCGGAGCCACCCACGGCCTCGCTCACGGCACCACCCGCGGCCGTGATCCCGATCTTCCCCGCGCCGCCACCCGCGGCATCGGTCGCGGTCGTGGATCCTGTTGCGGCTCCGCCGCCAATCGTCCCTGCTGCTTGCGCAATCACGCCCACCGGGCCGTTCCACTTCGACAACTTGATCGCCATCCTACTCACGCCGGACAACTACTTGTTCTGGCGCGCCAAGGTCCTACCGCTGCTATGCAGCCGGTCTCTCCTCGGGTTTGTTGATGGTTCGCTACCGTGTCCTCCGCAGGTCATCCCTACCGTCCACGGCCCGGCCATCAAACCGGAACACTGTATGTGGGTGCAGCAGGACCAGGCGATCCTCTCTGCCATCCAGGGTTCCCTCAGCGACGGGGTCGATGGCCTTTGTCTCTTCTCCGCCACCTCCATGGACGCCTGAACGACCCTGAAGCACGCCTTTGCCCAGGTCTCTACCTCCCGCTCGATGGCCCTTCGCAGTGAACTCGCCGACATCAAGAAGCTGGATTCCTCCGCTACGACCTACTTCAACAAGATGAAGGTGCTGGCGGACACGCTCACCTCTATTGGTCGGCCGCTTAGCAACGAGGAGTTTGCCCGCTTCGTCATCAAAGGCCTCGACGCCGACTACGACAATCTCGTCGAGGCCGTCCACAACGCCAAGCCAGCGATGCCTCCTCACGAGCTCTACTCACGCCTCCTCTTCACCGAGCAACGCGTCCAGGCTCGTCGCTCCTCCGCCACCATCACCGCCCAGCCGGCGGCCTTCTGGGCCTCTCGTGGCCAGCGCCCACCTTCCCCGTCACCTGGCAAGGCAGCCCCGCCCTCTGCATCAACCCTGGGTGGGGGCCCTAACACTAGGGTGGTGTGCCAGCTATGTGGTCGTGAACGCCATGTCGCCTCCAAGTGTCACTGCCGCTTTCAGAGGAGCTTCCTGGGCATCGGCAACGACGACAAGGGCAACGAGCGCCAGTTTGCCATGGCAGACTTTGGTCCTCCCGCCGCCGCCCCGTCTGCCCACATCACCGCCAAGGGCAAGGACCTGCGCGTCGAGCAGGGATACACACCATCCTACACTATTGATCCAGCCTGGTACATGGACACCGGCGCCACGGATCACATGACGAACGAGCTCAGCAAACTCTCCACCTGCCAGCCCTACTACGGGCACGATCAGGTTCACACCGCCAATGGTGTAGGTATGCCCATCTCTCATATTGGCCAAGCATCTTTTTTAACTAGTCATCCCTCTAGGCAGCTCCATTTTCGTAATGTTTTACGGGTACCATCAGTAACTCGTAATCTTTTATCTGTCCCTAAGCTCACCCTTGATAATCATGTCCTATTTGAATTTCACCCTTTTAATCTTTTTGTTAAGGATCGAGCAACCCGGGACGTTCTGCTTAGTGGTCGGTTGAGCCAAGGCTTGTACCGTTTGGAGAATCCATCCGCCCCGTGCGTCTTCAGCGGTGTTCGTGTGTCGCCTTCCCAGAGGCACTCTCGCTTTGGTAACCCCGCCACACCCATCGTTCGCCACATAATCCACCGTCATGAGCTGCCCTTAGTGTCTAGCAATAAAGAGATGTCCGTGTGTGATGCCTGTCAGCAAGGCAAGAGTCATCAGCTACCTTTTGTTTTTTCTACTAGAGAAGTAAAGAACCCTCTTGAAATTGTGTTTTCTGATGTGTGGGGTCCGGCACAAACATCTGTTAGTGGTCACAACTATTATGTCAGTTTTGTTGATGCCTATAGTCGCTTCACTTGGCTTTATCTTTCTTAAGCGCAAATCTGATGTGTTTGATATATTCATACAGTTTCAATTGCATGTTGAACGTCTACTCAAGCATAAAATTATCCATGTTCAATCAGATTGGGGGGGGGGTGGTGAATATCATAACCTCAACACCTTCTTTAATAAGCTTGGAATCTCACATCGTTTATCATGCCCGCATACACATCAGCAGAATGGCGCTGTTGAGCGCAAACATCGTCATATAGTTGAGACCAGCCTCACACTTCTTGCTCATGCTTCTGTACCCTTTCGTTTTTGGAGTGATGCTTTTGCTACCACGTGTTTTCTCATTAACAGATTACCTACGCGTGTTTTTAATATGAAAACTCCGATTGAGCTTCTCTTAGGTGAAACTCCTGACTATACCTTTTTAAAGGTGTTCGGGTGTGCCTGCTGGCCTCATCTTCGTCCTTATAATGATCGCAAACTTGAGTTCGGCTCCAAAAAGTGTGTGTTCTTAGGGTATAGTTCTCTTCATAAAGGCTACAAGTGTCTCCATGTCCCAACCAATCGAGTCTACATATCTCGGGATGTTGTTTTTGATGAGACCGTCTTCCCCTTTTCTACCATGCCTCAGTCATCCACCACAACACCTTCTATGCATTCATCTCCTCTTATGCCTGCCCAATTTGAAGATGTTGCATATTTGCCTGTGTTGTTACCTAATCATGGTGCAGGAATTGGACGTGGAGCTCGCCTGGAACTCCTCCCTAACGGACCCGCTACGTCGCCTGTGGTGCACGTCGATCGGCCGGTGCATGCACCGCCTCCCGCCCTCGACCCCGCACCGAGCGCCCCGTCTCCAACCGCGCCTGGGCCGGAGCCCATGCTCGCTACTGCGACCGGGTCAGAGCCTGCGACGGCCTCCTCTGAGCAGTCTCCGTCGCCACCTCCTCGCCCGGACTCCCCTCCATCGTCGCCCTCGCCATCCGCGCGGGCGTCCTTGGTGCCTACTTCGCCTGGGTCTGCAGCGGCTCACACGCCACCAGGGCCTACGTCGCCTGGCCTGCTGTCGCCTGGTCTGCCGTCGCCCGACCCGACGTCACCCGACCCGACGTCACCCGGCCCTTCTTCTCGAGAGTCCCCTGGACCAGCCTCACCTGCTCCGGACATCCCGCCGGCCTCGGTGTTTGCTCCCCCGTGATGTCCACACACTCGCAGCCGCAGTGGCATTGTTCGTCCCAAGGGGCGCACCGATGGCACGGTCACCTATCTTGCTGCTTTCCTGGCTCATGCTGTGGATGATCCAACCGCCGAACCACACAGTTATCAAGCCGTTATGAGTATTCCACACTGGAGGGCTGCTATGGAACAAGAATATCATGCTCTTATGAAGAATAAGACCTGGACACTTGTTCCCCCTCCATCTCGCATCAACATCATTGATTCGAAGTGGGTGTTCAAGGTGAAGAAACATGCAGATGGTTCCATTGAGCGCTACAAAGCGTGCCTTGTGGCTAAGGGCTTTAAACAGTGTCAGGGCCTGGATTATGAGGATACATTCAGCCTAGTTGTCAAGCCTACCACTATTCAACTTCTTCTGTCTCTGGCAGTTTCTCGCGGCTGGTCTCTCCGCCAGCTTGATGTGCAGAACGCTTTTCTTCATGGATTGCTTGAAGAAGAGGTTTACATGCGGCAGCCACCTGGATTTATTGATGACACCCAGCCTCATCATCTCTGTCATCTGACGAAGGCCATATATGGACTGAAGCAGGGTCCCCGTGCCTGGCATGCTTGCCTGGCTTCAGCTCTACGCACTCATGGGTTCATTCCTTCAACGACTGATACTTCATTGTTCTTGTTTCAGCGACCGAGTGTGACCATGTACCTCCTTGTGTATGTGGATGATATTTTCCTGGTGAGCTCATCTCCGATGGCTGCTGATGCTCTTGTGACTGCACTTGGTCGTGATTTTGCAGTTAAGGATTTGGGACAGCTTCATTTCTTCCTGGGTATTGAGGTCGCTCATCAGTCTCGTGGAAGTTTGGCTCTCACCTAGAAGAAGTAATCTCCTGATCTCTTGCGCCGTGCTAGTATGCTCAAGTGCAAGCCATCGCCTACGCCCATGTCCTCCACTGACACCCTTTCTGCTGCTGATGGTGCTCTTCTCTCTCTTGAGGATGCTACTGAGTATAGGAGTATTGTTGGTGGCCTGCAGTACCTGACGATCACGCGTCCTGATCTATCCTTTGCGGTTAACAGGGTGTGCCAGTATCTTCATGCTCCCACTGATGTACACTGGTCTGCTGTGAAGCGCATACTGCGTTATGTGCGTCTCACTGTCTCCTTTGGTCTTCACCTGCGCCCCAGTTCCTTGGGAGTTCTTTCTATATTCTCTGATGCTGATTGGGCTGGGTGTCCAGATGACAGGCGATCCACGGGGGGACATGCTGTGTTCTTGGGTCCTAATTTGATCGCCTGGAGTGCATGCAAGCAAGCCATTGTTTCCCGCAGCAGCACAGAAGCTGAGTACAAGTCGGTTGCCAATGCAACTGCTGAACTTATATGGATTGAGTCCCTACTTCGAGAGTTAGGAGTTGCTCAGCCACATCCTTCGGTCCTTTGGTGTGACAACAAGGGTGCTACGTTTCTGTCGTCAAACCCGGTGTTCCATGCACGGACTAAACACATTGAGATTGACTATCATTTTATGAGGGAATGTGTTGCACAGAAGCTAATACAAGTCAGGTTTATCTCTTCAAAAGATCAACTTGCGGACATCTTCACAAAGCCTCTACCTTCTCTCATGTTTGAGGTCTGTAGGCGCAATCTCAACCTCCTAGATACTTCAGGAGTGAGTTGAGATTAAAGGAGGGTGTTAGACTTCGTATTGTAGCCCTACTGTGTAAACCATACCTTATTGGTATTGGACTTGTATGTCATCATTATATATATGTGATAGGTCATCCTTTTGACGATTGAGCTAGTTCCCCCAAAACCTACGTTTTACATGGATTATTCGCAAAAAAGAAAGTCTTAACGGATTAAATAGACGAGTCCCAACTCATTGGAGAAAGGAGCTTATCCACAGCGCCACGGGTGGCACGGACCACGGGACCAGACCATTCATTGGTCACGGACAAAAACAAGATGTTAAGATAGATTGGTCCCCGCTTAGAGAAAGAAAGATTGATTAGTCCATAAGAAAAGATTCCTTGGAGCTCATCTTCTTTCGCTGCCCCCTCGTCCTGGTGAACATGCACGACACATGCAGCCTCCTAAGGGCGACATGTACGACCCCTCCAACGTATGACCCCAAATAGTCCGTTCGCGTCTATTTGGAGGTAAAGGGATAAAGCATGCCCTTCAACGCGCGGGAGCAAACGGACCGCCTTCCATTTTCTGTCCGCGCTTTTGACCCATTGCCGATCCAAGTTCGAGCGAGATTGCGGCCGAACTGACAGCGCGCGAACGGGCGAGACACGCGCCCTTGTCCTCCCTGGCCCGCCCGTCTGGCACAGGCGACCATTGCCCCCTTTGCTCCAAAACGCTCCCACGCCCCACCCTCCACCCTCCCACGCCCCGCCCTTCCTCCTCCCTCCATCCACCATGGCCGGCGTGGCGAATCCCGTCGACCCACCCGCGGTCGCCTGCCCCGCGATGAAGAAAAAGAAGCCTGTGAAGAGCCACTATTAAGAAAACGCTTATAGATAGAAGTTTACCAGTAGCATTTGTTTATACCCCCACGCTACTACTAGTTAGTAGTAGCGCTGGCTATAAACAACACTATTGGTATCAGTTAGCAGCAGCGCTTGTTACATAGCCCCACGCCATCGCTAAGTGTAATACGCCACACCCCGGTCAAAAAATAGCAGCAACGCTTGTCGTCCAACCTGCGCTTCTGACTAGTGGGCTTAGCAAGAGGCCCGTTCTGTATCATGTTCTTTGTAGGGCCCACTACCTCCCACGCCCCTGCCCGGCCGGGCCTCACTCTCACTCACACTCCCACACCTCCTCGATCCCACAAGAACCGCCCCCCTCAAGACACCGCCGTCCCCTCAAGGCCTCCTCCTCTGCGTCGGCCGCCTCGCCACCTCCTCCCCGCCGGCCGCCCAGCTCCCACGCGTCGGCCTCCTCCTCTGTCCTCGCCTGCCCCTCACACCGCTCTCCTCCCATGCCCCCTCCTCCACCGAGAGGTACTCCTCCCTCCTTCCTCCTCCTCCCTCCCTCCCTAGTTATAGTTATTAGAGTAGTTATTTTGAATTCTATGTAGTTGAAAAAATGTAGGTTATTAGAATAATTTAGGTTTTGATCGAACCCTTGCTTGGACAGATTAGGTATGAACCCTAGTTAATTCGTATGAACCCTAGGTTTTTAAATTTAGCTAGGTTTTAAAGTTAGGACCGAAATTTAGCTAGATTTTTAATTAGGTGTAGTTTAATAGAATTTAGGTGTTTTAAGTATATTTAAAAGAGTTTTAGGTGTTTTAGTTGTTTTTGAAGGAAATATGTCCTAGAGGCAATAATAAAGTTATTATTTATTTCCTCATATCATGATAAATGTTTATTATTCATGCTAGAATTGTATTAACCTAAACATGATACATGTGTGAATACATAAACAAACATATAGTCACTAGTATGCCTCTACTTGACTAGCTCATTAATCAAAGATGGTTATGTTTCCTAACCATAGACATGTGTTGTTATTTGATTAATGGGATCACATCATTAGGAGAATGATGTGATTGACATGACCCATTCCGTTAGCCTAGCACTTGATCGTTTAGTATATTGCTATTGCTTTCTTCATGACTTATACATGTTCCCGTAACTATGAGATTATGCAACTCCGTTTACGGAGGAACACTTTGGTGCTACCAAACGTCACAACGAATCGGGTGATTATAAAGGAGTACTACAGTGTCTCCAAAGGTACATGTTGGGTTGGCGATTTGAGATTAGGTTTTGTCACTCCGATTGTCGGAGAGGTATCTCTGGGCCCTCTCGGTAATGCACATCACTATAAGCCTTGCAAGCAATGTAGCTAATGAGTTAGTTACGGAATGATGCATTACGTAGCGAGTAAAGAGACTTGCCAAGAACGATATTGAACTAGGTATTGGATACCGACGATCGAATCTCGAGCAAGTAACATACCGATGACAAAGGGAACAACGATGTTGTTATGCGGTTTGACCGATAAAGATCTTCGTAGAATATGTAGGAGCCAATATGAGCATCCAGGTTCCGCTATTGGTTATTGACCGAGAATAGTTCTAGGTCATGTCTACATAGTTCTCGAACCCGTAGGGTCCGCACGCTTAACGTTACGATGACAGTTTTATTATGAGTTTATAAGTTTTGATGTACCGAAATTGTTTGGAGTCCCGGATGTGACCAAGGACATGACGAGGAGTCTCGAAATGGTCGAGACATAAAGATTGATATATTGGAAGCCTATATTTGATATCGGAATGGTTCCGGTGAAATCGGGATTTTACCGAACACCGGGGTTACGGAACCCTCCCGGGGTTAATGGGCCTTAGTGGTCCATGAGGGAGAAGAGGAGGGCGGCCGGGGAAGGCCGCCCCCCCCCTAGTCCGAATAGGACAAGGAAGGGGCGCCCTTCCTCTTTCCTCCCCCTTCCTTCTCAACCAAGGCAAGAGGGGAGTCCTACTCCCTGGGAGTAGGACTCCTCCAGCGCACCCTAGGGGCCGCCTGCACCTCCCCTCCCTCCTTTATATACGGGGCAGGGGGCACCCTAGAACACACAAGTTGATCTACGTGATCGTTCCTTAGCCGTGTGCGGTGCCCCTCCACCATATTCCACCTCGGTCATATCGTCGCGGAGTTTAGGCGAAGCCTGCGCCGTAGAACATCATCATCGTCCCACGCCGTCGTCTTGTGGAACTCATCCCCGACACTTTGCTTTGGATCGAGTCCGGGATCGCCATCGAGCTGAACGTGTCTTTGAACTTCGGAGGTGCCGTCGTTCGGTACTTGGATCGGTCGGATCGTGAAGACGTACGACTACATCAACCGCGTTGTCATAACGCTTCCGCTTACGGTCTACGAGGGTACGTGGACAATACTCTCCCCTCTCGTTGCTATGCATCACCATGATCCTTGCGTGTGCGTAGGATTTTTTTTGAAACTACTACGTTCCTCAACAGTTTTAGGTGTAGTTAACAGAATTTTAGGTGTTTTAGTTGTTTTAGGTGTAGTTAACAAAATTCTAGGTATTTTTTTAGTTAAAGCAATTGTTGTTATTTTTTAGTTAAAGCAATTTTTCCTGTTATCTGCAAATTTGCAGTGGACATGTCATATTTTGAACATGTCACATTTTGGATATGTCATATTTTTCCGAGTGGCCTATGTTTTGCCAGAAATGTCAATTTGTTTGCGTTCTGGCAAATTTCAGGCGCTCGATATGTCCTGTTTTTAGCAAAGGTCATGCCAAATTTTGCTAAGTGTTTATTAATTTTGTTTTCATAATTAAGCATTTTGTTCTCGACGTCGACGATGCCTATCCCGCATCCTCGTCGTCGACTCGGCGGAGGACTCCTGGTTGAGCCGAGGGGCCATGTCCGGGACTGGGCTCCGCCGGGCTGGTACCGGGTTGTGTTGCCTTCTGGTGAGCGCAACTTAGTCAGGAGCCAGCCCGTCGTCAACCCGGAGCTTCTTTGGTGGCGGTCACGTGGGTCTGCATCGGTGGAGAGGCTTGAGTCCCTCGCGCAGGTGGTACAACACCGTGTCACGGAGGAGAACGCGCATGTGCAGCGCTACTTGGTTGCGTTGGCGAATGGCCGGTTCTCCAATACCTGGCAGATTCTTTGGGGATCTCATAGGAGCTATGATCCGGTGATGGTTCCTTCTCTTTGGGTGTCCACCGCGGCCCACTGAACCTAGAGGAGCTATTATTCGAGATGTATTAGTGATATTATATGATGATCTTTGCTACAAACTACTATATATGTATTCGATGATGGATTATTAATTACCTATTAGTTATTTGCTTATTGAATGCAAAAGATGAGCGCGGTTTGTGCTACAAACTACTATATATGTATTCATTATGGATTATATGATGATCTTTGCTACAAACTACTACAAACTACAAACTTTAGGTGTTTTAGTTGTTATATGGTGATCTTTGCTACAAACTACTATATATGTTTTCGATGATGGATTATTTATTACCTATTAGGAAATGTCTGACGATGAAAGGGAATTCGCTATGTGCGAGTACTGCGAAGATGAGCGCGGCTTTTGCGACAGGCCTCACCTGGTAGAAGGTCGGCGTTTCAGCATCAAACTCCAAGAGACCTTCGATGTTCAAATGATACGCAACGACGACAAGTGTTTTTTGTTATTTTTTGCACGACTTCTCTGCTTCTTCAACGTGTAATTTCCGTCTTTTACAATTCGACTAGCTTATCCCATGCCATGCAAGACGCTATGTCTTGGAGAAGATGGGTTTTGAAGATCAGGAAAGAATGGAGACAAAGATAATTCAACTAAGGACCCATCATGGTTATGATTTTGCTGTAAATCTATACAATTCTGTGAACTCATCCAATTTTGGTTGCCTGAATTGGGAAGCCCTTTGCAAGACGTATGATTTTCATGAGGGTATGCTTCTCACCTTCGATCTTGGTGATCCTAACATCGACGAAAATGATATGACCATTTGGGTCCTTCTTGACACGCTTCCAGTTCTACCGATATGTGAGTTTCTTAAACATATTTACTAAGTAATTTATATTGTTTATTTCAAAATATTTGACATCTTATTTCCATTGACAGCTTATTTTCATTCTTCAAAAAATGTACGGAAAATGGTAGACATAACCTACTACTACAATGATGAAGCACAATTAACTTATAAGGAGCAAGATGGTCTTATCGCATTTTTTACTGATATTGAGAATTACAATAGCTATTATCAAACTCCTCCACATTATGGTCAATACGTGCCACTAGTGAACGTTTTGAACTACGGTAACATCAATGGAGATATCATGGTAAGATTTTCTACTATTACGACATCCGTGCATCTTTTGCATAAATTCTTCTAAAACTAAACTATATTGCTAACTACAAAGTTATTACTATGTTTTTGAACAGAAAATCCCGATGGATTGTGTGCCTCATCTGATGTTGACGAGAGGTCGCGTTAATGTTATGAGCTTACGGCCACCACGGGCAGGTCAGCCGCAGTATCCACATCACTCCTCTCCATACCGGATTTCTAAAAGCGAGGAAGCCATGATAATAAATGATTTCAAAAATTGTTTGAACCATCGTAGAGAGCTACTTGGAAGCAACATTGTGTGTAGGCCAAGACTTGGAGACAGGATGATCTCCGTTCTTTATTATGGAGAGTCAATTTTCCTTAATGCAGCATCAATGCCTATCTTGTTTTATGATATTTTACCTAAGAGAGGGTAGAGTAGGTCCTATGAGAGGAGTAGGTCGTAGCTAGAATGTGTTATTATGTGCTACAGTGTGTTAGAGTTGATGATGATGAGGAGGAGTTGTGATTATGACTAGTGACCAACTTGTTATATGATGTCTCATTGACGAACATTGTTTGATGGTGATGACAAGTGGTAATGAATATGCTATTTAAATAGACTAGTTCATGATGAGTTGTTATTGTATAAAAGATATATCTTTTTAAACATGTACATTGCCAAAATGCTAAAAAAATATAAATGTTAGCAGTGGCGCGGGCCTGAAAACGCGCTACCAGTACTTGAACTTACTAGTATCGCTGGCCTAAAAACGCGCTACTGCTACAAAATAGTTGTAGCGCCGTAGCAGTAGCGCTGGTGCTCGCGCTACTGGTAACTCAAAAACCAGCGCTATTGGTAAGCTTTTCCCTAGTAGTCGATCGGAGCTGACGCCGGCGGAGCTCGCCAAGCTCGACGCCGAATCGGCCAAGAGGACGTACCGGTGAACTGTTGCGGCGGAGAAGAAGGTCGTTGCCAAGTGTGCCGTGCGGCGTGCGGCGCAGCACCAGGCCGACGTCGACAACAAGAAGTCCATCGTCGCCAAGGCACACGCCCTCCTCATGTTGGGTATGTGCCGCCCCACACTGGCCATTCTCTCGGCCGCTGCCATGGCCGCGGCCAGCATAGGCTCCTCGGCGCATCGTCCGTCGTAGCACCGTTTCCCGAGCTCGTCCGTCACACACGAGACGTCGGATGGTCGTGCTCCGCTGTCGTACGGCCATGGGTAGTCGCAATTCTCCACATCGTCAGAATGCATCGTGGTCGAGCCGGGCATCATCAACCTCAACATCACGCGGGGGGACAGTGGCACTAGCCAGCCATCCAACGGAGTGCAAAGGAAGCAGCCCGGTCGTTCACTTCGGCTCACATGGCCGGCGCCCGCAACCTGTTCGACGAAATGCCACTGCCGATGCAGTTGACGATGGTCGACGACCCTGACTACGCCTCATTCATGTAGAACGTCATCTTCGAGGACCATGGTGAGGCGTTCCATGTCGACGACCGCTGGCTTTGTTATCGGTGACAAAAATTTGTCCATTTTGAAGGCTGGCTCGTGTGCCGTTCGCTGGCTTCCTTGCCGGACTCAAAAACTTGTCCATTCTGAAGGCTGGCGAGTGTGTCGGCCGCTGGCTTTGTTGGCGGCACCAAACTTGGGGTGACTATTCTGTAGGCCACTGGTTTTGTTGCCGGCCGGCATGATCTAGCATGTATGCGGCCGCTAGTGTGAACTATGGCTACTGCCATTTAGCTCTGTCTTTTTGTTTGCATGCACAGCATACAAGATGCTGCCGAAATGCGGCTGCGCGTTGGTCCCACGACGCGCATTCATAAATCCAAGCAGACACGACCCTATTGCCACCTTTAAGTGGACAAAAAACGGACGAAACAGACGTTTGTTTTTGTCGTGCGTTGAAATTGCCCTAAACAATCCTGGGCCTCGTGGCGTCCGGATAGAGAGCATCATATTCATACAAGTTGATTAACAAGTGGTACGTGCCTACAAAATTAATAATGTTATCTTATAGTTTTTTAACACATTAGAGGCGCAAGCGCTCATATACACGCGCATATACTCACCCATATGAACGCACACTCGCATATCCTATTCATGAGCACTTTCGAAAGACTGAGTCGGCATGTTATCTTGAAATTTACGAAGATACCGTACGCACCTCGTAGTCGACGGAAACGTCTCCTCCCACTGAATGCGCATCGCCGGAAATTCTGAAATAAATCCAGAAATAACTACGAGCACCAGGATTGAACCTTGGTGGGCTAGGGATACTACAGTCCCTCTAATCATCCAACCACAGGTGTTATTAACTAGTACAATGTGTCAGTGGATCCAGATGGACCATTAATTTGCCTTTGCAGCGAACTCTGCTGTTTCACAGGATGCAGATGAGATGAATTTTGAAACAGTACTTTACCACTAAATCAATTAATACGCCGTCTTGGGTGGTGGGACGCACAGATTTCAAATTCTTCAGATATGGCTCCCCGCAGAAAGAAAAACAGAAGATCGTCAGATATATATACTACGTTCAGTATCTGGTCGTGGGACTGGGACAAGCTAAAAAGGTGGCACAACTTTGCAAAGTTCAATCTCACAAATGCAGCGAGAAATCACAGATACAATCCATCCAGCACGAGGCTCAAACACTGGTTGTCTAACAAATTTACGTACTTGATGGGTGCAACAATCGGCAAGCCACTCCTACTTGTACATGAGAAATCTGAATCTCACTAACAAGAAAAGTTGAGAGGGCGAGAGGGCATTGCATGTTGCTGTTGCTGACCATCTGCAACCGAAAGGAACAGTCAAGTCAAGCCACACCCGTTGCAACTTTGGATCGCCATCGAATATTTAGAGTTTTAGACGACTTTGGTGCTCTAGCGTTCGCCTGGAAGGAAGGAATATCGAGAGCTTTCGAGATTTAATCAATATATCATCCATTATCAGCTGAAACTTTCTCGTCGTGCATGATGATGCTGGTTTCACTTGTCAGATTCCTTCCCTCTCCATGGCTTGATGGAAGCTGACGCAGACGCGCCACCCTTGGTCCGGCTCGGACGGACACGAAACGACGCGGCGTTGGCACGTCACATGCGGGCCTCGTCTACTGCATCTTAATTAATCTTCTTCCACTAAGACAGAGATCTAATTAACAAAGCAAAAATGCTGGACACACGGACTGACTACTAATAAATTTTACGGACTGACTGGTGAGGTGAGCGCCCAGGCCCCTAAAACCCCGTATTCTTCCGTCGATGTAGCAAAGCTCTTAACAAAGGGACCAAAGCCCGCCTGCCAAGTAGCACCATCTTATGCGCAGACAAGAAAAGTAGCACCATCTGGTGCTGATGACCACTGCAATCTGCAAAAGGTGCTGCAAACTAGTGTGAATATGTATGCAAAGTTTCAAACAAGTTTATTGTGTGCCCGTTTCGGATTACGTTCGGCTGTATAAACTAGTGGTGCTCGTGTATGTTCTGAGGAGTAGTAGGGGAGGTAGACCTGAAAGGCTGAAACCACTATGTTCCTAGGTGATTTCGTCTATGAAGAAGACGTGTCAATACACATGGATCACGCTAGCGACGGCATGAAAGGCTAAATGGTAGTAATAATAATATGTTTATAGTTCCTAAAGGTATATCGTAGAAGGCCACATCTATAACATCGCTAGCCGTTTGATAAAACCCACCACCGTTATTCTCGACAAAGAATGGATAAAAGTGGTTCGTCGGCTCGTAAGCCACATATTCTAGAACTTAAAATCTAAATTATCAAAGTTATCACAAAAATGTGTCTTTGTCGCGAGATGTTACTATAAAACCGCCCAACTCAGCTCTTTCCTTTCTCTTTGTCAAGGAAAATGATGATGGTTTTGTTGATTGGGAAGGGATAAAAGTCACAACTCGCAGAAGGGGCGCCAAGACTAGCAAGGGCTCCCCACAATATTGACGAGTTTGATGCATATGTCGTTCATATTAACTATATTTAGAAAAATAAATAAAAAGAAACAATTGGCATCATTTTATGTAGGTTATCATCGTTGCACAGTGTGACAAATTGATAATTCATGTTACATCTAACTCATGACTTTGGCCCTGCATGCCACCCATGCTCAATAAATGCTGAATCTTTTAGAATATTTTGTCAACTTTCTTGGATAAACTAACTTTATCCAAGAAAGTTGACAAAATATTCTAAAAGATTCAGCATTTATTGAGCGTGGGTGGCATATGTTGGTTAGGTGTTAAGATAGCTTTCTGGGATATTCTACACGACCAAATGTGTAGAATATGTTGGTTAGGTATTAAAATAGCTTTCCGGGATAGAAACATGTGCTAACTTATGATTGAACATATTTGGTCATATAATTGTTTTTATCATAGTGAAACCAAACCGTCGTACAATGCCAAAATGAAACCCTGTGATCTGGATGCTCATGAGATAAAACTCCTGGGAAACATACCAAGCATATTACGCATTGCCATCCGACATCAACAGCCGGTCAACTAATTTACTTGACACTATATGTATGGTTTTCTTAATGAAAATCAAGGATACCCTTTTCATCTAAAAAAATTCTTCTGTTTTCCAGCTATAAATCTGTCCATCATACAGTCTCACAAAAAAATGAGGTAGCCATCTCCTACATAACTGCCGGGTAATTATAGAGAGGCACACAAGATGACAAAATGTTTTAGCTGTTGTTTTTCAGTGCAGCGAGACATGAACCAATAAACACGTACGTTTGCCTGGCGACTGAATCATCTGATGATAGTCCAAGTCCTTATATATCTCCTTACGTGTGATTTTCACTCTAAATATCTGAGCGTTCACGCAAACCGCGAGATGCAGAAAAGCTCTTGTATGGACCCCCGGCAGCACAGCGCTATGCCCCCCATGTTCCCAAGATAGACAACAGTGAGCTGTACTCTTTTTGTTTAGAACAATCGTTGGAAAAAAAAATCAAACATGAGGGAGGAAATCGCCGCATAAGGTTCATTGAATCTTGCCAGGTTCGATACTACCAATATCAAGCATCCATCTTCCCTGGCCTCCCAAGATATACTATAATACCATCTCTATCTGGTCAGTGATGGTATGAGGTTATTTGTTTTCTTTTCTTCAGACATTATTCTTTGTACTATTTTTTTTAAAAAATCAATAAAAATACGCAGCAGAGTCCTGCTGTTTTCCTAAAAAAAAATGGCATGAGGTTAAATTATTCAGCCTTAATAAAATCAGGATATATCATACATATAGTTGGTTGCTTGTTGAAGCTTTTGCATTGGTTTAGGAGTCGGGCTTGTTCGGCTCCATCGCCGGTCCAAGCCAATGGGTTCTTTTAGACTAGTCGCGATGGATAAGAATTTGGGTAAGAATACGATACGTATATTCTTCTACGTTACTACCTCCGTAGTAGTATTAACATATGCTATTGTGTCACGATCACTTCATTTATTACGTTGTAAACTCATCTTTTTTTGATATGTGTGATGTTACAGTAACTAGCTATGTTACCACATGCCTCTCTTTCTTCATTAATTACACACCATATCATCTATTTTGCCTAGATAAATATGATGTTACTACCTATGTTACTTCCACTATGGGTAGTCTTACATGTATGGCAAGGCTGCACGTTCGGTGAAGCTATTTTTTTTTCTATGCCGAGCAAGCTAGCTTGCTCACATGGGCAAAGGAGTCTCAGGGTGTGACCGAGTGCGAGCGCCTTTGTGTGTCTGCGAGTTCTACATGGGCAAAGGAGTACTTGTTTTGTCAAAAACAAATTGAAGATGATACGGACGCAGATTTGTTTTGACTTGCACACAAGCCTCGATGTATTTAGCCGAGACGTTTACACGCTAGTAGTAGTTTCATGTCTATGAGACTATGATTACATCGAGGATATACTTATCAGTGAATGCTTTTCAGTATTGTACTTGGAAAAGGACATCGTCTATTGTGACTGGTGAATAAATTATAGAACACCCTAATAATGTCCTGTAGTACACATTAGAAAGGAGACAAGGTATTGCCTGCCTACCTACCAAGCACAGTTGCATGGCTCCATCTGTGGTGAACAGGAGGAGATAGAGGGCGACAAGGAGGAATCCACACGGTTTTTTTTTTTTGAAAGAACGCGGGAGAACCGCACTTTCGATTGATAGAAGGAGCAGCAGAAGAGTGCCAACTGTACAGAGGGGTGGCCGGAGGCCGACCAGACAAGAAACAAAAGAAAGCAAAAGAAAACGGGGTGCAATGACCCCAGGCAAAAAGCATCTCCAGCCGTTGTGCCTTCAGGAGGCGTTTTTTTGGTCTCCTGGGGTTGCCCCGGCGAAAGTTTTGCTTTGGGGGTGTGATTTTCTCCAGTCGTTGTCCCCCACGCACACCTGCCTGCACCGTGCGCTGCCCAGCCAATACATCTCCGCCGCCCGGACACACCCACGCCGTGCCGTCCCGCCAAGAGCAGCCGCCCGCCTGCCCGCCTGCATGTGAGCCACCGTCGCGCCTCGGCCGGGCCCAGCTGCTGCGGTCTCGCCTCGCCGCTGCCCGCTTCATCGCTCTGTCGTGCCCGCCCCGAGCTGCCGAGCCTCCACTTCGCGCCCTCGAGGCCGCCATGACCTCCGCCGTCTTGCCGGCCGGCGTCTGCCTTCTCCGCGTCTCCGTGGCTCGCAGCTCGCGCCCGACCATCCTAGCGCGTCGCATCACAGGCGCACCACCTCCGCCGGCCGACCTCCCGCTCAGTATCGTGTCAAACTCCTCGTCCAGCTCCTCCATCATGGACGCGCGCACGTACGGGTGCGGCGCTGGGGCGCGCGGCCTACGCCGGTACTTCCACACACCGACGGCGGCGACGTGGAGCGACGATGCACCCAACGATGCCAAGCTCCAGCACGCCGATTGGCGGGCGCCACAGCTGCCGCGCCGACGGTCGGAAGTCACTGCTCGCGTACTACTCGTCGGCAACGTGGTAGCCCCCGTCCAGGCAAACGCGCACGTGCAGCCGGCCGCCGTGCATGTGCATGGCCGCTTTCTTGCCCACTTTCCTCATGGCCTCGTCGGACGGGAGAAGGTCGAGCCACTTGGACGCCACCAGGTCCTCGTTCCACGAAGTTACGCCGTTGCGGTTCACCGGCGTCGTGCGGACTGGAAGCCCAGCGTCCCGAGCACACGATGCCGGCTCCGTGCCCCCACCAGCCCTGCTCTGCGTGGAGGCCCCGCCGGCAACCGCGCAGGGTCCGCTGAAGACCGTGCGCCACACAATGAATAACGCCGCGCCGCGGCCGAGCTTAGCGTGGCGGCGGCGCTGCGGCAGCCAAAGAACGAGCGGCGAGGAGGCGTGGAGGCGAGCGCGGCGTGGCGGCCAGCAACGAGACGGTGTTGAGGGCGAGGGCGCATGGCGGCCAGCAACGAGATAGCGGCGAGGAGGCATGGAGGCGAGCGCGGCGTGGCGCGGCTTCGTGCGGAGAGAGAGAGAGAGAGATTGATTCTTTTTTGCATGCAAGTGGTGGGCCTAGCAGAAAAAGAGGAGAGAGAGAGAGTTGGCTGGTGGGGTATCTGCATGCACATAATAGCGTCGGGCATCCCAGGTGACCCCCGATGGGGTGGGTTTGCCCCGGGACCGCCGGGGCTAGTTTAGCCCAAAACCGGCGAAAAACAACATTGTGGGGGCGTGACTGGAAGCTTTTTTAACCGCCGGCGCCTAAAAGTGGCTTGGGGGGCATCTTGGGGGGCCTAGTGGAGATGCTCTAAGCCTACTCTCACGACATGAAGTGTCGGCATCCCGCCAGCCCTCGAGCTACCAGTTCGTCCATGACTAGCTAGCCGAAGAGCGTCCTGCGGCTGTGCTCAATGCCATGGAAATTTCTTGCATTTCGCTCCCACCAGATTTCCCAGATCAGAACCAGAGCCGCAGTACGTGCCTTGGCATGGGGGCACGCCGCTTCGGAGAGGCCACACAACCAGTCCGTGAGAGGGGCATTCGGTTTCCACGAGTCAGGCTGCAGCGAGCACAACTCCAAGCGCGCCGCCGCAAGCGCCCAGAGCCCCCTGGACCAGGGGCAGTCGGCGACCAGGTGTCTGGCCGTCTCAAGGCTCCTCCAGCATAGCGGGCAAAAATATGAGTTTGGCCAGCCCCTGGCCATCGGGCGGTCCGCTGTCACGACCCGGTTTTGCTCGAAGAGCCAGGCTAGGAGGCGGCATTTTTCGGGCGCCCATGACCGCCATACGACCTGCATGAGCGGCGATCGCGTCGAGCCCATGAACTGCATGCGGTATGCCGAGGCGGCCGTATAATCCTTTCTCAGAGAGGCGCCAGGAGAAAACATCCTCGGTCCCTGGCATTAACAGCAGCAAGGTAGCAATCTTCGTTCACAGCACAGCAAACGCAGTGAGGGAGTCTGAGTGGACCCATCCGCGCAGGTCGCTGATCCATTTGCTGCCGTGCAGTGCATCAGCATTTGTTCTGTACTTTCGCCGAGAGGCTACGTATAGGCTTGGCGTGGTTAGCAGCGAAGCTTCCCCATTCAGCCAGCCGTCGTGCCAGAAGAGGGCGCGCTTGTGACGCCCCGATTCAATCATACACGCAAACGTGTACGATCAAGATCATGGACTCACGGGAAGATATCACAACACAACTCTAAAAATAAAATAAGTCATACAAGCGTCATATTACAAGCCGGGGCCTCGAGGGCTCAAATACAAGTGCTCGATCATAGACAAGTCAGCGGTAGCAACAATATCTCGAGTACGACATAAGTTAAACAAGTTTGCCTTAAGAAGGCTAGCACAAACTGGGATACAGATTGAAAGAGGCGCATGCCTCCTGCCTAGGATCCTACTAAACAACTCACAGTGGCCGGGCGGCCTGCACGTAGTAGTAGGCACCTCCGATGTAGTAGGAGTTGTTGTCAATAGTGGCGTCTGCTCGTAGACTCCAAAGATCTGGTTGCGACAACCACGTAGAATGGAAAGGGGAAAAGAGGAGAAAAGCAACCGTGAGTACTCATCCAAAGTACTGCAAGCAAGGATCTACACTACATATGCATGGGTATACGTGTAAAGGGCAATATCGGTTGATGAATCGCGAATGCCGTAATAAGAGGGGATAGCTAGTCCCGTCAAGACTACGCTCGCAGCCTCCATCTTGCAGCATGTAGAAGAGAGTAGATGGTAAGTTCACCAAGTAGCGTCGCATAGCATAATCCTTCCCGCGATCCTCCCTCGTCACCCTATGTGAGAGCGATCACGGGTTATATCCGCACTTGGAAGGGTGTGTTTTATTAAGTATCTGGTTCTAGTTGTCATAAGGTCAAGGCACAACTCCAAGTCGCCCTGTTACCTAAGATCACGGCTATTCAATAGATAAACTTCCTGCAGGGTGCACCACATAACCCAACACGCCGATCCCATTTGGCGACGCACTTTCCCGGGTCATACCCGCCCCGAAGATCAACACGCCGCAGCCCTACCTAGGCACATCGAGAGGTCAAGACGCTGCCTAAATCCTATGGCGCAGGGTCCGGGCCCATCGCCCATTGCACACCTGCACTTTGCGAGGGCGTCCGGAAGCGCACCTAGCAACCTCCATTTCAAAGGAAGTTGTGTTACGCGGACCAATCCGGTAGCGCGCCGCCGCCGGCCGACGTCCACGAAGGCTTCTACCGATACCACGACGCCGAGTGCCCATATCTTTCCCATGTAGTTGGTTAGTGTGTATAGACCAAATGGCTAGACTCGATGAAATACCAAGAACTCGTTAAGTGTGTTATTTTGAAGTAACATGCAGACGCCGACCAGGCCAGCCCACCTCTCTCTAGGTGGTCTCAACCTGCCATGTCGCTCCGCCTCAAAGTAATAGTCGGGGTCGGGGAACCCAGGCCCACCTCTACCGGGATGGAGCCACCTGCCCTTCACCCCCATCTCCTAACAAGATCATAAGTAATGTAGCAAGATAAAGTATATAGCATATGCCCGAGATCACCTCCAAGTGATCACGGCCCAATAGTATAGCATGGCGGATTTTGACAAGAGTGTAGGGCCACCGATAGAATACTAGCATCCTATACTAAGCATTTATGATTGCGTAAGGGTAACAACTATAGCAACAATGACAGGCTATGCAGTAGAATAGGTTTAACCGAAAGCAATAACATGCTACACTACTCTAATGCAAGCAGTAGAGAGAAGGAATAGGCGATATTTGGTGATCAAGGGGGGGACTTGCCTGGTTGCTCTGGCAAGTAGGGGTCGTCAACAACGTAGTCGGTCGAGGCACCAGCAGCGACATCGGTCTCGTAGTCTACCAGAGAGAAGAGGGGGAAGAAACAATGAATACAATGCAAACAGAGGCATAACGATGCATGACAAAGCAAACAACGATGTTAGGTGTGCCCTAGCGCGGTAAGAGGTGATACCGACGAAGGGGGGAAACATCCGGGAAAGTATCCCCGGTATTTCGCGTTTACGGACAGATGAACCGGAGAGGGAAAGTTGAGTGTTCCATATGCTATGGGTGTGTGGCGGATGAACGGGCCACGTATTTGGATTCGTCTCGTCGTTCTGAGCAACTTTCATGTAGAAAGTATTTTCATCTGAGCTATGGTTTATTTTATATGATTTTCTAAAGTATTAAATCATTTTTAGAATTTATTTAATTTATTTAATTCAACATTATCCGTATTAGTGCATGCTGATGTCATCATGACGTCAGCAGTCAATAGAGGTGTTGATTGGTCAAACCGACGTGTGGGTCCAATGGGACCCACCTGTCATACTCTACTTAGGTTAATTAGGGTTTAGCTAAACTAATTACTGTTTATTTAAACTAACAAGTTAATCATATTAATTAAATAGGATTAATTAACTTAATTAATTCACTAATTAATTAATTAATTAACTATAAATTTTATTAATTCATTTATATTTTCATTTTATTCTAAAGCGTTCTGGGCGTGGGGGCCCATGTCAGTGGCCCAGAGGGGCCATAGCGGGAAAAACGGGCGCACGGGCGCTGGGCGTTGGCCCGACGCACACGCGGGCGACGGAGCCGGTGTTGGACTGGCCAATGACCAGCCGGGGTCCAGATCTTGGGCGCAGCAGGGCGCACGACGGGCGAGGACAGATCAGGGGAAGAGCCGCAGACGACACCGACCACAAGCAGCAGCTTTGGTGGGGGTAGCGGGGCAGCGGCGGCCGGGACATGCGGGGCAGCGGCGGCATCCATGAAGGAGCCTGCGTGCTCGGGCGCGACCGCGATGTGGTCGGGGCGCAGCGTCTTGGGCGGCGCACGTCGCTTAGTTAATGGCGCGCGGCGCGAGGCGCAGAGCGCGATGGCAAGCGCGAGAGAAGCGCCAGCGCAGCATAATGTATCGCAGAGAGCAGCGGCATTAGGGCGCGGGCTTTGCGGGTGTCTGGCGATGAAGCGCGTGCGCGAGGCGGTGGCGAGGCCACGGCGGGGAAGCGCGGGCGCACGGCGAGCGCGTGCACGGGCGCTGGTGCAGGGCTGACAGAGAAGGGAGAGGCCTGGGGCCTCACCGGGGTTCGTAGGGACGGGGCAACGGGGGTCTGGGTGGTCGACGGGGACGACGCACGATGGGGAGGCAGGTCGGCGGGGAGGAGGACGGGGACGCGTCGACGACGGAGAGGCGAGCGGCGTGGTTCTGGCGACGGGATCCGGGGAGGCACGACGTTGGGCGTGCGGCGAGGGGCGTTGTTGCCCTGGGTCGCTGGTCGGGGAGGAGGTGAGGACGGGCGGCGTCGTTGTGGCGGCGCCGCGCGAGGCGGGCAGCACTGGGCGGCGTCGAGCCCGATCCCGATTGGATCGGGAGAGAGAGAGTGGGGCGCGAGTGAGGGGGTGGGTGCGTGGGTTAGGGTTTGCGGGTGGGGGGTGAGGGATATGGGAGCGTCGGTGGCCGGGCGGCCGACACCGGGCAGTGGCCTAGTGGGCGAAGCCTTGTATGGCGGGGGTTTCTCTTTTCCTTTCTTTGTTTGTTTTGTTTCGTTTTACTTTTCTTTTTATTTATTGCTTTGTTGTTTCCATCCACTATAAAATATCTAGGCATTTTATAAAAATATGTTTGTTGCACCATATTTACATATGCAAAATATGGCACCTCCTGAACATTTTTGTTTTAACTTTTGAAAACTTTTATTGTTGACATTAATTTGAATTTGAATTTTGAAACTGTTTCAATCATTGCGAGGTTAACAACAAAGAACTGTGGTGACGGTCATCATTAGCGTGGGATTACTGTAGCTTAATTATCCGGTGTCACAAATCTCCTCCACTACAAGAAATCTCGTCCCGAGATTTAAGAGGCGGAGTAGAGGAGAAGGTTCTGTTACACAATTTCTAGCGAGTGTTCTCGGTCTTGGTAGCTCTTCTCAAGGCCGATCCATAACCTTGATGTCTTCATTTCTCGCTTGAGTTCTCATGATGAAGTTGCCGTCCTTCCTTCATGATCTCCACCGTACTTACGAAAGGTTAAGAGGGGAAAACTCTATAAGGACGGATTCTAACAGGATTGATCATCAGACGGTTAACTCGGGGGAAGAAGCATAAGTATCTCTCGAATTGAAACTTAAGAAGATGTCAAGAGCAAAGTAAGAAGGTACCATGAGAAGTTTCAAACGGATAGGCAATGGTTCGATGTCTGAAAGCAAGTGCAAAAGGGGTACAGAGCAACGAGATTAAGTATTGTGTCTGTTATGAAAATAGATCACTAGGAAGGTGGCCCGTGAATTACATACGAGGCCACGCGCGAGGAACAACCTTGGGAACAGGGGTGTACAGGAGAGTCAGGTTTCGATCCTGTGGAACTGTGTGTTATGGGCCCACCATGTGGGTTGAAAGCAGGAAGAGGGGTGATGTCTTGCACGATCATGTAAGAGAGGCATGTCAGAGAATAACCGGTCAGTTATGTTGGCAGCATCGTTGGTACCAAGGGCGAGGGACGAAGAGAACTATTTTCCTGCTCGTTGAAACGAGGCGGACCAATAGGCAAAGTTCTCGTCCATCGGTGGTTACCAAAATGTCATCAACAATAGCAACACAGTCTTACTGACACAGTTGTACACCAAGGTGTTTACATAAGCAGAGAATATTACTGCTTAGATCATATAGATAACAGGAAAGGTTAAACAAAACAATGGAAAGGAAATGTGTTCAATAGATTAAACCGAACAACGCAAAGGAGTTTAAACACATATTTCAGGGGTATATCCTTTCCAAGGGCAAGCGAGCATGATATCCATGGCAGGTTATGAAGTAGAAAACCATTTAGGTAAGGGAGAGGAATTTCATGACATTACCCAAACAACGGTGTTTGGATAAATTTGATAAAGAAAATTTATCATTGTGCTTCAAATGTTCTTGTTGAAAGTCGGAGTACCATAGACATGCTTCGAGATAGCATTGACATGGTCATCGATTGAAGATCGACTTTGGAAACACAAAGGATCCATCAGAATAACTTGTTGAATAAGTCTTACAATTTCCTCATGGAAGAATGGATAACCTTCTTTGAAAAGGAAAATATAACAACAGGTGTGAATAACTTGTTGAATAAGTCTTACAATTTCCTCATGGACCCATCCGCAGTGTCGCCGATCCATTTGCTGCCGTCAGCAACGATCAACATTTGTTCTGTACTTTCGCCGAGAGGCTACGTATAGGCTTGGCGTGGTTAGCAGCGAAGCTTCCCCATTCAGCCAGCCGTCGTGCCAGAAGAGGGCGCGCTTGTGACGCCCCGATTCAATCATACACGCAAACGTGTACGATCAAGATCATGGACTCACGGGAAGATATCACAACACAACTCTAAAAATAAAATAAGTCATACAAGCGTCATATTACAAGCCAGGGGCCTCGAGGGCTCAAATACAAGTGCTCGATCATAGACAAGTCAGCGGTAGCAACAATATCTGAGTACGACATAAGTTAAACAAGTTTGCCTTAAGAAGGCTAGCACAAACCGGGATCTGATTGAAAGAGGCGCATGCCTCCCGCCTAGGATCCTACTAAACAACTCACAGTGTCGTCGGCGGCCTGCACGTAGTAGTAGGCACCTCCGATGTAGTAGGAGTTGTTGTCAATAGTGGCGTCGGCTCGTAGACTCCAGATCTGGTTGCGACAACCACGTAGAATGGAAAGGGGAAAAGAGGAGAAAAGCAACCGTGAGTACTCATCCAAAGTACTGCAAGCAAGGATCTACACTACATATGCATGGGTATCTCGTAAAGGGCAATATCGGTTGACTGAACTGCAGAATGCCAGAATAAGAGGGGGATAGCTAGTCCTGTCGAAGACTACGCTTCTGGCAGCCTCCATCTTGCAGCATGTAGAAGAGAGTAGATGGTAAGTTCACCAAGTAGCGTCGCATAGCATAATCCTTCCCGGCGATCCTCCCCTCGTCACCCTATGTGAGAGCGATCACCGGGTTATATCTGGCACTTGGAAGGGTGTGTTTTATTAAGTATCTGGTTCTA
This sequence comes from Aegilops longissima, assembly GCA_021605205.1. Classification (NCBI taxonomy): domain Eukaryota; kingdom Viridiplantae; phylum Streptophyta; class Magnoliopsida; order Poales; family Poaceae; genus Aegilops; species Aegilops longissima. Next base: position 527,261,731 of record CM038679.1, read on the forward strand.
GTTGTCATAAGGTCAAGGCACAACTCCAAGTCGTCCTGTTACCTAAGATCACGGCTATTCGAATAGATAAACTTCCCTGCAGGGGTGCACCACATAACCCAACACGCTCGATCCCATTTGGCCGTACGCACTTTCCTGGGTCATACCCGGCCTCGGAAGATCAACACGTCGCAGCCCTACCTAGGCACATCAGAGAGGTCAGCACGCCTGTCTAAATCCTATGGCGCAGGGGTCTGGGCCCATCGCCCATTGCACACCTGCACTTTGCGAGGGCGTCCGGAAGCAGACCTAGCAACCTCCATTTCAAAGGAAGTTGTGTTACGCGGACCAATCCGGGCGCGCGCGCTCGGCCGGCCGACGTCCACGAAGGCTTCGGCTGATACCACGACGTCGAGTGCCCATATCTTTCCCATGTAGTTGGTTAGTGTGTATAGACCAAATGGCTAGACTCAGATGAAATACCAAGAACTCGTTAAGTGTGTTATTTTGAAGTAACCGCAGACGCCGACCAGGGCCAGGCCCACCTCTCTCCTAGGTGGTCTCAACCTGCCATGTCGCTCCGCCTCAAAGTAATAGTCGGGGGTCGTCAGGAACCCAGGCCCACCTCTACCGGGATGGAGCCACCTGCCCCTTCAGCCCCCATCTCCGAACAGTATCATAAGTAATGTAGCAGTATAAAGTATATAGCATATGCCCGTGATCACCTCCCGAAGTGATCACGGCCCAGTAGTATAGCATGGCAGACGGACAAGAGTGTAGGGCCACTGATAGAATACTAGCATCCTATACTAAGCATTTATGATTGCAGGTAAGGGTAACAACTATAGCAACAATGACAGGCTATGCAGTAGAATAGGTTTAACCGAAAGCAATAACATGCTACACTACTCTAATGCAAGCAGTAGAGAGAAGGAATAGGCGATATTTGGTGATCAAGGGGGGGACTTGCCTGGTTGCTCTGGCAAGTAGGGGTCGTCAACAACGTAGTCGGTCGAGGCACCAGCAGCGACATCGGTCTCGTAGTCTACCGGAGAGAAGAGGGGGAAGAAACAATGAATACAATGCAAACAAAGGCATAACGATGCATGACAAAGCAAACAACGATGTTAGGTGTGCCCTAACGCGGTAAGAGGTGATACCGACGAATGGGGGAAACATCCGGGAAAGTATCCCCGGTATTTCGCGTTTACGGACAGATGAACCGGAGAGGGAAAGTTGAGTGTTCCATATGCTATGGGTGTGTGGCGGATGAACGGGCCACGTATTTGGATTCGTCTCGTCGTTCTGAGCAACTTTCATGTAGAAAGTATTTTCATCTGAGCTATGGTTTATTTTATATGATTTTCTAAAGTATTAAATCATTTTTAGAATTTATTTAATTTATTTAATTCAACATTATCCAGAATAGTGCATGCTGATGTCATCATGACGTCAGCAGTCAACAGAGGTGTTGATTGGTCAAACCGACGTGTGGGTCCAATGGGACCCACCTGTCATACTCTACTTAGGTTAATTAGGGTTTAGCTAAACTAATTACTGTTTATTTAAACTAACAAGTTAATCATATTAATTAAATAGGATTAATTAACTTAATTAATTCACTAATTAATTAATTAATTAACTATAAATTTTATTAATTCATTTATATTTTCATTTTATTCTAAAGCGTTACAGGCGTGGGGCCCATGTCGGTGGCCCGAGGGGCCATAGCGGGAAAAAGCAGGCGCAAGGCTGGCGGCGTCTGACGACACGCTGGCGACGGAGCGGGTGTCGGACACGGCCAATGACCAGCCGGGGTCACCCCTTGATCTTGGCGCAGCAGGCGCCTGACGGGCGAGGACAGATCGGGAAGAGCCGCAGACGACACCGACCTGGCGGCAGCTTTGGTGGGGAGTAGCGAAGCAGCGGCGGCCGGGACATGCGGGCGCGGCGGCATCCATGAAGGAGCTGCGTGCTCGGGGCACGACCGCGATGTGGTCGGGGCGCGGCGTCTGGCGAAGGGGCGACGTCGCTAGTTGGCGGCGGCACGGGCGCAGGAGGCGGCGATGCGGCAAGCGAGAGGGCGGCAGCCAGCGCAATGATCGCAGAGAGCAGCGGCATTAGGGGCGCGGGCTTTGCGGGTGTCGCGGCGATGAAGCGCGTCTGTGGCGGTGGCGAGGCCACGGCGGGGAAGCGCGGCGCACGGCGAAGCGCGCGCACGCGGCGCCGTGCAGGTCGACAGAGAAGGGAGAGGCCTGGGGCCTCACCGGGGTTCGTAGGGGGCGGGCAACGGGGTCCAGGTGGTCGACGGGGACGACGCACGATGGGGAGGCAGGTCGGCGGGGAGGAGGACGGGGACGCGTCGACGACGGAGAGGCGAGCGGCGTGGTTCTGGCGACGGGATCCGGGGAGGCACGACGTTGGGCGTGCGGCGAGGGGCGTTGTTGCCCTGGGTCGCTGGTCGGGGAGGAGGTGAGGACGGGGCGGCGTCGTTGTGGCGGCGGGGCGCCGGCGTGAGGCGGGGCAGCACTGGACGGCGTCGAGCCCGATCCCGATTGGATCGGGGGAGAGGGAGAGTGGGGGCGCGAGTGAGGGGGGGTGGGTGCGTGGGTTAGGGTTTGCGGGTGGGGGGGTGAGGGGATATGGGAGCGTCGGTTGGGCCGGCCGACAGCTGGGCCGGTGGCCTAGTGGGCCGAAGCCTTGTATGGCGGGGGGTTTCTCTTTTCCTTTCTTTGTTTGTTTTGTTTCGTTTTACTTTTCTTTTTGTTTATTGCTTTGTTGTTTCCATCCACTATAAAATATCTAGGCATTTTATAAAAATGTGTTTGTTGCACCATATTTACATATGCAAAATATGGCACCTCCGGAACATTTTTGTTTTAACTTTTGAAAACTTTTATTGTTGACATTAATTTGAATTTGAATTTTGAAACTGTTTCGAATCATTGCGAGGTTAACAACAGTAACCGTGGTGACGTGTCATCATTAGCGTGGGATTACTGTAGCTTAATTATCCGGGTGTCACAAATCTCCTCCACTACAAGAAATCTCGTCCGAGATTTAAGAGGCGGAGTAGAGGAGAAGGTTCTCGTTCTGAATTTCTAGCGAGTGTTCTCGGTCTTGGTAGCTCTTCTCGAAGGCCGATCCATAACCTTGATGTCTTCATTTCTCTACGCTTGAGTTCTCATGATGAAGTTGCCGTCCTTCCTTCATGATCTCCACCGCATTTCACGAAAGGTTAAGAGGGAAAACTCTATAAGGACGGATTCAACAGGATTGATCATCGACGGTTAACTCGGGGAAGAAGCATAAGTATCTCTCTAATTGAAACTTAAGAAGATATCAAGAGCAAAGTAAGAAGGTACCATGAGAAGTTTCAAGCGGATAGGCAATGGTTCGATGTCTGAAAGCAAGTGCAAAAGGGGTACAGAGCAACGAGATTAAGTATTGTGTCTGTTATGAAAATAGATCACTAGGAAGGTGGCCCGTGAATTACATACGAGGCCACGCGCGAGGAACAACCTTGGGAACAGGGGTGTACAGGAGAGTCAGGTTTCGATCCTGTGGAACTGTGTGTTATGGGCCCACCATGTGGGTTGAAAGCAGGAAGAGGGGTGATGTCTTGCACGATCATGTAAGAGAGGCATGTCAGAGAATAACCGGTCAGTTATGTTGGCAGCATCGTTGGTACCAAGGGCGAGGGACGAAGAGAACTATTTTCCTGCTCGTTGAAACGAGGCAGACCAATAGGCAAAGTTCTCGTCCATCGGTGGTTACCAAAATGTCATCAACAATAGCAACACAGTCTTACTGACACAGTTGTACACCAAGGTGTTTACATAAGCAGAGAATATTACTGCTTAGATCATATAGATAACAGGAAAGGTTAAACAAAACAATGGAAAGGAAATGTGTTCAATAGATTAAACCGAACAACGCAAAGGAGTTTAAACACATATTTCAGGGGGTATATCCTTTCCAAGGGCAAGCAGAGCATGATATCCATGGCAGGTTATGAAGTAGAAAACCATTTAGGTAAGGGGAGAGGAATTTCATGACATTACCCAAACAACGGTGTTTGGATAAATTTGATAAAGAAAATTTATCATTGTGCTTCAAATGTTCTTGTTGAAAGTCGGAGTACCATAGACATGCTTCGAGATAGCATTGACATGGTCATCAGTTGAAGATCAGACTTTGGAAACACAAAGGATCCATCAGGAATAACTTGTTGAATAAGTCTTACAATTTCCTCATGGAAGAATGGATAACCTTGCTGAAAAGGAAAATATAACAACAGGTGTGAATAACTTGTTGAATAAGTCTTACAATTTCCTCATGGACCCATCCGCGCAGGTCGCTGATCCATTTGCTGCCGTGCAGCGCATCAGCATTTGTTCTGTACTTTCGCCGAGAGGCTACGTATAGGCTTGGCGTGGTTAGCAGCGAAGCTTCCCCATTCAGCCAGCCGTCGTGCCAGAAGAGGGCGCGCTTGTGACGCCCCGATTCAATCATACACGCAAACGTGTACGATCAAGATCATGGACTCACGGGAAGATATCACAACACAACTCTAAAAATAAAATAAGTCATACAAGCGTCATATTACAAGCCAGGGGCCTCGAGGGCTCAAATAAAAGTGCTCGATCATAGACAAGTCAGCGGTAGCAACAATATCTGAGTACAGACATAAGTTAAACAAGTTTGCCTTAAGAAGGCTAGCACAAACTGGGATACAGATTGAAAGAGGCGCATGCCTCCTGCCTAGGATCCTACTAAACAACTCCTGGTCGTCGGCGGCGGCCTGCACGTAGTAGTAGGCACCTCCGATGTAGTAGGAGTTGTTGTCAATAGTGGCGTCTGGCTCGTAGACTCCAGCATCTGGTTGCGACAACCACGTAGAATGGAAAGGGGGAAAAGAGGGAGAAAAGCAACCGTGAGTACTCATCCAAAGTACTCGCAAGCAAGGATCTACACTACATATGCATGGGTATCTGTGTAAAGGGGCAATATCGGTTGGTGAACTGCGAAATGCCGTAATAAGAGGGGATAGCTAGTCTGTCGAAGACTACGCTCGCAGCCTCCATCTTGCAAAGACGTGAAGAGAGTAGATGGTAAGTTCACCAAGTAGCGTCGCATAGCATAATCCTTCCCGCGATCCTCCCTCGTCACCCTATGTGAGAGCGATCACGGGTTATATCCGCACTTGGAAGGGTGTGTTTTATTAAGTATCTGGTTCTAGTTGTCATAAGGTCAAGGCACAACTCCAAGTCGTCCTGTTACCTAAGATCACGGCTATTCGAATAGATAAACTTCCCTGCAGGGGTGCACCACATAACCCAACACGCCGATCCCATTTGGCCAGTCGCACTTTCACTCGGGTCATACCCGGCCTCGGAAGATCAACACGTCGCAGCCCTACCTAGGCACATCAGAGAGGTCAGCACGCCTGTCTAAATCCTATGGCGCAGGGGTCTGGGCCCATCGCCCATTGCACACCTGCACTTTGCGAGGGCGTCCGGAAGCAGACCTAGCAACCTCCATTTCAAAGGAAGTTGTGTTACGCGGACCAATCCGGCGCGCGCCGCTCAGTCGCTGACGTCACGAAGGCTTCGGCTGATACCACGACGTCGAGTGCCCATATCTTTCCCATGTAGTTGGTTAGTGTGTATAGACCAAATGGCTAGACTCAGATGAAATACCAAGAACTCGTTAAGTGTGTTATTTTGAAGTAACCGCAGACGCCGACCAGGGCCAGGCCCACCTCTCTCCTAGGTGGTCTCAACCTGCCATGTCGCTCCGCCTCAAAGTAATAGTCGGGGGCCGTCAGGAACCCAGGCCCACCTCTACCGGGATGGAGCCACCTGCCCCTTCAGCCCCCATCTCCGAACAGTATCATAAGTAATGTAGCAGTATAAAGTATATAGCATATGCCCGTGATCACCTCCCGAAGTGATCACGGCCCAGTAGTATAGCATGGCAGACGGACAAGAGTGTAGAGCCACTGATAGAATACTAGCATCCTATACTAAGCATTTATGATTGCAGGTAAGGGTAACAACTATAGCAACAATGACAGGCTATGAAGTAGAATAGGTTTAACCGAAAGCAATAACATGCTACACTACTCTAATGCAAGCAGTAGAGAGAAGGAATAGGCGATATTTGGTGATCAAGGGGGGGACTTGCCTGGTTGCTCTGGCAAGTAGGGGTCGTCAACAACGTAGTCGGTCGAGGCACCAGCAGCGACATCGGTCTCGTAGTCTACCGGAGAGAAGAGGGGGAAGAAACAATGAATACAATGCAAACAGAGGCATAACGATGCATGACAAAGCAAACAACGATGTTAGGTGTGCCCTAACGCGGTAAGAGGTGATACCGACGAAGGGGGGAAACATCCGGGAAAGTATCCCCGGTATTTCGCGTTTACGGACAGATGAACCGGAGAGGGAAAGTTGAGTGTTCCATATGCTATGGGTGTGTGGCGGATGAACGGGCCACGTATTTGGATTCGTCTCGTCCTTCTGAGCAACTTTCATGTAGAAAGTATTTTCATCTGAGCTATGGTTTATTTTATATGATTTTCTAAAGTATTAAATCATTTTTAGAATTTATTTAATTTATTTAATTCAACATTATCCAGAATAGTGCATGCTGATGTCATCATGGCGTCGGCAGATCAATGAGGTGTTGATTGGTCAATCGACGTGTGGGTCCAATGGGACCCACCTGTCATACTCTACTTAGGTTAATTAGGGTTTAGCTAAACTAATTACTGTTTATTTAAACTAACAAGTTAATCATATTAATTAAATAGGATTAATTAACTTAATTAATTCACTAATTAATTAATTAATTAACTATAAATTTTATTAATTCATTTATATTTTCATTTTATTCTAAAGCGTTCTGGGCGTGGGGGCCCATGTCAGTGGCCCAGAGGGGCCATAGCGGGAAAAACGGGCGCCGGCGCTGGCGTTAACCCGACGCACACGCGGGCGACGGAGGCGGGTGTCGGACTGGCCAATGGCCAGCCGGGAACCTTGATCTTGAGGTGCAGCAGGCGCCTGACGGGCGAGGACAGATCAGGGAAGAGCCGCAGACGACACCGACCACAAGCAGCAGCTTTGGTGGGGGTAGCGGGGCAGCGGCGGCCGGGACATGCGGGCCAGCGGCGGCATCCATGAAGGAGCCTGCGTGCTCGGGCGCGACCGCGATGTGGTCGGGGCGCTGGCGCGTCTGTGGCGGCGCGACGTCGCGCTTAGTTGGCGGCGGCGCGGGCGCAGCGAGGCGGCAGTAGCGGCAAGCGAGAGGGGGCGGCCAGCGCGCGCAACAGATCGCAGAGAGCAGCGGCATTAGGGGCGCGGGCTTTGCGGGTGTGCGGGCGATGAAGCGCGTCTTGGCGGTGGCGAACCCACGGCGGGAAGCGCGGCGCACGGCGAAGCGCGGCACGGGCGCCGTGCGAGGGTCGACAGAGAAGGGAGAGGCCTGGGGCCTCACCGGGGTTCGTAGGGACGGGGCAACGGGGGTCTGGGTGGTCGACGGGGACGACGCACGATGGGGAGGCAGGTCGGCGGGAGGAGGACGGGACGCGGCGACGTCGGAGAGGCGAAAGCGCGGCGTGGTTACGCGACGGATCCGGGAGGCACGACGTTGGGCGTGCGGCGAGGGGCGTTGTTGCCCTGGGTCGCTGGTCGGGGAGGAGGTGAGGACGGGGCGGCGTCGTTGTGGCGGCGGGGCGCCGGCGTGAGGCGGGCAGCACTGGACGGCGTCGAGCCCGATCCCGATTGGATCGGGGAGAGGAGAGTGGGGCGCGAGGAGGGGGTGGGTGCGTGGGTTAGGGTTTGCGGGTGGGGGTGAGGGGATATGGGAGCGTCGGCTGGGCGGTGGCCTAGTGGGCCGAAGCCTTGTATGGCGGGGGGTTTCTCTTTTCCTTTCTTTGTTTGTTTTGTTTCGTTTTACTTTTCTTTTTATTTATTGCTTTGTTGTTTCCATCCACTATAAAATATCTAGGCATTTTATAAAAATGTGTTTGTTGCACCATATTTACATATGCAAAATATGGCACCTCCGGAACATTTTTGTTTTAACTTTTGAAAACTTTTATTGTTGACATTAATTTGAATTTGAATTTTGAAACTGTTTCGAATCATTGCGAGGTTAACAACAGTAACCGTGGTGACGTGTCATCATTAGCGTGGGATTACTGTAGCTTAATTATCCGGGTGTCACAAATCTCCTCCACTACAAGAAATCTCGTCCCGAGATTTAAGAGGCGGAGTAGAGGGAGAAGGTTCTGGTTACGAATTTCTAGCGAGTGTTCTCGGTCTTGGTAGCTCTTCTCGAAGGCCGATCCATAACCTTGATGTCTTCATTTCTCTGCTTCAGGTTCTCATGATGAAGTTGCCGTCCTTCCTTCATGATCTCCACCGTACTTACGAAAGGTTAAGAGGGGAAAACTCTATAAGGACGGATTCTAACAGGATTGATTATCAGACGGTTAACTCGGGGGAAGAAGCATAAGTATCTCTCGAATTGAAACTTAAGAAGATATCAAGAGCAAAGTAAGAAGGTACCATGAGAAGTTTCAAACGGATAGGCAATGGTTCGATGTCTGAAAGCAAGTGCAAAAGGGGTACAGAGCAACGAGATTAAGTATTGTGTCTGTTATGAAAATAGATCACTAGGAAGGTGGCCCGTGAATTACATACGAGGCCACGCGCGAGGAACAACCTTGGGAACAGGGGTGTACAGGAGAGTCAGTTTCGATCTGTGGAACTGTGTGTTATGGGCCCACCATGTGGGTTGAAAGCGTGAAGGGGTGATGTCTTGCACGATCATGTAAGAGAGGCATGTCGAGAATAACCGGTCGCTTATGTTGGCAGCATCGTTGGTACCAAGGGCGAGGGACGAAGAGAACTATTTTCCGCCGTTGAAACGAGGCGGACCAATAGGCAAAGTTCTCGCCCATCGGTGGTTACCAAAATGTCATCAACAATAGCAACACAGTCTTCTCGACACAGCTTGTACACCAAAGGTGTTTACATAAGCGAGAGAATATTACTGCTTAGATCATATAGATAACGTGAAAGGTTAAACAAAACAATGGAAAGGAAATGTGTTCAATAGATTAAACCGAACAACGCAAAGGAGTTTAAACACATATTTCAGGGGTATATCCTTTCCAAGGGCAAGCAGAGCATGATATCCATGGCAGGTTATGAAGTAGAAAACCATTTAGGTAAGGGAGAGGAATTTCATGACATTACCCAAACAACGGTGTTTGGATAAATTTGATAAAGAAAATTTATCATTGTGCTTCAAATGTTCTTGTTGAAAGTCGGAGTACCATAGACATGCTTCGAGATAGCATTGACATGGTCATCAGTTGAAGATCAGACTTTGGAAACACAAAGGATCCATCAGGAATAACTTGTTGAATAAGTCTTACAATTTCCTCATGGAAGAATGGATAACCTTGCTGAAAAGGAAAATATAACAACAGGCCCTCTGGCCAGGGGTGCTAAGAAAAGACACCACCTTACCGGGTTATGTAGAGACCAATGTTATAACTCTTGGAAATACGTCCCAACCATCATATCTGACCGAGATTCAGAATCGATTGGTGTCCCTCATACTCAGGATGCCTGAGAAGAAAAGGTGCAACACAATTTGACGAGAGGACATTGTGAGATTCTCGGAAAAGATCTATGGAAGCGAGTTCCGAAACAAGAGTTCATCATTAAACCACGGATAAGATGAGAGGGTGGCTGATGAACTAAACGACAATGTCGAGATTTACAAAAGATGGATTTCCACAATCATGTGAACAAAGAGATAACATTTGTCAGATCAAATGGTATAAGGAGATATGCTTGAGGAAAACATACCCAATTTAAACATTGGTTGAAAGATGCACCCGAAATATGGGCTTAGTTAGCATGACTGATGTTATAAAGGTGATTCAATAACCAATGGTCTAAGAATGAAATGTCGACCATTAATTTCAAAGCAATAGGGTTGCTAGAAGGAAAGAATCCAAACAACACCGTTCACTTGTTGGAATCAACACGGGGACCAAGAAAGAGTGGTGATGGTAGAAGTATCACTATACCAAGAATTCTTAAGAGGTGGAGTAATCCTCATGACATTCTTGACATAAAATATGGTAATACTCCAAGGTAAATAAGATCAAATGTTGGATAGCAAGGAACTCAAGGTATAACACAGAACACGAACAAGTTTGTGTTAGAGGGAAGGCAATAAAGTGGTCGATGACAACACAAATCATCGAGGGCAAGGATGGTATTTCTCATCATGAATTCAATAGATACCTTGGAAGAGCTAAGAATGTTGATGATGATAACGACACATTTGTCGAGAGATTTCAAGATGTAATCGATCGAAAATGACATCAAGTCAAAGGAATGGTGAAGCGAAAGGTTATTGGAACCTAGGGTACGACAAAAACTTGAAACCGAGCTCGTTGTTCAAGGTGAAATGATATGACGAGGAAGATGGCGTAAGCTTAACTCGTCGTCGAAATTTGTGCTCTGGGAAGAAGGATCAGGTGGCACAGTTTAAAATTTAGCACGATAATGATATAGCAGATCAGGAAAGGAATGACTTGAAGGATTATTTAAACTCCTAAGCAACAAAAATTACTTAGGGTTATAGATCCGGAATGCGGAATCGGTTCACATATCGGTGTTCTTGGTTGACGACAACCCAGAACCCAGGAAAAATGGAATCGGTGAGAAATCACAGTTGATGAATAATCCATCAGAACTTATGCAGTTCCATGATATTCTTGAGATACCAGAGTGTAATACTCGATGGTAGATCAAAATAAAGGTTGGACAGGTGCAATGATCTGCAGAAGACAAGTACTTCAACTTGTCCGAGAAATGGTATTTAAAAGGAGAACATGGTCGGAACCACGATTGCAAAAGGCCGGATCTCAGATATAAGATGAACTTATACCAAGGGAATATTTAATTAAAGAGAAGCTTTAATGATACGATCTACATTGTGTCCATGGGCATGAACACAAAGTTCAAGGTCGACTACCAATTCTCCAATGCATAACCTTTCATTCACCTCTCATTTTTCGAAGAAGTTGTAATGTTTAAATTTTATCTAGAAAAACACCAGAAGAGTATGACTCGTGATAGCTCTCGGGTTTACCCGGATCTGGGAAGGAATAGGTTCAACCCTTAGGGGCATCTTGGGAACTTATACCACAAGCTTCAATAGTAAATAACACAAGCTCGATAGTAGAGCATGGGTGACAAAATGAGAGGATACAATTTACCGAAGGCATTATGTATCAGGGAAAGAATTTCTCGAGGTTTTGTATATGAAGGACACTGTCGGATATTTCAAAAAAGGATCCGACAGTCCATAGCGAAGCTGATGTGAGTATCGGCACACAACCAGAGGAAGAAACAGTGCAAATGTATTGGATTATAGAAGCAAATGGCTAATTCAAAGCTCACATCTAAAGGAATTGTGATTTCCAAATCTAAGGATCAGAAGCAAACGCTCTGATTAAGGATGGATAAGTTGAGTAAGCTTAAGGGTAAAATCGACAACAATTTGATTGGTCGAGATTCAGCTCACACGTCTGAGCCGGAAGGATAATTTTCAGGGAATAACTTATGATTGCGTGCATTCACACACATGTTGAATCAATGGACTCAAAATGATAGTGACAAAGGATAGTAAATGAATATTGCTGGTCTTAAGGAACGCAACCAAAATGCAAGCACACAATTGCAGAGCAATAGCGGGCAGAGGATTACCGAAAGATCAGATAACCTCTCAATGTATCTTGTGAATCATATGAACAACGAGGGAAGAATGGGTACTCGGTAAGTGTGAGGAATTATCCGTAGGGGGTATTCATGTGGCAAAGAACTGCAAGGCAGTAAGCTCAAGGATTCTTAAAAAGTTTGGAGAATAATTCAATGCATCTTGTAATAACAAGAGCAACTGGGAATGAAAGTAAGACGACAGGTGCATGTAATCCTCCATAGGGATAACGGTTGTAGGGAATTGCAAAAGCAACGGGAACAAGGTCTCGAGTGAACACTGGAGAGTATTTTCCGAATCTTCTGGTGTAGTTGGCGATCATCAGGACTGAAGGGGCTCTCCGGGAGAAAATATTATCGAGAACCTAGAGTGAGAGTTAGTAAAAATCGTTGAACCCAAATAGAAGAGATGTCAGAGTCCCAGAGTATAGGTCGAGGAATAAAAGATCCTACTACTATCCAATGGCGACGTGGGCCCGTAAGCCACACAACCATGTTAGTGGAAGTTTTAGCAATGACTAGACTCAACTTCGGCCAAGGAGTTGGTAGGGGGATTCCTACAGGCAGTCGGCTCTGATACCAACTTGTGACGCCCCCGATTCAATCGTACACTAATCATACACGCAGACATGTATGATCAAGATCAGAGACTCACGGGAAGATATCACAACACAACTCTAAAAATAAAATAAGTCATACAAGCATCATATTACAAGCCAGGGGCCTCGAGGGCTCGAATACAAGTGCTCGATCATAGACGAGTCAGCGGAAGCAACAATATCTGAGTACAGACATAAGTTAAACAAGTTTGCCTTAAGAAGGCTAGCACAAACTGGGATACAGATCAAAAGAGGCGCAGGCCTCCTGCGTGGGATCCTCCTAAACTACTCCTGGTCGTCGGCGGCGGCCTGCACGTAGTAGTAGGCACCTCCGGTGTAGTAGGATTCGTCGTCAACGGTGGCGTCTGGCTCGTAGACTCCAGCATCTGGTTGCGACAACCAGGTAGAATGGAAAGGGGGAAAAGAGGGAGAAAAGCAACCGTGAGTACTCATCCAAAGTACTCGCAAGCAAGGATCTACACTACATATGCATGGGTATCTGTGTAAAGGGGCAATATCGGTGGACTAAACTGTAGAATGCCAGAATAAGAGGGGGATAGCTAGTCCAGTCGAAGACTACGCTTCTGGCGGCCTCCATCTTGCAGCATGTAGAAGAGAGTAGATGGTAAGTTCACCGAGTAGCATCGCATAGCATAATCCAACCCGGCGATCCTCCCCTCGTCGCCCTGTGTGAGAGCGATCACCGGGTTAAATCTGGCACTTGGAAGGGTGTGTTTTATTAAGTATCCGGTTCTAGTTGTCATAAGGTCAAGGCACAACTCCTAGTTGTCCTGTTACCGAAGATCACGGCTATTCGAATAGATAAACTTCCCTGCAGAGGTGGACCACATAACCCAACACGCTCGATCCCATTTGGCCGGACACACTTTCCTGGGTCATGCCCGGCCTCGGAAGATCAACACGTCGCAACCCTACCTCGGCACAACAGAGAGGTCAGCACGCCGGTCTATATCCTATGGCGCAGGGGTCTGGGCCCATCGCCCATTGCACACCTGCACGTGTCGAGGGAGGCCGGAAGCAGACCTAGCAACATCCATTTCAAAAGAAGTTGCATTACGCGGACCAACCCGGCGCGCGTCGCTCAGTCGCTGACGTCACGAAGGCTTTGGCTGATACCATCACGTCGAGTGCCCATATCTTTCCCACGTAGTTGGTTAGTGCGTATAGACCAAATGGCCAGACTCAGATCAAATATTAAGAACTCGTTAAGCATGTTATTTTGAAGTAACCGCGGATGCCGACCAGGGCTAGGCCCACCTCTCTCCTAGGTGGTCTCAACCTGCCCTGTCGCTCCGCCTCAAAGTAACAGTCGGGGGCCGTCGGGAACCCAGGCCCACCTCTACCGGGATGGAGCCACCTGCCCCTTCAGCCCCCATCTCCGAATAATATCATAAGTAATGTAGCAGTATAAAGTATATAGCATATGCCCGTGATCACCTCCCGAAGTGACCACGGCCCAGTAGTATAGCATGGCAGACGGAAAAGAGTGTAGGGCCACTGATGGAATACCAGCATCCTATACTAAGCATTTAGGATTGCTGGTAAGCGTAACAACCGTAGCAACAATGACAGGCTATGCATCAGAATAGGTTTAACCAAAAGCATTAACATGCTACACTACTCTAATGCAAGCAGTAGAGAGAAGGAATAGGCGATATCTGGTGATCAGGGGGGGGGGGGCTGTAACGCCCCGGATCCGATGCGCCAGGTGTCTGCTAGTTATTCGTCGACTTTGCCATGTCATGTGCTTGCGTGTTGCACTTTGCCATGTCATCATATGCTTTTCATATCATGTCACCATGTGCATTTCATTTTGCATACGTGTTCGTCTCATGCATCCGAGCATTTTCCCCGTTGTCCGTTTTGCAATCCGGCACTCCTATGTCTCCCGGCGCCCCCTTTTACCTCTTTTCGTGTGCGGGTATTAAATGTTCTCGGAATGGGATGCAGCTTGGCATGCGGTCTTATTATAGTGTAGGCAGAGCGCCTGTCAAGTTTCGTCGTGTTCGGAGTCCATTTGATAGCCCAACCGTCATGTATAGCGGTATCGTTATCGGTACCTTCGTCGGACGTTTCGGCTTCCGAAACTGCCGCCGGACGGCACCTCTTTTCTCTCCCCTCAGTCCAGACCCTCTCGTCGCAGCCCACCGAGACCTGCCTAAGCCCCCTCGCGATCGGATCCGTCGGATCGCGATCGGAGGTTCCGAAAACCCCCTTAAACCGCTAACCCTAGACCCCTGCCTATTTAAGAAGCCCCCCTTTCCATTTTTGGGCACCCCTACCCCTCCACCTACCTCTAGCCGCCTCCACGCATCGCTTTTCAGCAGCAGCCGCTCCAGATCCGCCATTTGTCCCCGCCGCCGCCGTTTTTCCCCTCCAAATCCGGCGCCAGCCACCTCCCGGGCGCCACTTGGCAGCTCCCCATTGGCCACCACCACCAGCAGCCTCCTCACCCAAATGGAAGGCGCCACGCCGCCCTGCCTCAGCCTCCTCCGCCTGCCCGCTCCGGCCGTCCGTAGCCCGCCCGGGCGATTTGGCCTGAGGTGCCCGCAGGCGCCCGCCTGCGCCCAAGGCGCGCCTCCGCTTCGCTCCCGAGCTCGGGGAGGAGCTCGCCGCCCGCCGCTCTTCCTCGCCGGAGGTCACGCCCCACCGCCGCCGGCGACCTCGCCGAGCCAGGCCTCGCCGCCCTGCTCCCTTCTTCCCGCTTCCCTCTCTCACTCGCTCTCTCTCTTCTCCCGCAGACCCACGGAGCTCCGTGGCGCCGCCCGCCTCGTGCTTTCGTCGCCGGAGGCGATCCTCGACAGATCCGGGTCCCGTGCGGATCTGCCTGTCCCGCCATCCCGCGCCCTCCCGACCTCCCTGCTGACCGGCGCGCGCCACGCCGCTGCGGAGAGCGCCGCCACTGTCGTCGAGACCGGATCGGAGGAGCGATCCGTCGCCTGATGACCGACCACGTGGGCCCCGCAGCCGTGGCCCGTCTCCCCCAGATCCAGCCGGCCCAGCCCGACTCCCCCTCCCCGGCCTGCTCCCTCTTCGTGGGCCGAAGCCCAGGGTGAGCAGCCCCTTTAACCGCTCGTGCGTCATATAGTCTCATAGCGCTCACCCTGTTTTTTTTCAAAAAATCCACTAAGTCCCGAAATCTGCAGTAATTTTGTTGCTTTTTCATCGCATCATATCTCTGTCATCGTAGCTTCGTTTTGCGTGTGTAATATGTCAAAATGTTCGCCTCGAAGAGTAGATCATTCAATCTCATTGCATCATTTTAATTTGAGCTCATCTTGATGCCCAAAATGCTGTTGGAAGAGTGCTATGTGATGTTAGTTTCTGATTTTTATCAGAACATGCACTTTTGTCATTTTTGCCATGATTGATGTGTGCGCCCTATGGACTTGAGTCCTACATGTGTTTTGTAATATGCCATGCCATCTTTCCAGGGGTGTATGCCATGTATTTTTGTGATCAATGTGGTGACTAGCACAAGCATGCAAACTAGGTGTCTTGTTGTTGCTGATTTCAGCCCTGTTTTGCTGATATTTTGATGCCATGTTAACTTGATGCTACAGAGTTATCCATGCATATTTTGAGATACTTCAGTAAGGATGTTTGGTTAAACATGTCTTGCTCTATCCATCCATGCCCTTGTTTGCAGTTATGGAGTGCCTTAGCTTGAGTCAATCGAGCTCTACTTTTGCTATAAAATGTTTCCTGGCAGATTGTTTACATGTTATTCAATTTTGCCAAGCTGTTGTGATTGATCCGTATATGCTATGTTCTTGTTCTTGCCATGTATGTCTTCTATGCCATGTCTTCTTGATGTATGTATGCTTAGTTTTTCATATAAGGCTCTGTGGTGAGTGCATTGAGCTTGTAAACATGCCTACTTGTTATCAGTTTTTGACATGTCATGTTGCTGAATCTGTTAACGAGACTTTCGATATTGACATGGGTGTTACTATATTTTCTTATCCTTTTTGGCTTATGGTCACTAAAGGAATTTTGTTCTATGCAATTAGTAGATTCATGCCATGCCTTGTTTTGCTATTTTAAGTCCTGTAACATGTTGTGTGATAGCTCTAAACATTGCAACCTGATGTTATTTCTGCCAATGCCTGAAACTGTTATTACTTGCAATCTTGCCATGTCATTTTGAGCATGTTCTAGTGATTTCTGGAGATAGATCAGTGTTCATGTTTTGTAATGCTTTACCTGTACATCATGCCCATGCCTTTTGTTTTCTTTTTGAGGTCCTGTAGCATTTTGTTTTGATGCTTGCAATATGCCAACTTGCTGTTTTGGACAGATTGTTGCTATAACTTGTATAGGGTGTATGTGTTGAACCGTTGCTCCGTTTTGATTGTGCTCTATATGAAGCTTGCTTGATTTTGCATGTAGTTTCATATTATCATGTTGCATCCTTGTTTTGAGGTGTTTGCTTGATGTTTGTATGCATTTTGCATCAATGCCATGCTTAACTTGTTTTGCTCATATCTTCTAGACCGTAGCTCCGAATCTAATGAACTTTATATGTAACTTGACTAGAATTTCGTGTAGATCATCATGGTGCATCTTAACTTGCTGTTTAACAACGTGAACATAAGGTTTATTCAGATCTGGACCAATTTCGAAATTTGCATATGAGGACTTACCGGAATTGTTATATGTTGTTTCCGGCCTCATTTAAACTTGCCTTGACGTGTTGTTCTTGTTTGCATCATCTCTTGCCATGAGTAGCTTCATGTAGCTTTGTCATGCATCATGCTTGTTTGTGCATCATGCCTTGTTCATGTGTGGTGTGTTTACTATGTTGTGTGCTTCTTCTTGTTAGTTCCTGTTTAGCTATGCGATCGTGAGGATTCGTTCGCTCACGCTTGGTTCGGCTTCATCCGTTCGTCTTCTTCATGGACCCGTTCTTCTTCCTTGCGGGATTTCAGGCAAGAGGACCGCTACCCTGGATCTCACTACTATCATTGCTATGCTAGTTGCTTCGTTCTATCGCTATGCTGCGCTACCTATTACCTGTTTATCAAGCCATCCCAAATTGCCATGAACCTCTAACCTTTTGTACCCTTCCTAGGAAACCGTTGTTTGGCTATGTTACCGCTTTGCTCAACCCCTCTTATAGCGTTGTTAGTTGCAGGTGAAGATGAAGTTTGTTCCTTGTTGGAACATGGAGATGTTGTTCCTTGTTGGAACATGTTTACTTGTTGGGATATCACAATATATCTTATATTATTAATGCATCTATATATTTGGTAAAGGGTGGAAGGCTCGGCCTTATGCCTGGTGTTTTGTTCCACTCTTGCCGCCCTAGTTTCGGTCATATCGGTGTTATGTTCCCGGATTTTGCGTCCCTAACGCGGTCGGGTGATTTATGGGACCCCTTGACAGTTCGCTTTGAATAAGACTTTTCCAAAGAAGGCCCAACATTGGTTTTACCATTTGCCTCACCTATGCCCTTTTTCCCTTGGGTTTCGGAGCCGAGGGTCATCTTTATTTTAGCCCCCCGGCCGGTGCTCCTTCAGTGTTGGTCCGAACCGAAGCAGATCATGGGGCCACCACGGGCAACTCGAGGGCTGGTTTTACTCGTGGCTGACTTATCCGGTGTGCCTCGAGACCGAGGTACGTATGACTCCTATCAGGATTTGTCGGCACATTCGGGCGGCTTTGCTGGTTTTGTTTTATTGCTGTCGAAATGTCTTGTAGCCGGATTCGAGACTGATCGGGTCTTCCGGGAGAAGGAATATCCTTCGTTGATCGCGAGAGCTTATCATGGGCTAAGTTGGGACACCCTGCAGGGTTTGAACTTTCGAAAGCCGTGCCCGCGGTTATGTGGCAGATGGGAATTTGTTAATGTCCGGTTGTAGAAAACCCGAAGTTGATCTTAATTAAAACACACCAACCGTGTGCGTAACCGTGAGTGTCTCTTTTCGGGGTTGATCGAGAGGAGAACACGGTTTCTGGGTTATGTGTGACGTAAGTAGGAGTTCAGGATCACTTCTTGATCATTACTAGTTGACGACCGTTCCTTTGTTTCTCTTCCCGCTCTCATTTGCGTAAGTTAGCCACCATATATGCTTAGTCGCTGCTGCAACCTCACCACTTTACCCCTTCCTTTCCCTTTAAGCTTTGCTAGTCTTGATGTTGGAAATATGCCCTAGAGGCAATAATAAATTAGTTATTATTATTATATTTCCTTGTTCATGATAATCGTTTATTATCCATGCTATAATTGTATTGATAGGAAACTCAAATACATGTGTGGATACATAGACAACACCATGTCCCTAGCAAGCCTCTATTGGCTAGCTCGTTGATCAATAGATGCTTACGGTTTCCTAACCATGGACATTGGATGTCATTGATAACGGGATCACATCATTAGTAGAATGATGTGATGGACTAGACCCAATCCTAAGCCTAAATCAAAGATCGTAGTTCGTATGCTAAAGCTTTTCTAATGTCAAGTATCATTTCCTTAGACCATGAGATTGTGCAACTCCGGATACCGTAGGAATACTTTGGGTGTACCAAACGTCACAACGAATCGGGTGGCTATAAAGGTGCACTACAGTATCTCCGAAAGTGTCTGGGTTGGCACGAATCGAGATCGGGATTTGTCACTCCGTAAACGGAGAGGTATCTCTGGCCCACTCGGTAGGACATCATCATAATGTGCACAATGTGACCAAGGGGTTGATCACGGATGATGTGTTACGGAACGAGTAAAGAGACTTGCCGTAACGAGATTGAACAAGGTATCGGGATACCGACGATCGAATCTCGGCAAGTATAAATACCGCTAGACAAAGGGAATTGTATACGGATTGATTGAGTCCTTGACATCGTGGTTCATCCGACGAGATCATCGTGGAACATGTGGGAGCCAACATGGGTATCCAGATCCCGCTGTTGGTTATTGACCGGAGAACGCCTCTCGGTCATGTCTACATGTCTCCCGAACCCGTAGGGTCTACACACTAAGGTTCGATGACGCTAGGGTTATAAAGGAAGTTTGTATGTGGTTACCGAATGTTGTTCGAGTCCCGATGAGATCCCGGACGTCACGAGGAGTTCCGGAATGGTCCAAGGTAAAGATTTATATATGGAAAGTTGTTGTTCGGGTTCCGAAAAAGTTCGGTTTTTTCGATATTGTACCGGAAGCTTCTGAAGGTTCCGGAGGATTCGGAGGGGTCCGGAGGTCCGGAAATTGTTCCACCACGTCCAATACAGTAGCATGGGCTGTAGGGGCGCCCTAGCCTTAATGGGCCAGGGCACCAGCCCCCAAGGCCCATGCGCATGGGAGGGGGGAACCCTAAGGGGAGGCCTCCACTTGACTTGGGAGGCACTCCTCCCTCTGGCCCCCCCCAAGTCCCATCTAGGGCTGGCCGCACCCCTTGGGGTGGAAACCCTAAAGGGGCGCAGCCCCTTTCCCCTATATATACTTGAGGTTTTGGGCTGCCCAACACACACGAGTTCTCTCCTCTTGGTGCAGCCCCCCTCTCCTCCTCCTCCTCTCCTTGGTGCTTGGCGAAGCCCTGCGGGATTGCCACGCCCTCCACCACCACCACGCCGTTGTGTTGCTGCTGGATGGAGTCTTCCTCAACCTCTCCCTCTCTCCTTGCTGGATCAAGGCATGGGAGACGCCACCGGGCTGTACGTGTGTTGAACGCGGAGGTGCCGTCTGCTCGCACTAGGATCTCCGGTGATTTGGATCACGACGAGTACGACTCCTTCAACCCCGTTCTCATGAACGCTTCCGCTTAGCGATCTACAAGGGTATGTAGATGCACTCTCCTTCCCCTCGTTGCTAGAATCTCCATAGATTGATCTTGGTGATGCGAGAAAATTTTGAATTTCTGCCACGCTCCCAACAAAGGGCATCATGAGCTAGGTCTATTGCGTAGATTCTTTGCACGAGTAGAACACAAAGTAGTTGTGGGCGTTGATGATGTTCAATATGCTTACCGTTACTAGTCCAATCTTGTTTCGACGGTATTGTGGGATGAAGCGGCCGGACCGACCTTACACGCACTTTACGTGAGACAGTTCCACCGATCGACATGCACTTGGTGCATAAGGTGACTAGCGGGTGCCGCTCTCCCACTTTAGTCGGAACGGATTCGATGAAAAGGGTCCTTATGAAGGGTAAATAGCAATTGGCATATCACGTTGTGGTTTTGTGTAGGTAAGAAACGTTTTGCTAGAAACCCATAGCAGCCATCAGAAACATGCAAACAACAATTAGAGGACGCCTAACTTGTTTTTGCAGGTATGCTATGTGATGTGATATGGCCAAGAAGAATGTGATGAATGATATGTGATGTATGAGATTGATCATGTTCTTGTAATAGGATTCACGACTTGCATGTCGATGAGTATGACAACCGGCGAGAGCCATAGGAGTTGTCTTTATTTATTGTATGACCTGCGTGTCATTAAACAACGCCTGTAATTACTTTACTTTATTGCTAACCGTAGCCATAGTAGTAGAAGTAATAGTTGGCGAGACAACTTCATGAAGACACGATGATGGAGATCATGATGATGGAGATCATGGTGTCATGCCGGTGACGATGATGATCATGGAGCCCCAAGATGGAGATCAATGGAGCTATATGATATTGGCCATAT
The DNA here is from genome assembly GCA_021605205.1 of Aegilops longissima. Classification (NCBI taxonomy): domain Eukaryota; kingdom Viridiplantae; phylum Streptophyta; class Magnoliopsida; order Poales; family Poaceae; genus Aegilops; species Aegilops longissima. Next base: position 527,282,774 of record CM038679.1, read on the forward strand.
CATGTCACTACTATATAATTGCATGTGATGTTTATTATGTTTATGCATCTTGTTTACTTAGAACGACGGTAGTAAATAAGATGATCCTTACAACAATTTCAAGAAGTGTTCTCCCTAACTGTGCACCGCTGCTAAAGTTCGTCGCTTCTAAGCACCACGTGATGATCGGGTGTGATGGATTCTTACGTTCACATACAACGGTGTTGACGAGCCTAGCATGTACGCACATGGCCTCGGAACACACGCAATACACTTAGGGTTAACTTGACGAGCCTAGCATGTACAGACATGGCCTCGAACACGAGACCGAAAGGTCGAGCATGAGTCGATAGTTGATACGATCAACATGAAGATGTTCACCGATGATGACTAGTCCGTCTCACGTGATGATCGGACACGGCCTAGTTGACTCGGATCATGTAATCACTTAGATGACCGAGGGATGTCTATCTGAGTGGGAGTTCATAAGATGAACTTAATTATCTTGAACATAGTCAAAAGACCTTTTGCAAATTATGTCGTAAGCTCGCGCTTTAGTTCCACTGTTTAGATATGTTCCTAGAGAAAATATAGTTGAAAGTTGAAAGTAGCGATTATGCGGACAGTAGAAAGCTTATGTCCTTAATGCACCGCTCAGTGTGCTGAACCCCAAATGTCGTCTGTGGATGTTGCGAACATCGGACATAGACGTTTTGATAACTACGTGATAGTTCAGTTAAACGGTTTAGAGTTGAGGCACCAAAGACGTTTTTCGAAATGTCGCGGAACATATGAGATGTTTCGAGGGCTGAAATTGGGATTTCAAGCTCGTGCCCACGTCAAGAGGTATAAGACCTCCGACGATTTTCTTAGCCTGCAAACTAAGGGAGAAAATCTCAATCATTGAGCTTGTGCTCAGATTGTCTGAGTACAACAATCACTTGAATCGAGTGGGAGTTGATCTTCCAGATGAGATAGTGATGTTTCTCCAAAGTCATTGCCACCAAGCTGCTAGAGCTTCGTGATGAAATATAACATATCAAGGATAGAGATGATGATCCTTGAGGTATTCGCGTTGTTTGACATCGCGAAAGTAAAAATCAAGAAGGAGCATCAATTGTTGATGGTTGGTGAAACCACTAGTTTCAAGAAGGGCAAGGACAAGAAGGGACACTTCATGAAACGGCAAATCAGTTGCTGCTCCAGTGAAGAAACCCAAGGTTGAACCCAAACCCGAGACTAAGTGCTTCTGTAATGAGAGGAACGGACACTAAAGCGGAACCACCCTAGATACTTGGTAGATGAGAAGGCTGGCAAGGTCGATAGAAGTATATTGGATATACATTATGTTAATATGTACTTTACTAGTACTCCTAGTAGCACCAGGGTATTAGATACCGGTTCGGTTGCTAAATGTTAGTAACTCGAAATAAAAGCTACGGAATAAAAGGAGACTAGCTAAAGGTGAGCTGACGATATGTGTTGGAATTGTTTCCAAGGTTGATATGATCAAGCATCGCACGCTCCCTCTACCATCGAGATTGGTGTTAAAACAGAATTATTGTCATTTGGTGTTTGCGTTGAGCATAGACATGATTGGTTTATGTCTATCGCAATACGGTTATTCATTTAAGGAGAATAATGATTACTCTATTTATTTGAATAACACCTTCGATGGTCTTGCACCTAAAAGGAATGGTTTATTGAATCTCGATCGTAGTGATACAGATTTTCATGCCAAAAGATATAAGATAGTAATGATAGTACCACGTACTTGTGGCACTGCCATGTAAGTCATATTGGTATAAAACGCATGAAGAAGCTCCATGTTGATGGATCTTTGGACTCACTCGTTTTTGAAAAGTTTGAGACATGCAAACCATGTCTATTGGTGTATACGCATGAAGAAACTCCATGCAGATGGATCGTTTGGACTCACTTGATTTTGAATCACTTGATATATGCAAATCAAACCACATGGGCAAGATGACCAAAAGCCTCGGTTTCAAAAAGATGGAACAAGGTAGCAACCTGTTGGAAGTAACACATTTTGATGTGTGCAGTCCAATGAGTGCCGAGGCATGCAAAGAATATCGTTATGTTCTTACTTCACGATGATTCGAGTAGATGTTGAGTATATTTACTTGATGAAACACAAGTCTGAATTATTGAATGGTTCAAATAATTTCAGAGTGAAGTTTAAGATCTTCGTGACAAGAGGATAGAATGTCTATGATATGATCATAGAGATGAGTATCCGAGTTACGAGCTTTGGCACACAATTAAGACATTGTGGAAATTGTTTCACAATTAATACCGCCTGGAACACCATAGTGTGATGGTGTGTCCGAACATCATAGTTGCACCCTATTGGATATGGTGCGTACCATGGTGTCTCTTATAGAATTACCACTATCATTCATGGGTTAGGCATTAGAGACAACCGCACTCACTTTAATGGGGCACCACGTAATTCCGTTGAGACGACACCATTTGGAGAAACCTAAGTTGTCGTTTCTTAAAAGTTTGGGGCTGCGACACTTATGTGGAAAAGTTTCAGGTTGATAAGCTCGAACCCAAAGCGGACAAAATGCATCTTCATAGGACACCCAAAACAGTTGGGTATACCTCCTAAATTCAGATCCGAAAGCAATAGGGATTGTTTCTTGAATCGGGTCCTTTCTCGAGGAAAAGTTCGTCTCGAAAAGTTGAGTGGGAGGATGGTGGAGACTTGATGAGGTTATTGAACCATCACTTCAACTAGTGTGTAGCAGGCACGTGAAGTTGTTCCCGTGGCACTTACACCAATTGAAGTAGAAGCTATGATAGTGATCATGAAGTTTTAGATCAAGTCACCGACGTACCTCGTGGGGTGACAAGGATGCGTATTACTTGAGTGGTACGCATCCTGTCTTGAAGGTCATGTTGCTAGACAACAATGAACCTACGAGCTATGGAGAAGCAATGGTGGGCCCAAATTCCGACAAATGGTTAGAAGCCATGAAATCCGAGATAGGATCCATGTATCAGAACAAAGCATGGACTTTGGTGGACTTGCCCGATGATCGGCAAGCCATTGAGATAAATGGATTTTTAAGAAGAAGACGGACGTGGACGGTAATATCACCGTCTATGAAGCTCGACTTGTGGCAAAGAGTTTTCACAAGTTCAAGGAGTTGACTACGATGAGATTTTCTCATCCGTAGCGATGCTTAAGTCCGTCGGAATCATGTTAGCATAAGCTGCATTTATGAAATCTGGCGATGGATGTCAAAATGAGTTTCCTTACCGTTTTCGAAGGAAAGGTTGTATGTGATACAATCGAAAGTTTTGTCGATCCTAAGGATGCTAAAAGGTATGCTGGCTCCAACGATCCCTTCTAAGGACCGGAGTAAGCATCTCGGAGTTGGAATGAGCGCTTTGATGAGATGATCAAAGATTTTGGGTTTATACAAAGTTTATGAGAAACTTGTATTTCCAAAGAAGTGAGTGGGAGAACTATAGAATTTCGATGAGTATGTGTCGTTGACATATAGATGATCGTAAATGATGTAGAATTTTCTCAGAAGCATATAGGGTTATTTGAAAAGTGTTTTCAAGTGAAAACCTGGATTAAGTTACTTGAACATTGAGCATCAAGATCTATGAGGATAGATCAAAACGCTCAATAGTACTTTCAAATGAGCACATACCTTGACATAATCTTGAAAGTGTTCAAGATGGATCACCAAAGAAGGAGTTCTTACCTGAGTTGTAAGGTATGGAGTTAAGAGTTAAAAGCTCGACCACGGCAGAAAAGAGAGAAAGGACGAAGGTCGCCCCTATGCTTCGTACATAGGCTCTATAGTATGCTATGCTGTGTACCGCACCGAAGTGTGCCTTGCCATGAGTCACTCAAGGTACAAGAATGATCCAGAATGGATCATTGGACAGCGGTCAAAATTGTCCTTGGAGTAAATAAGGACATGTTTCTCGATTATGGAGGTGATAAAGAGTTCGGCGTAAAGGGTTACGCCGATGCAAGCTTTAACACCTATCCGAAAGTGACTCGAGTAGCAAACCGGATACGATAGTGGAGCAACCATTTGGAATAGCTTCAAGTGGAGCGTGAAGCAGCATTTATAATATGACCTAGAAATTTGTAACGCACACACGGATCTGAAAGGTTCGCACCGCTGACTAAAACCCGCTGACTAAAACCTCTCTCACAAGCAAAACATGATCAAACCTCATAACTCATTGAGTCTAAATCACATGATGATGTGAACTAGTTTACAGACACTAGTAAACTCTTTGGGTGTTGGTCACATGGCGATGTGACCTATCAATGTTAATCACATGACGATGTGAACTAGATTATTGACTCTAGTGCAAGTGGGAGACTTTTGGAAATATGCCCTAGAGGCAATAATAAATTAGTTATTATTATTATATTTCCTTGTTCATGATAATCGTTTATTATCCATGCTATAATTGTATTGATACGAAACTCAAATACATGTGTGGATACATAGACAACACCATGTCCCTAGCAAGCCTCTATTGGCTAGCTCGTTGATCAATAGATGGTTACGGTTTCCTAACCATGGACATTGGATGTCATTGATAACGGGATCACATCATTAGTAGAATGATGTGATGGACTAGACCCAATCCTAAGCCTAGCACAAAGATCGTAGTTCAGATGCTAAAGCTTTTCTAATGTCAAGTATCATTTCCTTAGACCATGAGATTGTGCAACTCCGGATACCGTAGGAATACTTTGGGTGTACCAAACATCACAACGTGAATCGGGTGGCTATAAAGGTGCACTACGGTATCTCCGAAAGTGTCTGGGGGTTGGCACGAATCGAGACTGGATTTGTCACTCCGTAAACGGAGAGGTATCTCTGGGCCCACTCGGTAGGACATCATCATAATGTGCACAATGTGACCAAGGGGTTGATCACAGGATGATGTGTTACGGAACGAGTAAAGAGACTTGCCGGTAACGAGATTGAACAAGGTATCGGGATACCGACGATCGAATCTCGGGCAATTATAAATACCGCTAGACAAAGGGAATTGTATACGAGATTGATTGAGTCCTTGACATCGTGGTTCATCCGATGAGATCATCGTGGAACATGTGGGAGCCAACATGGGTATCCAGATCCCGCTGTTGGTTATTGACCGGAGAACGTCTCGGTCATGTCTACATGTCTCCCGAACCCGTAGGGTCTACACACTTAAGGTTCGATGACGCTAGGGTTATAAAGGAAGTTTGTATGTGGTTACCGAATGTTGTTCGGAGTCCCGGATGAGATACCGGACGTCACGAGGAGTTCCGGAATGGTCCGGAGGTAAAGATTTATATATGGAAAGTTGTTGTTCGGGTTCCGTAAAAGTTCGGGTTTTTCGGTATTGTACCGGAAGCTTCTGAAGGTTCCGGAGGATTCGGAGGGTCCGGAGGTCCGGAAATTGTTCCACCACGTCCAATACAGTAGCATGGGCTGTAGGGGGCGCCCTAGCCTTAATGGGCCAGGGGCACCAGCCCCCAAGGCCCATGCGCATGGGAGGGGGAAACCCTAAGGGGAGGGCCTCCACTTGACTTGGGAGGCACTCCTCCCCTCTGGCCGCCCCCAAGTCCCATCTAGGGCTGGCCGCACCCCTTGGGGTGGAAAACCCTAAAGGGGCGCAGCCCCCTTTCCCTATATATACTTGAGGTTTTGGGCTGCCCAACACACACGAGTTCTCTCCTCTTGGTGCAGCCCCTCCTCCTCCTCCTCCTCTCCCTTGGTGCTTGGCGGCCTCGGGATTGCCACGCCTCCACCACCACCACGCCGCCGTTGTGCTGCTGCTGGATGGAGTCTTCTCAACCTCTCCCTCTCTCCTTGCTGGATCAAGGCATGGGAGACGCCACCGGCTGTACGTGTGTTGAACGCGGAGGTGCCGTCCGCTCGGCACTAGGATCTCCGGTGATTTGGATCACGACGAGTACGACTCCTTCAACCCCGTTCTCATGAACGCTTCCGCTTAGCGATCTACAAGGGTATGTAGATGCACTCTCCTTCCCCTCGTTGCTAGAATCTCCATAGATTGATCTTGGTGATGCGTAGAAAATTTTGAATTTCTGCTACGTTCCCCAACACTTGATACCCATGGTAATGGGATTGCTGAGCCCTCGTGGCTCACAGATTACTACACCACCATTTGCCGGTGCAGGTTTGCGATGATCATGACGTGAGAGCGATGTTTGCTTGTGATGGAGTTCTTCTTCTGCTTCTTCTTCGATCAGGGGATAGGTTCCAGGTCGGCAGCCTGTGCTAGCAGGGTGGATGTCGTTTGAGTTTCTGTTTATGTTTCATCCGTAGACGGATGTTGATCTTGTATATGATGTTGATGTATTCTTGTGGCATTTGTGCCTTATGTATGTATCCCCATCTATTATGTAATGTTGATGTAATGATATCCTCCTTGCAAAAGCGTCTCAATATGCGGGTCTATCCTTGGTTGGACCGTCGAGTTCCTTTTGGATAGAGTCGCATATTGGGCGTGACAAGTTGGTATCAGAGCCTCGACCGACCCTAGGAGCCCCCTTGTTTGATCGTGTAGTTTGGCCGTTGTTGAGTCTAGAAGAAAACTGTTTTCGGAGTCTAGTTATATCGGAGAGTAGGAATTCTTTTACTCCTCCGCCCTTCGCCGCCTCGGTAAGGAATCTTGACGTAGGTGTTTTGAAGTACTCCTCTTCCCCTTCAAATTTTTCTTTAGGATCACGTGGTTAGTTTTTCATTCGTTGGGTCTCAGCTCTTTTGATCCGGTGCATTTCTCGTCAAGTTGACTCGAGCCTCTTCATCTTTGCCAAGTTCAATCCTCAGTTCTTCCTCCGATGTCGTTGTTTTCCTTGTCCGAAGTTGTCCTTGTTTTTTCCCGCCCGCCCTCCCTTCTTCTTCTCGGAACCGGAGTCCGTAATCGAGTATCCATCCTACTCGTGTGAAGTCTTTGCTTGCTTTCAACCGGTGTTTTCTCTTCAAGATATTCGCCGATTTCCTTCCAGCTTGCCTTTGTTTTCCGCCCCCACCCTTTTTATTCCCGGAGTTTGAGTCTGTTTCACCATCTATTTCATTCGTGGAGCCTCTTCGTCTTTTCGTCAATTGTTTCAACCGGTGAATTCTCGTCTCGTTCGTCATTCTTCATCCCTTTCTTTTTCCGGTGCACTCAATTCAAGTTTTCGGTTGATCATATTCTTTTCCTCAGCTCAAGTGTTCTCTTTGCTCGTTCGCCTCTTGCCAGTTTATCCTTCCGGAGTGCTCAAGTCATCTCAAGAGATTCGTCTGAGTTCCAATTAATTCGAGGTTGTCACCTCAGTCAAATATTTCAGTTCTTCCGGTGCATCATCTATCTGTTCAACATCCCTTTCCAACGGTGTTATCTCTTCAGTGGGCCCTAACCCACAGGTCTTTTCCCAGGATCTTACCTGACTCTTCTAATTTACCCGGAGTTATTCTCAATTCTTTTCGGAGTTTGACGTAAGAATGAATTTCATCAGTCAGTTGCTTCTCCAAGATCGATTTCAAATCATTTTCATTGTTGGCTCAACCTCTCTGTTTTTCTTTCTTCCGGAGTTTCTCAGTAATTTTTGGTGGTGTTTATCGTCGTCTTTGAAGACCGTCGTAGATTTTTTCTCTTAAATCTTGCCCGTTCCCCCGGAGATTCATGGTGATAGCTCGATGTTATCCTATCTAATGTTTCCAGTCATGCGAATTCTGCTCACCCATCCGGAGTATTTCAGGAGTTGCTTTCTGTCTCAATCATCCGGAGGTCATCTTTTCGGAATATTTCTTCGTTCTAAGTTTTCAAATTCGTTCTCCAATTATTCCATATTCATGCCCCTTTGTTCGTCTCAATATTCTTCCGGTGCTGCATTCAAGCATTCGTTAATCAGTTCGCGATCTCTTCGATATCTTTTCTCTAATTTCCCTCAAATATCTTCGTGCTTGCTCTAATTCTTCCCGGTGATTCATCCTCTTTCATCAGTCATTTTCGAATTCTTACGGTGGTTCTTTCAGATTCTTTTTCTTTGATTATCACAGTAATCCATTCGTTCTTTTCAATCTTACCGGTGGTTCATGAAGACTTTCTCAAGTTCTGTGCTATCCCTTCCCAATCCTTTTTCAAGAAGAATAAGTTGCATGCCAAATCCATTTCTTGTCATCAATTTAATTTGATGAAGGATAAGCATACAATAAATCTTATTCTTATTTCATCAGGGATTAATCTTTTCTTCGGAGTTTGTTTTTAATGAATAAATTCTACTTCCAAGTCTTTTCATCTTTTCTTTTCCGGAGTTCAAATTTTCCTCGGCCATCTCGTCGGAACCTCCACCTAAGTCACCGCAAGGCTCATCTTATTCTTTCATCCTTTCATTCTATCTCATCATCCTTTTTATCAACGGAGTTCTTCATGGTGGTTCTTCATGATTTAATTCATTCTTCAAGAGTTCATCAAGATTTTGTTGGCGGAGTTCAAATATCTTTTCTTCTCGCGTCTCGAAGTGCAATTAATTCTCCATATTTCTTTTGAAGTGGAGTTTTGCATTTCTTTGTTCTTCTCAGTTATCCAATCATTTCCGTTTGCGGCTGGTTATCAGCTCATAATTTTGAGATGTTATCCATAAGTCCACATCAAGCTTTTTTCTTTCGTTGTTGATTTTCTCAACAACTCCGTTCAATCCTTCCTTCTAAGTTCTTTTCATTCTTCCGGAGGCATTGCTTTGTTCATCTCGTCAAGTGCCATCTCTTTGGGTGAAGCTCGTGTTCTATTCATTCCATGTTTTAGCCAGAGTGCTGCCTAAATCGTTTCAGTCTTATCCGTCTCTTTTCTCATTCTAGCCACTCCGGTTAGAACGAGTGGTTTCATAGTCTATTTGATTTCGTGAGCTTTCGATTCTCGTCATTCTCGTCGTTCCTCTCTTCTTCTCGAGTGCTCTCGATTCTTTGCTTCTTCTATTGAGTTCTTGTTTCACCTCATCCCTTTTCCCTTCCGTCTCGGTCCTAAGATCTCGGGACGAGATCTCTTGTTAGTGGAGGAGTGTTGTAACGCCCCGGATCCGATGCGCCAGGTGTCTGCTAGTTATTCGTCGACTTTGCCATGTCATGTGCTTGCGTGTTGCACTTTGCCATGTCATCATATGCTTTTCATATCATGTCACCATGTGCATTTCATTTTGCATACGTGTTCGTCTCATGCATCCGAGCATTTTCCCCGTTGTCCGTTTTGCAATCCGGCACTCCTATGTCTCCCGGCGCCCCCTTTTACCTCTTTTCGTGTGCGGGTATTAAATGTTCTCGGAATGGGATGCAGCTTGGCATGCGGTCTTATTGTAGTGTAGGCAGAGCGCCTGTCAAGTTTCGTCGCGTTCGGAGTCCATTTGATAGCCCAACCGTCATGTATAGCGGTATCGTTATCGGTACCTTTTCGCCGGACGCTTCGCTTCAAACTGCCACGGACGGCACCTCTTTTCTCTCCCCTCAGTCCAGACCCTCTCGTCGCAGCCCACCGAGACCTGCCTAAGCCCCCTCGCGATCGGATCCATCGGATCGCGATCGGAGGTTCCGAAAACCCCCTTAAACCGCTAACCCTAGACCCCTGCCTATTTAAGAAGCCCCCCTTTCCATTTTTGGGCACCCCTACCCCTCCACCTACCTCTAGCAGCCGCCCTTCATCGTTTTCCGTGCGCAGCCGCTCCAGATCCGCCATTTGTCCCCGCCGCCGCCGTTTTTCCCCTCCAAATTCGGCGCCAGCCACCTCCCGGGCGCCACTTGGCAGCTCCCCATTGGCCAGCCGCCACCGCAGCCTCCTCACCCAATGGAAGGCGCCACGCCGCCTCGGCCTCCCTCCTCCGCTGGCCGCCCCGCCCGTCTGCTGCCCGCCTGGCCGATCTGGGCCCGAGGTTCCCGCAGGCGCCCGCCTGCGCCCCTCAAGGCCCGCCCCCGCTGCCTCCCGAGCTCCAGGAGGAGCTCGCCGCCCGCCCTTCGCCTCGCCGGGAGGTCACACACCACCGCCGCCGGCGACCTCGCCAGCCAGCCTCGCCGCCGCTGCCCTTCTTCTTCCCTTCCCTCTCTCACTCGCTCTCTCTCTTCTCCCGCAGACCTCGCTGAGCCCGTGGCGCCGCCGCCTCGTGTTTGCCGCCGGAGGGCTGGCCTCGACCAGATCTGGGTCCCCGTGCGGATCTGCCTTCCGCCATCCCGGCGCCTCCCGACCTCCTGCTGACCGGCGCCAAGGCCCGCCCTGGAGAGAGCCGCCACTGTCGTCGTCGAGACCGGATCGGGAGGAGCCCGATCCGTCGCCTGGCTGACCGACCACGTGGGCCCGCACTGTGGGTCTGCCTCCCCAGATCCACCGGCCCAGCCCGACTCCCCTCCCGGCCTGCTCCTCTTCGTGGGCGAAGCCCAGGGTGAGCAGCCCTTTAACCGCTCGTCGGCCATATAGTCTCATAGCGCTCACCCTGTTTTTTTTCAAAAAATCCACTAAGTCCCGAAATCTGCAGTAATTTTGTTGCTTTTTCATTGCATCATATCTCTGTCATCGTAGCTCCGTTTTGCGCGTGTAATATGTCAAAATGTTCGCCTCGAAGAGTAGATCATTTCATCTCATTGAATCGTTTTAATTTGAGCTCATCTTGATGCCCGAAATGCTGTTGGAATAGTGCTATGTGATGTTACTTTCTGATTTTTATCAGAACATGCACTTTTGTCATTTTTTTCATGATTGATGTGTGCACCCTATGGACTTGAGTCCTACATGTGTTTTGTAATCTGCCATGCCATCTTTCCAGGGGTGTATGCCATGTATTTTTGTGATCAATGTGGTGACTAACACAAGCATGCAAACTAGGTGTCTTGTTGTTGCTGATTTCAGCCCTGTTTTGCTGATATTTTGATGCCATGTTAACTTGATGCTACAGAGTTATCCATGCATATTTTGAGATACTTCACTAAGGATGTTTGGTTAAACATGTCTTGCTCTATCCATCCATGCCCTTGTTTGCAATTATGGAGTGCCTTAGCTTGAGTCAATCGAGCTCTACTTTTGCTATAAAATGTTTCCTGGCAGATTGTTTACATGTTATTCAATTTTGCCAAGCTTGTTGTGATTGATCCGTATATGCTATGTTCTTGTTATTGCCATGTATATCTTCTATGCCATGTCTTCTTGATGTATGTATGCTTAGTTTTTCATATAAGGCTCTGTGGTGAGTGCATTGAGCTTGTAAACATGCCTACTTGTTATCAGTTTTTGACATGTCATGTTGCTGAATCTGTTAACGAGACTTTCGATATTGACATGGGTGTTACTATATTTTCTGATCCTTTTTGGCTTATGGTCACTAAAGGACTTTTGTTCTATGCAATTAGTAGATTCATGCGATGCCTTGTTTTTCTATTTTAAGTCCTGTAACATGTTGTTTGATAGCTCTAAACATTGCAACCTGATGTTATTTCTACCAATGCCTGAAACTGTTATTACTTGCAATCTTGCCATGTCATTTTGAGCATGTTCTAGTGATTTCTGGAGATAGATCAGTGTTCATGTTTTGTAATGCTTTACCTGTACATCATGCCCATGCCTTTTGTTTTCTTTTTGAGGTCCTGTAGAATGTTGTTTTGATGCTTGCAATATGCCAACTTGCTGTTTTGGACAGATTGTTGCTATAACTTGTATAGGGTGTATGTGTTGAACCGTTGCTCCGTTTTGATTGTGCTCTATATGAAACTTGCTTGATTTTGCATGTAGTTTCATATTATCATGTTGCATCCTTGTTTTGAGGTGTTTGCTTGATGTTTGTATGCATTTTGCATCAATGCCATGCTTAACTTGTTTTGCTCATATCTTCTAGACCGTAGCTCCGAATCTAATGAACTTTATATGTAACTTAACTAGAATTTCGTGTAGATCATCGTGGTGCATCTTAACTTGTTGTTTAACAACATGAACATAAGGTTTATTCAGATCTGGACCAATTTCGAAATTTGCATATGAGGACTTACCGGAATTGTTATATGTTGTTTCCGGCCTCATTTAAACTTGCCTTGACGTGTTGTTCTTGTTTGCATCATCTCTTGCCATGAGTAGCTTCATGTAGCTTTGTCATGCATCATGCTTGTTTGTGCATCATGCCTTGTTCATGTGTGGTGTGTTTACTATGTTGTGTGCTTCTTCTTGTTAGTTCCTTTAGCTTCGCGATCGTGAGGATTCGCTCGCTCACGCTTGGTTCGGCTTCATCCGCTCGTCTTCTTCATGGACTCGTTCTTCTTCCTTGCGGGATTTCAGGCAAGATGACCGCTACCCTGGATCTCACTACTATCATTGCTATGCTAGTTGCTTCGTTCTATCGCTATGCTGCGCTACCTATTACCTGCTTATCAAGCCATCCCAAATTGCCATGAACCTCTAACCTTTTGTACCCTTCCTAGCAAACCGTTGTTTGGCTATGTTACCGCTTTGCTCAGCCCTCTTATAGCGTTGTTAGTTGCAGGTGAAGATGAAGTTTGTTCCTTGTTGAACATGGAGATGTTGTTCCTTGTTGGAACATGTTTACTTGTTGGGATATCACAATATATCTTATATTATTAATGCATCTATATATTTGGTAAAGGGTGGAAGGCTCGGCCTTATGCCTGGTGTTTTGTTCCACTCTTGCCGCCCTAGTTTTCGCCATATCGGTGTTATGTTCCCGGATTTTGCGTCCCTAACGCGGTCGGGTGATTTATGGGACCCCTTGACAGTTCGCTTTGAATAAGACTTTTCCAAAGAAGGCCCAACATTGGTTTTACCATTTGCCTCACCTATGCCCTTTTTCCCTTGGGTTTCGGAGCCCGAGGGTCATCTTTATTTTAGCCCCCGGGCCGGTGCTCCTTCGAGTGTTGGTCCGAACCGAGCAGATCAAGGGCCACCACGGGCAACTCGAGGGCTGGTTTTACTCAGGGCTGACTTATCCGGTGTGCCTCGAGACCGAGGTACGTGCGACTCCTATCAGGATTTGTCGGCACATCCGGCGGCTTTGCTGGTCTTGTTTTATTGCTGTCGAAATGTCTTGTAGCCGGATTCCGAGACTGATCGGGTCTTCCCGGGAGAAGGAATATCCTTCGCTGATCGCGAGAGCTTATCATGGGCTTGTTGGGACACCCCGCAGGTTTGAACTTTCAAAAGCCGTGCCCGCGTTATGTGGCGATGGGAATTTGTTAATGTCCGGTTGTAGAAAACCCGGTTGATCTTAATTAAAACACACCAACCGTAGCGTGAATCGTGAGTGTCTCTTTTCGGGTTGATCGAGAGGAGAACACGGTTTCGGGTTATGTGTGACGAAGTAGGAGTTCGGATCACTTCTTGATCATTACTAGTTGACGACCGCCTTTGTTTCTCTTCCCGCTCTCATTTGCGTAAGTTAGCCACCATATATGCTTAGTCGCTGCTGCAACCTCACCACTTTACCCCTTCCTTTCCCTTTAAGCTTTGCTAGTCTTGATACCCATGGTAATGGGATTGCTGATCCCTCGTGGCTCACAGATTACTACACCACCAGTTGTAGGTGCAGGTTTGCGATGATCATGACGTGAGAGCGATGTTTGCTTGTGATGGAGTTCTTCTTCTGCTTCTTCTTCGATCGGGGATAGGTTCCGTGTCGGCAGCCCGGGCTAGCAGTGGTGGATGTCGCTTGAGTTTCTTTTATGTTTCATCCGTGAGACGGATGTTGATCTTGTATATGATGTTGATGTATTCTTGTGGCATTTGTGCCTTATGTATGTATCCCCATCTATTATGTAATGTTGATGTAATGATATCCACCTTGCAAAAGCGTCTCAATATGCGGGTCTATCCTTGGTGGGACCGTCGAGTTCCTTTTGGATAGAGTCGCATATTGGGTGTGACAGGGGCTTGCCTGGTTGCTCTGGCAAGTAGGGGTCGTCAACAACGTAGTCGATCGGGGCACTAGCAGCGGCGTCGGTCTCGTAGTCTACCAGAGAGAAAAGGGGAAAGAAACAATGAATACAATGCAAACAGATGCATAACGATGCATGACAGAGCAAACAACGGTGTTAGGTGTGCCCTAACGCGGTAAGAGGTGATACCGGCGAAGGGGGGAAACATCCGGGAAAGTAACCCCGGTATTTCGCATTTACGGACAGATGAACCAGAGAGGGAAAGTTGAGTGTTCGATATGCTAGGGATGTGTGGCGGTCGAACATGCTGTGTATTCTGATTCGTCTCGTTGTTCTGAGCAACTTTCATGTAGAAACTATTTTTATCTGAGCTACGGTTTATTTTATATGATTTTCTAAATTTTAAATCATTTTTTGAATTTATTTAATTGATTTAATTCAACATTATCCAGAATAGTGCATGCTGATGTCATCATGACGTAGCAGTCAACAGAGGTGTTGACTAGTCAAACTGATGTGTGGGTCCAGTGGGACCCACCTGTCATACTCTGCTTAGGTTAATTAGGGTTTAGCTAAACTAATTACTGTTTATTTAAACTAACAAGTTAATCATATTAATTAAATAGGATTAATTAACTTAATTAATTCACTAATTAATTAATTAACTATAAATTTTATTAATTCATTTTTATTTTCATTTTATTCTAAAGTGTTCTGGGCGTGGGGGCCCGTGTCAGTGGCCCAGAGGGGCCATAGCGGGCAAAACGGGCGCACGGGCGTTGGCCTAACGCCACGCTGGCGACAGAGTCGGGCGCCGGACCTGGCCGGGCGGTCACCGGGTCAAGAATGCGAGGGCGCCGCAGGGCGCGCGACGGCGCGAGGCCAGATCGGGGAAGAGCAGCAGACGACGCTGACCACAAGCAGCAGCGCTTGTGGGGAAGGGCAGAGCGGCGGCAGCCATGAAGAAGCCTGCGTGCTCGGGGGCGCGACCACATTGTGGTCAGGGGGCGCGGGCGGGCGCGACGACGCACGCGCGCTTAGGGTGACGGCGGCGCTGGGCGCAGCGAGGCGGCACGAGCGGCAAGCGAGAGGGGCGGCCGCGAGCTCGGGAGCGCGGCAAAGCAGTCGCGAAGAGCGGCGGCATTAGGGGCACGGGCTTTGCGGGTGTCCGGGCGATGAAGCACGTGCACGAGGCGGCGGCGAGGCCACAACGGGGAAACGCGGGCGCACGGCGAGCGCGTGCACGGGCGCTGGTGCGAGGGGTGACAGAGAAGGGAGAGGCCTAGGGGCCTCACCGGGGTCCGTAGGGACGGGGCAGCGGGGGTCGGGGTGGTCGACGGGGACGACGCGCGATGGGGAGGCAGGCCGGCGGGGAGGAGGACGGGGACGCGTCGACGACGGAGAGGCGAGCGGCGTGGTTCTAGCGACGGGATCCGGGGAGGAACGACGTCGGGCGTGCGGTGAGGGGCGTTGTTGTCCTGGGTCGCTAGTCAGGGAGGAGGTGAGGACGGGGCGGCGGCGGTGTGCAAGGCGGGCGCCGGCGTGAGGCGGGCAGCACCGGGCGGCGTCGAGCCCGATGGGAGAGGGAGAGTGGGGGCGCGAGTGGGGGGGAGTGGGTGCGTGGGTTAGGGTTTGCGGGGGGGGGGGGGGGGGGTGAGTGAGATATGGGAGCGCCGGCTGGGCCGGTGGCCAACTGGGCCGAAGCCTTGTATGGAGGGGGGTTTCTTTTCCTTTTTTTATTTGTTTTGTTTCGTTTTACTTTTCTTTTTATTTATTGTTTTGTTGTTTCCATCCACTATAAAATATCTAGGCATTTTATAAAAATGTGTTTATTGCACCATATTTACATATGCAAAATATGGCACCTCCCGAACATTTTTGTTTTAACTTTTGAAAACTTTTATTATTGACATTAATTTGAATTTGAATTTTGAAATGGTTTTGAATCATCGCGAGGTTAACAACAGTAACCGTGGTGACGTGGCATCATTAGCGTGGGACTACTGTAGCTTAATTATCCGGGTGTCACAGCGCTCCCCATTGCCTAGGGACACCCGTGTGGCCGCCGCAAAGAGCTTGCGTTAGTCCATGAAGCAGGGGATGGGGAGGCCTTGCCATGGCTTGTCGGCCTCCGCGCGCTGGAGCCAAAACCAGCGCAGCCTCAGAGCCGTGCCGAAATGGTCAATGTCCAAGATACCCAGGCCCCTGAGCTCTGTAGGCTGGCACATTTTGGCCCACGCAACCTTGCAATGCACCCCGTGGTAGGAGTCGTCGTTGCGCCAGAGCCAGGCTCGACTGAGGTTGTCAATCTCACAGTGTACCTAGGGAGAGAAAATGAAGACCGACAACCAGTAGACCGTGAAGGAGGAGAGCACCGCGTTGAGGAGCACTAACCTGCCGGCCGCGCAGATGAGGCTTGCTTTCCAGCAGGCCAGGCGTGCCCTGAGCTTGTCCAAGAGCGACATGAAGTCGATCTTGCAGAGCCGTCGCAGGGAGAACGGCAGGCCCAGGAACTTCGTGGGCAGTGCTGCTAGGGGGGCGCCTAGCGGCTCGGTGGTATGCGCAACGTCGAGCCCTATGCAGGTGATCGGGGTTACTGAGCTCTTGGCGAAGTTGACTTGCAAGCGGGACGCATCCCCGAAGTCTGCATGGATAGAGCGCACAACAACCAACTCCGCACGCACTAGTTGACGAAGAGCACCACGTCGTCCGTGTACAACGAGGCTCGCAGCTACGGGACGCGGCCACGCAGCGGGGACAGGATGCTGTCAGCCACGGCCAGCCGAAGGAGGGCACAGAGCGGTTCCATTGCGAGGATGAAGAGGGAGGGGGAGAGAGGGTCGCCCTGTGTCACCCCCCGAGCATGCGTGAAGCTGTCTCCGATGATGCCATTAATGATCACCCGCGAGGAATATGTGGCTAGGAGCATGGAGATCCAGTTGCACCAACGCGGACCGAAACCCCGCGCCCTCATGAGATCTAGCAGATAGAGCCAGGACAGAGTGTCGAAGGCCTTTGCCTGGTCTAGCTTGAGAAAGAGGGCTGGTTTTTTGGTGCGGTGGAAGTGTCTCTCCATGTGTCACGCCCAATATGCGACCCTATCCAAAAGGAACTCGATGGTCCCACCAAGGATAGACCCGCATATTGGAAACGCTTTTGCAAGGTGGATATCATTACATCAACATTACATAATAGATGGGGATACATACATAAGGCACAAAAGCCACAAGAATACATCAACATCATATATAAGATCAACATCCGACTACGGATGAAACATAAACAAAACTCAAACGACATCCACCTCTGCTAGCCCAGGCTGCCGCCGAACCTATCCCCGATCAAGAAGAAGCGTAAGAAGAACTCCAACAAGCAAACATCGCTCTCACGCCATGAGCATCGCAAACCTGTACCTGCAATGGTGGTGTAGTAATCAGGAGCCACGAGGACTCAGCAATCCCATTACCATGGGTATCAAGACTAGCAAAGCTTAAAGGGAAAGCAAGGGGTAAAGTGGTGAGGTTGCAGCAGCGACTAAGCATATATGGTGGCTAACTTACGCAAATAAGAGCGAGAAGAGAGCAAAAGGAACGGTCGGCAACTAGTAATGATCAAGAAGTGATCCTGAACTCCTACTTACGTCAGACATAACCCAGAAACCGTGTTCTCCTCTCGATCAACCCCGAAAAGAGACACTCACGGTTACGCACACGGTTGGTGTATTTTAATTGAGATCCACTTCGGGTTTTCTACAACCGACATTAACAAATTCCCATCTGCCACATAACCGCTGGCACGGCTTTCAAAGTTCAAACCCTGCAGGGTGTCCCAACTTAGCCCATGATAAGCTCTCGCGATCAACGAAGAATAGACCTTCTCCCGGAAGACCCGATCAGTCTCGAATCCTGCCACAAGACATTTCACAGCAATAAAACTAGACCAGCAAGACCGCCTGATGCGCCGACAATCCCGATAGGAGCTGCACATATCTCGCTCTCGTGGCAACACCGGATGAGACAGGCTACGAGTAAAACCAACCTCAAGTTGCCCTAAGGTGGCCCAAGAAGCTCGTTCGGGCCAGCACTTAGAGAAGCACTGGTCCGGGGGGGGCTAAATAAAGATGACCCTTGAGAGCGCGACTCCCAAGGGAAAAGTAGGTGGTGGTGAGGCAAATGATAAAACCAATGTTGGGCCTTGCTGGAAGAGTCTTATTCAAAGCGAACTGTCAAGGGGGTCCCATAAATCACCCGACCGCGTTAGGGACGCAAAAATCCGGGAACATAATACCGATATGACGGAAACTAGGGCGGCAAGAGTGGAACAAAACACCAGGCATAAGGCCGAGCCTTCCACCCTTTACCGAGTATATAGATGCATTAATTAAATAAGATATATTGTGATAACCCAACAAGTAGACATGTTCCAACAAGGAACAACATCTCCCTGTTCCAACAAGGAACAAACTTCATCTTCACCTGCAACTAGCAACGCTATAAGAGGGGCTGAGCAAAGCAGTAACATAGCCAAACAACGGTTTGCTGGGAAGGGGAACAACGAGTTAAAGGTTCATGGCAATTTGGTACGGCTTGATAAACAGGTAATAGGTAGCGCAGCATAGCGATAGAACGAAGCAACTAGCATAGCAATGATAGTAGTGAGATCCAGGGTAGCGGTCATCTTGCCTGAAATCCCGCAAGGAAGAAGAACGAGTCCATGAAGAAGATGAACGGATGAAGCCGAACCAAGCGTAGACGAACGAATCCTCACGATCGCAACGAAACAGGAACTAACAAGAAGAAGCACACAACATAGTAAACACTCCACACATGAACAAGACATGATGCACAACCAAGCATGATGCATGACAAAGCTACATGAAGCTACTCATGGCAAGGGATGATGCATACAAGACCAACACATCAAAGCAAGTTTAAATGAGGCCGGGAACAACATATAACAATTCCGGTAAGTCCTCATATGCAAATTTCGAAATTGGTCCAGATCTGGATAAACCTTAAGTTCAAGTTGTTAAACAGCAAGTTAAGATGCACCACGATGATCTACACGAAATTCTAGTCAAGTTACATATAAAGTTCATTAGATTCGGAGCTACGGCCTAGAAGATATGAGCAAAACAAGATAAGCATGGCATTGATGCAAAATGCACACAAACATCAAGCAAAACCCCTCAAAACAAGGATCCAACATGATAATATGAAACTACATGCAAAATCAAGCAAGTTACATATAGAGCACACTCAAAACGGAGCAACGGTTCAACACATACACCCTATACAAGAATAAAGGACAAGCTGTCCAAAACAGCAAGTTGACATATTGCAAGCATCAAAACAACATGCTACAGGGCCTCAACAAGAAAACAAAAGGCATGGGCATGATGTACAGGTAAAGCATTACAAAACATGAACACTGAGCTATCTCCAGAAATGACTAGAACATGCTCAAAATGACATGGCAAGATTGCAAGTAATAACAGTTTCAGACTTAAGCAGAAATAACATCAGGTTGCAATGTTTAGAGCTATGAAACAACATGTTACAGGAACTTATCATGGCAAACAAAGGCATGGCATGAATCTACTCAAAGCATAGAACAAAAGTCCTTTAGTGACCATAAGCCAAAAAGGATCAGAAAATATAGTAACACCCATGTCAATATTAAAAGTTTCGTTAACAGATTCAGCAACATGGCATGTCAAAAACTGATAAAAAGTGGGCATGTTTACAAGCTCAATGCACTCACTACCGAGCCTTATTTGAAAAACTAAGCATACATACATCAAGAAGACATGGCATAAAATACATACATGGCAAGAACAATAACATAGCATACATGGATCAACCACAACAACCTTGACAAAATTGAATAACATGTATACAATCTGCCAGGAAACATTTGATAGCAAAAGTAGAGCTCGATTGACTCATGCTATAGCACTCCATAATTGCAAACAAGGGCATAGATGGATAGAGCAAGACATGTTTAACCAAACATCCTTACTGAAGTATCTCAAAATATGCATGGATCTCTCTGTAGCATCAAGTTAACATGGCATCAAAATATCAACAAAACAGGGCTGAAATCAGCAACAACAAGACACCTAGTTTGCATGCTTGTGCTAGTCACCACATAGATCACAAAAATACATAGCAAGCACCACTGGAAAGAAGACATGGCATATTACAAAACACATGTAGGACTCAAGTCCATAGGACGCACACATCAATCATGGCAAAAATAACAAAAGAGCATGTTCTGATAAAAATCAGAAACTAACATCACATAGCACTCTTGCAACAGCATTTCGGGCATAAAGATGAGCTCAAATGAAAATGATGCAATGAGATGAAATGATCTACTCTTCGAGACGAACATTTTGACATATTACATGCGCAAAAACGGAGCTACATGCACAGAGTTACGATGCGATGAAAATGGCACAAAATATCACATATTCGGGGACTTAGTCGCCATCAAAAAAAAAAAAAAAACAGACGGGCGCTAAATGGCTAAATGACGACAGTATGCGCGAATAGGGGCAAGCTCACCCATGGGCGGAGCCAGAGGGAGAGGCCGGGCAGGCCGGGCGCTGGGCTGGCCTCCATTTGAGCTGGCCGGGCCGAGGCCCACGCGAGGTCCCGAAGCGGCGACGGAGGAGCTGCTCCGCCGCTTCCCGAGCCGCCCCATGGCGGCGGGCGGATCCGCAAGGCCGGGCGAGGGCGAAGGAGGCCATGGGCGGCGGTCCCGCCGGATCCGAACGGATCTGGCCCGGGAGGCTATTCCCGGCACCGACGAGGCCGGACGGCGATGGGACGGCGAGGCGGAACTCCGGCGGCTCCTCGCCCACGGCAGAGAGGGGTGAGGCGCGAGGGGAAAGGGAGGAGAAGGGAGAAGGCGAGGGCGGCGAGCCTCATCTGCGGCGGGCGGGAACACGGTCCGGCGACCGACGGAGGCGCCGACGGAGCGGGTCCGCGACCCGACGGCGACGCCGACGACGGGCTCGGGCAGGCGACGGGAGGAGAGAGCGGGGAGCTCGGGCTGGCTGCGGCCCTCGGGGCCCAGATTGGGGCCCGGGCTGGCCTGGCACGGGCCTGGCGGCGCGGGGAGGCAGGGGGGACAGGTGGCGACCTCCGGCTGGGTGAGGGAGGCTGCGCGGCGGCGGCTGGCCAATGGGGAGCCGCCAAGTGGCGGGAGGAGGTGGAAAGCGGCGGCGCAGGCGTGGTGGCGGCGACAAGTGGCGGATCTGGGCTGGCCGGGCACGGAAATGGAGGTAGGGGCGGCGGCTGCGAGGTAGGGGGAAGGGCTAGGGGTTGGTGGAGGCTAGGATGCCCAAAATGGACAAGGTGTCCATATATAGCGAGAGGGCTAGGGTTGGGGGTTTGAGGTCGCTTGAGCCTCCGATTATGATCCGACGGATCTGATCGCGAGGGGGGGTTAGGTAGGCCTAGGTGGGCTGAGGGAGAGAAGAGATGTTGCAGCCCGCGGCAGTTTCCAATACCGAAAACGCCCAACGGTTACACCGCTATATTATGGTTGAGGTTTAACGGTTGGGCTAACAAATGGACTCCGAATGCGACGAAACTTGACAGGCGCTCTGTCTACACTATAATAAGACCGCATGCCAAGTTTTGACTCATTCCGAGAACATTTTTGTGCCACTCACGAAATAAGGTAAAAGGGGGCGCCGGGAGACATAGGAGTGCCGGATTGCAAAACGGACAACGGGGAAAATGCTCGGATGCATGAGACGAACATGTATGCAAAATGAAATGCACATGATGACATGATATGAAATGTAGATGATGACATGGCAAAGAGAGACACGCAAGCACATGACATGGCAAAGGCGGCGAATAACTGACGGACACCTGGCGCATCGAATCCGGGGCGTTACAACACTCCTCCACTAACAAGAGATCTCGTCCCGAGATCTTAGGACCGAGACGGAAGGGAAAAAGGATGAGGTGAAACAAACACTCAAGAGAAGAAACAAAGAATCGAGAGCAATCAAGAAAAAGAGAGGAACGGCGAGAATGACGAGAATCGAAAGCTCACAGAATCAGATAGGCCATGAACCCACTCTGGTTAGAACGAGAAGAGAAACAAATAAGACTGAAAGGATTTAGGCAGCACTCCGGCTGAAAAAGGACGGATTAGAACATGAACTTGAGAGGATGGAATGACACTTGATGAAGACATGACACAAAACCTCCGGAAAGAATTGAATGAGTTGAAAGAAAAGAACTTAGAAGGAAGGATTGAACGGAGTTGTTGAGAAAATCAACAACGAAAGAATAAGCTTGATGTGGACTTATGGAAAACATCTCAAAATTATAAGGTGATAACCGACCACAAACGGAAATGATTGGATAGCTGAGAAGAACGAAGAAATGAAAATCTCCACTTCAACTGAATTCGGAGAATTAAATGCACTTCGAGACGTGAGAAGAAAGGATACTTGAATTCCACCAACAAGAATCTTGATGAACACTTGAAGAATGAATTAAATCATACAGAACCACCATGAAAAACTCCGGTAACAAAAGATGATGAGATAAAATTGAAGGATGAAAGAATAAGATGAGCATTGCGATGATTTAGATGGAGGTTCCGACGAAATGGCCGAGAAAATTGAACTCCGGAAAAGAAAAGATGAAAACACTAGAACTAGAATTTATTCCTTACGAACAAACTCCGAAGGAAAGGATTAATCCCTTTGAGGAAATAGAATAAGATTTATTGTATGCTTATCCTTCATCAAATTAAATTGATGCCAAGCAATGGATTCTGCATATTACTTATTCTTCTTGAAAAAGAATTGAGAAGTGACATATCGCAAACTTGAGAAGGTCTTCATGAACCACCGGTAAGATTGAAGAGAACGAAAGGATTAAATGATAATCAAAGAAAAAGAATCTTGAACGAACCACCGTTAGAATTCGAAAATGACTGATGAAAGAGGATGAACCACCGGGAAGAATAAGAAAAACAAATATGCTCGAGGGGATTTAGATGCAAAAGAACAAAGAGATCATGAGCTGATTAAAGAACACTTGAACGAAGCTCCGGGAAAAATAGAGAACGATAACTGGAATGATGGCCTCCGGTGAAAAGAAATAGAAATCAACTTCTGAAATACTCCGGATGGATGAAAAGAATTGCACAACTGGAAACAACTAGATATGATAACATCGAGCTAGCATCATGAATCTCCGGGAGAACGGACAAGATTTAAGAGAAACTCTACTTCGGTCTTCAAAAGACGACGATAAACACCACCAAAAATTACTGAGAAACTCCGGAAGAAAGAAAAACAGAGAGGTTGAGCCAAGAATGAAAATGATTTGAAATCGAACTTGGAAAAAGGCATGTGACTGATGAAATTCATTCTTACGTCACACTTTGAAAAGAATTGAGAATGGCTCCGGAATAATTAGAAGAGTCAGGTAAGATCCTGGGAAAAGACTTGTGGGTTAGGGCCCACTAAAAGAAAAAACACCGTTGAAAAGGATTGTTGAACAGATAGATGATGCACCGGAACAATTGAAATATTTGGGTGAGGTGACAACCTCGAATTAATTGGAAGACAGACGAATCTCCTGAGATATCTTACGAACTCCGGGATGATAAACTGGCGAGAGGCGAACGAGCAAGGAGAACACTTCGAGCCGAGGAACTGAATATGATCAACCCGAAAAACTTGAATTGAGTGCACCGGAAAAAGAAAGGGATGAAGAATGACGAACGAGACGAGAATTCACCGGTTGAAATAATTTACGGAAGACTGAAGAGGCTCCACACGAATGGAATTGATGGACGAGAGAGATTCAGGCTCCGAGAAGAAAAAGGGTGGGTGGGCGGGAAAACACAGGCAACTGAAAGGGGAAATCGACGAATATCTTGAAGAGAAAACACCGGTTGAAATCATTGAGGAAAGAAAGCAAAGACTTTGCACGAGTAGGATGGATACTCGATTACGGACTCCGGTTCCGAGAAGAAGAAGGGGGGCGGGTGGGAAAAAACAAGGACAACTTTGGACAAGGAAAAACAACGACGTCAGAGGAAGAACTGAGGATTGATCCCGCGCAAGACAAAGAGGTTCGAGTCGACTTGACGAGAAATGCACCGGATGAAAAGAGCTGAGGGCCAACGATCGGAAAAACTAACCTAAAGAAAAAAAAATTGAACGGGAAGAGGAGTAATTCAAAACACCTACGTCAAGATTCCTCACCAGAGCGACGAAGGGGCAGAGGAGTAAAAAGAATTCTACTCCGATATAACTAGACTCAAAACAGTTTTCTTCTAGACTCAACAACGCCAAACTACACGATCAATCAAGGGGCTCCTAGGGTCGGTCGAGGCTCGATACCAACTTGAACACGCCTAATATGCGACCCTATCCAAAAGGAACTCGATGGTCCCACCAAGGATAGACCCGCATATTGGAAACGCTTTTGCAAGGTGGATATCATTACATCAACATTACATAATAGATGGGGATACATACATAAGGCACAAAAGCCACAAGAATACATCAACATCATATACAAGATCAACATCCGACTAGGGATGAAACATAAACAGAAACTCAAACGACATCCAACCTGCTAGCCCAGGCTGCCGCCCTGGAACCTATCCCCTGATCGAAGAAGAAGCAGAAGAAGAACTCCAACAAGCACGCAAACCTGTACCTGCAACTGGTGGTGTAGTAATCTGTGAGCCACGAGGACTCGGCAATCCCATTACCATGGGTATCAAGACTAGCAAAGCTTAAAGGGAAAGGAAGGGGTAAAGTGGTGAGGTTGCAGCAGCGACTAAGCATATATGGTGGCTAACTTACGCAAATAAGAGCGAGAAGAGAGCAAAAGGAACGGTCGGCAACTAGTAATGATCAAGAAGTGATCCTGAACTCCTACTTACGTCAGACATAACCCAGAAACCGTGTTCTCCTCTCGATCAACCCCGAAAAGAGACACTCACGGTTACGCACACGGTTGGTGTATTTTAATTGAGATCCACTTCGGGTTTTCTACAACCGGACATTAACAAATTCCCATCTGCCACATAACCGCGGGCACGGCTTTGAAAGTTCAAACCCTGCAGGTGTCCCGACTTAGCCCATGATAAGCTCTCGCGATCAACGAAGCGAATAGACCTTCTCCCGGAAGACCCGATCAGTCTCGAATCCGCTACAAGACATTTCACAGCAATAAAACTAGACCAGAAGACCGCCTGATGCGCCGACAATCCCGATAGGAGCTGCACATATCTCGCTCTCGTGGCAACACCGGATGAGACAGGCTACGAGTAAAACCAACCCTCAAGTTGCCCTAAGGTGGCCCCTGAAGAGCTCGCTCGTTCGGGCCAAGACTTAGAGAAGCACCGTCCGGGGGCTAATAAAGATGACCCTTGAGAGCGCGACTCCCAAGGGAAAAGTAGGTGGTGGTGAGGCAAATGATAAAACCAATGTTGGGCCTTGCTGGAAGAGTCTTATTCAAAGCGAACTGTCAAGGGGGTCCCATAAATCACCCGACCGCGTTAGGGACGCAAAAATCCGGGAACATAATACCGATATGACGGAAACTAGGGCGGCAAGAGTGGAACAAAACACCAGGCATAAGGCCGAGCCTTCCACCCTTTACCGAGTATATAGATGCATTAATTAAATAAGATATATTGTGATAACCCAACAAGTAGACATGTTCCAACAAGGAACAACATCTCCCTGTTCCAACAAGGAACAAACTTCATCTTCACCTGCAACTAGCAACGCTATAAGAGGGGCTGAGCAAAGCAGTAACATAGCCAAACAACGGTTTGCTGGGAAGGGGAACAACGAGTTAAAGGTTCATGGCAATTTGGGACGGCTTGATAAACAGGTAATAGGTAGCGCAGCATAGCGATAGAACGAAGCAACTAGCATAGCAATGATAGTAGTGAGATCCAGGGTAGCGGTCATCTTGCCTGAAATCCCGCAAGGAAGAAGAACGAGTCCATGAAGAAGATGAACGGATGAAGCCGAACCAAGCGTGACGAACGAATCCTCACGATCATAACGAAACAGAACTAACAAGAAGAAGCACACAACATAGTAAACACTCCACACATGAACAAGACATGATGCACAACCAAGCATGATGCATGACAAAGCTACATGAAGCTACTCATGGCAAGGGATGATGCATACAAGACCAACACATCAAAGCAAGTTTAAATGAGGCCGGGAACAACATATAACAATTCCGGTAAGTCCTCATATGCAAATTTCGAAATTGGTCCAGATCTGGATAAACCTTAAGTTCAAGTTGTTAAACAGCAAGTTAAGATGCACCACGATGATCTACACGAAATTCTAGTCAAGTTACATATAAAGTTCATTAGATTCGGAGCTACGGCCTAGAAGATATGAGCAAAACAAGATAAGCATGGCATTGATGCAAAATGCACACAAACATCAAGCAAAACCCCTCAAAACAAGGATCCAACATGATAATATGAAACTACATGCAAAATCAAGCAAGTTACATATAGAGCACACTCAAAACGGAGCAACGGTTCAACACATACACCCTATACAAGATTAAAGGACAAGCTGTCCAAAACAGCAAGTTGACATATTGCAAGCATCAAAACAACATGCTACAGGGCCTCAAGAAGAAAACAAAAGGCATGGGCATGATGTACAGGTAAAGCATTACAAAACATGAACACTGAGCTATCTCCAGAAATGACTAGAACATGCTCAAAATGACATGGCAAGATTGCAAGTAATAACAGTTTCAGACTTAAGCAGAAATAACATCAAGTTGCAATGTTTAGAGCTATGAAACAACATGTTACAGGAACTTATCATGGCAAACAAAGGCATGGCATGACTCTACTCAAAGCATAGAACAAAAGTCCTTTAGTGACCATAAGCCAAAAAGGATTAGAAAATATAGTAACACCCATGTCAATATTGAAAGTTTCGTTAACAGATTCAGCAACATGGCATGTCAAAAACTGATAAAAAGTGGCATGTTTACAAGCTCAATGCACTCACTACAGAGCCTTATTTGAAAAACTAAGCATACATACATCAAGAAGACATGGCATACAATAAATACATGGCAAGAACAATAACATAGCATACATGGATCAACCACAACAACCTTGACAAAATTGAATAACATGTATACAATCTGCCAGGAAACATTTGATAGCAAAAGTAGAGCTCGATTGACTCACGCTATAGCACTCAATAATTGCAAACAAGGGCATGGATGGATAGAGCAAGACATGTTTAACCAAACATCCTTACTGAAGTATCTCAAAATATGCATGGATCTCTCTGTAGCATCAAGTTAACATGGCATCAAAATATCAACAAAACAGGGCTGAAATCAGCAACAACAAGACACCTAGTTTGCATGCTTGTGCTAGTCACCACATAGATCACAAAAATACATAGCAAGCACCACTGGAAAGAAGAATGGCATATTACAAAACACATGTAGGACTCAAGTCCATAGGACGCACACATCAATCATGGCAAAAATGACAAAAGAGCATGTTCTGATAAAAATCAGAAACTAACATCACATAGCACTCTTGCAACAACATTTCGGGCATAAAGATGAGCTCAAATGAAAATGATGCAATGAGATGAAATGATCTACTCTTCGAGACGAACATTTTGACATATTACACGCGCAAAGACGGAGCTACATGCACAGAGTTACGATGCGATGAAAATGGCACAAAATATCACATATTCGGGGACTTAGTCGTTTACTGAAAAAAAACAGACGGGCGCTAAATGGCTAAATGACGCACAGGGCGCGGAATAGGGGCAAAGCTCACCCATGGGCGAGCCCAGAGTGGAGAGGCCGGGGCAGGCCGGGCGCTGGGCTGGGCCTCTGGCTGGAGCTGGCTGGGCCGAGGCCACGCGGGTCCCGAAGCGGCGACGGGAGGAGCGGCTCTTCTCGCTCCCGAGCCGCCCATGGCGGCGGCGGGATCCGGCAAGGCCGGCGAGGGCGAAGGAGGCCATGGGGCGGCGGTCCCGGCCGGATCCGAACGGATCTGGCCCCGGGGAGGCCATTCCCGGCACCGACGAGGCCGGACGGCGATGGGACGGCGAGGCGTGGAACTCCGGCGGCGGCTCCTGTCCACGGCCAGAGAGGGGTGAGGCGCGAGGGGAAAGGGAGGAGAAGGGGAGAAGGCGAGGGCGGCGAGCCTCATCTGCGGCGGCGGGGAACACGGTCCGGCGACCCGACGGAGGCGCCGACGGAGCGGGTCCGGCGACCACGACGGCGGCACGCCGACGACGGGTCGGGCAGGCGACGGAGGAGAGAGCGGGAGCTCGGGCTGGCTGCGGCCCTCGGGGCCCAGATCGGGCCCGGCGGGCTGGCATGGGCCTGGCGGCGCGGGGAGGCAGGGGGGACAGGTGGCGGCCTCCGGCTGGGTGAGGGAGGCTGCGTGGCGGCGGCTGGCCAATGGGGAGCCGCCAAGTGGCGGGAGGAGGTGGAAAGCGGCGGCGCAGGCGAGGTGGCGGCGACAAGTGGCGGATCTGGGCTGGCCGGGCACGGAAATGGAGGTAGGGCGGCGGCTGCGAGGTAGGGGGAAGGGCTAGGGGTTGGTGGAGGCTAGGGGATGCCCAAAATGGACAAGGGGTGTCCATATATAGCAGGAGGGGCTAGGGTTGGGGGGTTTGAGGCCGTCTCGGAGCCTCCGATTATGATCCGACGGATCTGATCGCGAGGGGGGGGGGGTTAGGTAGGCCTAGGTGGGCTGAGGGGAGAGAAGAGATGTTGCAGCCCGGCGGCAGTTTCCGGATACCGAAAACGTCCAACGGTTACACCGGCTATATTGCGGCTGTAGGTTTATCGGTTGGGCTATCAAATGGACTCCGAATGCGACGAAACTTGACAGGCGCTCTGTCTACACTATAATAAGACCGCATGCCAAGTTTTGACTCATTCCGAGAACATTTTTGTGCCACTCACGAAATAAGGTAAAAGGGGACGCCGGGAGACATAGGAGTGCCGGATTGCAAAACGGACAACGGGGAAAATGCTCGGATGCATGAGACGAACATGTATGCAAAATGAAATGCACATGATGACATGATATGAAATGTAGATGATGACATGGCAAAGAGAGACACGCAAGCACATGACATGGCAAAGACGGCGAATAACTGACGGACACCTGGCGCATCGAATCCGGGGCGTTACACCATGCCCTGGACGAAGAGTAAATTGGAAGTGTTCCATGCCTTTCCTTAACGGAAATTGGAATCTAATATTCCCTTCCTTTGTATCAATAATTGCACCAATCGTTCTAAGGAAAGGTCCACCAAGAATAATAGGACATGAAGGATTGCAATCTATATCAAGAACAATAAAATATATGGGCACATAATTACTATTTGCAATAATAAGAACATCATTAATTCTTCCCATAGGTTTCTTAATGGTGGAATCCGCAAGGTGCAAATTTAGAGAGCAATCATCAAATTCACGGAAACCTAGCAAATCACACAAAGTTTTTGGAATCGTGGAAACACTAGCACCCAAATCACACGAAGCATAGCATTCATGATCTTTAATTTTAATTTTAATAGTAGGTTCCCTCTCATCATAAAGTTTCCTAGGGATAGAAACTTCCAACTCAAGTTTTTCTTCATAAGATTGCATCAAAGCATGAACGATATGTTTAGTAAAAGCTTTATGTTGACTATAAGCATGTGGAGAATTTAGCACGGATTGCAACAAGGAAATACAATCTATCAAAGAGCAATTATCCTAATTAAATTCCTTGAAATCCAAAATAGTGGGTTCAATAATATCTAAAAAAATTATCTCTTCAATCCCACTTTTACCAATTTTTGCATCAAAATCTAAAAACTCCGAATTTTTGGAACGCCTTCTAGGTAAAGGTGGGTCATATTCAGTCCCATCATTATCAAGATTCATATTGCAAAAAAAAGATTTAATAGGGGACACATCAATAAGTTTTAGATCTTCATCTTTAATTTCATAGAATTTAGAAGAACACGCTTTCACAAAGCAATCTTTCTTAGCACGCATCCTAGTGGTTCTTTCTTTACACTCATCAATGGAAATTCTCATGGCTTTGAGAGACTCATTGATATCATGCTTAAGTGGAATAGATCTAAGTTTTAAAGAATCAACATCAAGAGAAATTCTATCAACGTTCCTAGCCAATTCATCAACTTTAAGAAATTTTTCTTCAAGCAAAGCATTGAATTTTTTTTGTGAATTCATAAATTCTTTAACACTAGTCTCAAATTCAGAAGGCATCTTATTAAAATTTCCATAAGAATTGTTGTAGGAATTACCATAATTATTAGAGTAATTACTAGGATAAGGCCTAGGATTAAAGTTTCCTCTATACGCGTTGTTACCAAAAATTATTCCTACCAAAATAATTCACATCCATAGATTCATTATTATTATCAATCAAAGTAGACAAAGGCAAATCATTAGGATCAGAAGAAACACTCTTAGTAGCAAATAATTTCATAAGTTCATCCATCTTTCCACTCAAAACATTAATTTCTTCTATCGCATGCACTTTTTTACTAGTAGATCTTTGAGTGTGCCATTGAGAATAATTAACCATAATATTATCTAGGAGTTCAGTAGCTTCTCCTAAAGTTATCTCCATAAAAGTGCCTCCTGCGGCCGAATCTAAAAGATTTCTAGAAGCAAAATTCAATCCGGCATAAAAATTTTGTATGATCATCCATAAATTCAAACCATGTGTAGGACAATTACGTATCAATAATTTCATCCTCTCCCAAGCTTGTGCAACATGTTCATGATCAAGTTGCTTAAAATTCATAATATCGTTTCTAAGAGAAATTATCTTAGAGGGAGGAAAATATTTAGAGATAAAAGCATCTTTGCACTTATTCCAAGAATCAATACTATTTTTAGGCAAAGACGAAAACCAAGCTTTAGCACGATCTCTAAGCGAAAAAGGAAATAGCTTCAATTTAACAATATCATTGTCCACATCTTTATTCTTTTGCATATCACACAAATCAACGAAGCTATTTAGATGGGTAGGGGCATCTTCACTAGGAAGGCCGGCGAATTGATCTTTCATGACAAGATTCAACAAAGCAACGTTGATTTCACAAGATTCAGTATCGGTAAGAGGAGCAATCGGAGTTCTAAGAAAATCATTATTGTTGGTATTGGTAAAGTCACATAATTTAGTATTATCTTGAGCCATCGAGACAACCAAGCAATCCAACACACGAGCAAACAAGAAGCGAGCGAAAAAGAGGCGAACCGAAAAGAGAGGGCGAATAAAACGGCAAGGGTGAAGTGGGGGAGAGGAAAACGAGAGGCAAATGGCAAATAATGTAATGCGGGAGATAAGGGTTTGTGATGGGTACTTGGTATGTTGACTTTTGCGTAGACTCCCCAGCAACGGTGCCAGAAATCCTTCTTGCTACCTCCTAAGCACTGCGTTGGTTTTTCCTTGAAGAGGAAAGGGTGATGCAGTAAAGTAGCGTAAGTATTTCCCTCAGTTTTTGAGAACCAAGGTATCAATCCAGTAGGAGGGCACGCACGAGTCCCTCGCACCTACACAAACAAAAAATCCTCACAACCAACGCAATAAAGGGGTTGTCAATCCCTTCACGGTCACTTACGAGAGTGAGATCTGATAGATATGATAAGATAATATTTTTGGTATTTTTATGATAAAGATGCAAATTAAAATAAAATGAAATAAAAATAACTAAGTATTGGAAGATTAATATGATAGAAAATAGACCCGGGGGCCATAGGTTTCACTAGAGGCTTCTCTCGAGAGCATAAGTATTACAGTGGGTGAACAAATTACTGTTGAGCAATTGATAGAATTGAGCATAGTTATGAGAATATCTAGGTATGATCATGTATATAGGCATCACTTCTAAGACAACTAGACCGACTCCTGCCTGCATCTACTACTATTACTCCATACATGAACCGCTATCCAGCATGCATCTAGAGTATTAAGTTCATAAGAACAGAGAAACGCTTTAAGCAAGATGACATGATGTAGAGGGATAAACTAATGCAATATAATATAAACCCTATATTGTTATCCTCGATGGCAACAATACAATATGTGCCTTGCTGCCCCTACTGTCACTGGGAAAGGACACCGCAAGATTGAACCCAAAGCTAAGCACTTCTCCCATTGCAAGAAAGATCAATCTAGTAGGCCAAACCAAACAGATAATTCGAAGAGACTTGCAAATATAACCAATCATACATAAAAGAATTTAGAGAAGATTCCAATATTGTTCATAGATAAACTTGATCATAAACCCACAATTCATCAGTCTCGACAAACACACCGCAAAAGAAGATTACATCGAATAGATCTCCACAAGAGATGGGGAGAACATTGTATTGAGATCCAAAAATAGAGAAGAAGCCATCTAGCTAATAACTATGGACCCGAAGGTCTGAGGTAAACTACTCACACATCATCGGAGAGGCTATGGTGTTGATGTAGAAGCCCTCCATGATCGATGCCCCTCCGTGAGTTCAAAAAAGGCCCCAAGATGGGATCTCA
Source organism: Aegilops longissima (assembly GCA_021605205.1). Classification (NCBI taxonomy): domain Eukaryota; kingdom Viridiplantae; phylum Streptophyta; class Magnoliopsida; order Poales; family Poaceae; genus Aegilops; species Aegilops longissima. Next base: position 527,315,281 of record CM038679.1, read on the forward strand.
CGGGTACAGAAGGTTGCGGTGGTGGAATTAGGTTTTTGGCTCCGTCTCTGGTAGTTTGGGGGTACGTAGGTATATATAGGAGGAAGAAATATGTCGGTGGAGCAACGTGGGGCCCACAAGGGTGGAGGGTGTGCCCAGGGGGGTAGGCGCGCCCCCTACCTCGTGCCCTCCTGGTTGATGTCTTGACGTAGGGTCCAAGTCTTCTGGATCACGTTCGTTCCGAAAATCACGTTCCCGAAGGTTTCATTCTGTTTGGACTCCGTTTGATATTCTCTTTCTGCGAAACTCTGAAATAGGCAAAAACAGCAATTCAGGCTGGGCCTCCGGTTAATAGGTTAGTCCCAAAAATAATATGAAAGTGTATAATAAAGCCCAATAATGTCCAAAAAAGAATATAATATAGCATGGAACAATCAAAAATTATAGATACGTTAGAGACGTATCAAGCATCCCCAAGCTTAATTCCTGCTCGTCCTCGAGTAGGTAAATTATAAAAACAGAATTTTTGATGTGGAATGCTACTTGGCATAATTTCAATGCAATTCTCTTAATTGTGGTATGAATATTCAGATCCGAAAGATTCAAGATAAAGGTTTAATATTGACATAAAAGTAATAATACTTCAAGCATACTAACTAAGCAATTATGTCCTCTCAAAATAACATGGCCAAAGAAAGTTCATCCCTACAAAATCATATAGTTTAGTCATGCTCCATTTCCGTCACACAAGAATGCTCTCATCATGCACAACCCCGATGACAAGCCAAGCAATTGTTTCATACTTTAGTAATCTCAAACTTTTTTCAACCTTCACGTAATACATGAGCGTGAGCCATTGATATAGCAATATCGGTGGAATAGAATATAATGATGGGGGTTATGTGGAGAAGACAAAAAAGGGAGAAAGTCTAACATCAACTAGGCTAATCAATGAGCTATGGAGATGCCCATCGACTGATGTTAATGCAAGGAGTAGGGATTGCCATGCAATGGATGCACTAGAGCTATAAATGCATGAAAGCTCAACAAAATAAACTAAGTGGGTGTGCATCCAACTTGCTTGCTCACGAAGACCTAGGGCATTTGAGGAAGCCCATTGTTGGAATATACAAGCCAAGTTCTATAATGAAAAATTCCCACTAGTATATGAAAGTGACAAAACAAGAGACTTTCTATCATGAAGATCATGGTGATACTTTGAAGCACAAGTGTGGAAAAAAAGGATAGTAGCATTGTCCCTTTTTTTGCCTTCCTATTTTTATTTGGCCTTTCTCTCCCTTTTTTATTGGGACAATGCTCTATGAATGATGATCATCACACTTCTATTTGTTTACAACTCAATGATTACAACTCGATACTAGAACAAAGTATGACTCTATATGAATGCCTCCGGCGGTATACCGGGATAACAATGAATCAAGAGTGACATGTATGAAAAATTATGAATGGTGGCTTTGCCACAAATACGATGTCAACTACATGATCATGCAAAGCAATATGACAATGATGAGCGTGTCATAATAAATGGAACAGTGGACAGTTGCATGGCAATATATCTCGGAATGGCTATGGAAATGCCATAATAGGTAGGTATGGTGGTTGTTTTGAGGAAGATATAAGGAGGTTTATGTGTGAAAGAGCGTATCATATCACAGGGTTTGGATGCACCGGCGAAGTTTGCACCAACTCTCAATGTGAGAAAGGGCAATGCACGGTACCGAGGAGGCTAGCAATGATGGAAGGGTAAGTGTGCGTATAATCCATGGACTCAACATTAGTCATAAAGAACTCACATACTTATTGCAAAAGTCTACAAGTTTTCAAAAACCAAGCACTACGTGCATGCTCCTAGGGGGATAGATTGGTAGGAAAAGACCATCGCTCATCCCCGACCGCCACTCATAAGGAGGACAATCAAAGAACACCTCATGTTTCAAATTTGTTACATAACGTTTACCACACGTGCTACGGGACTTGCAAACTTCAACACAAGTATTTATCAAATTCACAACTACTCAACTAGCGCAACTTTAATATCACTACCTCCATATCTCAAAACAATCATCAAGCATTAAACTTCTCTTAGTATTCAGCACACTCATAAGAAAGTTTTTTGCTAGTCTTGAATACCTAGCATATTAGGATTATCTAAGCAAATTACCATGTTGTTTAAGACTCTCAAAATAATATAAGTGAAGTATGAGAGAATAATAGTTTCTATAAAACAAAACCACCACCGTGCTCTAAAAGATATAAGTGAAGCACTGGAGCAAAAACTATATAGCTCAAAAGATATAAGTGAAGCACGTAGAGTATTCTAATAATTTCCGAATCATGTGTGTCTCTCTCAAAAAGTGTGTCCATCAAAGATGATTGTGGCAAGCTAAAAATCAAAGAGTCAAATAATACAAGACGCTCCAAGCAAAACACATATCATGTGGTGAATAAAAATATAGCTCCAAGTAAAGTTACCGATGGAAGTAGACGAAAGAGGGGATGCCTTCCGGGGCATCCCCAAGCTTTCGCTTTTTGGTGTATTTAGATTATCTTGGGGTGCATTGGGCATCCCCAAGCTTAGGATCTTGCCACTCCTTGTTCCATAATCCATCAAATCTTTTACCCAAAACTTGAAAACTTCACAACACAAAACTTAACAAAAAATCTCGTGAGCTCCGTTAGCGAAAGAAAAAAAAACACCACTTCAAGATACTGTAATGAACTCATTCTTTATTTATATTGGTGTTACACCTACTGTATTCCAACTTCTCGATGGTTTATAAACTATTTTATTAGCCATAGATTCATCAAAATAAGCAAACAACACACGAAAAACAGAATCTGTCAAAAACAGAACAGTCTGTAGTAATATGTAACTAACGCAAACTTATGGAACTCCAAAAATTCAGCCAAAATAGGAAGACCTAGAAAATTTGTTTATTGATCAGCAGCAATTGGAATCAATATTTTATCATGTTCTGGTGATTTTTAATGATTATTTTCATGAACAGAAAGTTTCTTCAATTTTCAGCAAGATCAAATAACTATCATCCAAGAAGATCCTATAGGTTTAACTTGGCACAAACACTAATTAAAACATAAAAACACATCTAACCGGAGGCTAGATCAAAGATTTATTCCTAAACAGAAGCAAAAAGCAAAAAAACTAAAAATAAAACTGGGTTGCCTCCCAACAAGCGCTATCGTTTAACGCCCCTAGCTAGGCATAAAAGCAAGGATAGATCTAGGTATTGCCATCTTTGGTAGGCAATCCATAAGTGGCTCTCATGATAGATTCATATGGTAATTTTATTTTCTTTCTAGGGAAGTGTTCCATGCCTTTCCTTAACGGAAATTGGAATCTAATATTCCCTTCCGTCATATCAATAATTGCACCAATCGTTCTAAGGAAAGGTCTACCAAGAATAATAGGACATGAAGGATTGCAATCTATATCAAGAACAATAAAATCTACGGGCACATAATTACTATTTGCAATAATAATAACATCATTAATTCTTCCCATAGGTTTCTTAATGGTGGAATCCGCAAGGGGCAAATTTAGAGAGCAATCATCAAATTCACGAAAACCTAGCAAATCACAAAAAGTTTTTGGAATCGTGGAAACACTAGCTCCGAAATCACACAAAGCATAGCATTCATGATCTTTAATTTTAGTTTTAATAGTAGGTTCCCACTCATCATAAAGTTTCCTAGGGATAGAAACTTCCAACTCAAGCTTTTCTTCATAAGATTGCATCAAAGCATCAACGATATGTTTAGTAAAAGCTTTATGTTGACTATAAGCATGTGGAGAATTTAGCACGGATTGCGACAAGGAAATACCATCTATCAAAGAGCAATTATCATAATTAAATTCCTAGAAATCAAAAACAGTGGGTTCATTAATATCTAAAGTTTCGATATCTTCAATCCCACTTTTACCAATTTTTACATCAAAATCTAAAAACTCCGAATTTTTGGAACGACTTCTAGGTAAAGGTGGATCATATTCAGTCCCATCATTATCAAGATTCATATTGCAAAACAAAGATTTAATAGGGGACACATCAATAACGTTTAGATCTTCATCATTATTTTCATTGAATTTAGAAGAACACGCTTTCACAAAGCAATCTTTCTTAGCACGCATCCTAGCGGTTCTTTCTTTGTAGTCATCAATGGAAATTCTCATGGCTTTGAGAGACTCATTGATATCATGCTTAGGTGGAATAGATCTATGTTTTAAAGAATCAACATCAAGAGAAATTCTATCAACGTTCCTAGCCAATTCATCAACTTTAAGCAATTTTTCTTCAAGCACATCATTGATTTTTTTGGTGAATTCATAAATTCTTTAACACTAGTCTCAAATTCAGAAGGCATCTTATTAAAATTTTCATAAGAATTGTTGTAGGAATTACCATAATTATTAGAGGAATTACTAGGATAAGGCCTAGGATTAAAGTTTCCTCTATACGCATTGTTACCAAAATTATTCGATCAACAAAATTCACATCCATAGATTCACTATTATTCTCAATCAAAGTACACAAAGGCATATCATTAGGATCAGAAGAAACACTCTTAGTAGCAAATAATTTCATAAGTTCATCCATCTTTCCACTCAAAACATTAATTTCTTCTATCGCATGCACTTTTTTACTAGTAGATCTTTCAGTGTGCCATTGAGAATAATTAACCATAATATTATCTAGGAGTTCAGTAGCTTCTCCTAAAGTGATTTCCATAAAAGTGCCTCCTGCGGCCGAATCTAAAAGATTTCTAGAAGCAAAATTCAATCCGGCATAAATTTTTTGTATGATCATCCATGAATTCAAACCATGTGTAGGACAATTGCTTATCATTAATTTCATCCTCTCCCAAGCTTGTGCAACATGTTCATGATCAAGTTGCTTAAAATTCATAATATCGTTTCTAAGAGAAATTATCTTAGCGGGAGGAAAATATTTAGAGATAGAAGCATCTTTGCACTTATTCCAAGAATCAATACTATTTTTAGGCAAAGACGAAAACCAAGCTTTAGCATGATCTCTAAGCGAAAAAGGAAATAGCTTCAATTTAACAATATCATTGTCCACATGTTTCTTCTTTTGCATATCACACAAATCAACGAAGCTATTTAGATGGGTAGCGGCATCTTCACTAGGAAGGCCGACGAATTGATCTTTCATGACAAGATTCAACGAAGCAGCATTGATTTTACAAGATTCAGTATTGATAAGAGGAGCAATCAGAGTGCTGAGAAAATCATTATTGTTGGTATTGGTAAAGTCACATAATTTAGTATTATCTTGATCCATCGTGACAAGCAAGCAATCCAACACACGAGCAAACAAGAAGCGAGCGAAAGAGAGGCGAACCGAAAAGAGAGGGCGAATAAAACGGCAAGGGTGAAGTGGGGGAGAGGAAAACGAGAGGCAAATGGCAAATAATGTAATGCGGGAGATAAGGGTTTGTGATGGGTACTTGGTATGTTGACTTTTGCGTAGACTCCCCGGCAACGGCGCGAGAAATCATTCTTGCTACCTCTAGAGCACTGCGTTGGTTTTCCCTTGAAGAGGAAAGGGTGATGCAGTAAAGTAGCGTAAGTATTTCCCTCAGTTTTTGAGAACCAAGGTATCAATCCAGTAGGAGGCCACGCATGAGTCCCTCGCACCTACACAAACAAATAAATCCTCGAAACCGACGCAATAAACGGGTTGTCAATCCCTTCACGGTCACTTACGAGAGTGAGATCTGATATATATGATAAGATAATATTTTTGGTATTTTTATGATAAAGATGCAAAGTAAAATAAAAGGCAATAAAAATAACGAAGTGTTGGAAGATTAATATGACAGAAAATAGACCTGGGGGCCATAGGTTTCACTAGAGGCTTCTCTCGAGAGCATAAGTATTACGGTGGGTGAACAAATTACCGTTGAGCAATTGATAGAATTGAGCATAGTTATGAGAATATCTAGGTATGATCATGTATATAGGCATCACGTCCGAGAAAAGTAGACCGACTCCTGCCTGCATCTACTACTATTACTCCACACATCAACCGCTATCCTACATGCATCTAGAGTATTAAGTTCATAAGAACAGAGTAACGCTTGAAGCAAGATGACATGATGTAGAGGGATAAGCTCATGCAATATGATATAAACCCTATCTTGTTATCCTCGATGGCAACAATACAATACGTGCCTTGCTGCCCCTACTGGCACTGGGAAAGGACACCGCAAGATTGAACCCAAAGCTAAGCACTTCTCCCATTGCAAGAAAGATCAATCTAGTAGGCCAAACCAAACAGATAATTCGAAGAGACTTGAAAAGATAACCAATCATACATAAAAGAATTCAGAGAAGATTCAAATATTGTTCATAGATAAACTTAATCATAAACCCACAATTCATCGGTCTCAACAAACACACCGCAAAAGAAGATTACATCGAATAGATCTCAACAAGAGAGGGGGAGAACATTGTATTGAGATCCAAAAAGAGAGAAGAAGCCATCTAGCTAATAACTATGGACCCGAAGGTCTTAGGTAAACTACTCACACATCATCGGAGAGGCTATGGTGTTGATGTAGAAGCCCTCCGTGATCGATGCCCCCTCCGGCGGAGCTCCGGGAAAGGCCCCAAGATGGGATCTCACGGTACAGAAGGTTGCGGCGGTGGAATTAGGTTTTTGGCTCCGTCTCTGGTCGTTTGGGGGTACGTAGGTATATATAGGAGGAAGAAGTACGTCGGTGGAGCAACATGGGGCCCACGAGGGTGTAGGGTGCGCCCAGGGGGGTAGGCGCGCCCCCTACCTCGTGCCCTCCTGGGTGATGTCTTAATGTAGGGTCCAAGTCCTCTGGATCACGTTCGTTCTGAAAATCACGTTCCCGAAGGTTTCATTCTGTTTGGACTCCGTTTGATATTCTTTTTATGTGAAACTCTGAAATAGGCAAAAAACAACAATTCTGGGCTGGGCCTCCGGTTAATAGGTTAGTCCCAAAAATAATATAAAAGTGTATAATAAAGCCCAATAATGTTCAAAACAGAATATAATATAGCATGGAACAATAAAAAATTATAGATACGTTGGAGACGTATCAGCCGCCCGGAACCGAGCCATCATACGGTGATCCAAGTTGTCGTTGCTCTTATCCCTAGCATCGAAGATTAGGTTGAAGTCACCGATCAGCAGCCAGGGGCCTTGGATGAGGGAGCGGAGCCTTGCCAAGTCAGCGAGGAAGAGGAGCTGCGCGTCGTTGGCGCAGGGGCCATACACGGTGGTGATCGTCCATGCCCCGTCCCCGGAGCACAGGGTGAGCCGCACTGAGACGGCAAAAGGGGAGATGTCGATGCACTGCCTCACGAAGATGTCCGTGTCCCAGGCAAGAAGCCCCCCGCCGGAGGTCCAACGGCTGGCAGGATGGTATGGCCGCGCAGGCGAGGCCCCCCGTCTCAAGGATCTAGGCGGCTGTGAATTGCTCCTTCTGTGTTTCCTGGAGATAAAGGATGGAGGGACGGGATTGTTGCACTAGCGAGCTTACGCCGCAGCGCCGCGCCTTGTCGTTAAGGCTGCAGACGTTCCAGTTCAACACAGAGAAATTACTCATTGGGGAAACTCATGGTTAACACAAGGGCGGCTCAGCAGGCGGCACCATTTTGAAGAACAACGGTTACAACAAGTGACAGACACGGGCGCCCGGCAAGGTTGCCGGAACCAGGAACTAACACAGACAGTCGGTGACAGACATGGGCGCCCGGCGAGGTCGCCAAAAGGGAAAGTAGGAGAGAAACATCAGCGCGGTGACTACACGGCGCGAACTTGCACCAGGCACATCTAAGGTGTGCTAACATGATCGGAGTCAGCTCACGGGCCTGACCAATGCAAGTCCTAGACCGCACGGTCCTCCTCGCTAGCGAGCTTGCGCAGGTCCTTCCCCGGCAGCATGATCCGACCCTGGCCGTGCACGCCAGCTGCGCGCGCCAGCTTGGTCGTCAGCTTGCCCAGTGGAGTCTTGAAATGGTCGACGTAGCGTTCGCGCACCTTGGGCAAGAACTCGGAGGGCTTGTTGATGAAATCAAGCTACTGCGCCAGCCGAGCCTGCGCCTTCTCCTGCTGCAAGGTGCCAGGGGGAATGCGCCCTTTGCGATGCGCGTGCTGGACCGCCTTGCCTTGGCGGGCACTGGCAGTGGAGTGGGGATGAAGATGGACTCCTCCGGCAGGGCAGTGGCCACCAACTGGGTCTTGAGGGGGGTGATGACCCACAAGTATAGGGGATCGCAACAGCTTTCGAGGGTAGAGTATTCAACCCAAATTTATTGATTCGACACAAGGGGAGCCAAAGAATATTCTTGAGTATTAGCAGTTGAGTTGTCAATTCAACCACACCTGGATAACTTAGTATCTGCAGCAAAGTGTTTAGTAGCAAAAGTGGTATGATAATAAAGGCAACGGTAGCAAAAGTAAAGATAAATGTTTTGGGTTTTGTAGTAGTTGTAACAGAGTAGCAACGGAAAAGTAAATAAGCGAAGAACAATATATGAAAAGCTCGTAGGCAATGGATCAGTGATGGATAATTATGCCGGATGCGATTCCTCATGCAATAGTTATAACATAGGGTGATATACAACTAGCTCCAATTCATCAATGTAATGTAGGCATGTATTCCGTAAATAGTCATACGTGCTTATGGAAAAGAACTTGTATGACATCTTTTGTCCTACCCTCCCGTGGCAGCAGGGTCCTAGCAGAAACTAAGGGATATTAAGGCCTCCTTTTAATAGAGAACCAGACCAAAGCATTAACACATAGTGAATACATGAACTCCTCAAACTACGGTCATCACCAGGAAGTATCCCAATTATTGTCACTTCGGGTTGTCGGATCATAACACATAATAGGTGACTATAGACTTGCAAGATAGGATCAAGAACACACATATATTCATGAAAACATAATAGGTTCAGATCTGAAATCATGGCACTCGGGCTCCAGTGACAAGCATTAAGCATAGCAAAGTTATCGCAACATCAATCTAAGAACATAGTGGATACTAGCGATGAAACCCTAACAAAACTAACTTGATTGCATAGTGAATCTCATCCAACCCATCACCGTCCAGCAAGCCTACGATGGAATTACTCACGCACAGCGGTGAGCATCATGACATTGGTCATGGAGGATGGTTGATGATGACGACGGCGACGAATCCCCTCTCCGAGCCCCGAACGGACTCCATCAGCCTCCCGAGAGATTAGGGCTTGGCGGGCTTCGTGTCGTGAAACGCGATGAAACTTTTTTTCTGATTTTTTTCTCCCCGAGACGGAATATATGGAGTTGGAGTTGAGGTCGGAGGAGGTCCAGGGGGCCCACGAGATAGGGGGGCGCGCCCTAGGGGGGGAGGCGCCCCCTGTCTCGTGGACATGCCCTGGGCCCCCTGATGTATTTCTTTCGCCCAATAATTCTTATAAATTCCAAAAAGTGCCTCCGTGGATTTCCAGGACATTCCGAGAACTTTTCTTTTCTACACATAAAACAACATCATGGTAGTTCTGCTGAAAACAGCGTCAGTCCATGTTAGTTTCATTCAAATCATGCAAGTTAGAGTCCAAAACAAGGGCAAAAGTGTTTGGAAAAGTAGATACATTGGAGACGTATCAACTCCCCCATGCTTAAACCTTTGCTTGTCCTCAAGCAATTCAGTTGATAAACTAAAAGTGATAAAGAAAAAAATTTACAAACTCTATTTGCTCTTGTTGTTGTAAACATGAAAAGCCAGCATTCAAGTTTCAGCAAATATTATGAACTAACCATACTCACAATAACATGTAGGTCTCACAATTACTCATATCAATAACATAATCAGCTAGCGAGCCATAATAATAAAACTCGAATGACAACACTTTCTCAAAATAACCATAACATGATATAACAAAATGGTATCTCGCTAGCCCTTTCTGAGACCGCAAAACATAAATGCAGAGCACCTTTAAAGATCAAGGACTGACTAAATATTGTAATTCATGGTAAAAGAGATCCAGTGAAGTCATACCGAATATAAACCAATAGTAATGAATGCAAATGATAGTATGCTCTCCAGCGGGTGCTTTTTAATAAGAAGGAGGGAGTCCTGGATTAGGGGGTGTCCGGATAGCCGAACTATCACCGTTGGCCGGACTCCTGGACTATGAAGATACAAGATTTAAGACTTCGTCCCGTGTCCGAATGGGACTTTCCTTGGCGTGGAAGGCAAGCTTGGCGATACGGATATGTAGATCTCCTACCATTGTAACCGAATCTGTGTAACCCTAACCCTATCTGGTGTCTATATAAACCGGAGGGTTTTAGTCCATAGGACGAACAAAAATCATACCATAGGCTAGCTTCTAGGGTTTAGCCTCTCTGATCATGGTAGATCCACTCTTGTACTACCCATATCATCAATATTAATCAAGCAGGAGTAGGGTTTTACCTCCATCCGAGGGCCCAACCTGGTAAAAACATCGTGTCCCTTGTCTCCGTTACCATCCGCCTAGACGCACAGTTCGGGACCCCCTACCCGAGATCCACGGTTTTGACACCGACATTGGTGCTTTCATTGAGAGTTCCTCCGTGTCGTCGCTGTCGGGAAGGATGCCTCATCCCGCCTTTAAAGACGGCATCATTGCTAAAGGAGCTTTGGCCACCGCCAAACTCTCCGCTAGGCGGTTTTCTTATGACCGCTGTTCGTCGCTGCCACCGACGATGACTTCTCGGTCATCGAAAGCAATCTTCACATTAACTCGAACTCGCCGAGCGTTAGATCTGATCGAGCTCTCTTCCTTAAACGAGCTCTTGGATCGCATCGCCACTCAGGAGTCGCTATGACTATGATCAGATTGGGCCTAAAACAAATCAGAGAGATCAACTCTCCCGGTGCTACCCACCACGTTCTTGTGGTAGAGGAACAATCGTCGACTCTTCTCCTACCTTAAGGACTAGCTATGTCCGATTCTGACCCTCCATGTCGGATTCCCGCGAGGGAGGACACCACTCAAGCCCTGAACTTAAAGTCGGGCAGCGGGCTAGATTCATTGGACAACCTCCAAGAACCCAAGCTTCCAAGTTCGAAACTTCTTGGCCCTCGAGTCTTAGATCGGACGGGTTCGAATTTAATTCCACCCGCCCACCCAAACATAAGCGATCTATCCCAAAATCCGGCAAGAGCCCGGTGAAATAGCACATCATTCTCGGGCGATTCCTCCTGGTTATGGACAGGATAAAGGATTGTCGCGAGGAAGACGCAATCTCATTCTTCGCAATAATTGCACGGACAAGGGAATCCTAAACGCCATAATTAGTCATGAAATTACACGCCGCTGACTTGGCGTCCATAGTACGAAAATCTTTAGCGATGGAGAGCGCTGGAAAACCAAATCAAATTTTGGGATAATCCGCCCCAATCGACCCTAGTCCGAAATAAAGGGTGCATCATCACCAGCACCGGGTTACATACCAAAAAGCAAAAAACCCCAAAGGGCATGGAACCGTATTAGAGGGATGGCTCAATGAACCTGCAAAATTCATAGCACGTAGGGCGCCACTCCAACTCATAGCCTTAGAGCATGTTGGATACTACGGCAGTGGCCAAAAGTGGCGAAGAGCTCTTAGCTCGAGCACCACCCCAAAGAATACCAAGACGGTATTAACAGTCTTGAGACTTTCGCATCAAATAATATGTGAAACGAACACTCGCAGCCTTGCGAAGTCTACCAGATAGCAACAATAAATCCATGGAGTGACACGGCTATTACCTTTAACGCCAAGGATGTGAACCTAAATTCTGAACAGCCCGAGCACCAGCTGCATTTGTCCTCAGTCCAATAGTGGACGGCTTTCGCCTTACCAAGGTACTCATGGACGGCGGCAGCGGATTAAACCTCATCTACGAGGAAACCCTTTGAAAAATGGAAATAGACTGGATCCGCATTGAGCAAAGCAGCACAACCTTTAGAAGAATAATCCCCAGTCAGGAAGCATGCTGCACAGGAAAGATCACACTGGATGTGGTGTTCGGCACGCCGGACAATTATAGGTCCGAGGAGGTCACATTCCAAGTGGCCCCGTTCAGCAGCGGATACCACGCTCTGTTAGGGCGAGAGGCATTCACAATTTTTCAAGCTATACCCCATTACGGGTACATGAAGCTCAAAATGCCCGGACCCAACGGAATTGTCACTCTCGCTAGTGACCCGGACATAGCGCTCCGCGCCGAAAATAAAACAGCCGCACTTGCCCTTGAGGCACTATCCGAAGCCCTAGCGACAGAGGAACTCACAGCGCTGCGCTCCACGGTGAACAGGGATGATGTGATACTCGATAAGAGATCCAAGTCCACCTCTTTTAAACCGGCAGACGAAATAGTCAAATTCCAAGTCCATCCAACGGACCCTACAAAAACGACCTCCATCGGGGCACAATTAAACCCTGATGTGGACACCGCACTACGAGAATTCCTATGCAAAAATTGGGACATTTTTGCATGGCACCCTTCAGACATGCCAGGAATCCCACGCCGGCTGGCCGAGCATAGCCTAGATATCCTAAAAGGATTCATGCCAGTCAAACAAGCTCTTTGGCGTTTCTCCGAACCCAAGTGACAGGCCATGGGAGAGGAGCTAGCCAAACTATTGGAGGCCGGATTCATCAGAGATATTAAACATCCGGACTGGCTAGCAAACCTGGTAATGGTACTAAAGAAGGACAAATCCTGGCGCCTATGTGTCGATTTTAAGGACCTTAACAAGGCTTCCCCAAAGGATCCTTCCCCTCCCCGCATCGATCAAATTATCGGCTACCGCAGGACACAATTCATTGTGTTTCTCGACGATACTCCGCTACCACCAAACTAAGATGGCAGAGCTGACCAAGCATAACGGCATTCATCACTCCATACGGCCCATTCTGCTTCAACACAATGCCCTTTGGGCTCAAAAACGCCGGCGCAACATATCAGCGCATGATTCAGACATGTCTGGCAAACCAAATCGGCAAAACAGTGGAGGCATACGTAGACGATGTGGTCGTCAAATCCAAGCATGTCGAAACCCTAGTCGACGACTTGAGGCTCACATTCGATAACCTCCGAACATATGACATCAAGCACAACCCGAAAAAATGCGTTTTCGGCATACCAGCCGGAAAGCTCTTGGGCTTCATTGTATCCGGTAGAGGAATTGAAGCAAACCCAACCAAGATCCGAGCTCTGTCAGAATTGGATATCCCCAAAGACCTCAAACAAATACAAAAATTGACTAGATGCGTGGCGGCTCTAAGCCGCTTTATCTCCCGCTTAGGAGAAAAGGCATTACCCTTTATCGCCTCCTCCGCATGCAAACACTTTGAGTGGGCCGGATGCCGCCACGGCCGGGATCGAAGAAATCAAAGCCATATTGGCAACAAATCCGGTCCTGGCCGCCCCCAACATGGGCGAACCAATGCTATTATACATCGCAGCAACCCATCAAGTTGTAAGCGCGGTGCTCGTTGTCGAACGAGAAACGGACGGACACAAGTTCCCTCTCAAAAAACCAGTTTACTACGTGTCCACTGTCCTAACTCCATGCAAGTCACGGTACCCGCATTATCAAAAGATAGCATACGCGGTGTTCATGGCATCCCGGAAGCTGCGACACTACTTTCAAGAGTGTTCGATAACAGTAGCCTCCGAAGTACCTCTTAATGACATTATAAACAACCGCGACTCAACGGGACGGATTGCTATATGGGCCATTGAGCTCCTCCCGTTCGACATAACCTACAAGCCACGGTGAGCTATTAAGTCGCAAGTTTTGGCTGACTTCGGCGCCGAATGGACTGAAGCCGAACTCCCTAAAGAGTACGGCGCATATTCCAACTGGATCATGCACTTCGACGGCTCCAAAATGTTGGCCGGCCTGGGGGCTGGCGTTGTTCTGACGTCCCCAACCGGAGATACAGTCCAATACGTACTTCAAATAATGTACACGGACTCCAACAACGCAGCGAATCGAGGCCCTTCTACAGTCTCGGATGGCGCCTCCATGGGCATTCAACGCCTAGAGGTGCGCGGGGATTCGAACCTCGCGATATCCCAAATAAATGGGGACTTTGATGCCAAGGATCCGAAAATGGCAGCTTATCGCAATACCGTCTTAAAAATGTCAGCTCGGTTTGAGGGGCTCGAATTTCACCATATAGCCCGGGATAACAACCAGGCAGCAGACGTGTTGGCACGCATTGGCGCAAAGCGCGATGCCGTCCCCCCCAACATCTTCCTAGAGAGTCTTTTCAAGCCAACCGTATTATGGGAGGGAGAGTCCGGAAATAATAACCCGGACCCAACCACACTGCCCCACACCGAACATTCCGACATAGTTGGTGGTTCCGCCATGTGAAATAACACCGTCATTACGCAATAATGGCAGTCATTGCCCCGTGGACAGAACCATTCCTAGCCTACCTAACTAGGCCGGAATTTCTCGAGGACCATAACGAGGCCCGCTGCATAGTGCGGCGGTCTAAGGCCCTGTTTGGTTCGGCTGTGGATTTCTAAAAGCAGCTGTGAAAAATCTGCTGTGGAAAAACAGCTGTGGAAAATCTGATGTGAAAAAGATGTAGGTCATTTGGCAAACCAGCTGATACAGCTTTTTTAGATTTTGGTCCTCGGCGGAATTAGATTTTGGAAAGCACGTCCTGGGCTGCTTCCACTTTTGGTTCAAATTTTGGCAGCGGATTTCTGGAATCGGATTCTGCTTGGTTCGCCCTTTGGTTCAGATTCTGCTGCGCGGCAGCGGAATCCGTCGATAAAAGCTGAACCAAACAGGGCCTAAAGCCTATAAGGTCCATGAGGGAGAGCTTTATAAGAAAAGCACAACCGGAGTCCTTCAAAGGTGTATCTCTGAAGAGGAAGGGTGGAATCTCCTGGCTGAAATTCATGCCGGACTCGGTGGGCACCATGCCGCAGCCCGGGCCCTTGTAGGCAAGGCCTTCCGTATAGGATTTTGTTGGCTGACGGCCCGGGCAGATGCTCAGTACTTAGTCCAGCGATGCGTCGGTTGCCAGCTCTTTGCTAATCAAAGCCACATGCCACCCACCGCCCTCAAAACTATACCCATCACCTGGCCCTTCGCGGTTTGGGGGCTTGACATGGTTGGACCCCTTAAAGGAGGAACCACAAGCAAAAATACCTATTGGTCATGGTGGATAAATTCACCAAATGGATAGAGGCCAAGCCTGTAAAGACGGTCGAATCCGGACCGGTGATAGACTTCATATCAGGGGTAGTACACCGTTACGGCGTCCCCCATAGCATCATCACTGATAACGGCACGAACTTCACGGCCAACAAGGTCAAACTCTGGTGCAAAAACATGGGCATCAAGCTCGACTACGCTTCAGTCTATCACCCCCAAACTAACGGTAAAGTCGAGCGAACAAACGTCTAATCATGAGCGCCATTAAACCCAGACTAGTGCGGTCCCTCAAGGAATCTAACACGCACTGGCTAGAGGAGCTCGACTCCGTACTCTGGGGGCTGCGGACCACGCCGAATCGCACTACCGGATTCACACCATTTTTTATGGTATACGGCGAAGAGGCAGTTTTGCCCTGCGACATTATTCATGACTCACCTCGCGTGCGCATGTACGAAGAAAGAGAAGCCGAGCTCGATCGGCAGGACAGTTTGGACGCCTTGGAGGAGGAGCGCGACGTGGAAAAAGCTCGTTCCGCATTCTATCAATAGCAGGCTCGAAGATATCAAAGCAGGGAAGTACGGGCCAAAGCTTCCAATGTTGGCGAACTAGTTCTACGCCTCCCGGACAAGAAAAAGGACAAACTCAAGCCCAAATGGGAGGGTCCCTTCATCATCGACCAAGTCCTTACCGGCGGAGCGTACCGTCTGCGAAACGCATCGGATAACCGACTCGAGCCGAACCCATGGAAAGCAGCCCGTCTCCGAAGATTCTATGCCTAGCGCCGGATTCTGAGTTCGTCTCCTTCCTCCGTCTATATTTTATACTTTAAGCTGTCTTTTATTTCTCTCCTTCTTCCTCCTTTTTCCGAAGCCGTTAAAGGATCGTTTAGCATTGTTCGCACACTTGACGCGCTATCCGCGCTCATTATACAGGGGCTTCTTTAATGAAGCTTATTTATACGGGCTTTATGCCCAACACATGTGTCACACTTCCGCATGTACCTTTTATTCACCATTATATGCATCGATATGACTTAAGTTTTGGCCAAGCTGGGTTGCTCGGCTCCTGTGCTTACCCCTCGTTCCCGATTGTTCGGCTAGGTGGTAAAGGAGCACCTCTGCGATTATTACCGTCGGGTCAGCGGACGTGTACCTCGACTGGGTGAAGCCGAAAGCTAAGCGTTCTTAAGGGAATATTCGGTCGATGAACTAAAAGAAAATTTTTAATTTTCATTTATCTTCCCCGGATGCTTTTTGCTTTTTTTTCGCATGCGGACATGCACTTTAGGGCATGCCTCCTGAGAAAGGAACCCCTAACGGAACTATTCTCCCCGGAAGATGTTTCTTCCTAACCATGTAATATAACATAACTAGTTGGGCACTTGTCCGATAAAGCACTCATGACCCCTATGCCCGGTCTCCACGCATGCCCCGTTTTACATAACCGCGAGGGTATTCGGACACACTCCGGACTATTGGGTCCCGAGGTTGAAGCGAAAAGGTCCGCTACGACAAACGATCTACAATCCAGCTAGAAGGCATTTTACATGTCATTTCAAATTACATAGTCAAATTGACTGATTGTATTCCTCTTCAATGCCGTATAATAGGCTGTCTAGTTTATAGTCCTGCTGGGAATACTTTGCGGCCAACTCTACTTGGCCGTACACTAAGCTCACAGGATCTCCTTCCGTCGGGCCCCACAGTCCGACCTCGCCATGTGGTTTGGGTCATATTCGTGTACCGCGTCTTCACCATGGCCCAGGCCTCCCTGGCGCCTTGACGACATGCCGATATCTTCAATAGTCGGAAGCGCAGCCGTGCTCCCTGAAGCTTTTCTGCAAGCTCTCCAAGGCCTTCGGGTAGGGAGATAGATGGCCAGAAAGCCTGGGCGACACCTTTCATCACCTGCCGAACTCGTTCATGCAGTTGCAAAGCTCGGGAAGAAGGTTACCCGTAGAACCGGGCATTTCCTCTGCAGGACGACCCGTGAGCATACCTACAGACATAACTCTGTTAGTTGAATTCCTCGCCGAACTCTTTTTCAAAGTTCTCTCAAGCACTTACTATAAATGCCGCGACGAAGTCGCCGATTCTCCTTCACGGAGTCAGACAGCTGGGCACAAACATCCTTTAGTTCCTCACCCAGCTGGGTGTTGGCATCTTGGAGATTATTTTTCTCTTGCCTCACCCTTGTAAGCACATTCTCGCCGGCCTTCAACCGGCGCAAGAGCTGTTGCTTGTCCGGATCTAGTCCGGCGCCATCTGCAATATTATTGTCAGATTTACACACACGTCGCACTTCACAAACTACTTATCTTTTGAAGCATATATTACCAGAGGGGGTCTCTGTGGCTCCCCCTGTAGCGGCTAGTGTGGCCTCAAGTTGGGCCTTGCATTCTTCAAGCTCCTGGGACAGTCGGGTATTCTTTTTTGTAAGATCCTGCATATCAAATGATCCTTAAATCAGTTATTCTAACTATTTTAAGTCTCGAGGGCTACTGGTATATATAACCGTCAAATTTCCTCACCCGTATGTCCTTTACATACTGCTCCGTGGCTCTGGCTAGACCATCTTGAGCGGCACGGAGGTGCGCATCTCCCGACTTGAAGGCATTCAATGCCTCTTGGCAGAAACATGCGTCACGAAGAACTGTCCGGCGGCGCCTGTGATTCATGGCACTCTCCACCTCGGAGTTGGTGGCGGACAATCTGTCGGCGTCCTCTGTCGGAGGAGCATCCGACGCACGCCTCATGCTCGCCTTCGCTTCTGGACCCGGCTTTGGAGCCTGGCTGGCGGAGGCTCGATTGGCAACCTCTACGGACACAGTCCGGCGAGCGCTCTTTTTCCTGGAAAGAGCACCAGCGTTAGTACGCCTTCCAGGAATCAATCCTGGGAATATGGTGACGCGCCGTACCGTTGCGGCGGCGTTTCGATCCGGACCACACTTCTTTTAAGCTGCGCGGCGCGTGCCCCTTGTTGGCTAGCCGCCGCTGGCTCGCCTCCCGCCTCGAAGGCACCCCACGAAACACCATTGGTATACGGTGATAAAAAATAAGCACCGATGGGTCATTATCAGAGTATTGGGACCTCGGTCTCAGTTACCTGTGAGGCTGGAAGTATTCCGGGGTAATCGGCCGTAATGGCAACTAAGGCATTATCGATGCTCGATTGGTGAAATACCCCATCAATCAGCTCCACCAATATGTCCGGATCCTCTTGGGAGGCGGATCGAGGAGCCGTTCGGATCCTCGGGTTGTGGAGGCGGGCTGTTTATGTCTTTTACGGACTGGCGCAGTTCCTGCGTCAAAATCACAAAATGAGATACCTAACCATGGGAATACGGATCGGATGTGCAAAAAAGAAATGTCCGCTTACCCAGCTTCGAGGATTGTTCATAGAAAATCCGTTCAATGGACTGACGCGGAGAAAATCCTCCTCTTCTCCCTTGTACAACGCGGACAAGATCTTCACAAGATCGGTGACCGATCCCGGCCCCTTACGGCCATGACGGGTGGCGTCGTCCTCCCCGTTGAAATCACATGGGGTGGCCCCTATACTGGAGCGGCTGCACCCCTCGCATAATACATGTGGCCATGACACCGATCATGGTCAGTCCGGAATGAGCTAACAATCTTATTCGGCTCATCAGGTAAAGGACGTCCCTGTCGTCTTCCCTCTGGGGGCTCCGCGGGCGCCAACTCAGGCGTTTCTTCAAAGGAGCATTGCTGAACTCCGGGAGACCGATCCGAACAGGATCCGGCAGCGGGACATCTTCTATATAAAACCATTCCAAAGGCCAGTCTTCGGACGCCTTCTTCGGGGTTCCGGATAGATATCCGGTCCCGGCGATACGCCACAGCTCGGCTCCATCCACTTGATATATTGAACCCTCATGAGAATGGGGTACAAGGCAGAATAATCTCTTCCACAGTGCAAAATGAGCCTCGACGCCCAAGAACAGTTTGCAAAGGGCCACGAAGCCCGCGATGTGCAAAATGGAGGCAGGCGTGGGTGGTGCAACTGGAGGCAGTAGAACTCCAAGAGCCCCGGAGAAACGGATGAATTGGAAATCCGAGTCCTCTTACTAGATAAGAGATAAAGCATACCCGCTCTCCTTTTGGAGGATCGGGACACTCTCCGCTTGCTTTCCGCCCTTATAGGTGGCGAGTCCGGCTCGAACCGGAACCATGAAGGCCGGGAAGAAATCCCTTGGTTTGAGTGTCACTAGCTCGCTATCTTGGACTGAGCATCTCTCCCAATTTCAGTGCTGAGGGCTGGGGCGAGAGGAGGAGCCGCGTCGACCGTCCATGATGGAATGGATTTTTGTCGAGGCGCTCGATGAAAGCTCATGAGGGAGGATGGTGTGACTCGGATCTAGATCCTCGTCCCTTTATAGGCGGCTCATTTTGGCAGCTAGGGGATAAGTGTAAAAATACCACGGCTTTTCGCATTCATTCAACACGTGGAAGATGGCCATTATTGGGCGTGGGCGCCAAGGAGCGCAGCATTTATCGAAGCGGACACTATTAGACAAGTATATGGAATTTGGAGAAGAACCCGCCTCGCAATGCGAAGATAATCTACGCTACGCGGATTCGCCGCCATTGAAGCCTGGTCCCGGGGCTCTTGAGGAGTCTGGATTAGGGGTGTCCGGATAGCGAACTATCACCGTTGGCGGACTCTGGACTATGAAGATACAAGATTGAAGACTTCGTCCCGTGTCCGGATGGGACTTTCCTTGGCGTGGAAGGCAAGCTTGGCGTCTGGATATGTAGATCTCCTACCATTGTAACCGACTCTGTAACCCTAACCCTATCCGGTGTCTATATAAACCGGAGGGTTTTAGTCCGTAGGACGAACAACAATCATAACATAGGCTAGCTTCTAGGGTTTAGCCTCTCTGATCTCGTGGTAGATCCACTCATGTACTACCCATATCATCAATATTAATCAAGCAGGAGTAGGGTTTTACCTCCATCGAGAGGGCCCGAACCTGGGTAAAAACGTCGTGTCCCTTGTCTCCTGTTACCATCCACGTAGACACACAGTTCGGGACCCCCTACCCGAGATCCGCCGGTTTTGACACCGACAGTGATGACTCAACATAAAAGTAAATATATAGGCCCTTCTTAGAGGGAAGTAGGGATTTATAGAGGTGCCAGAGCTCTGTTTTAAAATAGAGACTGAATAACATTTTGGGCGGCATACTTTCACTGTCAACGCAACAACTATGAGATGACTGTATCTTCCATACTACATGCATTATAGGCAGTTCCCAAACAGAATGGTAAAGGTTTATACTCCCCCTCCTCCACAAGCATCAATCCATGGCTTGCTCGAAACAACGAGTGCCTCCAACATTCAACGGGTCCCAGGGGGAGTTTTGTTTGCAATTATTTTGATTTAGTTTGCATAAAGCATGGGACTGGGCATCCCGGTGACCGGCCCTTTCTCGTGAATGAGGAGCGGAGTCCACTCCTCTTGAGAATAACCCACCTAGCATGGAAGATATAGGCAGCCCTAGTTGTACATGAGCTGCTCGAGCATACAAAACAGAATTTTATTTGAAGGTTTGGAGTTTGGCACATACAAATTTACTTGGAACGGCAGGTAGATACCACATATAGGAAGGTATAGTGGACTCATATGGAACAACTTTGGGGTTTAAGGAGTTTGGATGCACAAGCAGTATTCCCGCTTAGTGCAGGTGAAGGCTAGCAAAAGACTGGGAAGCGACCAACTGAGAGAGCGACAACAGTCATAAACATGCATTAAAATTAATTCACTCCGAGTACAAGCATGAGTAGGATATAATCTACCATGAATATAAATATCATGAAGGCTATGTTGATTTGATTCAATTACATGTGTGAACATGTGCCAAGTCGAGTCACTCAATTCATTCAAAGGAGGATACCATCCCATCATATCATATCATAATCATTCTAATAGCATTTGGCACGCAAGGTAAAACATTATAATCAAAGCTGATCAAGCATGGCACAAGTAACTATAATCTCTAAATGTCATTGCAAATATGTTTACTTCATAATAGCTGACTCAGGAACGATGAAATCATCATATTTACAAAAACAAGAGAGGTCGAGTTCATACCAGCTTTTCTCATCCCAATAAGTTCATCATATATCGTCATTATTGCCTTTCACTTTCATACGACCGAGCGATGTGTATAATAATAAGAGTGCACGTGCATTGGACTAAGCTGGAATCTGCAAACATTCAACTCAAGAGAGAAGACAGGGTAATATGGGCTCTAAGTTAAATAAAACATTCATGCATATAAGAGCCACTAAGCATTTTCAATATGGTCTTCTCGACCCCCAAAAGAAAGAAAAGAAAATAAAACTATTTACACGGGAAAGCTCCCAACAAGTAAGAAGAAGAACTAGAAATCTTTTTTGGTTTTCATTTTAATTCTACTACAAGCATGGAAATTAAACTAACTAATTTTTTGGTTTTTCTTAAGTTTTATCAAACACACAAGAAGAAAACTAGAAAAATAAATTTAAACTAACATGGATAATACAATGAAAGAGTATGAGCACCGACGACTAGTGTGTGAACATGAATGTAAAGTCGGTGAAAATCATACTCCCCAAGCTTAGGCTTTTGGCCTAAGTTGGTCTAATACCAAGGACCGCCGCTACTCTCCCAGTGTAGTGAGAGGTGTAATCAGATACCACTGGCTGGTCATCTCCGGATCCCACCGCGAGATGATGCACGATAAGGGTCCAGTTCAGGTTCGGCTCAGTTCGAGTTCAGGAGTAAAAGCGTGAGCTCGGTGATTGTACACCGCTTCCGGTGTAACAAGAAAATTATCTGCAGTCAAATCAAACAATAGAGGCGCATGCAAAATAATAGTCTCATTGTGTTTCTTATTAAATCTAAGGTTATACAAGAGCATGTTCTCTTCGTTGTCAACAATAAATTTGTGTGCTATCATGCTCTTGTAATCCAAAATGTGAGGAGGTAATTTTGTCTCCTCCTCCTCATGGTGCCTAATAGGTATCTGAAAATGTTCAGCAAGACGTGCAGCATAGATACCTCCAAATATGGGGCCTTTTGTGCGATTCAGGGCTAGCCGTTTAGCAACGACAGCACCCATACTAAAAGTATTGTCTCCTAGCAAAGCATGTTGAAGAATAATAATATCTGGAACGCTAAAATTTCCACTATTTCCACGACCTATCAAGCATCTACTAGCAAATATAGCAAAATAGCGTAAAACATGAAAGTGTATGCTAGAGACCTTCTCCTAGGAGCCCTTCTTTGGCTCCTCTACATCAATAGTATTAACAAAGCCACCCACATCTTCACGATGGGGTCCATCTAATTCTCCCTCATAAGATATCCTACATACCGCGCAAAAATGACGTAAAGACATTTCTTTGAATTCATCATATAAATGAAATGATACTGCAGGCAGTGATTTCTTAGGATAATAATAAAAGTTTTGCACGAAAGTATTGGTGAGTAAGAGATACTGATCGATTCGGTCGTTGATGAAACCGGTGAGGCATGCAGTCTCGATTAAAGCATAAAAATCTTCATGAATTCCGGCTTCTCTCAAGAAATCCTCGCATGGCCATTCACACGACCGTACTTCCGCTAAGCGAGGAAGATTATACTTGGGTTTTTCCTTCTCTTTGTCTTGTTTTTCCTTAGATATTTGGCTAGAAGAGCCTTTAAAGAACCTCCTTAACATTTTCTGAAAATTTCTAAAATTTTAGTAACTCCAAGATAAAAGTGAATAAAACTAAACAAGATTGATAGCAACTACTCCTACAAGTGCCTAGAGCCTATATCATGCATTGGAATTGCTTGGGACCTCAAAAATTTAACATGCAAGCTCAAGAACATGGTCACCTATGCAGCAAAAATTTGCAATGAATAAAGCACTAGAACAAAAACTAATTGGACCAATGAAGGAGTCACATACCAAGCAACAATCTCCCAAAGCAGTTTTGTGAATGGAGCTTTGAGCAAGGAGATCAAAAATCACAGCAAAATGAGCTAGAACTCGTGCTTGAGCTGGATGGGGATTTTTTTGGGTGGAAGATGAAGTGTGTGGGTGCAGGAATAAGGGGAGGGGGGCCACCAGGGGCCCACGAGACAGGGGGGGCGCCCTACAGGGGGGCGCGCCCTCCTCTCTCGTGGCCTGGTGCTTGGCCCTCCTGCAGTGTTTTCAGTGCCTAAAATCCTCAAATATTCCAGAAAAAATCATACTTGATTTGCAGGGCATTTGGAGCACTTTTATTTTCGGGCTATTTTTTAATGCACAGATAATTCAGAAAACATATAGATAATACTATTTTGCTTTATTTAAACTAAATAACAGAAAGTGAAAAGAGGGTACAGAAGGTTGTGCCTTCTAGTTTCGTCCATCTCGTGATCATCAAAATGAACCCACTAACAAGTGTGATCAAGTCTTGTTAACGAACTCATTCCGAATAACACGGAACCAGAGAAATTTCGAATAACACTAAGTTACCTCAACGGGGATATGAAAATCCCCAACAATAAGAATATCATACTTTTTCTTGACAGTAGGGAGAGGAAATTCAAAACCTCCAAAAATGATAGTTGGAACTTTTCCAATTGAATTGATGCTATGAACTTGAGATTGTTTCCTCGAAAAGTGTACCATATGCTCATTACCATTAACATGAAAAGTGACATTGCCTTTGTTGCAATCAATAACGGCCCCTGCGGTATTAAGAAAAGGTCTACCAAGGATAATAGACATACTATCGTCCTTGGGAATATCCAGAATAACAAAGTCCGTTAAAATAGTGACATTTGCAACCACAATAGGCACATACTCACAAATACCAACAGGTATAGCAGTTGATTTATCAGCCATTTGCAAAGATATTTCAGTAGGTGTCAACTTATTCAATTCAAGTCTACGATATAAAGAGAGAGGCATAACACTAACACCGGCTCCAAGATCACATAAAGCAGTTCTAACATAATTTCTTTTAATAGAGCATGGTATAGTTGGTACACCCGGATCTCCAAGTTTCTTTGGTATTCCACCCTTAAAAGTGTAATTAGCAAGCATGGTGGAAATTTCAGCTTCCGGTATCTTTCTTTTATTTGTGATGATATCCTTCATATACTTAGCATACAGATTTACTTTAAGCATATCAGTTAAACGCATACGTAAGAAAATAGGTCTAATCATTTTAGCAAAGCGCTCAAAATCCTCATCATCCTTTGACTTAGATGGTTTAGGAGGAAAGGGCATGGGTTTCTGAACCCATGGTTCTCTTTCTTTACTATGCTTCCTAGCAACAATATCTTTCTTATCATAACGTTGATTATTTGATTGTGGGTTATCAAGATCAAGAGCAGGTTCAATCTCTACATCATTATCATTTCTGGGTTGTGCATCAACATGAACATTATTATTAACATTATCACTAGGTTCATGTTCATCACCTGATTGAGTTTCAGCATCAGAAATAGAAATATTATTGTGATTCTCAGGTGTGTCTACAGTAGGTTCACTAGAAGCATGCAAAGTTCTATCGTTTTTCTTTTTCTTCTTTTTGGAAGAACTAGGTGCCTCTAAACTATTTCTCTGAGAATCTTGCTCGATTCTCTTAGGGTGGCCTTCAGGATACAAAGGTTCCTGAGTCATTCTTTCAGTTCTAGTAGCCACTCTAACAACAAAGTCATTTTTATTATTTAATTCATCAAGCAAATCATTTTGAGCTTTAAGTACTTGCTCAGCTTGAGTAGCAACCATAGAAGCATATTTGCTAGCGCGGTGAAGTTCATCTTTAACTCTAGCAGATTATCACCTCGCGTCCTATCTCGAAAGCATTATTCTTTAACTCTCTACCAACATAAGCATTGAAACTTTCTTGCCTAGCCATAAAGTCATCAAATTCATCTAAGCACGGGCTATGAAATTTAGTAGAGGGTATTTCAACTTTATCATATCTATAGAGAGAATTTACCTTCACTACCTGTGTCGGGTTATCAAGACAATGTGGTTCTTCAGGTGGTAAATTAAGACCATGTATTTCTTCAATAGGAGGTAAATTCTTAACATCTTCAGCTTTAATACCTTTTTCCTTCATTGATTTCTTTTCCTCTTGCATATCTTCAGGACTGAGAAATAAAACACCTCTCTTTTTTCGGAGTGGGTTTAGAAATAGGCTCATGAGTTGGCTCAATTGGTTCAGGAATTACTTCAGGAACTGGCTCAGGAAGAGTCAATTATTTTCATTAGTCAACATATTATTCAATAATATTTCAGCTTCATCATTGTTCTTTCCTGAAAACACAACCAACACAACTATCCAAGTAGTCCTTGGAAGCATCGGTTAGTCCATTATAAAAGATATCAAGTATTTCATTTTTCTTAAGAGGATGATCAGGCAAAGCATTAAGTAACCGTAGAAGCCTCCCCCAAGGTTGTGGGCGACTCTCTTCTTTGATTTGCACAAAATTATATATTTCCCGCAAGGCAGCTTGCTTCTTATGAGCAGGAAAATATTTAGCAGAGAAGTAATGAATCATATCCTGGGGACTATGCACACAACCAGGAGCAAGAGAATTATACCAAGTCTTAGCATCACCCTTTAATGAGAGCGGAAAGATCTTAAGGATATATAAATAGCGAGACTTCTCATCATGAGTAAACAAGGTGGCTATATCATTCAACTTGGTAAGATGTGCCACAACAGTTTCAGATTCAAGGCCATCAAAAGGATCAGATTCGACTAAAGTAATAATATCAGGATCAACAGAGAATTCATAATCCTTATCAGTAACACAAATAGGTGAAGTAGCAAAAGCAGGGTCGGGTTTCATTCTAGCATTAAGAGACTGCTGCTACCATTTAGCTAATAATTTCTTAAGATCATTTCTATCATTGCAAGCAAGGATTTCCAGAGCAGCTTTTTCATTCATAACATAACCCTTAGGAACAACAGGTAAAACATAATCATTGGGTGAACCTTTATCATCACTATCATCGATGTCGATCTTGATAATTTCATCCCCTCTAACTCTAGCAAGTTGTTCATCTAGAAATTCACCTAATGGCAAAGTAGTATCACGTACAAAAGTAGTTTCATCATGCATAGCAGAAGTGGCATCATCAATAACATGCGACATATCAGAATTCATAGCAGTAGCAGGTTTAGGTGTAGCAAGCCTACTAATAACGGAAGGAGAATCTAGTGCAGAGCTAGATGGCAGTTTCTTACCTCCCCTCGTAGTTGAGGGATAAATTGTTGTCTTAGCGTCTTTCAAGTTCTTCATAGTGATCAACAGATATAAATCCCAAGTGAGTCAGAGAATAGAGCTATGCTCCCCGGCAACGGCGCCAGAAATTGGTCTTGATGACCCACAAGTATAGGGGATCGCAACAGCTTTCGAGGGTAGAGTATTCAACCCAAATTTATTGATTCGACACAAGGGGAGCCAAAGAATATTCTTGAGTATTAGCAGTTGAGTTGTCAATTCAACCACACCTGGATAACTTAGTATCTGCAGGAAAGTGTTTAGTAGCAAAAGTGGTATGATAATAAAGGCAACGGTATCAAAAGTAAAGATAAAAGTTTTTGGGTTTTTGTAGTAGTTGTAACAGTAGCAACGGAAAAGTAAATAAGCGAAGAACAATATATGAAAAGCTCGTAGGCAATGGATCAGTGATGGATAATTATGCCGGATGTGATTCCTCATGCAATAGTTATAACATAGGGTGATATAGAACTAGCTCCAATTCATCAATGTAATGTAGGCATGTATTCCACAAATAGTCATACGTGCTTATGGAAAAGAACTTGTATGACATCTTTTGTCCTACCCTCCGTGGCAGCGGGTCCTAGCGAAACTAAGGGATATTAAGGCCTCCTTTTAATAGAGAACGGACCAAAGCATTAACACATAGTGAATACATGAACTCCATAAACTACGGTCATCACGAGAAGTACCCGATTATTGTCACTTGGGTTGTCGGATCATAACACATAATAGGTGACTATAGACTTGCAAGATAGGATCAAGAACACACATATATTCATGAAAACATAATAGGTTCAGATCTGAAATCATGGAACTCGGGCCCTAGTGACAAGCATTAAGCATAGCAAAGTTATAGAAACATCAATCTCAGAACATAGTGGATACTAGGGATCAAACCCTAACAAAACTAACTTGATTATATGGTGAATCTCATCCAACCCATCACCGTCCAGCAAGCCTATGATGGAATTACTCACGCACAGCGGTGAGCATCATCAAATTGGTGATGGAGGATGGTTGATGATGACGACGGCGACGAATCCCCCTCTCCGGAGCCCCGAACGGACTCCAGATCAGCCCTCCCGAGAGAGATTAGGGCTTGGCGGCGGCCCCGTGTCGTGAAACGCGATGAAACTTTTTTTTTGATTTTTTTCTCCCCGAGATGGAATATATGGAGTTGGAGTTGAGGTCGGAGGAGGTCCAGGGGGCCCACGAGATAGGGGGGCGCGCCCTAGGGGGGCGCCCCCTGTCTCGTGGATAGGCCCTGGGCCCCCTAATGTATTTCTTTTGCCCAATAATTCTTATAAATTCCAAAAAGTGCCTCCCTGGATTTCCAGGACATTCCGAGAACTTTTCTTTTCTCAAATAAAACAACATCATGGTAGTTCTGCTGAAAACAGCGTCAGTCCGGTTTAGTTTCATTCAAATCATGCAAGTTAGAGTGCAAAACAAGGGCAAAAGTGTTTGGAAAAGTAGATACGTTGTAGACGTATCAGGGGGCGGTCCCATGATGGACGGGGGGAGTAGCTTGAAGACTTGCGCCATGAACGAGGCGACCAGGTCAACCTCCAGGTCCTTGAGCTTGCAGGCGAGGTCGTCGACGTCTAGGAGAGCGTCGCAGGTCAGCTGCAGCGTGACGTGCGCTGCGGCGGGCTGCATGGTGTTGCTGTCACAGGCCGCGTCCATGTAGCCCTGACTAGGCCAAGGCTGCGGGGGAGGGCTAGTGGGCTGGATGGGCGCGCAGCAGGCCTGGCCGCCTCAAAGAGCAGCATTGCTGGGTCGAGGCCCAGCTTAGCCTCAGAGAGGCCAGCCTAGGGGGGATGCACCGGCTCAGCGAAAGACTAGAAGTCGAAGTCGGCGGGAAACCCATCCAAGACGGAGGTGGGGCGACAGAAGGAGCCAGCATCAAGCTCGAGGAGGAGCGGGTCCATCCTGGTCAGGTCCTGCCAGAGCTCCTCGGCCAGCGGCAAACCGACGTGGGGCTGCCAGGCCAGTGGGACGCCCTCGAGTGGCACGGCAGTCGCGGCCTCGAGTGGGGCAGCCACGTCCGGCAGGATGGGCAGAACGCGACAGCCTGGGCTGCCGCGGCCATGGAGATAGGGCTGGCCT
Source organism: Aegilops longissima (assembly GCA_021605205.1). Classification (NCBI taxonomy): domain Eukaryota; kingdom Viridiplantae; phylum Streptophyta; class Magnoliopsida; order Poales; family Poaceae; genus Aegilops; species Aegilops longissima. The sequence goes on from CM038679.1 coordinate 527,343,905, forward strand.
GTCCCGAACTGCTAGGGAGGGGGCCACTGCAGGCGGTGAGGGCTCCTGGAGCCTGCAGGCGCTCACGGGAGCGAGTGCGGCTAAGGCAGCGGTCGCGTCCATGGACATGTGTGGGGCCATCGGTGGAGGAGTTGTCGTGGGGAGAGCCGCTGCAGGGTCTGCCACCGTGGGAGGGCCCCGCCCCCCTGTCGTGGTGACGCCGTCCGGAGCGTCATGAACTCTGGGTTGTGCCGTCCGAATGGCAGCCCAGCAGGTTCGACCTCCACGAGGGCCTGTGCTGGCTGCGCCTGCGGCGGCGGCCCCGGTCGCGGCCGACGTCGTTGCGGCGGGTGACGTGATGTCTACTATGCAACATTTTTCTTGTAGACGTTGTTGGGCCTCCAAGTGCAGAGGTTTGTAGGACAATAGCTAATTTCCCTCAAGTGGATGACCTTGAAAGTGCTAGTTATCGACTAGAGGGGCGTGAATAGGCGAATTTTGGTAAAGTCTTCAAAACATGGATGTTTCGAAGACAAACAATAGAAATGACCTAATTGATATGCAGCGGAAGTTAAACTACTACAAGAAAGCCATAGTCAAGTATGCAATAATGTGAACGTACAATGACTAACGGCAGCTAGGTAGTAAGGATCAGGATGGAAGATAGTATGAAGCCAAACAACAATAGAAGTCAAGCAATGAAGTCAAACAGATAAGACATATAAGCAATGACTTCACGAAGACAAACTCAAGGTAAAGGAGGGAAGGTGTCGTGGATTTAACACGTCAGATGTCCTTAGTGTCAGGACTTAGTCGCGAGGCCAACGCATCTATGTGGTAGCTTGAGAGGGGTTGAGCGGAATCGAGAGACGCAACACAAGACAGGGATTTAGATAGCTTCGGGCCCCGGGAAACATCATCCGGTAATAGCCCTACGTGCTGTTTGAGGCTAGGTCTCATTATGATCATGAGGGAGTCGCCGCAAACCGGCTCTCCTCTAGTTGTGTCTAGCCCTAGATATTGTTGTTTGCTTGTAGCTTGTCCCTCTTTGGGGAGCCCTGCCCCTCCTTATATATGTTGAAGGGGCGGGTTACATGTGGAGTCCTAGTAGGACTAGGACTAGCCTATCTTGTATTACAAGTCGGATACAAGTCCAGGTCTTGGCTCCTTGCAAGATAAATATTCCTCACGCCTTTCCTCTTAAACCGGCCCACCATAGTATGAACCGGCCTTCATGAACCGCCCGTTGGGCCACCAGGTCTTGTCGCTCCTCGCACCCGTTGCCGGATTACCAATGAGTCGTGAACCGCCAGGTCCAAAGCGGTTAAGCGGTGAACCGCCAAGTCTCAGCGGGGTCTCATATAAACCGCCAAGTCCGGCCGGGTTATACTTCCGGTCGGTTTACGCCATGAGGTATATCCCGACATTAGCCCCAGTTTAATTTGGATTTATCCATGTTAAACTGATCTGTGAAATAAACACAAGAACAAACTTGACAGATTATGCTCCGGGTTAAGAATTCTTGTAAACCGCATCGATCATCCTTAAATCCTTGTCATTTCCTCCTTCTAGAAAATCCGGTTTAATAGGCCAGCTTCATAATCAACTTGTTGACATTGGTCTCTCATAGAAAACATATTGTGAAGAATAACTCCTTTGATTCAGCTCCCAATGCTTAAAAACAATATCGGTCCTTGAAATACTCATCCAATCTTCACCGGTTTAGGGCGTAGAACTTGCGGTTTATCATTGCCAAGATCACGGTTTATAAATATTGATGGTACGGGTCATGGTTGTTGCGAACACGGTTCATGATTGTTTATAGCGCGGTTCATGATTATTAATGGCGCCGGGTTGCAGCCACAGGCCATAATGATTGGTGGCCGGGTCAACCTAGTTTGCTCAATCGAGAGAATTTGAAAAATTTCCTCGATAATAATATAATACCTGTAGCCCCCAAGTCTTTGAGCGAGAACAAAGTGGTGGCTTAAGACTTTCTTCAATATAATCTGCCACTTTCAAAGAAATCCATATTGTTCATCCCATGACTAGTAAAACTGAATACTCCATACTATGTAGCCCCCAAGTGCGGGTTGTCATGCTTGCGATAACACGGTACTTATAATTGTCTTATACTCATAAAAACTTCCACCGATGTAGCCCCCAAGGGCGGGTCATTATGCAATAATGAGCAGGGACTTTATAGGTGCAATCATGTAGATTTGAGTAATGATGTGTAGCCCCAAGGGCGGCTCGATAAGATAATATTGAGCTGGGACTTAATATATACTTCAATGAAAATAACATCATATGATGTAACTCCCATCATGGGACTTGAATCTCGTCCACAAGGTTAAGAGCCTTGTGCTTTACCAATGAGCGATGGACCCTTCAATATAATGAATAAAAAGCTTTGTACCTTCAACTATTGACAGGAGCAATTGGTAGCCCCCAAGGGCCAACTCAGTATAATATGATGAGTCGGGTCTTCAATAATATGAGCAAAAAATTACTTTGCATTAGCCCCCAAGTGTCATGGTGCATGCTTGTAGCGACATGAGACTTGCATATTCGATATAATCTCAACTTAAATAATATAGCCCCCAAGTGCCGGGTCGTAAGCCTGCAGCAACTCGGGACTATTCCCTCCATTGTAGAATAAATCATACCCATTGATGAAATAATAGCCATTCTTATTGAGCGACTTTGAAAACCTCAATCATAATATTGGTTATTGATAACCATAATAAAAATCTAGCCATGTTGGCTATTTGAAGATTTGAATAATATACCCAATGATTTATAAGCGCATAATTCAATGGCGCAATCCAAATATATCTTTGGCGACTTATAGTCCCAAGCCGGGCCGGTTTAATAAACACGGATAATTTTTCATCATATCTTGGCGACTTATCGTCTTAAAGCCGGGCGGTTTAACAAACACGGATAATTTATCATCATCTTGGCGACACATAGTGAAAGCCAGGCGGTTTAATAAGCGTCGGTGATTTATAACCATGCTTTATTCAACCTGTTTACGCATACAACAAGTTTGAAGTGTCCTAGCGGTTTACCGGACCGGACGAGTCGCCCAACATATAACCTGGGTTTATAACCAAGGTTGCACTTAAAATAATCAAATATGAAATATATCATACCTGTGATATTGAATCACATTGCTGGTTTTACCAACTTTTTGTAGTAAGAGTGATAACCCCAATCTTGAGTAATGATAACTCCTTTCATCTTGTGCGGTTGATGATAAATTGTGCGGGTTGTGATAAACACCGGTTTAACCATATATATCTTGGCGACTAAGTAGTCAAACCAGATGGGCGGATAGTCTCCGGATTATGATTTGATCATGTCTTGACAATTTGTAATTGAAAGTCAAGCCGGGTTAATGAACACGGTTTACTCCATAATAAGATGGTAACATAAAATCAAACCGGGCGATAGTCTCGGATTAGGATTTGACCGTGTTCCGCCAATTTCTAATTGACAGTTTGAACCGGTTTAACAAATGTCGGTTTAAAAAGCATAAAAAATCAAATAACAATTATGAAAAATATGGAAGCAAAGGCCATGATAAGACCGTTTGCAAAAAGAGGCTTTCTTGAGCGATCGGATGGTGTTACCATGGTCGGACACAACCAAGCTCCCAATAAGGTGTAGCTATGGTTCAAGTCAGCCAGTCCCCAAGCTGAAACCGTGGCATTATGCCGATCAAGTGGCGTGGCAATGGTTGGGTTCGACCAAGCCCCAAGTGACTCTATGGCCTTAGGCCGATCAAAGGCGTGGTGGTTCAGACTTGACCATGTCCCCAAGTGATCTGGTGGCTTTCGCCTATCAAAAGGTGTTGCATTGGTTCGGACACGACCAAGCCCCCAAGTGATGTTGTGGCACTAGGCGATCAAGAGGCGTGGCTATGGTTCGAATCGACCAAGCCCCAAGTGACCAATAATATGATAAGCCAATAAGGCATGATACCCATGTTTGAACCGCGCATCATGGCAGCAGGTCCTCTTTGGCACCCTTTAACTTTTGCAAGCGATAAATCCTTCTTGAACGGACATTAAACGGATATTAAGAGCTTCAAAGCTTTGTGGAGACTTCTTTCCCTTGAACGGATTTTAAACGGAATCCCTCTTTTAAGCGGAAATTTTTGGCGGCCTTTAAATTTGCACCAATATGGCGGCTTAGGGTCCTGCATTAGACAACTGCGAGGCCAAAATAATTGCTCTTTTAAAGAAGGAAATATATAATATAAAATATCTTGGATGGATTTCACGATATATCATGCGGGGGTTATTCATCATGGAGTTGATGATCACCATGGTAAAGCTGAAATTAATGGCGGCGCGTTGGTGCGGCGTTATAAACTTAGTGCGAACGGCGTATCAATCGCATGCTTGTGATAAGCCTTGTGACGGGCGAATCAACCGCGAGTCTTGATCCCGGCGAGTCGATGTAGACTGGATGGCGTCTTGTCGCGTCCATTCATCGGGTAATATATTACGGACTATCACCGGCGGAACATTGTCGACCGTGCTCCATACCCGTGGTATAAACCATATTTGTAGTGAATGATTGTCCTGTATATAAAATACAGATCAAGTAATTGTTCTTTGATAAAACCATATGTGCTAATAAAATATAGTTAGAGAGATATCACCTGATTTTTCTTTATCGGATGAATACGGATGCTGGTATTGGGTGGCGTTTGGACATAGTCCAACACAAATATATGTCGAGGATCGATGTAGTACCACTTAGTATCATCTCGATGATCTGATGAAATATCGGACTTTGAATTCGCGTTATCAAACCAGCACTTGATCACGTGGTGTTCCAGACTTGATTTAGTACTTGGTCCACGTGACGTTGCCATCCTCTCAAGTTGAATCCTTTAACAAATGCACTGGTCCTGCCTTGAAAACTGACAGCGTTTTGGGAGCTGAACCGATCTGACATTCCGGCGATCTGTTGTGGTGACGGATTTTGAGCAGCTCCGCGGCTCAGCACAGCATAATACACCGTGAAGCGGCGCTCAGCGTGCTCCAATACGATGGCGGTTTAGAGCGGGCGCGGCACTCAGCAATGGGCGAGATCGTGGCTATGGCGGGTCAGCTCGACATCTTGAACCATGGCGGGAGTAGCGAAGCGGCGCTGGTGAAACGATGAACGGAGCAAAGCGTATTGACCGGCTCATGGGCGGTTCACATGGCGGTTCAACGCTTAAGCGGCGCCGCAACGCGAGAGCAACGAGGCGTTGTCGGCGAGGATAGCAATGGGTGAGCTAAGCGGATGAAGAGTGCACCGGCTCTCGCGCCGGAATCGGCGGCGGATCAACAGCAGCGGCGGGCGGAGGCTGTGGCACGTCCGGTGCGAGTAGCATGATTTAGGCGCTCGGTGGCGGAAAAAGCCGGAATCCTCCTCCCGATCGTGCTTGTCTTGTGAAACAACGAGCGGAGATGGCATGGTAACTCGGCGCGTGATGGCAAAAGCGGATTATCGGCGCGTGGCAAACCATGCACGGCGGTTTCTTTCGCCACAGCGGTTTGAGGCAGCAGCGGCGGATGAAAAAGTGCCCGGCGGCTTGCGGCGTAGATAAAGCGGCGGCTCAACAGCATAAGCAAGGCCCGCAGACGGACGGCTTGCTGCAGCGCCAGCGGTTTAAGCGATCCGCGACAGCAAAAGCATCGGCGGTCGGCGAAGCGAGAGGAGGTCGCGTCGGTTCGATACATCACAGGCGGTCCATGTTTACGCGAACACGGTGATAACCCGCGCGGAAGGTGGCTTGCGGCGCGTGAAACCATGAGCACCGTGGAGTTATGGCGGCTCGGAGTAATGGCAAGGCTGGCGTGGTTGAGACATGGCGGCAAACCCGGCCTTTCGGACTCGGCGACTTCGGCACCTAGCTTCGCTTCGTGAAAAGCGATGAGGAGACTCGGCGCTCGGCGGTTTAGCGAAGCGTGGGTGATCCGGCGAAGCGTGCTTGATGGCGACTTCGATCGTGCGCTTGGTGGCTTAGCGGGGATGGGTGGCGGCGACTCAAGGCGCGGCAGCGACTTGAAGCGAGCCGACGACCGCGGCGGTTTGGAACACCGGCGAAGCTCTTGGAGGCTGTGACGGTTATGGCGAAGCATATCTTGGTGAGGCGGTGGCTCGATGAAACTCCGCGGGACAAAACGACTCAGCAGGACAGCGGGAGGCGGCCAGGCGGCTCCGGCGCTGGCGACTTTCCCCGAAGTTGGCTGCGCGACAATGATTCGTAACCTGAGGCGAAAAGAACCATGGCGGAACCGGAACGACAGCAGAGGAAGCGAAACATTGATTCCTCCTCCGGGTCGTGGCCCTCTCCTTTTTGAAAATTGCGCTGATGATGATTCGATAGTAGCACTTGATCTTGCTGCATAGATTATTCCTTTCCAAAATCTGAGTCTTCCGTGGACTAATCGACCTGACGTCCGGCGGTTTGCAGCACAACTCCTGTCGATCTCGGCAACACGCATACTGTGGCAACATCTTTCATCTGGATTCGATGTATCGCCCGAGACGCGTGCTCTCTGTAACAGCGTGCTGTTGGAACCAAAAAGCTGTAACTTGGCGTGACTTAGCTTCACGTGAAGGCCCTTGGGACTTGAAACAGCAGCAGCGACTGATTTTCTCAAAACAGCAAACAGGACACTGCGTACTCGGGGCTTGACGTATATCTGCGGCAGCGGCAACTTGCGGATCGGTATGGCGTGGCGTCTGGCGGCTCAGCGAAATCTGTCGGCTTCCTTCATCAATCGCCCGGTTCGTCGGGCGCGTCGAGGCGGCGGCGCGCGAGATGCGAACCCTAACTTCTCGTCTCAAACTTGTATATGCTGCCGCTGAAAACCTTTTTCAATCTTTGACCAATGAACTTCATAGTTGATGTGAATTCTTCCAAACCGGCTCCTGTTCATCCGGAAACTTGTGCACTTTCTCAAAACCTGAGATGAGATCCCTCCAAGAACTCAACACCATCGTGCGCAGGCCCCACGGTGGGCGCCAACTGTCGTGGATTTAACACGTCGGATGTCCTTAGTGTCGAGGACTTTGTCGCGAGGCCAGCGCATCTATGTGGTAGCTTGAGAGGGTTGGCGGAATCGAGAGCGCAACACAAGACAGGGATTTAGACAGCTTCGGGCCCCGGGAAACATCATCCGGTAATAGCCCTACGTGTTGTTTGAGGCTAGGTCTCATTATGATCATGAGGGAGTCGCCGCAAACCGGCTCTCCTCTAGTTGTGTCTAGCCCTAGATATTGTTGTTTGCTTGTAGCTTGTCCCTCTTTGGGGAGCCCTGCCCCTCCTTATATATGTTGAAGGGGCGGGTTACATGTGGAGTCCTAGTAGGACTAGGACTAGCCTATCTTGTATTACAAGTCGGATACAAGTCCAGGTCTTGGCTCCTTGCAAGATAAATATTCCTCACGCCTTTCCTCTTAAACCGGCCCACCATAGTATGAACGGCCTTCATGAACCGCCCGTTAGGCCACCAGTCTTATCGCTCCTACTTTTGCTGCCGGATTACCAATGAGTCGTGAACCGCCAGTCCATGCGTAGCGGTGAACCGCCAAGTCTCGTGAGGTCTCATATAAACCGCCAAGTCCGGCGGGTTATACTTCCGGTCGGTTTACGCATGAGGTATATCCCGACGAAGGATAGAACCATCACTTGTTGATGACTCGAGATTTGTTGGACCAGTTCGATTCTTGTGACAAGCTGTACATCTGGTTAGGGAGGCTGAGATTCAACTCGAAAGACCGCGTCTTCACCTTATTCCCCTTGAGCTAAGGACACACAGTCCTCGCCCAATCACTCTGGTAAGTCTTCAAGGTAGACTTCGAACCTTCCTGAGCAGCGTTCACAGACAATCCACAATGACTCTTGGATGCTCGAACCACGGCGCCTAACCGGTGGAGGATTCACAGTCCTCAAGTGTAATAAGTCTTGAGTCACACAGACGGAAAACTTGATGATGCCTAACACTCTTTGGCTCTGGGTGTTTGGGCTTTGTCCTTGCAAGGATTTCTCTCTCAAAGGCTTGGTGGGTTGCTCTCAAGCGACAAAAGCCGTGCACTAACTCTGAGCAGCCACCAATTTATGATGTAGGGGTGGGCTATTTATAGCCACTAGGCAACCCGACCTGTTATATCCGAAATGACCTGGTCACTAAGGCCCGACACGTGTTCCAGCGGTCGATTTCAAACACACACGGCAACTTTACTTGGGCTACAAGCAAAGCTGACTCATCCAGCTCGGATAAGTTTTCCTCTCATTGTCTTCGCTCGAAGACATAGGATTTAGATTGAGCATCACTTGGTCATTCGACTATGATCACTTGGACCCCACTTAACGGTATGGTGGTTCCTATGACTCAACAAAGAAGAAAAGGAAACAACGAGGCGACCACAGGTCTTGGCGCTCCATAGTCTTCACTCAATGTCTTCTCATGTCATAGTCTTCAATGTGAATATCTTCACATACCACCATTGTCTTCCATGTCTTCATACATTTTTAGGGGTCATCTCCGGTAGGTAAACCGAATCAATGAGGGACACAACCTGCGTTATCCTGCAATTCTCACAAACACATTAGTCCCTCAACCACATTTATCGTCAATACTCCAAAACCAACTAGGGGTGGCACTAGATGCACTTACAGACCTAAGGTTTATCAATCCGTGGGAGGCGTAGGATGAAGATGGTCTCTCTCAAACAACCCTGCAACCAAATAACAAAGAGACTCTTGTGTCCCCAACACACCCAATACAATGGTAAATTGTATAGATGCACTAGTTCGGTGAAGAGATGGTGATACAAGTGCAATATGGATGGTAGATATAGGTTTTTGTAATCTGAAAATATAAAAACAACAAGGTAACTAATGATAAAAGTGAGCGTAAACGGTATTGCAATGAGTTGAAACAAGGCCTAGGGTTCATACTTTCGCTAGTGCAAGTTCTCTCAACAATAATAACATAATTGGATCATATAACTATCCCTCAACATGCAACAAAGAGTCACTCCAAAGTCACTAGTAGCGGAGAACAAGCGAAGAGATTATGGTAGAGTCTGAAACCACCTCAAAGTTATTCTTTCGATCAATCCATTGGGATATTCCTATAAGTGTCACAACCAGCCCTAGAGTTCGTAGTAAAATAACACCTTAAGACACACATCAACCAAAACCCTAATGTCACCTAGATACTCCAATGTCACCTCAAGTATCCGTGGGTATGATTATACAACATGCATCACACAATCTCAGATTCATCTATTCAACCAACACATAGAACCTCAAAGAGTGCCCCAAAGTTTCTACCAGAGAGTCAAGACGAAAACGTGTGCCAACCCCTATGCATAGGTTCATGGGCGGAACCCGCAAGTTGATTAGCAAAACATACATCAAGTGAATCAATAGAATAACCCATTCACTACAAAAAAAGACACATTCGTGACATTTTGGGCCGAACGAAATTTTTTCTGTCATACATATGACACTTCTATGACGATAATTGTGAAAAAACCCGGTATCATCATAGATGTGGTGGGCTCCTACTTCTGTGACAGAAAATGGGCTTTTCTTCTGGGCGGGCGGAGACGCAGCTGCATGGCGTTCTTTGGGCCGTCCATGACAAAAAAACCGTGGTAGAAGCGAGGGAGGAAAATTTGGGGAGTTGCGGTTACGGTGGGAGGTCGGGGCGGCGATGCGCGTTCTCTCGTGCGTCTGCGGCGTGTGTGCGGCGTTGACTCTAATCGAACCCGGCGAGGCGTTGGGCTCTAATCGAACCCGGCGATTGCACTACGGGCTACGTTCTTGAACCCGGCGATCGATCGATGGTGTTAATCGAACCCGATTGAGTGATACCTTCGCTGCTGCTGCTAATCAAGCCAATCGATTGGATGAGCGATGGCGTTGCGGGGGGTTGGATGAGCGATGGCGGTGGCGTTGCCTCTGGATGAAACGAGGACCCGTGGTGTGGAGGGCTGGATGAGCGATGAGCGGTGGAGGGAGGGTGGTTGAGCAGGACCCCATGGTGTGGAGGGCTGGATGAGCGATGAGCGGTGGAGGGGTGCCCGTGGAGGGTGGTTGAGCGATGGCGGTGGAGTAGCACGCGGTGGAGGCTGGATGAGCAGGGGCCCATGGAGGTGGAGGAGGTCGGCGGTAGCTGTGGAGGTGGAGGAGGTCGACGGTGGAGTTGAACAATATCTCGTGGAGTCTCGTTTTGCGGTACGCCACACCGCTCCTAATGAACAGGACCCCCCTTTCAACCGTAGCGCTCCAACACAAGTCCGTTTAAATACATTTTGCGATCGCCACACCCTCCCGATCAACAGGACCCCCATTTCGGCCGTAGGAGGTCTGTTTCCTCCGTTTTGCGATCGCCACACCTCCCGATCAACGGGACCCCGCTTGACCATAGGAGGTCTGTTTCCTCCGTTTCTTGATGCGCGGACCCCTCCCGATGAACATGATCCCGTTTGAGCGTGGCGGTCGAACACAAGGCCGTTCCTCCGTTGTGCGATGCGCGAGCCTTGTTTCCATCGCTGTTCGTCCAAGCCCTCCCGATGAACACGACCACGCATTCCGTTCCGACCCAGCGGTTGGCTCCCCATGAACTGCACAGCGCGCCGTTGTTTCTCCGTTCCGACCCAGCCATGTACATATGCACGAGTAGGCGTTTGAGACCCTGCCCGTATGTACGTACGTGGCCGTATTTTCTTTCTTGCACCCTCGCCGCTGTACGTACGTGTACATGCTACGTGCGCGCCTCTACTACGACGCGCGCGCCTCTACAGCGACCGGTATATGCGTACGTTCGCGACCAGAATGACAACCCTACGTACGCTTCGACCAGGTGGGTCCCGACTATCAGGCACTTCCTTGCCGGCGAAGATGTTGCTAGTGGGTCCCGATGGTCGAGGCGAATCGTTTTTGCCGGGCGCACTTCCTTGCGTGCGAAGATGTAGCTGGTGGGTCCCGGCGGTCGAGAAACGTTTTTTCGCGAAATCGGTGGCCCGTCCGGTGGGTCCCAGCTGTCGGTGGAGAATAATTATTTTGCGTGTAATAAGGAGGCACTTCCTTGCGGCGGCCGTGGACCCGGTATCGGCCTCTCCGCGTCTGATCCACGTCCGATGGAAGCCATTCCTTGACCACGTTGACCACGCGCGCCGAGAGCACCGAGGCGGTGGGCGGCGGCGAGCCTAGGAAGGGGCGGCGGAGCCGGGAAAACGCGGCGGTGGATGCCGCAGCGTGAAATCTGAGGTTCACTGGTTCGCTGCGGTGTGAGGCTGCGTCGCCCGAGAATAACAGGGGGTGTGGGTGTGTAGAGGGATGGCCTGGCCAGCGGTGGGAGTAGTAGGGGGTGGTGAGGCCTCTACCGCATCGCAGCCAGCCATGGGAGGCAGGAGCACGAGGCACGACCGGCGCTGGTTTGGTAGTGGAGCAAGAAGACCGGAGGTTGAAGAAGCACTCGGCCGTTGGATGGACATCGTCACGGTCATTGGAGCTAGAATCGTGCATATTGACTAAATCACAAAGCCCTCCGTCCCCGTCAACTTAGTAGGCCCACAAGTCAGCCTGCCACTATCTTTGGGTCCCAGCTAACGGGGAGTATTCATTTTTTGTGCGTAATAAGGAGGCACTTCCTTGCGTGCGAAGATATAGCTGGTGGGTCCGAGCTGTCGGTGGCGATAACGTTTTTCGCGAAATACAAAGGCCCTTCGGTGGGTCCCGATGTCGGTGGAGGAATATTTATTTTGCGGCGTAATAAGGAGGCATTTCCTTGCGTGCGGCCGTGGACCCAGTATCGGCCTCTCCGTCTGATCCGCCGGATGCATGTCGATGCGTTGACCACGTTGACCGAGACAGCGCAGAGCACCAGGCGGTGGGCGGCGGCGAGGCCTAGGAAGGAGCGACACGAGGCGAGGAAGACTAGGCGGTTGTTCGCATGTGGAGAATCTGTTGTCTGAGGTTTCTTGGTTCGTCTGCCGTCGCGGAGAATAACAGCGGTGTGGGTGAGTAGAGGGATGGCTAGGCCAGCGATGGGAATGCGGTGGGGGGGTGAGGCTGCTGGCGGCAACACGATCGGCCCATGAGGAGGAGAACACATGATCCCTTGGCGCTTGTTTGGCGGTTGGAGCGGGATGAGCGAGATTGATGAAGCACGGCGGCCGTTGGATGGACATCCAATAGTCCTTTGCTTGTCGTCAACCTTTTTTTAGGAAACCCTCAAATCTGTGGAAAACAGCATACAACCCATCTGCCATTATTTCTAATAATTTACAGCCCATTTGCTAATTCTTAAGGTTTTTTGGAGCCCATATTCTTTTTGTTAGCACTAGCAAAAAGGCCCGTGCGTTGCAACGGGAGAAAAAAATCTCTCATATCTCTAGCTGGGTCAGTTGGACAAACTGTGCGTGGTCGGTTGGCAGGTTATGAGATCGAACCCTCCCATCGGTAATTTGATTTTTTGCCAGCTCTTCGGACATGGGCCTCAGTTTGCCACCAGGTGGGCTTTCTTCGTTGGGCTAAAACGGGTGGCAAGTAACAAAACCAAATAGCGTACGTGAAATTAATTGAAGCGGGACCAAAAAAAGTGGGACGAAACCAAGAATTTATCCTCCTTTTAATAGTAGGTATAGATTACAGCCCATATTGTGGCCACAGTTAAAAAATTATACGAAATTTTGCATATTTCGGTGCGGTCCGAACTGTTTTTAATCCCGAAATTTTCGACTCACATTCAAACTGATTTTAAAAATAAATGTATATCAATATAAAATCCAACAAATTCTCCACGCATAAAAATTAATGTAATTTAAAATCTCGAAATGAAAAAAAGATATTTGAAACTAACCGCCGGTTTGATGTGTTCTAAAAATGTACAGCCCATTTCTTATTACTGATAGGCCATTTTCTCGGCCAGCCGAATGAAGCTCTCCTCGTCTTGAAAGATTTGCAACCCAATAGGCTTGACAAGGCGACTTACTTGGCAAATCACAAAAAAACTGGGTTGTGGTCTTGGACCCAGCTATCAGCCTCTCCACGTACAGTACTCTTCCGATGGAAGTCGGTCGTTGACCACATTGACCACGCCGTGCCGAGAGCACCAAGGCGGTGGACGACGGCGAGGCCTAGGAAGGGGCGATCTGAGCTGGGAAAGCGCAGCGGTGGATGCCCACGGAGAGAGATCTGAGGTTCACTGGTTGGCTGCGGCGTGAGGCTGTTGTCGCCCTGAGAATAACGGGGGTGTTGGTGAGTAGAGGATACCTGGGCCAGCGGTGGGAGTAGTAGAGGCGGTGAGGCCTCCGCGGCATCACCCCGACCACGAGAGGCGAGGAGCATGCGACCACGACCGGTATTGCTTTGGTAATTGGAGCAAGAAGACCAGAGGTTGAAGAAGCACTATGGTCGTTGGATGGACATCGTACGGCCACTGGAGCTAGAATCGTTCATATTGACTGAGTTAACAAAGCCCTCCGTCCTCGTCAACTTAGTAGGCCGACAAGTCAGCCACCCACTATGGTGGGTCCCAGCTAGCAGGGGGTATTCATTTTTGGTGCGTAATAAGGAGGCACTTCCTTGCGTGCGAAGATATAGCTGGTGGGTCCGACCTGTCAGCGGGGGGGGGGGACATTTTTTTCGCGAAATACAGAAGCCCTCCCCACGTACAGTGCACATATAGTGCGTAATAAGGAGGAACTTTCCTTGCGTGCGACCATGGACCTCGTGGGTCCCAGCCGTCAGGCTCTCCATGTACAATCCTCTTCCGATGACTCTCGTATGTTGACCACGCCGCGCCGAGTGCACCGAGGCAGTGCACGACGGCAAGGCCCAGACTGGAACGGCCTGGAGATGGGGAAGACGCGGCAGTGGAGTCAACGGAGAGGAGTGAAACTTGACTGGTTGGTGCGGGGTGGGCCTACACTCGGCAAAGAATAACGGGAGGTGCGGAGTGGAGGGATGGCCTGGCCGTCGGCGGAGTAGCGTTTGTTGAGGCGCAAAACAACGCCGCTGGGCCTTGAAAGGCTGGAAGCGGCGGTTCCAGCAGCGCTGGGAAGAAAACGAAGATTGAAGAAGAATGTCGGCCGTTGGATGTAAATCCAACGCCTTCTTAAACCGACCTCTTGGCCCACATGTCGGCCAGTCCATTTGGTGGGCTGGGTGAAACAATGATGTAGCATCTATGCAGCCCGTTTAAATCCCATTTGCATTTTCTCGAAATCCGTGGACTTGCTGGGCTGGGTGAAAATATCATGTTGGGCTAGGCGAAGAAATGTTATAAAAACATAAACACATGATTGCGCGTCGGTAAAATCTTTGCAAGCTTATGTACGCAATCACTAGGAGTTAACTTGGCAAGTTATATATAAACAATTATTATTATTATTTTGTAAGAACTTTCAACTTACGAAATAAAATATCATTTAATTTGATGAGTTAATAGTGCATTAGGGTATTATTATTTTTAGGCTAGGCGTGGGGCAGTTGAGTTGGTTCTAGGGAAAATCTTGGGAGAAAACTCAGTTTACATCAAAAAAGAAAGTGGGGAAAATTCAGAGACCTCTTTGGGTCCACGAGGAGAGGAATATGTTGGGAGGAAGGAGATTCAAAGCACGGGGCGAGTGAACTAGTTTTTTACGGACAAGTGAACTAGTTTACATACATAAGCAAATAGCCACTAAAAAAGCAATCAGGTTAATGGGTTCTTAAAAGAAATATTTGGACAAAACAGATAATTACGACACATAGGCTAATGCATGAAACACTCGGATGATAAAGGTGCTTATAAGCAGATAAAGTACAACATCTAGACCTTCACAGCAGCTTGATCATGGCCTGCGGCTGTCCGTGTACTCGTCGGTTCTGGAAGCGGACCGCCCTCATGTCCAAGATCTGCTGTACATGTCGTAGCATGCATATCGTCCTTGGCGCGTAGGTTATGTAGGCTAGATTGAGAGGTACCTCCCGTGTTCAGGTCGTCTTCTTTCATGTTGGCGTGTCGGGGTCGATGATGGTCTCGGCGAGGTCAACCACGAGTCCTTCTCCTGCCCGTTCTTGATGATCTTGTATTGCTACGGATGTCGACAAGCTTGTTGCACGGATGGCGAATCGTCGCGTTCTTCCTTCTCTCCACCGTGGCGAAGGTGCGATCGGCGCTGCCGATGAAGCGGGCGAATGCTCGAACTGGTGCAGCCATAGGGCTGAGGCGGCGAGCTTCACGAGTCGTGTCGTTGGTGTACATCACATTCAACTTGGTGCAGCCATAGGACTAAGCGCGAACTAACTCCTTGCTGAAGTCCATATCCAGCGGGATCACCCTCGGATCGCCATTGGAGTCTCTTGAGTGAGCGAGTGTGTGGCGGCGGCAGCGATTCGTTTTCAGCTCTTGGGGAACTGGATTCAACGATGGCTGAGTGTGTTGACGACAACGATTACTACCCTCCTCGTCCGCTGCCGCCCGACGGAAGATGCACCCTCGGCGCATTCAAGCGCCTCCATTAAGAAACCTACTCCGGCCACCGTCGGTTCACGGCGGGCTGTATTGGTCTTGTAATAACAGGAGTTAGAGGTCACTTTACTTAAATTTAATTAGCTTTAATAGAAATTTATACTTAAAACAAGCAATGCATTGGCTCGTTCTATCGGACCACGGGATCAACATGCACAACAATTAGAATTATTATTCTCGGGGCCTTTACGATCAACACATTTGTCGCACTTTCACAAAGATAATACTACCAAGTTTGAACTGTTTGTTATGGTTGTTGTCCTCTGCATCATCATGCCGTGTTTCCCGACTTGCAAGATTCAGAACCAACAAATAAGATCCAAATAATAAGTACAACAAAGATGCCTACACATCTCATTGATTCCCACTTGCAAGATTCGGAACCAACAAATAAGATCCAAATAATAAGTACAACAAAGATGCCTACACATCTCATTGATTCCCACTTGCAAGATTCGGAACCAACAAATAAGATTCAAATAATAAGTACAACAAAGATGCCTACACATCTCATTGATTCCCAGCTTGCAAGATTCTGAACCAACCCATTAGAGCGTTTTGATAAAGTGAATATCGGGATTAAATCCATCTTGGCTAGCCATGTCATACAATCGAAGAACTTGGCGAATGCTCTTGACCGTCACAACATCGTAGTTGAGTATTCCGTTTGCACAACATGTTTGCACAACACAAACAAGGAGACAGGAGAGCATGATTTCGCTTTAATAGCGGCCTCCTTGAACTCAACCTCCAGCTCCACTTGGATGAGTTCTGCACGGAGTTCCATGATTCAATTCATGCGCCTTTTTCTCAGTTCACAAATGAAGCAAAGATTGCATCATTCAGCTAGCAAGCTTGCTTCTTTTGGGCAATTCTCCCGAATTGACCCCTTCACTCGAGTGCCAAATATTTTTACAATTCCTAGCTAGTTAAGGTCTAATTAGCTAGGAATTGTAAAAATAATTGTTAGCTAGCAAAAGTACTTGCTCTTGTGAGTGGCAGGTTCTTCTTTAGTAGTTGCACTAAAATTGAGGAACATTAAGGTTGGTTGTCCGGCTCATGTAAGGTGCAACTATAATTTTCTTATCCTTTTGTGCAGTTCCACTAAAATAAAGTGCCATTGTGGTGGCAGTGGCGGCTCCATCTTGCAAAGGCTAATAAAATGTTGCGAGATTACAAGCGAGAACTTGGCGGAGATTTTGGAAACTCAATCACCATTTTGTGCAGTTCCACCAAAATTGAGAGATGTTGCCCACGTGACATTTTAGTTGAACTGCACAAGACACTCATTCAAAAAAAGTGTTTTGTGCAGTTCACCAAAAGGTCACAATAGCAACAAGGTGAAATGGATATCCCTATCGCACAAAATGATAGAAAGTAAACGATTGCTGGTCAATAAGAATATCTGAAACATATACAAAATGAAAAGAAGCATCTTAATTATGTTCATGGCAATCACGCAAGGACAGTAGAAATTTTAAAAGCGTCGGCAATGCTTCATGTTACGAAGCATTACGATCAACAATGAGATTCCTCGAATATGGGATTACTTTAATGGTGGCATTGCTTGTTTACGGACACACTAAATCAACAGCAGCTAAAGAGTTGGTTTAAGGGCATGGGACCGTGGGGACACCAGGACACTCGGCGTAAAGGAGCAACTTACTTATCATCTTTGGGGAAAACAGCAGGAGTGCCATTTGTAACACATTTTAATTGCATCTTATCCTTTGGAGGCATTAGATTAACAATAACCTTGGTTAGACATGTCCCTAAGGTAACAGTGTGATCACTTCATTTACATGCGCCCTTACATTAACAAGGGCAAAAGGTTGGTATAAGGACATGCGACGGTGGGCGCATCGGCACAATGTACCTACAAGGAGGCATAAAGTGGTGATGCCGAGCTTGTTCACGCTATGTGAGGGCAGCAAATCTAATCACGGAGACCTTTTACTATGTGAGGGCAGCAAATCTAATCACAGAGACCTTTTACTATGTGAGGGCAGCAAATCTAATCCACGAGACCTTTTACTATGTGAGGGCAGCAAATCTAATCCACGAGACCTTTTACTATGTGAGGCAGCAAATCTAATCACAGAGACTTTTACTATGTGATGGCAGCAAATCTAATCCTGGACATACTCTGTTGACTTGTCCACCGGCCGCCACTTTCTATCCTTTTTCAACCAATAATAGATTTGTTCCTTATCCGGTTTGTACTCGTTTTCCCATTATTTCCCTTTTCAACCAAGAGACCGGTTGGGTATCCGGTCTCTACTACTTTCACCATATTATTTCCTCTTTGAATCAAGTCCTAGATTCATGCTACAACTTTCCCCCTTTCTTCATTGTTTGAACAAAGCCCTAGATTCGAATGCATGAAGTAGCTTTACCTCTAATAATACTAAAAATTTAGGTGGCTTTGGAAGAGCTGATGGGAGTAGAAAAAGATGCACATGCAGACACGTGGGGAGCTGGGGCAGTAGAGCAAGGCCGCTTTGAAGAACTTATACACGAGGTCGCGGGATGTCGGCGGCGGCAGGTCGGATCTGCGGACAATCTGGCGGGGAGGAAGAAGGGTCGGAGGACCTCCGAGCCGGGCGCTATGTCGGAGAAGAGCGACAGGCAGAGGATCGGGCCCCTCCGGCAGTTGTGGGTTTCCTCCCTCGGCGGCGATGACCGCGTGAGCGATGCACCTTTTAGTCCTCTACACACACGGCCGAAGGATCCGGCGGATCTGTGACCAGCGGTGAGCGGAGAGAAAATGTCGCTACCGCTGTCTTGTTTATATCTGGAGAGGATGAGAGAATGAAGAGCAACCCTAGTAAAGCAAGCGCTCGGGCCCTGCGTCCATATATAGTGGAGTGATTATCTTTTTCTCTCCACAACAAGCATTTCAATTTGTGTACGTGGCATTAAAGAAAAAAACTCTCTATTTAAGGTGACTACTCTCGACTCCTACTTACTACTACATTTGTGCTCCCCAACCCTCCATTCATTGAACAACCCCACGGGTGAATAAACATCTGATAAGTCTGTATTTATATAGAACAAACAAGCTCGAACTATTTTCGCGTAGTTAAAAGTTGAGGCGGGGCTTTTCCGGGCTGTCGTGTGGCAGTTTTGGGTGGGCGGTTTGTGAGAGGCGAGGAGGGTGGCGAGTGGGGCTGTGCGATTTGTGGCGCGTTCTTCTGGAAAGACTTGTGATATGACCACTCACTATAGTCATGAATTACTGGCGCTCCGACCGGGTTGATGCCCCCCTTCCGTTCCGCGCTCTAATCTGGTGCATGACACGTCGACCCGGATGCTGACTCTCCCACATGCCGGAGTAGTAAGAAGGAGCAAAGAATGATGCGATATATATACTACTCCCTCCATTCCTAAATATAAGTCTTTGGAGAGATTTCACCATGGACCACATACGGAGAAAAATGAGTGAATCTACACATAAAATGCATCTATATACATCCGTATGTGGTCCACAGTGAAATATCTACGAAGACTTATATTTAGGAACGGAGGGAGTACTACTCACGTCGGAGGAGTGCGAACCACGGCAGCCCAGTGAACCAGCCGTGCGAACCACGGTAGCCAGTGAACCAGCGTAGAAAACAATGTGGTGATATGGCCATAAAAACAATGTGCTACGGTCCACCTTGTAGCATGTCTGATAACACTCCTCTTTGTTTGGATCCACGAGTTAGAGCTAGTTTGGGTTGAAATAGCCTCAAATTATCGAAACAAGAGGGTTAGTTTGAGCTAGTTTGCTCTAACCCAGCTAAAAAACTAGCCGGTGGAGAGGTTCTAATTGGGTTAGTTATCCTCGGGCCCACTAAAGAGAACTAAAAAATCTCACCTGCCCTTTTGGATCGCTCCCCCCCTCGCACGACTCCTCTCTGTTCCCCATGGGCCGCCCGCCCAAGCGCCTCTCTCTCTCTCCTTGGCCGCCCTCTCCTTGGCCTCCGCCGCCCTACTCGGCCGCCCTCTCCCTCGACCTTGAAGGTCGCCCGCTCCCCCTTCACCAGTTGTTTTCTCCCTCACAGTCGTGCTGTGGCGGTGCATCTACCGGGGAGGCCGCGAGAGGGTGAGTTTGTTCGTTCCTTCTCATCTCACGGCCATATCATTGATCTTGCTTGCTCTAGCGCTAATTCTGATTTGGAAAAGTAGATCTGATCAAACTTGCTATAGATTTGTGGTGCCGCATGGAATTGTTTGATGCTGCTTGAGGAGGTAATAAATCTTTCTAGAGGCCCAAAGATTCAGGTCACCTTTCTAGGTATTTCAATTTCAGGCTTGCATTATTTGTAGAGGCCCAAAGATTGAGTTCACCTTTCTAGGTATTTCAATTTCAGGCTTGCATTGTTTCTAGAGGCCCAAAGATTGAGTTCACCTTTCTAGGTATTTTAGTTTAGAGCTTGCATTATTTCTAGAGGCCCAAAGATTCAGTTCACCTTTCTAGGTATTTCAGTTTCGAGCTTGCATTATTTCTAGAGGCCCAAAGATTGAGTTCACCTTTCTAGGTATTTTAGTTTCAGAGCTTGCATTATTTCTAGAGGCCCAAAGATTGAGTTCACCTTTCTAGGTATTTCAGTTTCAGCTTGCATTATTTCTAGAGGCCCAAAGATTGAGTTCACCTTTCTAGGTATTTAAGTTTCGAGCTTGCATTATTTCTAGAGGCCCAAAGATTGAGTTCACCTTTCTAGGTATTTCAGTTTAGAGGCTTGCATTATTTCTAGAGGCCCAAAGATTCAGTTCACCTTTCTAGGTATTTTAGTTACATGCTTTCATTATTTCTAAAGGCCCAAAGATTAAGTTCGATCGGCGACAAGCGGCTCTGCTACCCATGCGGTGTCGACCTCAACTTCATGAGGCAGCGTCGGAGGGTTCGGGGCTTGGGCTCTCTGAGCCTTCCTCCCGAGCGGCGATGGCGAGCTCCTCCTCGGTGCGTGAGGGCTCTGGGCTCCCTCCCTATCGTGAATGACTTCCTTGATGAGTTAGCTCATTCTTTGTTTCATGAAGTGTTTTTTATTTTGTGAAGCTTGATTGGCGACTTGTATGTTTAAGTGGGATATCTCATTTGTATGGACAAAGTAAAAATTATCATGTTTTGCATGCTTGATTTGTATAGATGGTTCGTTTATGTCAATTGTGGCGGGAGGAGGCCACGAAGAGCCGGCCACACCAAGAGGTGCTTGGATCCAAGGGACTTATTTTAGTCGACTAAAAATAGGGTCCAAAGTAGTCAAATGATTGAGATAGAGCATTTATTGTCAATCTAACCCTGCCATCCATACACCTCTTTGGTTTAGAGTTAGTTCGGGTTAGAATCTAACTCTAACCTCTAAGCGAGCTAGAGTTCTCCTCGTCTCGGTTCATCGCCATCATACTTTCCCCATTCCTGTGTTTTCGGTATCCTGCGAATCAAAGAGGCCCTTTTTGGGAAAAATCAAAGAGGCCCTTAGACTGGTTTAGGTCCGGTCATTTTTATAAGCGTGTTATGTCAAAATTTAATGAGCGTGCTCGGTTTCCACGAAAATAATCCGGTTTCATGTAGTAATTCATTGATTTATTTATTCTTCTGCGGGGGTTTGCATGTAATTCGTGAGGTCTGAAATGTAAAGTACCCGGCATATGCTCCAGTCGTGCATGCACTCGACCCGGATGCTCTATGTCCCACATGTCGTGTGAATGGGAGCACGTGGAAATAGCCTAGGAGTACATATAGGAGGATAAATGCGTGAAAAAATATGTACTGTGAAGCGTAGCCGCGGTTCGAAAAGGAGACCTAAAGTGATGATAGCTATAGGTCGCACGCACCCAACTAGTGGTACTAGACATACGACTAATTTTCCCTCAAAAAAGAAAGAGGCATGAGTGCTTAGTACTCCTATTCTATAAACACGAGTCCCATCTGACAATAGCGTCCGTGCTACAGCTAGCTCTCCTCCCTCGTTTCTCTCTTCTAATTCTAAACTCGGCCGGTGCCCAGTGGGTGGGTGGGTTTGCTCAACTGCGGCCCCACCTCACAGTGAAAACGTTACGACTGGAATAAAAATGCCATATACTCCCTCCATTCATAAATATAAGCCTTTTAGATACTAGTTCAAATGGAATACAGCATACAGATGTATGAAGACACAGTTTAGAGTGTAGATTCACTCATTTTGCTTCACTTGCTAGAATCTTTAGAAAGACTTATATTTGGGAACGGAGGGAGTACTATACTAATAAAACATTAAGGCCATGAGGCGATGCAGTGTTGGTTACAGGAGGCAAGAAGAAGAGATGCATCCATCGGCGATGTCCACCTCCTCGACTCGAGGCGCCGGCCCACGAGCAGCGCCTAAGTAGCAGCGGCTTTCGTGGCCAGGTCGACGTGCTTCTGAAAAATGGCGTCCAAAGATTCCAGCCGCTGGAAGAAGGCCAACGTCTTTCTGTCCTCGCTTGCCTTGTAGTGGCCTATGTAGACGATTTCCTCGTGAGCGTGGATGTGCGGTCGGCGGTTTCTTGCATGGCGGCTGCTGCGGCGGCGCGCCTCGAGTGCACATTCTTCGTCGCGACCTCCGGCACTGCAGGGCCACCACGAGGCTTGAAAGAGTTCGTCACCATGTAGGCCGATGAGGGTGGCGGGCAATGAGGAGCCTGGTAGCGCGGCTGGAGCGATCTGGCAACGTCGTCCGTGCGCTTCTTGACGGCGGTAAACTTGAGGATGGAGTTGACCATCATGACGTCCATGCGAGAGGCAAAGCCGGCGTCAGCGAGGGCTACGATGCTTGCGGTCGCCAGCACCGTCTGGAAACGTTGCGTGGTGCGGGGCCGCAGGCTGGTGCCTTGGATGATTTGGCACAGCCGACTGCCGCTCGCGTCCATCGCCTCCATAGGTGCTTGTGGCTTCTGGTCACTTGGTCTTGGATTGGAGTGAGCAGTCTTGCGTAGAGACTTGTAAGTAGGAGTAGTAGATGGATTGGAGTGGTGGGGCGCCTTTATTATATGAGAGTCCAAATTCTGATGCATTCACATCATGCTGGCTCTAGTCTGCTTCTCCAATTAATTCCCTCTTCATGTAATTGAGGATGCATCATTGACCGTTCAGCGTCTCGGGAACCGCTACCCTCTTCGTCCTTGGCATTCAAGCACCTATGGACCCGTCGACGATGAGGTGCCTATGGTGACTTCGTAAATTTCAAGATGATAGTGCCATGCGTGTGTGCGTTCATAGGGGTGAGTGTATGCGCGTGTATATGGCGCTTGCGTCATCTTGTGTCAAAAAAACAACGTAAATGCGTGTCAAAAGAGACTAGTCGGTATACTCAATATTGTGCACCTCGGAGAGAAAGCGATAGAACTAGTATGTATTTATTTATGGTGCAGATTCACTCATTTTGCTCCATATGTACTCCGTCTCGGTGTAGTCTAGTCACTTGTTGAAATCTCTAGAAGGGCAAATACTCCTTTACGGTTTACGAGGGCTATACTAGCAAGTAGTTATGCGTACTAGTACAATAGTGGGCTCACATAGCAATTTTGTCTCATGCAAGAGCACGGCTATATCGTGCTCAATGTTACATAGCTGCAGCGTTCGGTTTGCGCTTGGCTCTTCGCCTCTTGAGAAGATGAACAATGATGTTACTACTACTGCTTCTCGATGTCGAATCCACTGCTGCATGTCCGTCCACATGGCGAGACGGATAGCTTGTTGTAGAAGTACTACTAAGCAAATGCCTGTCCTCGTTTGCGAGCAACAGCGCGCATGGGCGAGGAGAAGGCGTGTAGTAAAATCAAGCTTCTCCTCATTCTCTGAGTTGACGCGACACATCATAGCACTGGCCCCACATGCTTGCCTCTAAACTTGGCTGAAAGACCCATGATGTACAATATATTTGCTGCAACCTCTAACATTTACCCACCACAAATTAAAATATATGTGGCCGTATGCATCGTTACGATCACGAGGGCGAGAGTCCCCTTTTAAAAAAAAACAAATTAAAATATATATTCCTGTCTTGACTAGATGGCGTGCAAACTACAATCACCGGGGTGACAGGTAGGGCGAAGACTATTTTAATTTTAAAAAAAAACTTGAGGCGGCCACATAGCATGGAGCCGACCCCAGCGATTTTAAGCTTACGAGGCACGGTACACGCTATCTAGACTACTCTACATGAAACTGCCACCACGGCGTCCGGGCTGCGCTTGGCTCTTCGCCTCTTGGGAAGTCGAACAATGATGGTATACTACTGCCTTTGGAGGAGTACTACGATGCGCTTCTAGCCATCGACACCGATTGAACTGCTGCATGTCCACAGCGTGTGCGGGAGGGAGGCGTGTGGCAGCTTCTCCTATTCTTGCCAGCCACCACGCTCATGGGCGAGGAGGGGCGCTCCTGTCTTTGCGTGTATGACAGGTGGGCCCGGCAGTGTGTGGCCAACCTGTCATACAGCTAAAGGCAGTGCGATTAAGTCCGCGAGGAGAGGATAATCAAACTTCTCGTTGATGTGCGAGTTGTGCGCGACACATCAAAGCACTACACTCGATATATTTCAATAATTTGCGTTTACCGATGCATTAATTAGAACACGTAATTTTAGTTCTAGATACATCCATTTCTGAGACAAGTAATTCCGAACGGAGGGAGTACATTTAGGAATGGAGGGAGTATAAAATATGTGACGGTAAGCTTTGTAATACCCCGGCCCAAGTCGAGAGATGGTTGTGCACGAGGAGGGCGAGATCATGTAGACCGAACAGGAACAGGACCCGACGATGGAGCTCTCTAAGGTCTCGATGGACCTCACCGTGCTCCACTGCCCCTTGTGCCTCCGCCCCTTGACGCCTCCAGTGTATGAGGTTCGAATACACCTCGTCCGTTCGGCTGATTGAGCAAGGTGCTGGTTTCTTGATTGATGTCTTGTTGGATTGATTTCTGCGGTGCAAGGGAGGCACACTGCTGCTCGCGGACTGCCGCCGAGCGCCCGGGAACCAGCGGTAGTGCGAGAAGTGCGAGCACGGCGGTGGCTTCAGCGTGCGGAACACGGCGGTGGACTCCGTCCTTTCGTCGGTGAGGTGGAGTGCCCGCACGAAGGCTGTGGGCTCTCGTCACTTACCACAAGCTCGCCGATCACGGGCGTGTGTCGCTCGCGCCTGCAAATGCCCGTGCCGTCTGCGGCTCGAAGGCCGCGCGCGGCTCTACCACCACATCAGCATCGCGCATCCCATGCCGTGCATAGGATCCATCTCGGCAAGGTGCTCCAGCTGCAAGTGCCCTTTGTCGAACCCACGGCTCTTGCTGTTCGCGGAGGAGGACCGCCGCGCGTTTTTCTTGGTCGGCGGCGTGCTCGACATCGGCGCGCCTATCGCCGTGTCGGTCGTCTGCATCAGAGCGGGGGCGTCCCCACTGCCGCACTACTTGGCCAAGCTGTGGGCGAGCGGCCCACCGGGGAGCCAAAACACGACCGGCGCCGTCAAGGTGGAAATGGAGGTGACAAGCAGCAAGGATCCCGCGACGTCGGCGTGCAGGAGCTGACCTTCTTGACAGTTCCGCCCAAGCTGCTGGCCGGGGCTAAGCTTGGTCCCTCCACATTCAGATTCACAAGCTCACGTCCTAAATGTTTCGATAGTGCCTTCATTTTATCTTAGTAATATGCTAATATAGGGATTACCTTGGTCTACTTTAGCTTAAGAAATGGTGGGTTTTGGTGGCGATGCAGCAATTACTTGACATCGGATCGGTAATTTCCAACGATCGAGCGGATATTTTGTGTCATTGAATATAAAGTTCCTTTGGGTAAGAAGTACTACTTGTCATCAAAATGGATAAAAGGAGATGTATGTAGGCGTATTTTAGTTCTAGATCGTCCCTTTTATCCATTTTGATGACAAGCTTCCTCCGTTCCACAATACATGCCTTCCATTTGTCAAAATATAGATGTATCTAGACATGTTTTAGTATATAGGTACATCCATGATAGAGCCAATCGGATGGTTGAGAACACTACAATTAGTAGCTACAGATGAGTGTGTGACTCCCGGATCACAGAGGCCGGGGTCATCATCCTCCTTTTCGAGAAAAAACAGACGCGTGTGTGAGAGGACGAGTGCGTGCGTGCACCTCTTCTCTTCCTGTATAACGTACTACTAAACTCATAGTACTACAAGTTTTTGTGGGTGGCATGATGGTGCGTGCGAGAAGTCCCGAGAGATAGGTTTAATGCGTCTGAAAAAAGGAATAGCCTAGAGCTCGCCACGCGGCTATTCCTGTCGAACGCCCCATTAACCATAAGATATGTATACGACGGTGCCAGTTATTGCATGTACACAGCAGTACTCCCTCCTTTCCGGTTTATGGTGAGTGGTGGAATATTTTTTGTAGTTTGCAAAAGCACCTAATTAATGCTCTTGTTTTTCTCAAAAAATTATGTTTATCAATGCATTAATTGCAATGCATGCATGCATAAAGTACATGCATTGGTCAATTTTCTCTTAATACTTGCATGCAATGATTTAATGCACCTTGGAATCTGAACATGTGTTGGGGAACAACCAAATTGAGCCTTATAAAATGGAAAAACTAAAATTTTGAGATAAGCCCTATAAAACCGGAAAGGAGGGAGTAGAAAAAGAAGTACTCCATCCGGGAATAGTGCCGCACTTCGAAACTAGAACCGTCAATAAATTTTGAGCTTGCGTCTCGTCACATTCCAAATTACTCCACGCTATATTGAATTGCAAACCTGTTCACACGATCACAACCTAAGCGGTTTCCCACTTAGGCGTATTAGTACCACGCTATATTGAATTCCAAACCTGTTCACACCGATCACAACCTAAGCGGTTTCCCACTCGGGGCGTATTAGTACTCGGTTATAAATACTAGTATGCCAAGATGACTGCATATTCCTCCTCAACTCCTCATCCACAAAAACAAACAAGTCATTCAGCATCCTTCCCTTCCGTACGCCATGGCCAGCGTGAGTTACGGGTCGAGAGATTGCCACCGGGGAGAGGCGAGCATGGAAGCGAAAGCATGAGCGATGTCCGCCTCGCTGCGAGCAGCCGACATGTCCCGCCGCGCGAAGTAGCAACCTGAGAGGTCCCGCCGCGCGCTGAAGCAGCACGGAGGTCCCGCCGTGCCGTCGATGCAGCAAACTGGCCCGGCCGCGCTGCGGAAGCAGCAGAGATGTCCCGCCGCGCCACGAATGCAGCAGAGATGTCTCGCCGCGCCGCGGCGGCCTGGGAAAATTTCTCGCGGGCGGCGGCGGCGTTCTGGCGCATGCATGCGATCGTCCATAGCCGGATGGATCAGATCTCCGGCTTGGCGAGGTTGCGGGACGGCGTGAAAGCCTCATTTGAACAGGCTACGGCGTCATCCGGCAACTAAGGGAGGGCAATGAGAGGCTCCGGGCGGCGCGACCTGCTTGAGGAGAAGATCGTCCGAAGTGCGAGACCAGCAGGAGGAGACCAGTGCCTTGTTGAAGAGGACCGGCGTCATCGTCAAGAAACTTATGGGCGAGAATGACATGCTCTTCAGCGGCGCCAAAGGCTGGTGGAGGAATCCGTGGATGTTCTCAAGCAGCGTCTTGAGGACACGAAAAGAGCTCATCGCCGCTTCGCCGCGGAGACTAGTTCCAGCGACTGCGACAACGCATCAAGAAAGTAGAGATCAGCGAGCGGATCCTTGTCTTCCTTCTTCTTTTGCCCTTGTGTATTTGATTAGTAGCCGCATGTGGCTTTTTTAATTATCTTTCTAATTATGTAAGACAATTAATCGTCCTTATCTTTACGTGGAAGATCAATGTTGCGAGGCTGGAATGAAGAAAACTCTTCTTTGTGGCGACCACAGCATTCTTGTTCTTCTAGTTGCTTCTGGGCTTCCTTCAGTTTCTGGTTTCTTTTGATGTAATAATCGGTTTAGGATGTGGATTGTGTCGTCGGTTGTGAAATGTTGGGTTCTAGCGCGGATGTTTGGCCTTTGTT
Organism: Aegilops longissima; assembly: GCA_021605205.1. Taxonomy (NCBI): domain Eukaryota; kingdom Viridiplantae; phylum Streptophyta; class Magnoliopsida; order Poales; family Poaceae; genus Aegilops; species Aegilops longissima. The sequence continues at coordinate 527,371,411 of CM038679.1, forward strand.
GGCCTCTTGGGATGTTGCGATTTCAATCTGGTACGTAGCTTTATTCCTTCGTGTTAGGCTGGAGTTGTGTTGAACTTCTTGTGAATTGTGGTGGCTTTCAGTAATAAAAATCGGAAGGGGCAAGCCCTTCTTTGATCAAAAATATAAAAATCGTCCTTATATATTCATCAGTCTTGCTATAAGTCGCAGTAGATGCTATATAGGTCCGTCGGATCTTACATCAAGATCCGTGCTTTCAGATTTTCCTTTCTCTCTCTTAAATCTCAGTCGAGTGAGACATAGCCACGCCATTAAACAGAGGCTCGGGCGCCATTAATGGAGACCTTGGGAGAGAGGTGGACGGCAGATGGAGGTCAAAGGGCTCTCCTCCTGATAAGCATGCGCAGGGGTCTAATCGCACGCCTCTCGTACTCAAATAGCTACCCTGCACGGCGCCTCCTAGCTAATAAAAAATGCGGACGCGTGGCGGCACGTAAATGGTACCAGTAAGTAGAACGCCCACATTTTCAATAATACTTGTGTTTCCGATTGTAACTTGACAGCACTTGTTCCAAAATGACTTTGTTGATTGTTAATGTGTGCGCCTTCACAAATCGGACTGCAAATTTACCACAGCATGTTGGTGCCATGTCATGGCACCAAGCCAAGTTTCATTATTTTCATGCGTGTTTTGGATTTACAGGAATTAAAAAACTAAGTTTCTCAATGTTTCCAACCCAGCCACGGCCTTGAATTTTGAATTTCATTCCCATTTCTTGCATGGAACCTAGAAATTTACCGAGGACACACATGTGATTTTTCAACCAACTTTGGTGCCTTTGGAACATGTGCTTGTATTTCAAATTTGAATTATGCACACAAAGGTGACACGTTCCTCCGAGAACCACGAGCCTTCTTGAGAGAAGCTCCGATTTGCAAGAAGCTTATACCAAAATTTGTTCCTATTAAATGATTTTTTTACCACGGCATGGTACTACCATGACATGACACCATGCCAAGTTTCATGATTTTAAAACCAAGTTTCTCAATGTTCTCGATCGAGCCACGATGCCCAGATGTTTGAATCTTATTCTCATTTTTTGCATGGGAGTAGAAATTCACCGAGGACACAAATGTGATTTTCAACCAACTTTGGTGCAGGGAGCACGTGCTTGTAGTTCAAATTTGAATTATGCACATTAAATGACCAAAAACTCAATTAATGTGTAAATAAGGCCAAATGAAGCCGGAATAATTCCAAAATTTAACAGGGCACTCATGTAGTTCTATGTTGCCTTTGTAAATAAACTCAAGGGGACAACGTATATCGTTTCGCACTCAAAGGTGACACGTTCCTCTCGAAACCACGAGCCTTCTTGAGAGAAGCTTGGTTTGCAAGAAGCTTATACCAAAATCTGTTCCTATTCGGCCATTTTTTACCACAACATGGTAGTACCATGACATGACATCCATGCCAAGTTTCATGATTTTCAGGCGTGTTTTGGATTTACAAAATTTTAAAACCAAGTTTCTCAATGTTCTCGGCGAGCCACGATGCCCGGATGTTTTAATTTTATTCTCATTTCTTGCATGGGACCTAGAAATTCACCCGAGGACACAAATGTGATTTTTCAACCAACTTTGGTGCACGAGAGCATGTGCTTGTAGTTCAAATTTGACTTATGCACATTAAATGACCAGAAACTCAATTAATGTATAAAAACGACAAACAAACCCGGAATAATTCCAAAATTTAACATGGCACTAATGTAGTTCTATGTTGCCTTTGTTAAGAAACTCAAGGGGGGCAGCGTATATCGTTTCACACTCAAAGGTGGCACGTTCCCTCTTAGAACCACGAGCTTCCAAATCGGCCCAATTTTTTACCACAACATGTTAGTGCCATGACATGACACCATGCCAAGTTTCATGATTTCCAGCCGAGTTTTGGATTTACATGAATTTAAAATCTAAGTTTCTCGATGTTCTCGGCAGAGTCATGGCCTTGAGATGTTTGAATTTCATTCTCATTTCTTCCATGGGACCTAGAAATTCAACCAAGGACACACATGTGATTTTTCAACCCACTTTGGTGCATTGGAGCATGTGCATGCAATTCATATTTAGATTATGCACATTAAAAGTCCGAAACTCAATTAATGTATAAAAGGCCAAATGAACCGAAATAATTCCAAAATTTAACAGGGCACTCATATAGTTCTATGTTGCCTCTGTAAATAAAATCAGGGGGGAGGCAGCGTATATCGTTTCGCACACAAAGGTGACACGTTCCCTCTCGGAACCACGAGGCTTGTTGAGAGAATCTCCGGTTTTGCAAGAGGCTTATACAAAACTTGTCCCAATTCAGCCAAAAATTATACGTATGAAAACAGGGTTTAGATTATCCCGAACATCTAGCTACCTAGACCAATAATGTACTATGATTTGAATTCAACATAAAATGGATACAAATATTTGAATTGGAGGCGTATGGTACATGTAGTTCATAGTGAAATATGATTACTGCTATATGCATGTCTTTTTGTTATCAAGATAATATTTAAATTATTGTATAACTTGACAACAATCGTATTCAAATAAGGAAAATTGATTCAAATTTAGTCCATATGGTAGCGACAATATATATGTTCACATGGTGGAGTAAAATGTTCATATATGATGGAAGATCAAAATGTACGACTACATCAATTATAAACCGCAAGGTCACCTAATGATATATTTGAATTCAACATAACGTGGATTCAAAATTGAAATTGAGATCATGGCATCTCTAATCATATAAAAGGGACATTACTCTTTCTTTGGTGGGAATTGATTTGTTTTTGTTGTTGTTGAGGAAGTGCGAATCGATTTGGTACTTGTGCAGGTAATCTTGTTCTCCGATTTTTTACATTTTCTTGTAGTTTTTCAATGGCATCTATAGCAATATAGTAAAGGGACATGACTCTCTTGTGTCTTGTATGATTTTTTTACACGTTAAGTTTGTCCCGCCGAACAAGGAATCCGCACCTTGTTATCCCGAAATTTTCAAGCTCGAGTATCTTTTGTCTCACCTGCTTTGAAACTCCGCTTCTTCAACCCGCGCGCCTTGTTATCCCAAAATTTGGGCCTGAGAACTCCCTCCTCATCGAAATCGCTCCCGCAGCCCGACACGCGAAATCCCCTTCTACCCCTCGGCGGAAATGAAGCTCCACGTCGCGGTGTCAAAACCGGTGGGGGTACGCTGGTAACTTACCCTACATTTCGGACAAGCGCGTCCCTAAGCTTGGCTCCCCCTCCCCTTCGCCCCCCCATTCGTACACCGAGGCCGCCAAAACCCGCGAAACCCCACGCTCCTCCGTCGGCCTCCCGACCGCCGCCCAGCCGGAGACTCTTCCCCGACTACGTCGTCCACCGCAACAGCTCGCCGTCCCTCATCCACCGCACCGGATGAGGATCCGCTGTCGATCTCGTCGTCCCGCCGAATCAGCCGCCCCGTCCTCCACCTCCAAGGAGCTACCCCGATGTTCGCCTCGTCTATCGCGCCACCTCAATCCCCACAGCGCCGTCTTGACTTGCCCCATCGGAACCGCAGCACCCTTACCAATTCCTCCGATGAAGCCGAGGCCAACTCGGCGCCACCAAGGAGGTTCTGCACTCACCGCTGCATTTTATCTTTTATTCGATCTCACGGGGCTGCCGGTGCTCGATACCGAGCAGACATGGCGTCTCCATCGACGGGCCATCGCCAGCCACATCATCCACGGCGTCTCTCCCCCATGTCGTTGCTTCCTCGGCGACGACTTCCACAATGGCACTAGCTGCAGCTGCTCCGACTCTCGCTCGCGCTGCGGCTCTGTTCTTGTTGTCGGTCGCGCTGCTGCACTGCTCCTGCTTTCATTCATGCTGCTGCTCTGCTCTTGCTCTCGCTTGCGCTGCTGCTGCTGCTGCATGACCTCCGGCAGCTACAGGAGTTGCTGCTTTAGCACTCGCTCGTGGTGCTACTGCACGACTTGCTCTCTGCTAGTGCATTCCCTGCTCGAGCGTCTGCTGATTTAGACCACTGCTTCTCTGCTACTAGTGCTCAAACACCCTAAACATCTATTGCAATGCTCTGTTACTAGTTCAATCAGTTTTGACAGTAAAATTCAGTTTTGACTGTGAAGTTCATTTTCTTCAGTTAAGTTCAGAGTGAACAGTACTTACAACATCTGTCGGAGCGGCCGTGGCACGGCTGATGCGTTTTACATCTAGCACTTTTTGGTGATGTATTTTACATCATCTATTGCAGATGATATTAGGGTCCCACTTTAGATTAAAGTTGTCTGTCTTGTCATGCTTCAGCCTCGTTGTTGTACACCTTAGCGGAGCTGCTCCAACAACGGAACCGTCCATCACAGCGAGCAGTACCCTCGGTGCCGTTTCCAGAGGCCTCGGATCTTCTTCCCGCCTCCGAGCAGTCACACCAGCATCATCACCATCCTCCACGTCCAACCCAATGATGTTGAGGTCCACAAGGCTATGCCAAAGAGGTTGTACACTCGTCGCATCACTTTGTTTCTCCATTCCTCTGTTCTTCCAATTCATGTGAGCCAAACACCGGGTTGGTGAAATCCTATGTTTCCAAATGCTCTGTTTTGCACGTGCATTCCTATCCTATTCTGTGTTTTTCCTGTCCCTGCGTTTATAGAATCCTCCAATTCTAAGGAGCCCTTACAGATTTACTTCATTTTCAGATTGGCCTCAAAGAAAACTCGTGTGTTATGTCCTACTCTGCCATGTGTCGTCATCCACCCCACCGAGGTGCACCATCGATGAAGCGTTCACTGCAGCGAAGATCCCCCTGCACTTTCTTTCGCCGCCTCAGATCATCTTCCCGTTGCGGCAGCCATGCCAACTGCATTACCATCATCGGTGAGCGAGATGAACACGAGGACTAGACAGTTCGGAAGAGAGGTCGCATGAGCTTTCGTGTTTGCTTACGTTATACATCGGTTATTATTACCTGCTACTTTATCGTTCAATCTTGAGTTTTGAATTGCCCATGGGTCTCATATCGAGCCAACAATGAATAGTATCATCTACTATCTGGTTCATCTGGGGTCTTCTATGTGGTTCATGTTGGGTGGGCAACAAACAATAGATGATCCATTGTCTATCTTTTAAACTGAAGCTATAATCTACACTGCTATCATTAGTTTTGGATCCATCCACTCGTTTGCTACCATCAGTCTTGATTTTTGCATGCACCCTTAGGCCTTACAAAATCTAACTATTTTTTATTATGCATGTCGGATATTGTACACAATCGTCTTGAACATGTAGAAAAAAGAGAAGACCGTTGTGTGCGAATATAATGTCATGCAGACGCTGCTCCATGGTGGTAAGTGCCCCCCCTCTCCTGCATTTCAGATTGTATTCGAGAGGAAGATAACTGCTTGAGATGGAGATTCGAAGGAGCCGACCATGCTGTTTACCACACGAGGTGTTTGCTCTAACTTTGCATCTTGATGTTGGTCATATCATGCATATGGCGCCTTGCATTGCTTACATTATACATCTTATATGTCATCAGCTTAGTTTAGATTTGCTTTGTGTGAATGCCACTGTTTGGTTTCTATATCATACTCCCACCATTCCTAAATATTTGTCTTTTAGAGATTTCAACAAGTGACTACATACGGAACAAAATGAGTGAATCTACACTCTAAAATATGTCTATATACATCCTTATGTGGTAGTCCATTTGAAATCTCTAAAAGACAAATATTAAGGAACGGAAAAGTATATAGGAATTATGCAATGCCATCTTCTTTAGCCGGGCATCATATCGTGAATCATGCAATGCCATCCTGTTTAGCCACCATCGTATATATGAATTGTATCGTGCCATATTTTTTCCATAATGTATTCCATTTGTCAACAATGTTTATACATTCATCTACTCTTCTGTGCATCAGCCATTTGAGTCGGTCATGGGAAAATCTGGAGTGAAAACAAGGTCTTCGAATCGATGCTACACAGTCGATGCAGATTTCTTGCTGATTCTGAATAGCTCCTCGGAGGAGGATTGAGAGAGAGATGACGGTCGTATTCCCCGAGGTGCATGCTCTAACTTGGCTGGGTTATATTGCTCATATCATGCATATGGTGTCTTGCATTGCCATGCCATCTGCTTAGATTAGACATGCTTTGTGTGAATGCCTCTGTTTGCTTTCTATATCACATATGTGAATTATGCAATGCCATGCTTTTCAGCCGTTATCATATATGTGAATTATGCACCGCCATGGAGCCAGGCATCATATATGTGAATTATCTCATGCCATCTTTTTTTCATTACGTATTCCATTTGTCGACAATCATGTATATTGAACTACTCTTCATGTGTATCAGCCATTTGAGCGGTTATGGAAAAATCTGGAGTGAAAACAAGGTCTTGAGCGAGCAATGGTACTGTTGAAGCATATATCTCGATGGTTCTGAGGAGCTCCTCATAGGAGGATTAGAGAGCAGATGACAAGTCCTATATCCCACACGAGGTGTATGCTCTAAGTTTCAATGTTTATATTTCTCATATGATGCATATGGTGTCTTGCATTGCTTAGTTTAGACATCATATGCACAATATTGAATTCTATCTGCTTAGTTTAGAGATCATACATGCAGTGCCATTGCTTAGTATATGAATCAATTATGTCAATTATATCATGCCATCCTGTATACTTAGACAACATGTATGTGAATTATTTCATCCCAACCTATTTTAGAAAGACATCATATAGTTTTGTCATGTCATCCTGTTTAGGTACTCATCATATGTTGAATTATGCCATTATATCCTGTTAAGTTATCCATCATATATCTGAAACTGTGTCATGCTATCCTGTTTAGTTTGGCATCATATATGTGAAATTGTGTCATGTTGTCCTATTTGGTTAGACAACATATATGTGAATTACCACATCTGTCTATCATACAATGTATGTACGTTCAATTTCTTTTCTTGTTTATCAGCCATTTGAATTGGAGGGGGTGATGGCAGTATCTAAGGGAGCAAAAACCCGTTCTTCACAAAAGACAGTGCTACCCGTCGATGCAGATAGAACCATGGTTGTCTTGGCCCACAAACTAGCCCCACCACACATAATCGAGACTCTTCAGTTGCACACTTACACGTTGGGCGAGAGAACCAGCTACAACCCATCTAACCGCAACCCCAGTGGATAGTAACCCACTTATAGTTGACAAAGCACCATGTCCACCACAGTACCCCCACACGAGCAGTTTGTAAAGCTACTGCGATGCCCAAAGCACAAAGACCACCACAGCTAACCCAAACTCCACGTTTAAAGCGGAAAGCAAGCTGTTCTCGGTCGATTCCGTAGCTATGGTCCATACTCCTTTGTTGTTGCATCATTGTATTTACTCATACCAACTACTTTCAATTTGAAGGATCCAATTGAAACTCCAATTGTGCAATAGGTATGTTTTAAACCTATTTCTTTAACTGGATTGTTGTTCTAACTTCTTGCTCTATGTTGATTTCAGTTTAAGTTGTATAAACAGTTATGTTCTCATGTGATGCACATTACAAGTGCTGCCAATGTTGTGTAGTTTCTCACACTTATATTATGTCTATGCTGCTGTGCCTTAAAAATATATGAGTTGAACTGTGTCTCTATCTTGATTAGGGAACAAAACTAGAATGATATGGACAATACAGTGACCATAGTACATAGATATATGTTTGCTTCATGCTGTTATCCTGTCCACCTTACTATTGAACCGGTTTACCAAAATGAGTTTGGTATACTACAAGCTAAACCTATGATGTGTCTTCTTGTTTCTCTTTTAGTATGCAAACAGAATATTGGAGAAGAGCACCCCACTATGCAATGGTAGAGAAAGTAATGCAGATAAGGTTCAAGATAGTGAGACAACCTGTTGGTCTCCAAGAAAGGTGATAAAACGATCTTGTAGATAGTGAGAAACCCCACAGTCCTGCGTTGATGTAGTGTTCGAAGCTTGGCGATTACCACGGCACAAGCTCTTCGAACTCGCTGCTGAATCACTTGACTTCTTGAGTCTCAGCTACAAGCTGAAAGGCATCGATCACTGTGTCTGCGGCAAGAAGCGAAGGACCGAGGAAGTCCTGCAGAATTCAGATCGTACTTTCTTGTGCAGCAATGAAGCTACTGGAGGATTTAAGCGCCAAACAAGAGAAATTTAATAAGCTTGCTAAGCATCTTGCCGACATTATGGGTACCAGGATATTGTTTCTTGAACTCTTAAAGTGGTTTCATTACGGACTTGTTTTGATGCGGCGTTTATATGTTGATGTGTTCCCTATATTTGCACTGGTGGTGAACTTTGATGCCAAGTGGATGTAATATGTGTAATAGCCGTGATAGCCTAGCATAAGTTGCTTGCTTATTTATTTCCTTGTTGTCTTGTTTATTTGTTTGCTTGTAGTCAGTGCAGTTCTTTTTCCGCGGTTTGCTAGTGGCTGCAATAACCTATTTTTAAAAACTAGGCCACAATAACCATGAGCAGTGGGCCTCCTACGGGCCGTAGAAATAGTGGGCCTTATACGGGCCGTAGAAATAGTGGGCCTTATACGGGCCGTAGAAACAGTAGGCCTTCTACGGGCCTGTAGAAACATTGGGCCTTCTACGGGTCGTAGAAACAATGGGCCTTCTACGGGCCGTATCATCAATGGGCCTTATACGGGCCGTATGATCGATTGGCCAAACATGGGCCAATAATAGGCCGCATTATGGCCGTAAACGGGCTAGAGTTGGAATCGTCCGTTCATGGGCCGACCATAACGGGCCATCGTTAATAGGCTGTATTTGATGACGCTATGAAAACGACCCAATGTATTAACGGACCACAAACTGGCCGACTGTAACCACGGGCTGAATTTGGCCCACAAGCAGAAAATGATAGTAACGAGCCGTAAGTAAATGAATGCTCGAAATGAGCCCAAGAATAAATGGGCTCTGAGAAGGCTGAAAGATAACATGGGCTGAAACGCCCAACCGAATAACGGGCCCTTAATGGGTATAAAGTGATACCTTTGTTCATTACGGGCCGAGTTTCACCACGGGCCGTTAATGGGTCTAAAGTGATACACTGTTCATTGCGGGCCAGTTTCACCACGGGCCGTTAATAGGCCAAGACTTACATAGGGCCTCATATGGGCTGAAAGACGTCATCGGCCATACATGGGCCAGAAGTGAAAACGGGCTAGAATCATATTGGATGGCCCAGATGACGCTACTGGGCCTAATTCGGATAGGGCATAACGGGCCTTGGGTTAGCGGGCTGTAAATGGGCTATATGCGAACAAGCCGTTAACAGGCTTTCCATGGGCCGGCCCATCACCTTTTGACCAAGTCAAACGGGCCGGACTTTTCACAGGAATGGGCCTCTGTTGGGTCGTGCCACATGTCGACGTATCATAGGCGCCTTTTGTCCAATGAGTGGATGACATCTGTCCCAACAATGAGCCGACACGTGTTTCCTCCAGCCAATGATGATTTTACACGTGGAAAATCCCCATTGGTCGGGGCTGTTAACGAGTTATCGGATCCAAAACCCGACCCGATAGCTTAACGGCGTTCCGTTACGGTGGATGCCACGTGTCGGTCACCCTTGACGAAAGCACTTCTGTGCTGCGCGATTTATCGTCATGGAAGTGGACACTTCCGTGATGATAATTTTGGTAATGTCATGGAACACTTCTATGACAGCACATGTATGACTATCTTGATTCTGTCATAAATTTGTCATGGATGTACATGCATGACAAAAAACGCGACCTACTGTGACAAACACGTATCATCACGGAAGTGTATTTTTTTTGTAGTGATTGTCACCACGGTTATCCCACGCAAGACATACATCAAGTGTTCTCAAATCATTAAAGACTCAATCCGATAAGATAACTTCAAAGGGAAAACTCAATCCGTTACGAGAGAGTAGAGGGGGAGAAACATCATAAGATCCAACTACAATAGCAAAGCTCGCGATACATCAAGATCGTATCACCTCAAGAACACGAGAGAGAGAGAGAGAGAGAGAGAGAGAGAGAGAGAGATCAAACACATAGCTCTCGGTACATACCCTCACCCCGAGGGTGAACTACTCCTCCTCGTCATGGAGAGCGCTGGATGATGAAGATGGCCACGGTGAGAGATCCCCCCTCCGGCAGGTGCTTAACAGGTCCCGATTGGTTTTTGGTGGCTACAGAGGCTTGCGGCGGCGGAACTCCCGATCTATTCTGTTCCCCGATGGTTTTAGGGTATACTGGTATATATAGGAGGAAGAAATAGGTTAGGGGAGCCACGAGGGGCCCACGAGGGTGGAGGGCGCGCCCCTGCCTCGTGCCCTCCTCATTGATTCCCTGACATGCACTCCAAGTCCCCCGGATAGCTTCCGTTCCAAAAATAACTTTTCCGAAGGTTTCATTCCGTTTGGACTCCGTTTGATATTCCTTTTCTGTGAAACACTGAAACAAGGGAAAAACATAAACTGGCACTGGGCTCTGGGTTAATAGGTTAATCCCAAAAATAATATAAAAGTGTTTAATAAAGCCCGTAAACATCCAAAACAAATAATATAATAGCATGGAACAATAAAAATTATAGATACGTTGGAGACGTTTCAGCATCCCCAAGCTTAATTCATGCTCGTCCTCGAGTAGGTAAATGATAAAAACAAAATTTTTTGATGTGGAATGCTACTTGGCATAATTTCCATGTAATTCTTCTTAATTGTGCTATGAATATTCAGATCCGAAAGATTCAAGATAAAAGTTCAATATTGACATAAAAATAATAATACTTCAAGAATACTAACTAAGCAATTATGTCCTCTCAAAGTAACATGGCCAAAGAAAGTTCATCCCTACAAAATCATATAGTTTAGTCATGCTCCATTTTCGTCACACAAGAATGCTCTCATCATGCACAACCCCGATGACAAGCCAAGCAATTGTTTCATACTTTAGTAATCTCAAACTTTTTCAACCTTCACGCAATACATGAGCGTGAGCCATGGATATAGCACTATGGGTGGAATAGAATATGATGATGGGGGTTATGTGGAGAAGACAAAAAAGGAGAAACTCTCACATCAACGAGGCTAATCAATGAGCTATGGAGATTCCCATCGATTGATGTTAATGCAAGGAGTAGGGATTGCCATGCAACGGATGCACTAGAGCTATAAATATATGAAAGCTCAACAAAAGAAACTAAGTGGGTGTGCATCCAACTTGCTTGCTCACGAAGACCTAGGGCACTTGAGGAGGCCCATTGTTGGAATATACAAGCCAAGTTCTATAATGAAAAATTCCCACTAGTATATGAAAATGACAAAACAAGAAACTCTCTATCATGAAGATTATGGTGCTACTTTTAAGCACAAGTGTGGTAAAAGGATAGTAACATTGTCCCTTCTCTCTTTTTCTCTCATTTTTTGGGCCTTTCTCTCTTTTTTTACATCACTTGGGACAATGCTCTAGAAAATGATGATCATCACACTTCTATTTATTTACAACTCCATGATTACAACTCGATACTAGAACAAAGTATTACTCTATATGAATGCCTCCGGTGGTGTACCGGGATATGCAATGAATCAAGAGTGACATGTATGAAATATTTATGAATGGTGGCTTTGCCACAAATACTATGTCAACTACATGATCATGCAAAGCAATATGACAATGATGAACGTTTCATGGTAAACGGAATGGTGGAAAGTTGCATGGCAATATATCTCGGAATGGCTATGGAAATGCCATAATAGGTAGGTATGGTGGCTGTTTTGAGGAAGATATAAGGAGGTTTATGTGTGATAGAGTGTATCGTATCACGGGGTTTGGATGCACCGGCGAAGTTTGCACCAACTCTCAAGGTGAGAAAGGGCAATGCACGGTACCGAAGAGGCTAGGAATGATGGAAGGGTGAGAGTGTGTATAATCCATGGACTCAACATTAGTCATAAAGAACTCACATACTTATTGCAAAAATCTACAAGTCATAAAAAACAAAGCATTACGCGCCTGCTCCTAGGGGGATAGATTGGTAGGAAAAGACCATCGCTCGTCCCCGACCGCCACTCATAAGGAAGACAATCAAGGAACACCTCATGTTTCAAATTTGTTATGTAACGTTTACCATACGTGCATGCTGCGGGACTTGCAAACTTCAACACAAGTATTTCTCAAATTCACAACTACTCAACTAGCACAACTTTAATATCACTACCTCCATATCTCAAAACAATCATCAAGCATCAAACTTCTCTTAGTATTCAACACACTCATAAGAAAGTTTTTACTAGTCTTGAATACCTAGCATATTAGGATTAAGCAAATTACCATGCTGTTTAAGACTCTCAAAATAATATAAGTGAAGCATGAGATAATAATAGTTTCTTTAAAACAAAACCACCACCGTGCTCTAAAAGATATAAGTGAAGCACTAGAGCAAAAACTATATAGCTCAAAAGATATAAGTGAAGATCAATGAGTAGTCGAATAATTATGCAACTATGTGAAGACTCTCCCATTCAATAAATACAGATCTTAGTATTTTATTCAAACATAAAGCAAAGCTAAAGAAAATAAAATGATATGACGCTCCAAGCAAAACACATATCATGTGGTGAATAAAAATATAGATCCAAGTAAAGTTACCGATGAACAAAGACGAAAGAGGGGATGCCTTCCGGGGCATCCCCAAGCTTAGGCTCTTGGTTATCCTTGAATATTATGTTGGGGTGCCTTGGGCATCCCCAAGCTTAGGCTCTTGCCACTCCTTATTCCATAGTCCATAGAATCTTTACCCAAAACTTGAAAACTTCACAACACAAAACTTAACAGAAAAAATCATAAGCTCTATTAGCGAAAGAAAACAAAACACCACTTCATGGTACTGTAATGAACACATTCTTTATTTATATTGGTGTGAAACCTACTGTATTCCAACTTATCTATGGTTTATAAATTATTTTACTATCCATAGATTCATCAACATAAGCAAACAACACACGAAAAACAGAATCTGTAAAAAAACAGAACAGTCTGTAGTAATCTGTAACTAACGCAAACTTCTGGAACTCCAAAATTCTAAAATAAATTGGTGGACCTGAGGAATTTGTCTAGTAATCGTCTGCAAAAAGAATCAACTAAATATCACTCTCCAGTAAAAAGTTTTAGCTAATCCTGTGAGCGCTGAAGTTTCTGTGTTTTACAGCATGATCATAAAGACTTCACCCAAGTCTTCCCAAAGGTTCTACTTGGCACAAACACTAATTAAAACACAAAACCACATCTAAACAGAAGCTAGATGGATTATTTATTTCTAAACATAACCAAAAACCAAGAAACTAAAATAAAATTGGGTTGCCTCCCAACAAGCGCTATTATTTAACGCCCCTAGCTAGGCATGATGATTTCAATGATGCTCACATAAGACATAAGAATTGAAACAGAAAGAGAGCATCATGAAGAATATGACTAGCACATTTAAGTCTAACCCACTTCCTATGCATAGGGATTTTGTGAGCAAACAACTATGGGAACAAGAATCAACTTGCATAGGAAGGTAAAACAAGCATAACTTCAAAACTTTAAGCACATAGAGAGGAAACTTGATATTATTGCAATTCCTACAAGCATATATTCCTCCCTCATAATAATTTTCAGTAGCATCATGAATGGCTTCAACAATATAACCAGCACCTAAAGCATTCTTTTCATGATCTACTTGCATAGAAAATTTACTACTCTCCACATAAGCAAAATTCTTCTCATGAATAGTAGTGGGAGCAAACTCAACAAAATAACTATCATGTGATTGAAAATTAAGATCAAGATGACAAGTTTCATGGTTATAACTATTCTTTATAGCATACATGTCATCACAATAATCATCATAAATAGGAGGCATGCTTTCATCAAAATAAATATTCTTATCAAAACTTGGGGGACTAAACATATCATCTTCATCAAACATAGCATCCCCAAGCTTGTGGCTTTGCATATCATTAGCATCATGGATATTCGTAGAATTCATACTAACAACATAGCAATCTTGATCATCATTCAAAGATTAAGTGCCAAACATTTTAGTGCATTCTTCTTCTAGCACCTTGGCACAATTTTCCTTTCCATCATACTCATGAAAGATATTAAAAAGATGAAGCGTATGAGGTAAACTCAATTCCATTTTTTGGTAGTTTTCTTTGATAAACTAAACTAGTGCTAAAACAAGAAACAAAAAGATTCGGTCGCAAGATCTAAAGATATACCTTCAAGCACTCACCTCCCCGGCAACGGCGCCAGAAACTGCTTGATATCTACTACGCAACCTTCTTCTTATAGACGTTGTTGGGCCTCCAAGTGCAGAGGTTTGTAGGACAGTAGCAAATTTCCCTCAAGTGGATGACCTAAGGTTTATCAATCCGTGGGAGGCGTACGATGAAGATGGTCTCTCTCAAACAACCCTGCTACCAAATAACAAAGAGTCTCTTGTGTCCCCAACACACCCAATACAATGGTAAATTGTATAGGTGCACTAGTTCGGCAAAGAGATGGTGATACAAGTGCAATATGGATGGTAGATATAGGTTTTTGTAATCTGAAAATATAAAAACAGCAAGGTAACTAATGATAAAAGTGAGCGTAAACGGTATTGAAATGAGTTGAAACAAGGCCTAGGGTTCATACTTTCACTGGTGGAAGTTCTCTCAACAATAATAACATAATTGGATCATATAACTATCCCTCAACATGCGACCAAGAGTCACTCCAAAGTCACTAATAGCAGAGAACAAACGAAGAGATTATGGTAGGGTATGAAACCACCTCAAAGTTATTCTTTCCGATCAATCCATTGGGCTATTCCTATAAGTGTCACAAACAGCCCTAGAGTTTGTAGTAAAATAACACCTTAAGACACACATTAACCAAAACCCTAATGTCACCTAGATACTCCAATGTCACCTCAAGTATCCGTGGGTATGATTATACGATATGCAACACACAAACTAAGATTCATCTATTCAACCAACACATAGAACCTCAAAGAGTGCCCCAAAGTTTCTACCGGAGAGTCAAGACGAAAACGTGTGCCAACCCCTATGCATAGGTTCATGGGCGGAACCATAAGTTGATCACCAAAACATACATCAAGTGAATCAATAGAATAACCCATTGTCACCACGGTTATCCCACGCAAGACATACATCAAGTGTTCTCAAATCATTAAAGACTCAATCTGATAAGATAACTTCAAAGGGAAAACTCAATCCATTACAAGAGAGTAGAGGGGGAGAAACATCATAAGATCCAACTACAATAGCAAAGCTCGCGATACATCAAGATCGTATCACCTCAAGAACAGGAGAGAGAGAGAGAGAGAGAGAGAGAGAGAGAGATCAAACACATAGCTACTGGTGCATACCCTCAGCCCCGAGGGTGAACTACTCCCTCCTCGTCATGGAGAGCGCCTGGATGATGAAGATGGACACCGGTGAGGGATCCCCCCTCCGGCGTGCTTAACAGGTCCCGATTGGTTTTTGGTGGCTACAGAGGCTTGCGGCGGCGGAACTCCCGATCTATTCTGTTCCCCGATGGTTTTAGGGTATATTGGTATATATAGGAGGAAGAAATACGCCAGGGGAGCCACGAGGGGCCCACGAGGGTGGAGGGCGCGCCCCCCTGCCTCGTGACCTCCTTGTTGAATCCCTTACGTGCACTCCAAGTCCCCTGGATTGCTTCCGTTCCAAAAATAACATTTCCAAAGGTTTCATTTCGTTTGGACTCCGTTTGATATTCCTTTTCTGCGAAACATTGAAACAAGGGAAAAAACAGAAACTGGCACTGGGCTCCGGGTTAATAGGTTAGTCCCCAAAATAATATAAAAGTGTTTAATAAAGACCATAAACATCCAAAACAAATAATATAATAGCATGGAACAATAAAAAATTATAGATATGTTGGAGATGTATCATGACGTCCCGCGGGTGATCCTAGTCGTTCGCCGCAGCGGCGAGGGGCGACGGCGTCGCTGATGTCTACTACACAACCTTCTTCTTGTAGACGTTGTTGGGCCTCCAAGTGCAGAGGTTTGTAGGACAGTAGCAAATTTCCCTCAAGTGGATGACCTAAGATTTATCAATCCGTGGGAGGCATAGGATGAAGATGGTCTCTCTCAAACAACCCTGCAACCAAATAACAAAGAGTCTTTTGTGTCCCCAACACACCCAATACAATGGTAAATTGTATAGGTGCACTAGTTCGGCGAAGAGATGGTGATACAAGTGCAATATGGGTGGTAGATATAGGTTTTTGTAATCTGAAAATATAAAAACAGCAAGGTAACAAGTAATAAAAGTGAGCGAAAACGGTATTGCAATGCTTCAAAACAAGGCCTAGGGTTCATACTTTCACTAGTGCAAGTTCTGTCAACAATAATAACATAATTAGATCATATAACAATTCCTCGACATGCAACAAAGAGTCACTCCAAAGTCACTAATAGCGAAGAACAAACGAAGAGATTATTGTAGGGTATGAAACCACCTCAAAGTTATTCTTTCCGATCAATCCATTGGGCTATTCCTATAAGTGTCACAAACAACCCTAGAATTCGTAGTAAAATAACACCTTATGACACAAATCAACCAAAACCCTAATGTCACCTAGATACTCCAATGCCACCTCAAGTATCTGTGGGTATGATTATACGATATGCATCACACAATCTCAGATTCATCTATTCAACCAACACAAAGAACTTCAAAGAGTGCCCCAAAGTTTCTACCGGAGAGTCAAGACGAAAACGTGTGCCAACCCCTATGCATAAGTTCACAAGGTCACTGAACCCGCAAGTTGATCACCAAAACATACATCAAGTAGATCACGTGAATATCCCATTGTCACCACAGATAAGCACATGCAAGACATACATCAAGTGTTCTCAAATCCTTAAAGACTCAATCCGATAAAATAACTTCAAAGGGAAAACTCAATCCATTACAAGAGATAGAGGGGGAGAAACATCATAAGATCCAACTATAATAGCAAAGCTCGCGATACATCAAGATCGTGCCGAATCAAGAACACGAGAGAGAGAGAGAGAGAGAGAGAGAGAGAGAGAGCGATCAAACACATAGCTACTGGTACATACCCTCAGCCCCGAGGGTGAACTCCTCCCTCCTCGTCACGGAGAGCGCCGGGATGATGAAGATGGCCACCGGTGATGGATCCCCCTCCGGCAGGGTGCCAGAACAGGGTCCCGATTGGTTTTTGGTGACTACAGAGGCTTGCGGCGGCGGAACTCCCGGTCTAAGTTGTGTTCTGGAAGTTTGGGGATATATAAGAGGTGTTGGCGTCGGGAACAAGTCAGGGGGGGTCCACGAGGCGGTCACGTGGTAGGGCGGCGCGCCCAGTGGGGTAGGGCGCGCCCTCCACCCTCGTGGTGGCCTCAGGACTCTTCTGGTCCATCTCCGGCACTCCATGGGCTTCTTCTGGTAAAAAAACAATCTCCGTGAATTTTCAGGTCAATTGGACTCCGTTTGGTATTCCTTTTCTGCGATACTCAAAAACAAGGGAAAAACAAAAACTGGCACTGGGCTCTAGGTTAATAGGTTAGTCCCAAATATCATATAAAATAGCATATAAATGCATATAAAACATCCTAGATGGATAATATAATAGCATGGAACAATCAAAAATTATAGATACGTTGGAGACGTATCAGTCACCGTCCCGTACGTCCTTCACCCAGTGAAAGTGCTCTTCTAGCGGCCATTGCAGGTCGGTGGCGCGAGGGGAGGTGCGTCGTCGGTCTGCAATGGGAGTGTAGTCCTTGGTGGTGTCGAGGTGGATCAGCAGCGGGAACTCCGGACCGTGGAGGCCCTCGTTGCGTGGGCAGCCCTCCAGGAGGGCCGGCCGGCCGCGCCCCTCCATGGGGCGCTCGAGGATGGAGTAGAGGCTGTCCTTGAGGATGTCGTTGGGCGTCTAGGCCCAAACCCTGGCGAAGAGGCAGGAGGTGTTGGAGAGGGAGGTCGTCTGCCGGTCAACATAGACACCCAAGCCAATGGCGTCCTGCACGACCTCCTTGCGCCATGCCTGGACTGGCATTCCTTCGATGGGGACGCGGCAGTAGTAGCGCCAGACGCACTGGTGGCCGTGCGCGGTGGGCGACCAGGGCGCAATGGTGAGCGCCACACCCCTGTAGGCAACGACACCCGCATCGACGGCGATGTCGCGGTCGCGGACGTTGACGAAGCGCACCAGGAAGTGCTTGGGGTGGAACTTGGATACGTGGAGCTTGTCCCAGGGGATGTCGAGATCCCGCTCGAAAGCCTTGGCCACGATCTGGGGGTTGATGTCGACGCGGACCTCAAACATGGTAACCACGACGGCGCACGCGCGCAGGCTACGGGCGGCCTCCTCCATGGCACGGGTGGAGATGGTGAAGGTGCTGCCACCGCAGGGGCGACGCGAAGGGTCACCGGGGCGGGAGTCCATGGGGATGCGGGGAGGGTGATGGTGGTGGCGGGGCTGCGGGGGTGGTGGGGGCGGCGGGACGGCGGGCGGCAGCGAGGTTGGTGGGTTAGCGGGGGTGATCGGACGGGAGGGGTGGGCTGTGCGTTGCGCTTGGGGCAGCGTGGGGAGCGGGAGCGGTGCCCCCAGAGCCAGCAGCTGGAGCACCGCATGGGATCTCGACACTCGCTTGCACGGTGGTCGTGGTAGAGACAGCGGAGGCAGCGGCCGCGGAAGCGCTTCAAATAGGCCGCGCGGCAGAGCTCAGCCTTCAATTTCTGCGCAGGCGAGCGTCTCGCGCCATAAACCGCCCCTGCAGAGGATGTTACGGGCCGCGGACACCGCCGGCGCCTCGAGCGAACGAGTTGCCATTCCGGGCAAGCAGCAGCGTGCACGTTGCACGAAGCATGCACCACATGCCGCGGGGAGGGGGGAGAATGCAGGGAGGCCGCGGGATAAATGTGGAGGACGGGGGGATGCAGATGATAGACATCAAGCTCGGTGGGTAGGCCAGCGCATGGAGTGATGGCGCGGCAGGCAGCAGGCGCCGGTCTCCCTTGAGAACTGTGCGGACCGGCGGGTCAAGCGACGCGCAGGGGCAGCTCAGCCCCCGAGCAGCAGCCTCACTTGAAGGCGCCGCAGAGGAGTGAATGGCCCTGAGAAGCACGGCAGCGCTGTCAGGGGAGCCAGGGGCGCTCCAGCGTCGGCGCGGGTGGCCGGAGGGGGACGAGCTGGCGGTGGATGACGAGCCCGGAGTGGGGTACGCCAGATCTGAGGTCGCCGGCGCCGGAGTAGCGGCCGCCGAGGGGCTGGTTGGTTGGGGTGGAGGGGAGCGCGATGGAGCGCGCGAGGGAGCCATCCCCACACGGAATATTTCATTTTCAAGAAGAAACCAATTCAAGGATGAGTCTATCTATCCCAATCCCATTCATGGGTCCTGCCCGTTCCAACCATCGGTTGTGCTATTTTTGGCTTTCCTTTCCTTGCAGGTACAGAGATCCATCAACAAACCCTAATCAGAGAGGCGGGGAAAACAACTTAACAGGAGCATCATTTTCATAGGTTACAACTGAAAACGCCCGGACGGAGGAACCGTAGCTAGCTAGGTTGCCAAAAAAAGTGGCAGGAAATTTTGTGTGCAGCACGAGCTGTTGGATTTGGCCCTTGTCATGTGATCATGTCCATGCACATGGCATATGGCGTGGCGTGCCCTTGTGGCAGCGGCCGAGAGCCATTCGTGTCCGTGCAGCACGAAGGACGGACGGGTCACCATCTGATTACATGCACAACAAGCAAGGCATTTAAGAACACCCAGCCCAGCCGGAGGCATCCAAGCAACAGGGATACGAATCTCAGCCAGAAGTACTACCGCTGGGGGAGAAAATCCCAACCGAACTTCCAGTAGACAACGAATGATGAGTGACGACCGAGCTAGCTGGTTAGGTTGGCTGTAATTCTCACAAGGTTCTCTTTGCAGTGCAGTTTTCACGGCACCTGCAGGCAGATTAGGGCCAAGATCGCCGGAGCTTAGACAAAATTTCCACCCATCACGATCCATCAAAATTTGATAGTTCAGCCGTACGTACCAAACTGGTCTGGTCTGGTCGGACCTAGGACCGGACGGGACCTTGACAAGGAGACCCACCCACAGCCACATGCCACAGCACGCGTCACACCACAGGCCCTGTGCCGTGCCTGTGCGCTGCGCTGCGCTGCTTGGAAAAGCCCTCTCCACCGAAGCACTGTGCATCTCCTTCCCTTTCGCGATAAGGGAGGGAGCGGGCTTCGCTGCAGTCTGCAGTCTGATGGACCAAAACGGGGCCAGGGGCCTCGTCATCCTCGTGTGCGCCTCGCACCGATGACGTCGACGTGATGAGCGGCCAGCGTCGGTGAGTCACCACACGGCAGACGGCACGGGGCCGTTCCGGTGAAGCAATCAAGCGTTGTGGATGATATCTGATTCGTTCAATTTGCTGGACCGGGTTCGATCCAGTCTTCTTCCACGGCGTCATGATGCGGGCATTTATATTCTGATGATGAAAAAGGAGGAGATGGATGAGCGGGAGCAGGCGCAAAAGTAGTGGTTGGGCGCGCGTTGCGGCGGCAGGGTGGGGGCCGTGCGTGTCGTGTGCTCTGCTCTGCTGTACTCGCCGGTCTTTTGGCGGGCGCGGCGGCGGGGCTCGTGGGAACAGGAGCGCACGAGGCCTTGCTTTGCTTTGCCCCACTCCCAGAGGAGAGCCAGAGGAGGTACGGAGCCCCATGCAAAAGGGGCCTCCGGGTGAACAAAACAAACTTATGGCTGAATCTTAGGCCTTGTTTGGTTCTAAATAAGTCACCAACTCATAAGTCGAAAAGTGCAAAAGGTGACTTATTTTACCAAACGGACCCAACTTATAAGTCACCCCAACTTATAAGTCATAAGTTGCTCCACCCCAACTTAAAACTTATAAGTCACCCCTTTTTGCATGGGTCCCACTATTTTTACATAAAAAACAAGATGGAAAGATGTGCTCAGGTGACTTATAAGTCGATATAATTAACAAAGCGCGACTTATAAGTCACTCGTTTTAAGTCACCTGACTTATAAGTCAGGTGACTTATTGAAACCAAACAGGCCTTTATCTACGCCTTGGTCCTGCTCACTTGACCCATAATTTTGCGGTACAAGCTGTCGAATATACTACACGTCTCTTTTTTGCCTCAAAAAAAACTACACGTCTCTTTTGAAGATGCAACGAACTTGAGACTTATTTGATGATGATTATTTTACGTTTTGCCAGTACCATCTGAATAGCTAATTCCTGCTTATCTTGAATGGTCCGTGGATTGCGACGAATATTTGCTACCACGAAGATCTCCTGGATCAAAAGAGAAGGAGCATTGATCCGCAAAAACAAAAACAAAAAGAGAGAGAAGGAGCATTCTCGGTTGATTCAGGGTGTGCTTTTTCGATTAAGAAAAACACAGAGCAGGTCCACTGCATTTCTCAGATCTAACAACTGTTTTAGTACTAATCACCGCAGGCCGGTGTCTCAAGATCAATGAAGTCTACTGTGAAGTCCAACAACACTACAAACTATATACGCTGCGTCGCAGCTCCTCCTGTACAAGGAAATAAATCATGGAAATTCCACATTATGAAACCGGCACCCAGTTTTTCGACACGACAGAAGGCCAAAGGTATGAGGAGAAAAAACTCTAGGAGTAGTAGGAGCATGGCACACTGCTGGGTCATGTCGTACTAGATCCAATCCAGCCCCCAGGACAGAGGAGGGCACAAAGCACTGCACAGTCAGATTCCCCCACCCACCGGAATTTACCGCCGAGCGCTGCTATACGTACGATCAAAATTCATACCATTTTGCGTACGAGCAGACTGTTCTGGTGTAGTGGGCCCAAACGTTGGAAACGGGCCTGTGTCTTGTCGTACAAAATCGTATGGAAAAAGTATCGTACGCAAGGTAGTTTCGTTTACCGCCACTCTCGCTCTCCACTGCTCACATCCACTTGTCCACCTCCGACTCGCCCGCTGACCTACCGCCGTCACCGGAGCTGTCGGGCGCGGGCGCGGGCGTACCGCGGCGCCCCACGTCGCCGGGTCGCTGTCGCCGCGCGGAGGACGGCTCCCGGCTCGCCACGTCGGCTAGCCGTGCCGGACTGCAGAGCGCGCGCGCAGTTGAGGGGCAGGGGAGTCATCGACCAGACCACCCATCGACATTACTGGACTCCACTTGCTTGGATTATATATTAAGATGGATAAACAAACGCTTCCGGAAGCACCAAGGGCGCGCACTAAGTAGGAAAGAGTATGCTCGATGCGGCGCGAGGGCATCGCATCTCCTTGTTTTGACCGGGACTGATTGAGCGTTGATGCAGACTCCCGGCCGTGCTGCTAACATAAACTAGTGCCCGCTTTGTCTTTTTTGCCTAGCGAGGGATGAGTGAGTTGGAAAGATTATGAAGTGGCTACTCGGATGGATATGGTTTCCAGTTCCTTGTTGATCTAGGAAGAAATCTTCTCTTCTTAGAAAAGCATATACAGCAATGTAGGTCCATTAGCATATACGGTTTTGTAAGTGTGACTGTGGGAGTGGCGTCAAATCGTTCCAAGATAGTGGCGTCAAATCGTTCCAAGATTTTTCATTCCAACCGCCCAGAGTACATAAATTCGTAATATGTACTTACATATTTGGTGTTTTGGGGGCATGTGCACATGCACGCACGAGCGTTAGAATTTGGATGCTCATATTTACGCACACGCAAGTACAAAAAATTTGTGACTTTTCTGTTGTCAATTTATACCCGGTCCTTATCAATCGCAGAGGTCAATCAAAGAGTGCACTTCTCACACTAATTGCAAAAACAACTATATATGCTAAGATGGGTCAGCAGCAGCCGGAATGGTATTGTGGAGGAATGATGGCAGTGTCATCTTCGCAGCGTATCGATATATATTTAACTGCAATGACACCCTAGAAGCCGAACTACATGCTCTAATGCAAGGAATGGCCCTAGCTATTCAACATAGTGAGGGGTCTGTCATTGTTCAAACCGACTCATCGGAAGCACTGATGGCAATGAAGGGGGACAGTCTTTGGTATTCTGCTTATGGACATTTGGTGGCTGAGATTCAGCATCATATGGGTGTAAGAGAGTTTATTCCGTCGAAAGTTAAGCGTGAGCAAAATAGGGTAGCAGATCGATTGGCTTCATATAGTCGTACAGAGAGCACTACTGCTGTATGGCTAGGTAGAGGACCACCATCTGTGGAGGAACTTTTGCCTCTTGATTGTAACCTTGTAATCTTGGAATAAAATCTCTTTTACCCTCGCAAAAAGGGGGAAAACTGTACATAGGGGTTATTTACAAAATACGAGAGAAAAGGAAAAATACATAGGGGTTATTTGCAAACTGTATTTTTTTGGTAGTGGAGCATGACCAAAAAAAATACACTATCATTTGGGGATAACAAGTATTAATTCCGTCGTTGAGCATGAGCGAGCAGAAAAATTTGTACTTAGACATACAACATGATTTCCAAATCCATCTCGGAGGGGCTGGGCAGGTGTTATTGTTGGGGAACGTAGTAATTTCAAAAAATTTCCTACGCACACGCAAGATCATGGTGATGGCATAGCAACGAGAGGGAGAGTATATGTCCACGCCCTCGTGAACCGTGGCGGAGCGTTATGACAACGCGGTTGATGTAGTCGTCGCCTTCACGATCCGACCGATCCAAGTACCGAACGTCGGCACCTCCGAGTTCAAAGACACGTTCACTTCGATGGCGATCCCGGGCTCCGATCCAAAGAAAGCGTCGGGGATGAGTTCCGTCGACGACGGCGTGGTGGCGATGATGATGCTCCACCGGCGCGGGGCTTCGCCTAAGCTCATGACGATATGACGAAGTGGAATATGGTGGAGGGGCACCGCTGCGGCTAAGAAACGATCCGTAGATCAACTTGTGTGTCATGTGGTGCCCCCCGCCTCAGATATAAAGGAGCAAGGGGAGGAGGCCGGCCCTAGGAGGCGCGCCAAGTGTGGAGTCCTACTAGGACTCCCTAGTCCTAGTAGGATTCCACCTCCCTTATTGGAGTAGGAGAAGGGAAGAGAGGAGAGGAATAAGGAAAGGGGCTGCGCCCTTGTCCAGTCGGACCAGAGGGGGCGCAGGCCTCCTTCCTTTGGCCTCTTTCCTCTATTCCCATATGGCCCAATAAGGCCCATATACTCCCGGCGAATTCCGTAACTCTCCGTACTCGAAAATACCGAATCACTCGGAACCTTTCCGAACTCGAATATAGTCGTCCAATATATCGATCTTTACGTCTCGACCATTTCGAGACTCCTCGTCATGTCCCCGATCTCATCCGGGACTCCGAACTCCTTCGGTACATCAAAACTCATAAACTCATAATATAAGCATCGCCGAAACCTTAAGCGTGCGGACCCTACGAGTTCGAGAACTATGTATACATGACCTAGAACTATTCTCGGTCAATAACCAATAGCGGAACCTGGATGCCCATATTGGTTCCTACATATTTCTGAAGATCTTTATCGGTCAAACCGCATAACAACATCGTTGTTCCCTTTGTCATCGGTATGTTACTTGCCCGAGATTCGATCGTCGGTATCAATACCTAGTTCAATCTCGTTACCGGCAAGTCTCTTTACTCGTTCCGTAATACATCATCTCACAACTAACTTATTAGTTGCAATGCTTGCAAGGCTTATGTGATGTGTATTACCGAGAAGGCCTAGAGATACCTCTCCACAATCGGAGTGACAAAACCTAATCTCAAATCGCCAACCCAACATGTACCTTTGGAGACACCTGTAGTACTCCTTTATAATCACCCGATTCGTTGTGGCGTTTGGTAGCACCAAAGTGTTCCTCACAGTAAACGGGAGTTCCATAATCTCATAGTTACGGGAACATGTATAAGTCATGAAGAAAGCAATAGCAATATACTAAGCGATCAAGTGCTAGGCTAACGGAATGGGTCATGTCAATCACATCATTCTCCTAATGATGTGATCCCATTAATCAAATAACAACACATGTCTATGGTTAGGAAACATAACCATCTTTGATTAATGAGCTAGTCAAGTAGAGGCATACTAGTGACTATATGTTTGTCTATGTACTCACACATGTATCATGTTTCCGGTTGATACAATTCTAGCATGAATAATAAACATTTATCATGATATAAGGAAATAAATAATAACTTTATTATTGCCTCTAGGGCATATTTCCTTCAGTCTCCCACTTGCACTAGAGTCAATAATCTAGATTACACAAGAATGATTCTAACACCCATGGAGTCTTGGTGCTGATCATGTTTTGCTCGTGGAAGAGGCTTAGTCAACGGTGCGCAACATTCAGATCCGTATGTATCTTGCAAATCTCTATGTCTCCCACCGGACTTGGCCCCGGATGGAATTGAAGCGTCTCTTGATATGCTTGGTCCTCTTGTGAAATCTGGATTCCTTTGCCAAGGCAATTGCATCGAGATTGTCACGAAGATCTTCATTGGTCCCGATGCACTAGGTATGACACCTAGATCGGAAATGAACTCTTTCATCCGACTCCTTCATTTGCTGCTTCGAAGCAGCTATGTACTCCGCTTCACATGTAGATCCCGCCACGACGCTTTGTTTAGAACTGCACCAACCGACAGCTCCACCGTTTAATAAAAACACGTATCCGGTTTGCGATTTAGAATCGTCCGGATCGGTGTCAAAGCTTACATCGGCGTAACCATTTACGACTAGCTCTTTGTCACCTCCATATCGAGAAACATATCCTTAGTCCTTTTCGTATTTCAGATGTTCTTGACCGCTGTCGATGATCCACTCTGGATTACTTTGGTACCTTCCTGCCAAGCTTATTGCTAAGCATACGTCGTGTCTGGTACACAACATTGCATACATGATAGAGCCTATGGCTGAAGCATAGGAACATCTTTCATTTTCTCTCTATCTTCTGCTGTGGGTCGGGCATTGAGTCGACTCAATTTCACACCTTGTAATCTGGTAAAAATCCTTTCTTTGCTGATCCATTTTGAACTTTTTCAAAACTTTATCAAGGTATGTGCTTTGTGAAAGTCCAATCAAGCGTCTTGATCTATCTCTATAGATCTTGATGCCCAATATGTAAGCAGCTTCACCGAGGTCTTTCATTGAAAACTTTTATTCAAGTATCCTTTTATGCTATCCAGAAATTCTATATCATTTCCAATCAATAATATGTCGTCCACATATAATATTAGAAATGCTCTGAGCTCCCACTCACTTTCTTGTAAATACAAGGCTTCTCCAAAAGTCTCAGATAAAACCATATGCTTTGATCACACTATCAAAGCGTTTATTCCAACTCCGAGAGGCTTGCACTGACCATAAATTGATCGCTGGAGCTTGCACACTTTGTTAGCCCTTTTGGATCAACAAAACCTTCTGGTTGCATCATATACAACTCTTCTTCTAGAAATCCATTCAAGAATGCAATTTTGACATCCATTTGCCAAATTTCATAATCATAAAATGCAGCAATTGCTAACATGATTCGGACAGACTTAAGCATCGCTACGGGTGAGAAAGTCTCATCGTAGTCAACCCCTTGAACTTGTCGAAAACCTTTCACAACAAGTCGAGCTTTATAGACAGTTATATTACCATCAGCGTCAGTCTTCTTCTTAAAATCCATTTATTCTCAATGGCTTGCCGATCATCGGGCAAGTCAACCAAAGTCCATACTTTGTTCTCATACATGGATCCCATCTCAGATTTCATGGCTTCCAGCCATTTTGCGGAATCTGGGCTCATCATCGCTTCCTCATAGTTCGTAGGTTCGCCATTGTCAAGTAACATGACTTTCGAAATAGGATTACCGTACCACTCAGTGCGGATCTTACTCTGGTTGACCTCGAAGTTCGGTAGAAACTTGATCTGAAGTTTCATGATCAATATCATTAGTTTCCTCACTAATTGGTGTAGTTGTCACAGAACCGGTTCTTGTGATGAACTACTTTCAATAAGGGAGCGATCTGATTATCTCATCAAGTTCTACTTTCCTCCCACTCACTTCTTTCGAGAGAAACTCTTTTTCTAGAAAGGATCCGAATTTAGCAACGAAAATCTTGCCTTCAGATCTGTGATAGAAGGTGTACCCAAGAGTCTCTTTTGGGTATCCTATGAAGACACATTTCTCCGATTTGGGTTGGAGCTTATCTGGTTGAAGTTTCTTCACATAAGCATCGCAGCCCCAAACTTTAAGAAACGACAACTTTGGTTTCTTGCCAAACCACAGTTCATGAGGTGTCGTCTCAACGGATTTTGATGGTGCCCTATTTAACGTGAATGCGGCCGTCTCTAAAGCATAACCCCAAAACGATAGCGGTAAATCAGTAAAAGACATCATAGATCGCACCATATCTAGTAAAGTACGATTATGACGTTCGGACAAACCATTTCGTTGTGGTGTTCAGGGTGGCGTGAGTTGCGAAACTATTCCGCATTGTTTCAAATGTAAACCAAACTCGTAACTCAAATATTCTCCTCCACGATCAGATCGTAGAAATTTTATTTTCTTGTTACGATGATTTTCCACTTCACTCTGAAATTCTTTGAACTTTTCAAATGTTTCAGATTTGTGTTTCATTAAGTAGATATACCCATATCTGCTCAAATCATCTGTGAAGGTGAGAAAATAACGATACCATTGCGTGCCTCAACATTCATTGGACCACAAACATCGGTATGTATGATTTCCAACAAATCAGTTGCTCGCTCCATAGTTCCGGAGAACGGCGTTTTAGTCATCTTGCCCATGAGGCACGGTTCATAAGTACCAAGTGATTCATAATCAAGTGATTCCAAAAGCCCATCGAGATGGAGTTTCTTCATGCGTTTTACTCCGATATGACCCAAACGGCAGTGCCACAAATAAGTTGCACTATAATTATCAACTCTGTATCTTTTGGTTTCAACACTATGAATATGTGTATTACTACTATCGAGATTCAATAAAAATAGACCACTCTTCAAGGGTGCATGACCATAAAAGATATTATTCATATAAATAGAACAACCATTATTCTCCGACTTAAATGAATAACCGTCTCGCATCAAACAAGATCCAGATATAATGTTCATGCTTAACGCTGGCACCAAATAACAATTATTTAGGTCTAAAACTAATCCCGATGGTAGATGTAGAGGTAGCGTGCCGACCGCGATCACATCGACTTTGGAACCATTTCTCACGCGCGCGTCACCTCGTCCTTAGCCAATCTTCGCAATCCGTAGTTCCTGTTTGAGTTGCAAATATTAGCAATGAACCAGATCAAATACCAGTACTACTGCGAGCATTAGTAAGGTACACATCAATAACATGTATATCACATATACCTTTGTTCACTTTGCCATCCTTCTTATCCGCCAAATACTTCGGGCAGTTCCGCTTCCAGTGATCAGTTTGCTTTAGGGCTGCAAGAAAAGCTCGAGGCTCGTGAGCCGCTCGAGATCGACTCGTCTTTTGACTCGACTCGAGATCGACTCGAAAAGCAACAAGCTGAGTTTGAACACTTTATGTAGCTCGACCGAGAAACGAGCCGATCTTGAGCCAATGTTGGCTCGCTCGATTTTAGCTCGATAGCTCGACAGAATATCATTATGTTAAATGAACATGCCATATATTAAATGAAAATAAGATAATTTATTACCATATATGTTGTTCATAATTTTTCTCCATTTTATTTACCAACGAACATGGAAACTTAGTTAAGTGCAGAGAAGATTTAGGCCTAATTATGGCATGTGGTCGACTATGTGTTAAATATCCTATATTTTTGCCAAGTTTCCCAGCATATTCACCTTATTTTTTTTGTTTTTCATCCATAGATTTATAATTTTTACCATCTCATTTAGCTCGAAACTAGCTCGAGATCGTTACAAGCTGAACACGAGTCATGTTCTACAGCTCGATCATGAGCTTCACTTAGTTTGAGCTCGCTCGAATTTTCATATGAGTTGAGCTGAGCCAACTCCAACTCGCTCGAGCTCGACTCGTTTGCAGCCCTAGTTTGCTTGCAGTAGAAACACTCAGTTTCAGGCTCCAGACTTGGGTTTCTTCTCTTGAGCAACAACTTTCTTGCTGTTCTTTTGAAGTTCCCCTTCTTCTTCCCTTTGCCCTTTTTCTTGAAACTAGTGGTCTTGTTGACCATCAACACTTGATGTTCTTTCTTGATTTCTACCTCCGCAGCTTTTAGCATTGCGAAGAGCTCGGGAATTGTCTTGGTCATCCCTTGCATATTATAGTTCATCACGAAGCTCCACGTAGCTTGGTGGCGTGATTGGAGAATTCATCAATGACACTATCATCCGGAAGATTAACTCCCAGTTGAATCAAGTGATTATTATACCCGACATTTTGAGTATATGTTCACCGACGTAACTATTCTCCTCCATCTTGCAGCTATAGAACTTATTGGAGACTTCATATCTCTCAATCCGGGCATTTGCTTGAAATATTAACTTCAACTCTTGGAACATCTCATATGCTCCTTGGCGTTCAAAACGTCGTTGAAGACCAGGTTCTAAGCCGTAAAGCATGACACACCGAACTATAGAGTAGTCATCGACTTTGCTCGCCAGACGTTCACAACTTCGGCGTTGCTCTATGAGAGGCTGGCACCCAGCGGTCCTTCCAGACGTAATTCTTCATGCAGCAATGAGGATAATCCTCAAATTACGGACCCAGTCCGTGTAATTGCTACCATCATCTTTCAACTTTGCTTTCTCAAAGAACGCATTAAAATTCAACGGAACAACAGACGAGCCATCTATCTACAAAGAAACATAGACAAGCAAAAATACTATCAGGTACTAAGTTCATGATAAATTTAAGTTCAATTTAATCATATTACTTTAGAACTCCCACTTAGATAGACATCCCTCTAATCTTCTAAGTGATTACGTGATCCATATTAACTACACCATGTCCGATCGTCACGTGAGATGGAGTAGTTTCAACGGTGAACATCAATATGTTGATCATATCTACTATATGATTCACGCTCGACCTTCGGTCTCCGTGTTCGAGGCCATATCTGTTATATGCTAGGCTCGTCAAGTTTAACTGAGTATTCGCGTGCGCAACTGTTTTGCACCCGTTGTATTTGAGCGTAGAGCCGATCACACCCGATCATCACGTGGTGTCTCAAACGAAGAACTTTCGCAACGGTGCATACTCAGGGAGAACACTTCTTGATAATTTTAGTGAGAGATCATCTTAAAATGCTACCGTCAATCAAAGCAAGATAAGATGCATAAAGGATAAACATCACATGCAATCAATATAAGTGATATGATATGGCCATCATCATCTTGTGCTTGTGATCTCCATCTCGAAGCACCGTCGTGATCACCATCGCCACCGCGCGACACCTCGATCTCCATCGTAGCATCGTTGTCGTCTCGCCAACTATTGCTTCTCGACTATCGCTACCGCTTAGTGATAAAGTAAAGCAATTACATGGCTTTTGAATTTCATACAATAAAGTGACAACCATATGGCTCCTGCCGATTGCCGATAACCGGTTACAAAACATGATCATCTCATACAATAAAATATAGCATCACGTCTTGACCATATCACATCACAACATGCCCTGCAAAAACAAGTTAGACGTCCTCTACTTTGTTGTTGCAAGTTTTACGTGGCTGCTACGGGCTGAGCAAGAACCGTTCTTACCTACGCATCAAAACCACAACGATAGTTTGTCAAGTTGGTGCTGTTTTAACCTTCGCAAGGACCGGGCGTAGTCACACTCGGTTCAACTAAAGTGAGAGAGACAGACACCCGCCAGTCACCTTTAAGCAACGAGTGCTCGGAGCGGTGAAACCAGTCTCACGTAAGCGTAAGCGTAATGTCGGTCCGGGCCGCTTCATCTCACAATAACGCTGAACCAAAGTATGACATGCTGGTAAGCAGTATGACTTATATCGCCCACAACTCACTTGTGTTCTACTCGTGCATATGACATCAACGCATAAAACCAGGCTCGGATGCCATTTGTTGGGGAACGTAGTAATTTCAAAAATTTCCTACGCACACGCAAGATCATGGTGATGGCATAGCAACGAGAGGGGAGAGTATATGTCCACGTACCCTCGTGAGACCGTGGCGGAAGCGTTATGACAACGCGGTTGATGTAGTCGTGCGTCTTCACGATCCGACCGATCCAAGTACCGAGCGTCACGGCACCTCCGAGTTCAGCACATGTTCAGCTCGATGGCGATCCCGGGCTCCGATCCAGCAAAGCGTCGGGGATGAGTTCCGTCGGCCGACGGCGTGGTGGCGATGATGATGCTCCACCGGCGCAGGGCTTCGCCTAAGCTCCACGACGATATGACCGAAGTGGAATATGGTGGAGGGGGGCACCGCACACGGCTAAGGAACGATCCGTAGATCAACTTGTGTGTCATGGGGTGCCCCCCTGCCCCCGTATATAAAGGAGCAAGTTGGGAGGAGGCCGGCCCTAGGAGGGGGCGCGCCAAGTGTGGAGTCCTACTAGGACTCCCTAGTCCTAGTAGGATTCCACCTCCTTGTTGGAGTAGGAGAAGGGGAAAGAGGGGAGAGGAATAAGGAAAGGGGCTGCGCCCTTGTCCAATTCGGACCAGAGGGGGGGCGCAGGCCTCCTTCCTTTTGGCCTCTCTCCTCTATTCCCGTATGGCCCAATAAGGCCCATATACTCCCCGGCAAATTTCCGTAACTCTCTGGTACTCCGAAAAATACCCGAATCACTCGGAACCTTTCCGAACTCCGAATATAGTCGTCCAATATATCGATCTTTACGTCTCGACCATTTGAGACTCCTCGTCATGTCCCCGATCTCATCCGGGACTCGAACTCCTTCGGTACATCAAAACTCATAAACTCATAATATAACCATCATCGAAACCTTAAGCGTGCGGACCCTACAGGTTCGAGAACTATGTAGACATGACCTAGAACTATTCTCGGTCAATAACCAATAGCGGAACCTGGATGCATATTGGTTCCTACATATTCTCGAAGATCTTTATCGGTCAAACCGCATAACAACATACGTTGTTCCCTTTGTCATCGGTATGTTACTTGCCCGAGATTTGATCGTCGGTATCAATACCTAGTTCAATCTCGTTACCGGCAAGTCTCTTTACTCATTCCGTAATACATCATCTCACAACTAACTTATTAGTTGCAATGCTTGCAAGGCTTATGTGATGTGTATTATCGAGAAGGCCTAGAGATACCTCTCCGACAATCGGAGTGACAAAACCTAATCTCAAAATCGCCAACCCAACATGTACCTTTGGAGACACCTGTAGTACTCCTTTATAATCACCCAGATTCGTTGTGGCGTTTGGTAGCACCAAAGTGTTCCTCCGTAAACGGAGTTGCATAATCTCATAGTTACGAGGAACATGTATAAGTCATGAAGAAAGCAATAGCAATATACTAAACGATCAAGTGCTAGGCTAATGGAATGGGTCATGTCAATCACATCATTCTCCTAATGATGTGATCCCATTAATCAAATAACAACACATGTCTATGGTTAGAAAACATAACCATCTTTGATTAATGAGCTAGTCAAGTAGAGGCATACTAGTGACTATATGTTTGTCTATGTACTCACACATGTATCATGTTTCCGGTTGATACAATTCTAGCATGAATAATAAACATTTATCATGATATAAGGAAATAAATAATAACTTTATTATTGCCTCTAGGGCATATTTCCTTCAGTTATTGCCCAACAGGGTGTTATAAATTTTCTTTGTATTATCCTTGCAGTCTCCCCACATGAATTTCCAAATGTCATTTGTGTGGTTGTCTTTGATGTTTTCCAGAGCAGCTACCAGTTGGTGAAACTAATGGTGTGCAGTAATGGAGAGAGGCAACTGGAATAGATTTTAGTAGTTCTCCATTTTTTTGCTTGTGCAATAGAAATATTATCATCCAGAGCAAAAGAGTGTAATTTAGGGGATCTTTTAATCATCCATGGATGTGTGGTGCCATACATATTTCCAAAGGAAGGTAGCATTACCTTTGTTAACAAGGCAGGTTGCCAAACATCTATATATATATATATATATATATCTATTATATATATATATATATATATATATATATATATATATATATATATATAAATATAAAAGCGTATTATAACTAAGCGTACGCTCCGTCCAGCCTGATCGGCTCAACTCCCATCGGTGCGTACAACTAATCAGCCCGGTATTTTAGTCCCCACACCAATTATAAATTTAGTCGTAATTAGTTGATGGATTTTACCAGTGGATCCTGCGCACAGAACGCCCCATGCACTTCTTAGCTTACCATATTTTGATCGTAAAGTAGTAGCAATAGATAGTAATACAGATTTGTACGGCGTTGTCATATGCCTTATTAAACTAACAGTAAAATATTTCCCTTTCTATAGTAACCGAAGCAGATCTCTTTACTAACACATATACATATATGGTAATGCAGTTACCACATAGCAAGCACTAGCTCACGGCAGCCGTAATACGATTATTCCATTACCATATATGTTCATACCTTTACCATGGTGAGTGGAAGGAGCCGTGGGGTTCATATATGGTAATGCAATTACCACATAGCAAGTAGTGGTTCACGGCAGTAATAATACAATTATTTCATTACCATATATGTTCCTATTTTTACCATCATTAGTGGTGGAGCCATGGGGCATACCGCGGAGCTATAACTTGGTAAAAGCATAGCATTCCATTACCACATACGCTAGCATGTTTAATTTCATTAACAAAAAGGACACGAGATGGAAGTGAGGCACGTGGCAACCACATGCCGTTACCCTCAAACAACATGGCTTCTCCGCGCCCGGTCACGCGGGTCGCGCGCCTAATTAGGAGCGGCCCGGCCGGAGCGTAGCTTAAGTCAAAATGCGCGCAGGCTCAGAATAGTGCAGCCGTGTGTATATATATATATATATATATATATATATATATATATATATATATATATATATATATATATATATATATATATATATATATATATATATATATATATATACACTCCTCTTTTATACTCCCAAGAGTACATACTCCCATCCTTAACGGGTCTAACAAACTAACAGACACAAGAAAAAACAAAACGAACCGATGCATAGACTTCCTTCTAGCCAGCGTGTAACATGGAACTACTTTCCTTTTCACCAGCGCCTAGGTGCTTGATCCTGGATTTAAGGATGGGACCACGTGCTTATCCATACACTATATACCCCCACAAAAAATATTCCAAGTATATACCTTTAAGGGAAGTAGTATATGCACGCAAGGTATATACAGTACTGATTTTGTGCATTGTGGAGTGCAACTTTTGTACTGAAGTACACACCATATTTTGTGATGGCGTGAAAACCATATCCAATGAAGTGTATATTCACTTTTTGCAATGAAGTATATGCCACATGCTTGGAGATGGGAGTATATACTACATTTTTGTTCTGTGGTGTGTTATTTTGCGAAGGAGTATATGTATATAGATAGTATACAGTACTTCACTGTGCATGCATGATAGTATATACCACTTTTTATATCTCGTGATAGCAGTATATAATTTATTTGCATAGTGTAATAATATCAGAAGACAAGAACCCAACTTTTCCAAGGGTATATGATGTTTTTCTTTTGCGGGGCTGGCGTACAATACTTGGTTTCCAAAGTACTTTTATGCATCTTTCGGTTGTAGGAACAAATAATATACTTCGATGTGCGTGGTCACCACTTCTTAAATCCCTTGATGGTCGTATATATTATTGATTTGTTTATCTTATATCACAAAGAAGTATATACTGCATGCGTTAAAAAAGTATATACTGAATATATACAACAAAAGAAGTAGATATACCACTAATTACGAAAGAAGTATGTCCTGCACATTCGGAGTTACAATAATCCAAAACAAATTATGTCAAGTAGTAGCATTGTAACCGGTAAACATGTACAAGTTGTACAAAGTTTAACATGATAATAAGAAACTTGTACATCCACCAATCCCAAATGGACACTACAAAAATGAGTATATCTTCTATCATATGTATACCCCTGGGACATGATCAAACGAGAAGCTTCAATATATTCCTCTATCACATGAATGAATATCTGTAATTGCATTGCATCCACGAATATCCCATGTAGAACGATCATCGACAATTTTCTCTAGCTGGATTTACAAACAGTTGGAGCACACGTAAATTAGTACTCCCTCTGTAAAAAAAAAATATAAGAGCGTATGATAACGATATTCTCCAGTAACTACAAGTATATACTTAAAAAATACCCAATGAGCAAGCGCCCCGTGGACGATTTTTTAATGATTTTTACGGAGACAAAATCAGGTAAGGGACCTGATCTCACAGAAAATGTTTAGGCCACATCTCAAAAGACTGCTGCTATAAAAACTAGAAAGATCAGTATTAATAAATAGATGGAACGTGACAACGTGTATAATAGAGAGTAACGTATCATTGGCATTACTCGGTTGATCTGAAATTAACCAATAATACTGGAATGCATGCATCTAATAGTAAGTAGGAATAAACAATTTGTGATGACTAGTTGGCTTATGAACGCTCCGGTGGGTCACACTGAAAATTAAAAGAAAAAACCTACATCAAATCTATATTCAAAAAGGATTCACGAAAATCTGGCATGTCGATCGTCGAGTACCTAGTCTTTTCTCATGAATCACCGTACACAAAGATGCATACAACTTGCTGCCGTGAAATGT
Organism: Aegilops longissima; assembly: GCA_021605205.1. Lineage (NCBI taxonomy): Eukaryota > Viridiplantae > Streptophyta > Magnoliopsida > Poales > Poaceae > Aegilops > Aegilops longissima. The sequence goes on from CM038679.1 coordinate 527,407,293, forward strand.
GAGATCTAAATCAATTTAATTAGCTACTTGGGGTGAGACATCTCAGTTTGGTACCTTGGCTTAGAGAATGGGTCCTCCTTCTCTTGCTTCCGTTGACGCGGGAATTGTGGTGCGTACTTGATCCGACTTTGTACCGCGGCAGATGCCAACGCACAAGGTCGCCGCTCAGTACCGACACCCTGCACAAACTGGTGAACTGACGATGGATGCGCCCGTGTGGTGCGAAGTGACATCCAGGTCCTAGAAATCAACATGCCCGTCATCTGATCTACAATCAAGCAACAAATTACAGTGAACAGAACTCCATGCGTGCATTTGATCTTGGGAAATACTATAAAATTTTGGAAAACCGTCACTTCTATATGCATATGCCATTGTCCTCGCCGTCGCCGCCGCCCGGCCACGATAGAGATAAGTACGTATGCCGTTCGGATGAGGTGGACGAGAGGATTAGACGGGAATCAAGGATTTAGGCACCGACAAAATCGTTTTGTAGGTAGTTTAGTCAGGGGCTCATTAATAGAATACTAACGGGTCCACATGGTGCGGCCCAGTAGCAGGAATGAACCCGTGGACAACAACATCGTGATGGAGGTGGGAGTATGTACTCCCAGGAGTACTAACCAATTTTCCCAGGAGTACAAACTGATGCAATCTTTCCACCAAAAAGATCCCTTACTATTGCTGGCATGCGGAATTTCATTTTTATGATAGTATGCTCGCCATATCAGGTTAACCCAGGGAATATCGGCCTGATTATTAAATTTGTGTAAATGCTTGATCAGTAAAGCATAATTCTATAATCTTGGATTAATAATTCCTAGGCCACCTTGTTCCTTGGGCTTGCATATCATTTTCCAACTAGCAAGGCAGTTGCCCTTTTGTTGATATCATTTCACGCCATATAAAATTCCTGTTGGATTTATTAACATGTTCCGATACTGTGACATGGACTTTAAAAGTGCACATAGCACATACTGGCATGGAAGCAATAACATAGTTGACATAAGTAATTCTTCATGTACAGTTCATGAAGTTGGCAACTCTAGAGAGTCTTCTATCTACTTTTGCAATGATTGGCATCATATCACTAATTGATGGTTTGGTAGTGCCCAATGGTAGACCAAGGTAGGCTTTCCACTTTACATCCAAAGTTTTCACCAAGTACATTGACAGTGTTGTTCTCAATGTTGATTGGAACAATAGATGATTTGCTATAGTTGACAAAGAGTCCAGTTGATTGGCTCAACAATTGTAGAAGAGTTTTGAGATGCATGAGCTGCTCATTGTCGTGAGCATAATCATCAAGGTATCATCAACATACTGTATGATGGGGTATTGTTGGTTGCAGCTAAGGTCTACTAGAAGAGATAATTCACCAATCATCCAAGCAGCATTAATAATTGATTGTAGAAGATCAACAGTTATGGCATATAGCAAGGGGAGTGAGGATCCCCTTGACTGACTCCCCTCTTGTAGTAGATGGTTTTACCAACAACTCCCTTAAGTAGCACAGGTGCGGTAGCAAAGTAAAGGATTTTTGACACCCCATTGATCCATCTAGGTCCAAAACCTTTGGCCTTAAGCATGGATATAATGACACTATATTGCACTTTATCAAATGCTTTTTCAAAATCCAGTTTCACAGTGATAATAGGTTTTTTGGATTTATGGAAAATATGAAGATATTCAAAAGCGTAGCCAAGACAGTCTTGAATGGTTCTGCCTTTGATGAATCCATATTGATTCTGGTGGCAATCAAAATGATCTCATTTTGTACTCTATTGGCCATAAGTTTTGTAAAGAATTTGAGAGGCAAACTGACCAGAGATATGGGTCTATAGTCATTCAGGGTCTCTAGAAATTGTTTTTTGGGATCAGAGTAATGTATGCAGTGTTAATGCTACAAATATCCATATCTCCTTCAAAGAAATCCCATATGATTTTGTAGAAATCACTCTTAATGATGGGCCAACGGGTTTTCAGAAATTTTCCATTAAAACCATCAGGACCGGTGGCTCTGTCAATGGAGAAGTCCTTGACAATTGATTCAATTTCATCTAATGAAAATGGTTCATCCAGGTGATTCAGATTGTGTGGTTGGATGATGTCACTGAGTTCAAAGAGCATAGCGGGATTAATGGAGGTGCCCAATCTGTCTTTGTAAGTTTTCCAAATAACTGCAGCTTTTTGATCATGAGAGGAATGGATGAGACCATCTTCACTAATGGAGGATATGAAGTTTTTACTGTAATTAATGGTGGCCATGGCATGGAAAAACTTACAATTTTCATCACCACATTTGATGTCTCTCCTTTTCTATATGCTTTTCCAATAGATTCTTTTGGCCTCCATTAGTTTCAGAAGATGTGGCTTGAGAATGTTTCTGAAATTTCTTTCAGGCAAACTGAGTGGCCTTTGATCTTCGACACCATCAAGCAAAGTGAGAACATAATTGCAGGCTTCAATGGCATTTTTTAAATTGGAGATATTCCTACTCCACCTCTTGAGACCTTGTTTGACACATTTTAGTCTGGCACAAATATCTTTGGCGGAGTTACATAAAGAAGGATTAACATTCCAACAGCTCATAACAGTGTCTATGAAGGCCTCCAAATTTAGAATTCAAATTTCATTAGAATTTATACTTTTACGTTTCAAAAAATTCTGAAAAAATACAGATATGCATGAAGGTGTAACACATATGTGTGTAAATTTTCAGGGCAAAATATGTTGAAATGAGGGATGTGCAAGAAAAAAAAACAAATCTGGGGTTTTTTAACACATGATAGTATTCATCCGCACATGCCATATATTTGTATTTTTTTGTACAGATCACATTTAAAGATATTTCATCCTAAAAATTCTTACACATACACATAACATCCTTGTTTACTTCACAATTTTTTTAGATTTTTTAAACCGAAAGTATGAATTTTGAATTTTTCAAAATTTAAGAGCTCAAGTGAGCTCGACCACCAAAAGGACATCCTCACCATGTGATTTCTATTAATATAAATGAGAGGGGGTGGCCCTTCTTATTTTCAAAACATATATATGGTAAAGTAGTTTGTAAAAAATACGCTGTTCGGAACTAATAATTAGGAAACACGGACATATAAGTGTTAAACTTTACATTTGTATTTTTTGTTTGCTTTTGCATTAAATGAATAAAATCCGAGATATCCGTCAAGATAGCAGAAGTGTGCTCTGATTATAAGAACTCTTCCTCAACTCCTCTCCTATCCCTTGGCGGCCAGGGAAAACTCTCCCCTCCAGACTTCGCCGGCTAGTCCGTTGTTTCGCCTCCCCTCTACATGTTGTCCCAATGGGCAGTGGCAGGGAGGGGAATCCACGTGCCTTTGCTCTGGTTAGTAGTTTAGTTTAGGGTTTTTCAGTCATCGCAGGTGTGACGCTCGTGCGGATGGCGGTCCTTCTTTTTCGAGCTTGTTGAAAGAACATTTGCTCCCTTGGTGGTTTTGGTCATTAATATCAACATACATGTAGTTGGACTAACACTTTTATCTAGTACATTTCAAATAAGTTCAATAGTGGCATGGCAAGGACATGAGGATGTGGACCCCTTCAAAATGCTAAGGATAAAGATTTGCAAAGCTCCAAGACTCTAAGTTTTTGGTTAAGTGGTCCAAGATCACATTGAGTCTATAGGAAAGCCAATACTATTAAAAGGGGATGAGGTTTTGATCATGACTCAATTGCTCAAGTGCTTAGTGGTATTACACAAAAATCCTCAACTATTTCTCCACTTCATTCCTATCCAAAACCCTAATATCCAACTCAGCCCACCGAAAAGTTCCCATCCGGACTCACCGATACGATCCATACACTGCCACATGCCAAACCCTAACACTTCGGTGCAGCCGAAATGTATCTCGATCTCACCGAGATGGCCTGGCCAAGTTTCTCTGATGAAGTTGCCTGATTTCGGAATCACCGAGATAACCGATCAGAATTTCCGAAACGAGGTCTTGCCCTAGCCATTGCACTTCGGTCTCACCGAGATGTTCTGTTTGGTCTCACCGAAAAGCCTAACGGTCAAATATTTTACACTAGTCGGTCTCACCGAGATTTTCATGTTGGTGTCACCGAGTTGGGTCAAAGGCTTATAACGGTTGGATTATTGGTGTTGCCTATTTATACCCCTCCACCACCACTTACTCTAAGAAATCCATCAAAACAAACCACCACTCCTACTACTCATTTTCTGAGAGAGAACAACCTACTCACGTGTTGAGATCAAGAGATTCCAATCCAACCATTTGAACCTTGATTTCTAGCCCTCCCCAAGTTGCTTTCCATTCAATCCCCACTCCAACCAAAGCCAAATTTGTGAGAGAGTGTTCTAGTGTTGGCGAGACAATCATTTGAAGCACAAGAGCAAGGAGTTCATCATCAACAACACCGTCTATTACCAATTGGAGAGTGGTGTCTCCTAGATTGGTTAGGTGTCACTTGGGAGCCTCCAAAAGATTGCGGAGTTGAACCAAGGAGTTTGTAAGAGCAAGGAGATCGCCTACTTCGTGAAGATCAACCCGAGTGAGGCTAGTCCTTTATGGACTTAAGCCATGATGGAATAGAAAAGGTTGCTTCTTCATGGACCCTTTGTGGGTGGAGCCCACCATGGACTCGCGCAACCAGTACCCACCGTGGGTTGAAGTCTCCATCAATGCGGACGTATGATAGCACCACCTATCAAAACCACGCCAAAAATCACCGCGTCTTCATTGCATTTGAATTTCCATCTCTACCTCTTACTTTCCGCACAATTGCATGCTTTACTCTTTCCACTGGTCTATATTTAGAAATGCATGTGTAGGAAATCTTGGTGATATCTTAAATAGTGCCAAAATCTGCTTAATCTTCAAGAAAACTAAAAAAACTACACCTTTGGTTGGTTGAGAGTTTATTCACCCCCCTCGGGACCTATCTTCTCTGACCCTACATTTTTCTTCCAGGCTATGATCCTCGTTGAGTTCGTCCTTATGGACGTAGTCGTCGGAGCTTCGACATAGATTCATGTTGTCTCTTTGGGGTGGTGAGGTTAAGATTTCTCGTCGTGTTGTGAGATTTGTTGTCAGGTGCTTCGGGTCTATTCAAGGGTTCAAGGGTGATGAGTGCGGCTCCAGAGTGCTGGTCCTTTCTGGAACATGCATAAAGACTTATCGGCTGCAATCGAGAAGGTCAACCCGGCTACGGTAGGGGGGCGGCACGTCAGCGGCTCGTTCCATGGTACCACGGGCCTTCTGCCTATGGCCCAACTCATGAGGCGGCCCACTGGCGAGCACCGCAAAGCCAGTTATCTCGCGAGGGCCCTACCCCGTGAGGGACTTTCCTGGCAAAGGACTTCACCAATGTCACTGTCATGACAAGCTGTCTCGTGAGGCACCCTCCTGCGAGGCCTCACGAGGAGCCCCCGCAGCGCGGGTCACGTGCCAATCACATGGGGGACGTCATCGGATCACGTGCCAGCCTACGCGGCTAGGGCAGTTTCCCCTTTGGTGCTAAGGGGGCAGCTGCGCCTGCCCACATCCAAACCAAGTCCCGAAGGTTTCCCCTTTGGTGAAAGTAGACCAGAACAGAGGCTCGGCATGACGAAGGTCATCGTGGAGCCCCTGGAGGAGCATTGGATGACACCTTTTGTAGGCAAAGACTACCTTTTGCTAGGATAACACCGGCGCATGTCCCCTTTCAAATTGTCGCCCTGTGGTAGCCCTTTCCCACTCATATTTTCACGGAAGAGGCCCAAGGCACCTATATAAGGGACAGAGCGGCCACAGTTGAAGAGGATCGACCCTTTCTCAAAACCCTCGCACCATTGCTAGCCCCAAAGAGCTCAAGCTCACCTTGTAGCTCCAAGAGCACCGTCCATAAGCAATACAACCAAGTAGGAGTAGGGTTTTACACCGCACGATGGCCCGAACCTGGGTAGCTCATTGTGTCTAGCTCGTAGCCTCGTAGATGCAAAGCCAAGCCCCCAGAGCTCGAACCAGGATTTTTGGAGGATTTGTCGCGGCTCAGAATCAATTCCCCAGCATTTGGATCGCCAGGTAGGAGGCTTGGTTTTTGCGCCTCAAGCTTCAGCACCGCAATGGCCGACGCCCGAGCTCGCCGCGCCCAACGCTGGGCCAACCGCGTCCAAACGGAGCCCGTCGTCGTCCCTGACGTCGGCCGTGCTCGCGCATCCAACATGGGCACGGAGCCGGGGGCGGACTCCTCCTCCGAGCATCCTTCCGTCGGGCAGCACCAGCACCAGCAGCAGCGCCGGCCGTCGCATGCACGACCACGGCGACCTTGCTTGCCCGCCGTGACCCACCAGCTCTGCAGGTTGCGCTCCTCATGGTGCAAGAGCTGCTGCGCTACCGCCCCACCGACGACGGCTACGACGCTTGGCTCGCCCGCATCACCGAGCTTATCAACATCGCTGTAGACGCCCCGACGCCATCTCACTCCCTATATCTTTATCACAAGTTTACTTTATCTGAATGCATACCCATAGGTATAACCCTACAAATGGCAGACAAGTCCACAAAGAAGCATGTGGGGATGGCTGAAAACGTTCCGTTGAGATTAGACGGGCATGTTATACCTACTGATTTTATTATTCTTGACATGCCAAAAGATGAAAAATTATCAATTATCCTTGGTAGACCATTTTTGTATACTGTAGGTGCATCGCTAGATTGCTCGGAAGGGAAGGTGACCTTTAGAATCTTTGAGGAAGAAATAGTCAAATACTTCCCAAAGAAGCCAGGAGCAAGGGTAAGGTATGTGCCACCGCCTAAAGGATTGTATACGGTGAGCAGAAAAATCTCATGACCACCTGCTACTTGATAAAATACCTAGGTAAGAGGTTGAGCTTAGTAACCTAAAAACCAACGCTTTATGGAAGGAAACCCATTATCTTTTTATTTTTATTTTTTTATCTTCTTCGGTAAAATTTTGTTTTCGTTTAACTCAATATTTTGCTCTTATAAGTGAACTGATGGAAATCCCTCGAAAAAGTTGTTTGTAATCTTTACGTTGAAGGAGAAGTGTTGAAAAGAGGAACTAGGAAAAGAAACAAAGGAGGAAAGCAACAAGGAGAATGATGGCGTATCAGACAGGCAATACCGCCCATATGCGCGGTCGCATGAAAGTTCAGAAGAAACACAGAGAAGAACAGGGAGATCGGCGGTGTTTTATACGACCACACGCGTTCGTTTGCGCGGCCGTATGACGCCCTCGCTAAAATCAGCCAAAACCCACAGAGCGAAAGACGGTGTTCTGAACGGGGGCGAGCGCCCACTTGCGCGGTCGTTTGATCCTTCGACTGGGAGCGTCCGTGGGAACAGAGTGAACAACGACCTTCTAAATGAGCGTCAGCGATAGTTCGAGCGCCCGTTTCGCTCTTCGCCCAACACAACTTCGGATAAACAAGTTTGACGACGGTGTTTTAAACGAACGTGTGCGCCCGTTTGAGCGTCCGTTTCAGGTATGTAAACCCTAGATCGGATGATTTGAACAGGAGACGACATTCCATGCGGACACCACCCCCTGTATGAGCGCTTTTTTCGTCTGAATTTTCATAAATTTGAGCCACCGGCGCTGGAAGGTTTTCTTCTTTTTCCTCCCAACTCCCAAAGCTCTCACATCTCTCTCTCAAATCCTAACAAAAATCCTCCAAAACCATCATTTCGTCGCGGTTTTCGTTCGTTTGATCCGTGCATCTTCATCCTCGATGAGTTTCTCCTCTGGTCCATAGTTTGTTTGCAAGTTTTGTTGGTGGTTTCATCAATGTTCATATCCTAGATGAGATGCATAATATTTTCAATTTCCGTTTGATCTGCATGTTAGGATTCAAAGTAATAGGTTATAATCGATCTTAGGTAGCATTAGAACTCTATCCCCATGTTAAACTTCCATTTTTCTGTTGTTATTTTTGTTTGTGTAGAAAATGATGAGATCGGCGATTGTCGCGGGGAAGAAGGCCATGGGCTCACGCCCTAAGCGTGCCTGAAACAAGGGAGATGAACTCTGTGCTGCCGTGAACAAGGACTCCCAACGCGTGAAAAACCGGGGGAGGACCCCCTTGAAGTGGAAGCGTGACATGTTCTTGGAGTCGCAAGGACTTCAGAATGACTTCGCATGGCTTGCGAACAATGTTGGTATGGGAGTTTGTAGGACCTTGAAGTATGTCTAGAGGGGGGGGGGGGGGGTGATTAGAATACTTGACCAATTAAAAGCTATACCTTTTCCCAATTTTAGACTTTGGCAGATTTTAGCTATCTTTGAACAATTCAAGCAATCATCACGCAATTCAAGCAAGCATGCAAAGAGTATATAGGCAGCGGAAATTAAAGCATGCAACTTACAAGAATGTAAAGGGAAGGGTTTGGAGAATTCAAACGCAATTGGAGACACGGATGTTTTTGTCGTGGTTCCGATAGGTGGTGCTATCATACATCCACGTTGATGGAGACTTCAACCCACGTAGGGTAACGATTGCGCGAGTCCACGGAGGGCTCCACCCACGAAGGGTCCACGAAGAAGCAACCTTGTCTATCCCACCATGGCCGTCGCCCACGAAGGACTTGCCTCACTAGCGGTAGATCTTCACGAAGTAGGCGATCTCCTTGCCCTTACAAACTCCTTGGTTCAACTCCACAATCTTTTCGGAGGCTCCCAAGTGACACCTAGCCAATCTAGGAGACACCACTCTACAAGAAGTAACAAATGGTGTGTTGATGATGAACTCCTTGCTCTTGTGCTTCAAATGATAGTCTCCCCAACACTCAACTCTCTCTCATAGGATTTGGATCTGGTGGAAAGAAGATTTGAGTGGAAAGCAACTTGGGGAAGGCTAGAGATCAAGATTCATATGGTTGGAATGGAATATCTTGGCCTCAACACATGAGTAGGTGGTTCTCTCTCGAACCCGGTAAGTTGGAAGTGTAGGTTTGTTCGATGGCTCTCTCCACGAATGAAGAGGAGGTGGAGGGGTATATATAGCCTCCACACAAAAACTAACCGTTACACACAATTTAACAAAACGGTAGGACCGAATCATCAAACTCGGCCAGACCGATTTAGTAAACCTAGTGACCGTTAGGGTTTTCGGTGGGACTGACATGCAACTCGGTAGGACCGATATGGTTAGGGTTAGGGCATAACGTAATCTTGGTGAGACCGATTGCACAAACTCGGTGAGACCGATTTTGGTAATTGGCTAATCAGAGAGTTGGTCAGGTAAACTCGGTGGGACCGATTTTCTCTTTTCGGTAAGATCGAAATGTTACAAAAGGGAAACAGAGAGTTTACATTGTAATCTCGTGTCACGCCCAATATGCGACCCTATCCAAAAGGAACTCGACGGTCCCACCAAGGATAGACCCGCATATTGAAACGCTTTTGCAAGGTGGGTATCATTACATCAACATTACATAATACATAGGGTTACATACATAAGGCACAAATGCCACAAGAATACAACAACATCATATACAAGAGATCAACATCCGACTACGGATGAAACATAAACAGAAACTCAAACGACATCCACCTGCTAGCCCAGGCTGCCGACCGGAACCTATCCCCGATCAAGAAGAAGCGAAGAAGAACTCCAAAGCAAGTAAACATCGCTCTCGCGTCAAGATCATCGCAAACCTGCACCTGCAACTGTTGGTGTAGTAATCAGAGTCACGAGGACTCAGCAATCCCATTACCATGGGTATCAAGACTAGCAAAGCTTAATGGGAAAGGAAGGGATAAAGTGGTGAGGTTGCAGCAGCGGCTAAGCATATATGGTGGCTAACATACGCAAATGAGAGCGAGAAGAGAAACAAAGGAACGGTCGTCAACTAGTAATGATCAAGAAGTGATCCTGAACTCCTACTTACGCCGACATAACCCGAAACCGTGTTCTCCTCTCGATCAACCCCAAAAGAGATACTCACGATTACGCACACGGTTGGTGTATTTTAGAAGAGTTTGCTTCAAGTTTACTACAACCGGATATTAACAAATTCCCATCTGCCACATAACCGCGGGCACGGCTCTCGAAAGTTTATACCTGCAGGGTGTCCCAACTTAGCCCATGATAAGCTCTCGCGATCAACGAAGGATATTCCTTCTCCCGAGAAGACCCGATCAGTCTCGAATCCGGCTACAAGACATTTCGACAAAGAATAAAACAAGACCAGCAAGACCGCCTGATCGCCGACAATCCCGATAGGAGCTGCACATATCTCGTTCTCGGGCAACACCGGATGAGACAGAGCTCGAGTAAAACCAATCCTCAAGTTGTCCCAAGGTGGCCCCTTGAAGGCTCGGTTCGAACCAGCACTTAGAGAAGCAACGGCCCGGGGCGAAATAAAGATGACCCTCGAGAGAGCGACTCCCAAGGAAAAGTAGGTGGTGGTGAGGCAAATGATAAAACCAATGTTGGGCCTTGCCGGAAAAGTCTTATTCAAAGCGAACTGTCAAGGGGGTCCCATAAATCACCCGACCGCGTTAGGGACGCAAAATCCGGGAACATAATACCGATATGACGGAAACTAGGGCGGCAAGAGTGGAACAAAACACCAGGCATAAGGCCGAGCCTTCCACCCTTTACCAAGTATATAGATGCATTAATTAAATAAGATATATTGTGATATCCCAACAAGTAAACATGTTCCAACAAGGAACAACATCTCCATGTTCCAACAAGGAACAAACTTCATCTTCACCTGCAACTAACAACGCTATAAGAGGGCTGAGCAAAGCGGTAACATAGCCAAACAATGGTTTGCTAGGCAGGGTGCAAAAGGTTAGAGGTCGACATGGCAATTTGGGATGGCTTGAGCAAGAAGTGATAGGTAGCGCAGCATAGCGATAGAACGAAGCAACTAGCATAGCAATGATAGTAGTGAGATCCAGGGTAGCGGTCATCTTGCCTGAAATCCTGCAAGGAAGAAGAACGAGTCCATGAAGAAGACGAACAGAAGAAGCCGAACCAAGCGTAGACGAACGAATCCTCACGATCGCAACGAAACAAGAACTAACAAGAAGAAGCACACAACATAGGTAAACACACCACACATGAACAAGGCATGATGCACAACAAGCATGATGCATGACAAATCTAGATGAGGCTACTCATGGCAAGAGATGATGCAAACAAGAGCAACACATCAAGGCAAGTTTAAATGAGGCCGGGAACAACATATAACAATTCCGGTAAGTCCTCATATGCAAATTTCGAAATTGGTCCAGATCTGAATAAACCTTATGTTCAAGTTGTTAAACAGCAATTTAAGATGCACCATGATGATCTACATGAAATTCTAGTCAAGTTACATATAAAGTTCATTTAATTCGGGGCTACGGCCTAGAAGATATGAGCAAAACAAGATAAGCATGGCATTGATGCAAAATGCATACAAACATCAAGCAACCACCTCAAAACATGGATGCAACATGATAATATGAAGCTACATGCAAAAACAAGCAAGTTTCATATAGAGCACACTCAAAACGGAGCAACGGTTCAACACATACACTCTATACAAGTTATAGCAACAATCTGTCCAAAACAGCAACTAGGCATATTGCAAGCACCAAAACAACATGCTACAGGACCTCAATATGAAAACAAAAGGCATGGGCATGATGTACAGGTAAAGCATGACAAAACATGAACACTGATCTATCTCCAGAAAACATTAGAACACGCTCAAAATGGCATGGCAAGATTGCAAATAATAACAGTTTCAGACTTGGCAGAAAATAACATCAGGTTGCAATGTTTAGAGCTATCAAACAACATGCTACAGGAACTTGTAATGGCAAACAAAGGCATGGCATGAATCTACTCAAAGCATAGAACAAATGTCCCTTACTGACCATGAGCCAAAAAGGATCAGAAAATATGATGGCACCCATGTAAACATGACAAGTTATATTACAGATTCAAACATGGCCGGAACAACGATGAGTAGGCATGTTGGTGAGCTTGAACCACTCACCACAGAGCAATAAATGGCATGGCAAGGCAACCAACAGTAAGAAGACATGATATAGAAGCTATAAATGGCAAGAACAACATCATAGGGTGCATGGATCAACTACAACAACCTTGGCAAAATTGAATAACATGTAAACAATCTGCCAGGAAACATTTTATAGCAAAAGTAGAGCTCGATTGACTCAAGCTATGGCACTCCATAATTGCAAACAAGGGCATGGATGGATAGAGCAAGACATGTATAACAAAACATCCTTACTGAAGTATCTCAAAATATGCATGGATCTCTCGGTAGCATCAAGTTAACATGGCATAAAAATATCAGCAAAACAGGGCTGAAATCAGTAACATCAAGAAGCCTAGTTTACATGCTTGTGCTAGTCACCACATTAATCACAAAAATACATGGCATACACCCCTGTAAAGATGGCATGGCATATTACAAAACACATGTAGGACTCAAATTCATAGGGTGCACACATCAATCATAGCAAAAATAACAAAAGTGCATGTTCTGATAAGAATCTGACACTAACATCACATAGCACACTTCTAACAGCATTTCGGGCATCAATATGAGCTCAAATGTAAATGATGCAATGCGATGAAACGATCTACTCATCGAGACGAACATTTTGACATATTACACGCACGAAACGGAGCGACGGATGCAGAGATATGAGGCGATGAAAATGCATGAAAATATTAGCAGATTCGAGGACTTGGTGGAATTTATACCCTCCGAAAAGTCAACGGGACGAGGACGAGCGGGACGGAGGGATTCCGGGACGGAGGCGCGGCCGTTTGGTTGGATGAGCGGGTGGATCTCATCCACCAGCGGTGGATCCGCCGGCGGAGCTCCGCGAACTCCGCGATCGCTCGGACGGCGAGAGAGGTGGATCCGGGGTGGGGCCTCGATCCGCGACGAGAGACGGGCGCGCCTGGGCGAGGCCGAGGGCGGCGGCGAAGCTCGCGAAGAGGCAGCGGCGAAGCTGCGGGAGGAGGCGGCGACGGAGATGGTGCCGGCGGCGACCGGGCGGCGGGAAGGCGGGGCCTTGCGGTGGCGGCGGAGAGCAGACGCCGGGCGCCGGTGCTTGCGGGGCTCGGGCGGAGCCGCAACGGCGGCGAAGTCCGAGGGGAGCGCTGGGCGGCGGAGAGCGCTGGGCCGGCGGAGGCGAAGTCCGGGCGGCGGCGGCGCAGGCGCCTCGCCCGGCGACGGCGGTGGCTGGTCTCGGCGCGGAGGAGCGGGGCGGGCAGGGCCGCGGCGGGCCGAGGGCCCAGCGTCGGCGGCGGTGGGGCGCGCCCGTGCTGAGGTGGCGGCGACACATGGCGGCTCAGGAGTGGACGGGGCGCGGCGGCGGACATGTCCGGCGCGATGCGGGCGCGTTCGGTGGCGGCGGAGGGCGATTTTGCTAGGGTTTGCCCGAGATTTCGGGGGAGGCCACATATTTATAGGTAGAGGGAGCTAGGAGACTCCAAATGAGGTGCGGTTTTTGGCCACGCGATCGTGATCGAACGACCGAGAGCATGGAGGGGAGTTTGCTGGGTTTTGGGCCTCTTTGAAAGGGGTGTTGGGCTGCAATACAAAAGAGGCTTTTGCGGTTACCCGGTTAACCGTTGGAGTACCAAACCACCTCCAAATGATCCGAAACTTGACAGGCGGTCTACCGGTGCTATACCAAGGCCGCTTGGCAAACCTCGGTCCATTCCGAGACCGTTTAACACCCGCACACGAAAAGAGGCAAAAGGTGGCGCCGGGAGACATAGGAGCGCCGGATTACAAAACGGACAACGGGGAAAATGCTCGGATACATGAGACGAACATGTATGCAAAATGAAATGCACATGATGACATAATATGAAATGCAGATGTTGACATGGCAAAGTGCAACACGCAAGCACATGACATGGCAACGACGACGAATAACTGACGGACACCTGGCGCATCGAATCCGGGGCGTTACAACACTCCTCCACTAACAACAGATCTCGTCCCGAGAACTTAGGACCGAGACGGAAGGGAAAAAGGGATGAGGTGAAACAAGAACTCAAGAGAAGAAGCAAAGAATCAAGAGCACACGAGAAGAAGAGAGGAATGACGAGAATGACGAGAATCGAAAGCTCACTGAATCAGATAGACTATGAAACAAATCGTTCTAACCGGAGTGGTTAGAATGAGAAAAGAAACGAATAAGACTGAAACGATTTATGCAGCACTCCGGCTGAACATGAAAGGAATAGAATCTGAACTTGAGAAGATGGAATGACACCTGATGAAAAAATGACACAAAACCCCCGGAAAGAATTAAAAGAGTGGAATGAAATGAGCTTAGAAGGAAGGGTTGAACGAAGTTGTTGAGAGAATCAACAACGAAAAGAATAAGCTTGTTGTGGTCTTATGGACAACATCTCAGAAATTATGAGGTGATAACCGGCCACAAACGGAAATGATTGGGTAGCTGAGAGGAACGAAGAAATGCAAAACTCCACTTCAAAAGAATACGGAGAATTAATTGCACTTCGAGATGCGAGAAGAAAAGATACTTGAATTCCACCAACAAGAATCTTGATGAACACTTGAAGAATGAATTAAATCATGAAGAACCACCGTGAAGAACTCCGGTAACAAAAGGATGATGAGATAGAATGAAGGACGAAAGAATAAGATGAGCATTGCGATGATTTAGATGGAGGTTCCGACGAGATGGCCGAGGAAATTTGAACTCCGGAAAAGAAAAGATGGAGAACACTTGGAACTAGAATTTATTCATCGAGAACAAACTCCGAAGGAAGGGATTAATCAACTTGAGGAAATAAGAATAAGATTTATTGTATGCTTATCCTTCATCAAATTAAATTGATGACCAACAATGGATTTGGCATGCAACTTATTCTTCTTGAAAAGGATTAAGGGGAATATAGCACAAAACTTGAGAAAGTCTTCATGAACCACCGGTAGGATTGAAAAGAACGAATGGATTAATATGATAAACAAGGAAAAGAATCTTGAACGAACCACCATAAGAATTTGGAAATGACTGATGAAAGAGAATGAATCACCGGAAAGAATTAGAAACCACGAATATACTTGAGGGAAAATTAGAGACAAGAGAACGAAGAGATCGCAAACTGATTGACGAATGCTTGAACGAAGCACCGGAAGAATATTGAGACGAACGAAAGGGCACAGATATAGAATAATTGGAGAACGAATCTGAAAACTTAGAACGAAGAAATCTTCCGAAAAGATGACCGCCGGATGATCGAGACGGAAAACAACTCCTGAAATACTCCGGATGGATGAAAAGAATTGCACAACTGGAAACAACTAGATAGGATAACATCGAGCTAGGACCAAGAATCTCCGGGGGAACGGACAAGATTTAAGAGAAGCTCTACTAAAGTCTTCAAAGACGACGATAAACATCACCAAAATAACTAAGGTACTCCGGTAGAATGAAAAGCAAAAGAGGTTGAGCCAATAATGAAAATGATTTGGAATCGAACTTGGAAAGGTGTCTGACTGGTGAAATTCATACTTACGTCAAACTTCAAAAAGAACTTGAGAATAACTCCGGGGGAATTAGAAGAGTCAGGTAAGATCCTGGGAAAGACCTGTGGCTTAGGGCCCACTGGAGAGAAAAACACCGTTGAAAAAGGATGTAGAACAGATAGATGATGCACCGGAACAATTGAAATATTTGAATGAGGTGACAACCTCGAATTAATTGGAACACGATTTAATCTCCCGAGATGACTTCGAACTCGTAATGATAAACCAAGCGAGAGGCGAACGAGCAAGGAGAACACTTCGAAGGAAAAGAATATGATTACCCCGAAAAACTTGAATTGAGACCACCGGAGAAGAAAAGAGATGAAGAATGTCGTACAAAACGAGAATTCACCGGTTGAAATAATTGAGGGAAGACTGAAGAGGCTCCACACGAATGAAATTGATGCTCGAAATAGACTCAGGCTCCGGGAAGAAGAGGGTGGGAGGGCGGGAAAACAAAGCGACTAGGAAGGGGAAACCGACGAATATCTTGAAGAGGAAACACCAGTTGAAATCGTTGAGGAAAGAAAGCAAAGACTTCCCACGAGTAGGATGGATACTCGATTACGGACTCCGGTTCCGAGAGAAAGAAGGGAGGGCGGGTGGGAAAAACAAAGACAACTGAGGAATTGAACTCAAAGATGAAGATGGTCGAGTCAACTAGACGAGAAATGCACTGGATGAAAAGAGCTGAGGAACAACTACCGGAAAACCAACTGCGTGATCCTAAAGAAAAATTTGAACGGGAAGAGGAGTAGTTCAAAACACCTACGTCACGATTCCTCACCAGAGCGACGAAGGGCCAGAGGAGTAAAAAGAATTCCTACTCTCTGATATAACTAGACTCCGAAAACAGTTTTCTTCTAGACTCGACAACGGCCAAACTACACGATCAATCAAGGGGGCTCCTAGGGTCGGTCGAGGCTCTGATACCAACTTGTCACGCCCAATATGCGACCCTATCCAAAAGGAACTCGACGGTCCCACCAAGGATAGACCCGCATATTGAAACGCTTTTGCAAGGTGGGTATCATTACATCAACATTACATAATACATAGGGTTACATACATAAGGCACAAATGCCACAAGAATACAACAACATCATATACAAGGGATCAACATCCGACTACGGATGAAACATAAACAGAAACTCAAACGACATCCACCCTGCTAGCCCAGGCTGCCGACCTGGAACCTATCCCCTGATCGAAGAAGAAGCAGAAGAAGAACTCCAAAGCAAGTAAACATCGCTCTCGCGTCAAGATCATCGCAAACCTGCACCTGCAACTGTTGGTGTAGTAATCTGTGAGTCACGAGGACTCAGCAATCCCATTACCATGGGTATCAAGACTAGCAAAGCTTAATGGGAAAGGAAGGGATAAAGTGGTGAGGTTGCAGCTGCGGCTAAGCATATATGGTGGCTAACATACGCAAATGAGAGCGAGAAGACAAACAAAGGAACGGTCGTCAACTAGTAATGATCAAGAAGTGATCCTGAACTCCTACTTACGTCAGACATAACCCAGAAACCGTGTTCTCCTCTCGATCAACCCCAAAAGAGACACTCACGATTACGCACATGGTTGGTGTATTTTGGAAGAGTTTGCTTCAAGTTTACTACAACCGGATATTAACAAATTCCCATCTGCCACATAACCGCGGCACGGCTCTCGAAAGTTTATACCTGCAGGGTGTCCCAACTTAGCCCATGATAAGCTCTCGCGATCAACGAAGGATATTCCTTTTCCGGAAGACCCGATCAGTCTCGGAATCTCGCTACAAGACATTTCGACAAAGAATAAAACAAGACCAGCAAGACCGCCCGATGCGCCGACAATCCCGATAGGAGCTGCACATATCTCGCTCGTGGCAACACCGGATGAGACAGGCTACGAGTAAAACCAATCCTCAAGTTGCCCCAAGGTGGCCCAAGAAGCGGCTCGGTTCGAACCAGCACTTAGAGAAGCACCGCCCAGGGGCTAAATAAAGATGACCCTCGAGAGAGCGACTCCCAAGGAA